>OV121097.1:18248313-18979033 GCA_921293015.1 Phorcus lineatus | reverse complement strand
TGAAGAAGTATTGTTTGTGATATTTAAGTTTGCCCTTACCATGCACTGCTCCCCGCCATGCCAGACGCCTGTGTAGATCAAGGAAGAATCAACAGATTGCAGATTGCAGTCCCGCATCTCATCCAGCCACTATGTGTCATGTTCGTATCCGGAACATTTCGAGATTCACATCTCAATACTTTTCACAAACTCAAATCGGGAAAGTTTTATCAACAGAATCGATCGTGAAAACGTGTACAGGGGAACAGTTTGGTGAGCTGCTGAGGGTGTTTGGCATTTAGTGCTCAAATAATCCCTTTAAATTTTCTGATTTCAGAGTCTTGAATGGTTTGCTTAAAGTGCACACCTGAATATGTTTGGTTCCATGTGCTCTGATAGGAAGTTGTTTGGTTCCATTTGTTTTAACAGGAAGTTGCTTGGTTCCATGTGATCTGATAGGAAGATGTTTGATTCCATGTGCTCTGATAGGGTGGATATTTGGTTCCATGTGCTCTGATAAGAAGATGTTTGTTCCATGTGCTCTGATAGGGTGGATATTTGGTTCCATGTGCTCTGATAAGAAGATGTTTGGTTCCATGTGCTCTGATATGGTGGATATTTGGTTCCATGTGCTCTGATAAGATGTTTGGTTCCATATGCTCTGATAGGAAGTATTTGGTTCCATGTGCTCTGTTAAGAAGATGTTTGGTTCCATATGCTCTGATAGGAAGGTGTTTGGTTCCATGTGCTCTGATAGGAAGTGTTTGGTTCCATGTGCTCTGATAGGAAGTGTTTGGTTCCATGTGCTCTGATAGGAATGTGTTTGGTTCCATATGCTTTGATAGGAAGGTGTTTGGTTCCATGTGCTCTGGTAAGAAGTTAAACAGATATTGTTTGGTTGCCTGTGATGCTTGTCTTTAAGTGCTCTGCCTGGAATGCACATCTGAGAACGTTTGACTCATATCCTCAACTTTAAATCTTCGACAAAGAGTGCTTGTTACCAAGTGTTCAGCTGAATGTTTTGAGTATCACATGCTCCACTTTGAACGGTTAGCTCCAAATACTCATGTAATAGTGCTAAGTTCAAGGCTCATGGCTGAGGTATTTACTTCAATTTATCTGCTGAAATCGCTTCGCTCCAAGTGTTGAGCTGGAAATGATTGACTCGGAGTTAAGTGTGTGATATACTTGGTCAACCGAAAGTGTTCAGAATCCAGCAAAATTGTGTTGTCGAGAAGGTATATCATTTGCAACATTGATATTTACTTTTCAAATCTGTTGCTTATGTATTTCGTTCGTTGAAGACTGCATATCAAACCATTTCTCACTATATATAACATTAATTGGGAGTACATGTTCTGTTGCACGTTTCTTGCACAGTGTTACATGGTTTGCAAATGTTGTCGATTTGGAAACGTGAATTCAAATGTTGTGTGAACACACAGGTTTACATTATCTCTATGCGCATGTATGTGTTCTCTTTATACAGCGGGTACCTTTGTAATAACATATAGATTTGTAAATAAAGTCTATTGTAATACGTTTTGGCATGTTGGTTAAGTATTTATTTGTCGTACAGATTCGGCCCTTGACGTACATTGGACAAAAGTGTGTGAGGAAGTTCCGTAAATCTTAGCAAAGTAAACATTTTGTGAATAACTATTCAATGGGCGTTCACATGATGGAAATATTATCACTTTCATAACGTATGAAGAGGTAATGATTTAAAAATCTTCAACGTGTTTGTAATCACAAATCAATGTGCAGTTTTTTTCCTAAAATTGATAATACTCATCTACTTCAAAGTGATCAAATGCATTTTTAAGTGCATGATAAGTTCATAATTGTTGCATCATTATGTTCAGAATATTCTGTCCTAGCATTCTGTCAAGTTATGACAACAAATATTTCTTCGTTAGAAAACTGTGCAGATAATATGACTTCGCCGGCAAATGAAAAGATCGAAAGATTGTTTTTTGAAAAACATTTTTTAAAATAATCATCGAATTTCACTTACGATTTTTAAATTCTCACATTCCTCCAACATGAAAAAATACATATGATCAAAATGTTTGTCAATTCTTGTTCATAGGGTTTACAATAATTTAAAAATGTCGTTATGTATAAATATTGCGAACGGTTCGTAAAGGAAAATATGAATGTGTATGTACGAATGAAATATGTATTATGAATTGATACAATTCACAAACTAAAAAGTTGAAATATTACCTAACAACGGTGTGCATAATGTCAATAAGCGATCGAGTCGAGGAGTGGCTCTTTACATCGAAAATTACAACTTAATTATCGTTTATATATGAAATAAATGTACGAATACAACTGTAGAAACATTCATGTTCACTATTTTAGTTTCGAATTGTTTTCACAGGAGGGCACGCTTTGGCACCGAATGACGGGTTATCATATCCATGAATTTAAAAAGAATTAGAAGGGATTACATTTCAAACATCAAATAAGATTATATTTGTGCTCAATTCTCAGAAATTACAGCAAAAATAACAAACAAAATAAGTGTCTGATGATCGGTGCAGACATCACGTGACTTTGTTGACACTTTATTTGGAACATGGAAAGGTGAATAGATTTGCTGAACCTCGATTTGGTTCGATGACGATTGATATGTTGCTAGTTGAATTATCAACATGGAAGTAAATTGCATCGAATTACGTAGATTTTTTCCATTACAATGAACATAGTCCTTGCTTGCTGGAACGTAATCCCAGTCATACACCTTAATTATTTTCTGGCTCAAAATTTAATTCTGAACAAAATGATGGAAACAATTTGCTTTAGATATTATCATTAACAAAATAATCCGATTTTGAAAATTTAACACAAAGTTTTGACTTTGAAAACTATTAGGAAAAGTAAGAAGAAATAATCAAAATATTTAATAATAAAAATATATCATTCAGAGAAATATTTTATTTTTGACATGCAGGATGCCCATGTGACGTAATTGTTAGAATTTTACAGCTTGTGCTCTCGGTAAATAAAAAACTGCAAACAAACCAGCAAGCAGAAGTATAGTTGACAAATGGACAGACAGACAGATGTTTAAGTCTTACCTCAAACATTACATATTTACAATACATCAAAAAACAATAAAAGTTAAAAACCCCTGTTAGGGGTTATGGGAGACTAAACTCATAAAAAATGTACACAAAAAGATGATTAAGACAACATGTATATATATATAACATGTTTTCAATAAACTGAACCTCTCGAGGTTATAAGGGACATTTCATTAAAACATGGTATTCATCTTCCACCTCATTTTCGCAGATAAAACATAGTACCCTTTCTTTTAAAATGGTGCCGTCCGTCTCAACTCTAATTTGGGCTAATCAACATTTAAAGTGGGCCATGGCTCGCCTTTGATACCCGGGGAAAATTATAAGATTAAACGAGACTTACCTGTAAGGTGAAGTTTGATAGTAATTCCACAGACCTATGAAAAACTGAGGTATCACATGAGATGCGCATGCGCATTGAGGTAAGTTTTTTAACGCATGAAATTATGGTCTATCCTAGAGTGGGCGAGGTGGGCATGTGATACCTCAGTATTTCATAGGTCTGTGGAATTATTATAAAACTTCACCTTACAGGTAAGTCTCGTTTGATCTTATAATTCCATATCCCTACTCCATACTAACGGTATTCCATGAGATGTTCAGAGAAGACCATAATCTCATATCTGGTAATTATTATAAAACATAAATTTGAATTGAAAATAGATATTAAATCTACATAAGAGAAAGGATTCACATCTGGTATTACATATTGTCATTAGCTTGTAAAAGGTATAACATTACTGAGTGATAAAAGCCCCCAAAAGAGCATTATTGTAGTCCATAGGTGTCTACAGGCTTCTAATAATGCTTCCTGAACAAACACTCAGAGCTCCAGCCAGCTGTCCGAAGAATGGTTTGTAACTGGACTTTAGCTGAGGCAGCTGCCCTAGTAGAAGCCATCCGCACACTATGCGGCTTGAAAATTGTCATATCAATTCCAGCACTAGCCAGCACAAGTTTGATCCACCTTGAAATAGTGTCCTTCGTCACCTTCTTGTGCGGTTTAGACAAAGCGATGAAAAGTGCTGTTTCTTCACCTCTGATGGTTTTAGTAAACTCCAAGTATTTCTCTAGAGTTGTGACAACACACAAAGACACTTCTGAAAACCTAGTAAGAGTCAACTCGTGCTGGTGAAAACCTGGCCTTGATTGCTTTAAGATATCACCAAAACGAATATTAATTCTATCAGGCAAAATGTCAACATTGCTAATATCAATCAAGTTTAATGACTGTAGTCTCTGTCCTGTCAAAAGGGCTAACAAAGTAACAGACTTTAAAGTAATCCATTTCAAATTAGCACATTCACGAGTGTTGTTCCGCAGATATGTCAGCACTTTAGACACATCCTAAGTTACCCCATATCTTGGAAGTGCTGGTCTCAAATTGAATATTCCTCTTAAGAATCTCTTTTCTAAAGGATGTTGGCCCACTGTAACTCCATCAATCAAAACAAACGTTGAGAGAGCTGACCTGGCCGAGTTCAAGGCTGAGTGTCCCAGCCCACTGTGGTAAAGCTCTGTTAACAAATTCAAAACCTGACTGGTGTTGGTGAGTTGGTGAAAAGGTATCACAATGTTCCTTAGCACAAAACTGCAACCACCTTTTGTGATATGTCCGGTATTGTTGTTTAGTGGAACCTCTCCATGATTGCAAAATGATGTTGACAGCAGCTGCCGATAAGCCTTGACTTTGGAGTCATCTCCTGACAGCTTGAAGACTGTCAACCGAAGCTTGTTCCATAGTGGATGTAAAGTGTTGGGTAGATGGGTGAGACTCAATACATTCTTGCTCTTGGGTAGGAGTCGGGGACAGTCGATCAATAGTTCTAAGATTCTGGTGAACCAAAACTGTGTTGTCCACAAAGGTGCTATCAGAATAACATCCGCGCAGTCGTTGTCGATCTTCTTCAGTGCTCGGCCGAGTAGACTGAAAGGACAAAACACATATCGTATGTCACCACCCCAAAAACATGTGAAGGCTTCTACCGCAACACAGTCCGGGTCCGGATGCCAAGACACATAAGGAATATTCTGGTAATTTATCCTACTTGCAAACAGGTCAGTACAAGGCATGCCATAGCATTTCACTATGTTAGAGAACACCTCTTCATTAAGCTTCCATTCAGCATCATCAACAAAATTTCGAGATTCAAAATCGGTTTCGGTGTTCACAACTCCCGGCACATGTCCGGCTGACAGGCAAATATCACGTTCTTTACACCAAAGCCACATTTCACGTGTAACAGAATTGCACAAATGTTTTGATCCGCCCATATTATTCACATAGGCTACAGCCGTGGTATTGTCCATCATCAGTCTAACATGTGTATTGAACTTCTCACTCATTAATGACTTCAGTCCTAACCATCCAGCTAAATTTCAAGATAATTGATGTGCATAGCTTTCTCTCTTTCTGCCCACAAACCACCTGTGCGAACATCACCAAAAACAGCGCCCCAGCCAGAGTTAGACATCTCACGTAATAAAAAAATCAGTTGGAGAGTCATTTAAACTATTAGGCCAATTTCCAACGTTATCTATCCTCCACTGTAAGTCTTCCCTACAGTAACCAGATAAGCTGATATTTGCCCCATAGTTTGCTTTAGCCTGCTTTAGAGAGTGATTTTTTTAAAATACTCCAGCCTCTTATAAAACAGTGGTGCATATTTCACCCCAGGACAGGCTGCATTCATTTGTCCAACTAATGCAGCCAATTGCCTAATTGTCACACTACCCGCACCTAACAAAACTTCACACAATGAGGCAATTTTCTCACACTTAACCAATGTTAAGTTTACTGTCATAGTCGCACTTTTGAGATCAAACCCTAAATAACTGATTTGCCTGCATGGTGAGAAGCACTGACTTTTTGGGGTGCACAGTAAACCCAAGCTTATCTAGTAGTTGCACGGTATCTTTAATATTTTCTTCACATGCTACATAATCCCCACCAATTAACAAAGAGTCATCAATATAAGCAGTGTTGGCATGTCCTAACTTCCTGAGGTTTGAGTAAACTGGCTTTAACAGCTTAGTGAATAACCGTGGTGCAGAGGATAGCCCGTTAGGAAGGCAAGTAAACTGATATAAGATATGATTCCAATAGAACCTCAGATACTATTTGTCTGTCTCATACACAGATATATTAAAGTATGCATCCTTAAAAAAAATTCTCCCGTCTCGTTTGATGTATCATAGAAATTGATGCTGTCATAAGCTTGATGCTGTCAGAACTTTTTTGTAAAAGGCCCTTAACATTTACTTGAGCCTTGTCAAGTGCAGCTGCCATGAGATCATTAGTGACCTGTACCATCGGCATCATCGCCTTAACCATCACATTTTCCACTGATTGCCATTTAGTGTCTTTGTTTCTCGTGTATGGCTTTGCCTGTGCCCAAATATCATGATTGACTCTAGGGGTCAGCAAAAACTCACAGTTTTCAGGTCGCTTGTACTTGTTGGCGACTTCCTTAAGTTTCTTGTGATTGACAACTTTTTGCACACCTTGATTTATAGAGTCGGCCAACGCGGGTTTTATTTTCCCACTAGTTTCTTTATTTGCGCTAACAAATGCTTGCAGATCTGACATTACATCTTTTGCAAAGTCCTCATCGTCCTCGATGTCACTGCCTTCATTCCTATCTTGCTGGTTGATGTCATTCATAACTGCATCGAGTGGGTCAGTGTCACTCTCCGATGAGATTGCTTCATACTCGTGCTGAGTACTACTAGTACTGATCGGGTAGTTCCGGTCATTCCTTGTATTTGAGAAGGCATGTCTCGAAGACGCAACCTGAGGCATTACTGTGTTACCCATGTCATTTTTCTGATTGTACAAAATAGCTCTCATGAACTTCCCTACGTCATTTAGAGTATATGACTGGTTTTCGGTCGACTGACCTGTGGCCATGAGCCTGTTGTCACCCACTGCACTCGTGCTAGCAGCCGATGTGCTGGTTCCATTTTTAGAAACGCCATTGTTTTGTCTGATCGGCACCGACTCACCCTGACACGATGTGCTATTAGATCTACCTTGAGAGTGTTCATGATCTCTCGATAGCACTCGAGGTGCTGCCTGGGCTACAATGTCATGAACATTTTCACGATCACGGGTCAGTGATTCACAACAAATTCCAAGAATACAGTCAACACAAACCTTGGCACAATCAGTTCCCTGAATAAATCCAATCCAGAGAATCAAATACACATTTGCCCGTATTCCACATATTCATCACAATAAATATGAACACATAAAGCAACTTTTGTCACCCAAAGCGTGAACTTTCCTCAAAAGCACACTCGCTACTGACCTCAATGCGCATGCGCATCTCATGGGATACCGTTAGTATGGAGTAGGGATGTGGAATCAATCTTAAAAGTACAGTATAGTCTTAACTTATTTCCACCAGTACCTGTAGAACTAAACGGCTGTGATATATCCCGTCTCCACTTATGTATAAACCTATCCATCATAACCCGGTTTACATCAGAAACAACAGATTTGCAATATATATAATTTAAGGAAATGTTTGCAAAGTGAGATAGATTCAGGTCTAAAAGTTTTGAGCGAATTTTGAAAATCTAATTTCTCTTTTTATTTAAAGCATGACTATTTCCCAAGTTAAAATTGTTAGTGGTTAATCTTTCTTATCCAATATTGCATAAACGCCTGTAAAATCTAATTACGTTGCACCACTGTAAAATAGAAGATGGCGTCTAACCCATGTCGCCAATAACAGCATTACTAGGAGCAAACTTACGTAAACCTAAAACGAAGCGCATCGCTCTGTTTTGCACTGCAGTAATCAAAGAAAAATCATATACATCCCAAATACAAAAACCATATTCCAAACTCCAAAGTGGACCAAACCATAAGGTTATACAATGGGAATTTATACCATCTAACAATCTAAATTTCGTTATCAGTAAACCTAAAGCCCTACTCGCAGAACTTGTCACAGCCTTTGCCATACGTTTATAATATAAATAGTCTGTTAATTAAAGACCGAGATGATTATACCAATCAACAACTTCTAAAATCTGACTACCAAACTTAAATTCACACACTGTTCTAGCAATACAAGGTGCTCTAAAATGTACAACCTTTGGTTTCAAACCAATAACTGACATTTTATTTAACACCAAGACTAAAGACAGTCTAAAATAACATTTAAATCATTCTCACTTTCTGCTAATAAAACTACGTAATTTGCATAGGCTAAAATACTGATGTTTGTGTTATCTATGTTTACAAGTAATAATAACAGTAATAACTTAACAGCATTGATGAGATCATTAATATACAAATTGAAAAGAAGTGGTGACAATAAGCAGCCTTGTTTTAAACCCCAATTAACATCAAACCAGGGTGTATAAAGCCCATTATCCTACCTCATGTAAGAATGCCGATCTGATTGGTCCTTGTGATTCTGAACGAATATCCATTTGCACCATCACCGAGGGATTATAAATCCCTTATACATGAGTAAAGCGTGCTTCTACGTCAATCAATCAAAGTCACGTGATCAGGTCATAGAAAGAAGAAGAAGAAGAAGAAGAAAATTATTTTATTACAAAAGTGTCACACCCTGATACAGAGTCGGGCGTACATAGGCCTATGAGAAACACAATAAAACAATATAGAAACCCTTAAAATAATTGGTAAAAATTCCAGTGCAATCAACTTTCATACCACCACAACTATCATACACTACATTAGACACACACTGGCACACAGAGTTTCATAACCAACTACTACAGACAACTCACCATTACAAATATACATTCATATAATTACACACATATACTGTCAACTTCACTATAATACCCAACCATCATATATATCCACATCTACATCCACATACTTGCACCTAATTAAACCACTCTGCAATACACCACAATCTTACATACATACATCTACATCCATATTCACTTACTTACCTCCAAATAACTACACCCTTATGCTGTCAGTATCAAAGAAGTAGTCAACAAACTTACATACATGCAGATACATCCATGTTCACTAACTCACATCCAAATAATTACACAATTACTCTGTCAATCTCACTATAATAATCCACAATCATACAAATATACATAGATACACTTTCACTAACTTGCATCCAAATAATTACATAAATGTGCTGTCAATCTCACTATAGTAATCAACAATCTTACAAATATACATACACATCCATATCCACTAGCTTACACCCAAATAATTATACAAATATACTGCCAATCTCACTACAATAATCAACAATCTTACAAATATACACACACATCCATATCCACTAGCTTACATCCAAATATTTTCACACATATTGTCAACTTCACTATAATAATCAACAATCTTACAAACATACATTTAAATATATAATCACTTACATCCACAACCTTACACCCATCCGCTGTCGACCTCACTACAACATGCATAATATCCAAAAATCACCCTTGCTCTCATTCTCAAGAACCCAAACTGACACAGTGACATAAATAAGACATGAAAAGGACACTCATAATAAGTAAGACAATATATAAAATGAGTATATTATTAAATGTTATAAACACTGAAGTCTTCTTTTCATCATACTGGTTAAAGTTGCTCCAAGAAGAAGCTGTAGATTGTCAGATTGTAACAAAAATATAAGTTTTTCTTTGCTATTTAAGTGGGAAAAATCAGACAGTTCCATCGCAGCTTTAAATAATTGGCTTGTGATATCAAAATAATGAAAACAGTCAATTAGGAAGTGTGTTTCATCTTCAATGGCTCTTACACCATTCTTTAGACAATAATTACACAGTCTATTTTCTAAAGGGGTGGGTGGCTTGGCATACCGGCCTGTCTCTATGGCAAGGGGGAGGCTCCCACATCTAAATTTGGCTAAAACACTGCGATTTAATCTGTTCCTCACTGTCCTTAGATATGGGGAGGTAGCTGGATTGCCCTTAGATATGTCCTTAACTTGTTCCCATGTGGATTATTTTTGTCATTCCATAAATCTAAAGTCCATTTCCTATTTTCCTCTTCAATCATTATATCTTTGATCATTTGCAGTCTCTTTTTAACATTAAAAGTATTATCATGAAGTATCCAGGCTGCACCATAGGTATCTAGGAGCCTGTTTATCCTTGTATCCATTGACCTTGAATAACCCAGAGACCACCTGTGTATCCTATTAGGGATTTTATCATTAAACATTGTTCTTATTTTCAACTGTAGTCTGAGGACTTCTATCTTCTGCTTCACTGTAGGAGAACACCAGCCCATGTCACCTCTTGTAGCTAAATTTGATGTGTTTTTACCCACTCCAAGGAAATACCTTATAGCCTTATTCTGCACAGCTTGCACTGACCTGTAGGTATTGAGTCCCCAGACTCCAGCGCCATAGAACAACACAGGTTCCACTAGAACAGAATATAGCTTATCATATACTTCATATGACATGCCACCACAAGCTCTGAATTTAGAATATAATGCTGATAGTGCTCTTCCAGCAGATTTACACAACTCTTTCACTGATTTTTGCAGATCCATGAATTCATTCAACCAAATTCCCAGATATCTATAGGTTGCACTGTATTCAACAACATTATCACAACACTGGAAACTGAAATTAGACTGCTGGACTGAGGGCCCTGTTCTGAAATGAATTACTTTGGTTTTATCCATATTCACTTTAAGTCTCCATTTCTTGCACCAGTCAGTTAAGCAGCTTAACATATTTTGTAGGGAGGCTTCATCTGGGGCTATCAGTGCTATATCATCAGCAAACAACAGTAGTGATATCATAGTATTATCAAAAGTGACTCCACAATCCAAAGAATAATGTTTTCTGCTAGATCATTTATATATATTGAGAAGAGGGTAGGCGATAGCTTACAGCCCTGTTTCACACCAGAGTAAACGTTGAATGGGTTAGAATAAAGTTCATTTATCTTCACAGAACAGTTTATCTCACTGTAAAGCGATTGTACTGCAGACAACATTTTACCCTGAATACCAGTTTTCATCAATTTTAACCACAAGCACTGATTGTTAACCTTGTCAAAAGCCTTCTTTAAGTCTACAAAACAAACAAATGTTGATTTTCTGGAAGATTTTCTTTGAGTAATCAAGGTGTAGATAGAATATATGTGTTCCACGCAGCTTCTCTTAGCCCGAAATCCATTTTGTTCTTCTGCAAGCTTCTTGTTATCTTCCAGCCATAATTGAATTCTTCTGTTCAGGATATCTGCATATATTTTGCAAGGTATAGAGAGCAAGGTGATGCCCCTGTACCCTGACGGGTCCCTTGGGTCACTTCCAGGTTTTAGAATCGGGCATATCAGGCCTGCTTTCCAGTCACTAGGTGCAACTGAATTTTCAAAACAATATTTCATTATATGATGTAATAGTGATATACAATGCTGATTTTGAAGAATTTCTATTGCAATTTCATCAAGTCCCGCTGCCTTGCCTTTACTTATGCTCATTACTGCCTTGTGTACTTCTTCCCTTGTGATAGGTGTATTGAGAGTTGATGATTGGGTGTCATGATTAATCGCTGTTCCAAATTCAAGCTGCTGAAGCACATCTTTGTAGAACTGGTTACCATAGAAGGGCTCATCTTGTGTGGTGAGTAGCTCTTGGAAGTAAGAACTCCATGTACTTAATACTTCTTTTTCATCAGTTATTAGTTTATTATTATCAGTTTTTACTTCAGATGGTATTCTCTTTTTTCGGTCATTTGCTATTCCTAATTTTCCGATTTTCTTCCAAAAATCTCTACTATCTGTTTTATAAGAGTTCAGAAGGTCATCTTGTTGGGCTAGTTGGAAGTTCCGTTTAGCTTTTCTTAGTTCTTTATCGAATCGTTTTCGACTTTGGATAAATGTGGTCCTCATTTGTTTCCTGGTACTAGTTTTCTTTGTAGATTTTAACCATTCTGCTTCATGCTTGCACACAGTGTCCCACATAGACTGGAGTTCCCTTGACCAATAAGGCTTGTAGCGACTCTTCTGTTTAGGGTTTTGATTATGGTTATTTGTCTTAAGTCTTCTAAGATTAGATGTCATTTCTTCATTCAGGAGCTCTTGGAAGGCACTATAAGCTTGATAAATTATTCCCTTGAAAGGTTTTATGCAACTCGCGTTCCGCTCGTTGCATAAAACCTTTCGCGGTAATAATAAATCCCTATGTCACCCTTGACGCAATGTTATAACTTATATTTAAGCGAAAACAACATTTAACATTTTTATAGGGGATATTAAAGCATTGTACATATTTCCTTTCACATTGGCTTTAAAAACTTTTCCCACAGAATCTTTCTATCAATACAGTCGTATGCCTTTTTAAAATCCACAAAAGCAACGTAGATAGACTAGCGGAGCGACTTCCTTGTTTCGATAATAGTAGTTAGACTTGACAAATGTTCATTGTAGATCTTGCTTTCCTGAAACCAATCTGTTGATTGGGAATAATACCATTATCTTCTACGCGGTTAGTCAGTCTGATATTAAGGACACCACAGAACAGTTTATAAGTGGCACTCGCCAATGTGATACCTATATAGGCTAGTGGGTCCATCGGGTCGCCACCCGGCTTGGGTATGGGGGGGGGGGGGGGGGGGGGGGGGGGGGAAGTTGTTACCTTTTCCCCAAACGCTTAGCACACGGATTTTACCTTTTCCCCAAACGCTTAGCACACGGATTTTAAACACATATTAAATAGTTTATGCAGGAATAAACAACAGCTTTAAATTTTAAGAAACTCTCCTGGAATGTTATCACAACCTGGTGGTTTACCTCGTTTATAAATTAGCGTCCATTGTAACTTTCTGTACTTCCTGCAGGGAGGTAAGACAGTTAAGTGGCGGATCATCAGTATCACTGTTGTCTGGGATATCTGTTGTTCCACTTGAGCTATTGCAGTTTAATAAATCACAATAAGTTGTCTTCCAAGCATCTAACACTGCTGATAGTGCCGTCTGTAGACTTGACTTCAATTAGAATTTTCTTTCGTCGCTCACACGCTACTTCTATTTTACAATCTTTTTCCAAAATTCCCTATTGTCTGATTCACTAAAATCTTCTAGTTCTTGTGTGGTTTCGCTTAGCAGTCCGAACAGGTTTGTCGAAGAGGTACGGTTTACGTTGTCCATTACATTTTTACCAATGCCTTTCCGCCTCACACATGTCACCCCACAATACAGATAGATTTTCATTCCACCATTCCTCCCCCGTGTGTCTTCTTTTAGCGTTTCTATTATTGTTAAAAGTAATTTTTTCCCGGAAGATTTGCTGTCATATCTCTTTGAAAAATGTCAATAAAAGTACAAAATGCTTTGAACATCTAACTTACACTGCTGTGAGTATGCGGCGCTTAGTTAGTCGATCACTTTGATTAAGGAGTCCCTACATTCACTCGCACCCATGGAATGGCATTCTCCGCGTGTCATACTTAGTGAATATTGTTTACATGTCCCTCTCAAAGTCACCTTAAGACCATAAATGACTCTCATATAACCGAAGTTAAGCCTGGATGATTCCTACTCATTTGCAGTGGTTTTCGTTCTCTACATATGGCTGACTGCAATCGGTAATGTTTTAGTCAAATTTCATTTTGTATTCGCGCGTTTGGTGTTATCTCAACACTGAATTCCCTTTAAGAACAAACCATCCACAATGTGTACACCATTTAAATATCATAATGTTTAATTAGTGTACGATAAATACAAAATTACCAGTTATTGCTTTATTAAGTTTCATGTGTATAGTTTGTTTTAGATATCATTCAAATAATGTGTGTACCATGTGTGTACATCTTGAAGTGAAAGGTTAACGAAAAATCTACACCCACACGTAATACAACTATGAAACTATATTACTCTTTAATGTAAACTTGAGTCGAGGATCTTGTTACTACGAATACTGAATTCCCGGGTTAAGCCATTTACTCAAAACAGAGGTAGCTCCGTCATAAATTCCAATACAACCTCTATCGTATTACCAGCGTTTCTCGGTCTAGAATCAAACTTAGTCGTGCAATAAGCGACGCCGTTTAAAAGTTATTAAAAACGCCTCAGTTATTTCCGTATGCTTTCGGAAAGCTAAACTTTATTTAAAAAATATACACTTTACACTTTGAGTCTTTTGTACGGAAGACCTTCGCCTCATTTGCGACTGTATCATTGCATAAGCCTTGTGAAAGAATTATTTAATCCGTGCATGCGGTGTTGTCATTGGCTTACATATTACAAGGTAGCTTATGTTGCAATATTTTGCCGCTTGGAGAACCTGCCGAAAAGAGGTTGTATAGGAATTAATGACGCAGCTACCTCATGCCTACCATACAAACAAATCTTCAAAACTGACTACATATACTCTAAAACTGACCACAAATCGTCTGAAAAGGAAGAAAAAGACCTTCCAAAACTGACATCATACCCTCTGAATTGGACACAATAGCTTCTGCAACTGAAAACAAATCGTTTGGAATGGAAACAAAACTTCCGCATCGGCTGCTTTTGCAGTCGAGAACGGCCACCGAGCGTCCGGAGCGGAGTACTTATCACCCCGAACGGATCCGGACAACAAACCATCTCGCAGCCTCGCTCTAAGTTTAGCAAAATGGCGATCCGCGGAGACAAACAAGCTTTGCTGAATCAAGTTTCATGCCACTACGAGTTTTATCTTTAACATATCACATCGTAATATAGTGCATAAACCCCCTAGTGACCTAGGCTTTAAATATATGTGCATAGTTGTCAGTGTCAGGCTTGCGATTCTGCACAATTTGGTCCCCAATGAGATAAGAGTCGGTTCGCTGTGTTGACCATGGTTGACTAGTAGGGTGAATCTTCGTAGTACGCACCCAAGAAAGAACGATTTTCATCGAAATATCCTACAGCTGCTGAAAATGGTTTCACTGTGTAATAATTGCTATGTAAAATCATACTTTTTGGAAGAAAAAAAGAAGTCACCATTTCGTAGCAAACTCATTCAAAGTTTAAACTTGAAGATAATTTTGTTAAAGCATAATTTTTTACACTACACATGAATGGGAGTGATATTAGTTATTCCAGGTTCAATATTGCGTTTCCCAAAAAGACGCACTGGGTCAAAAATAGAAAACTAGTGTTCAGTTTTAGAGTATATGTAGTCAGTTTCGAAGATTTGTTTGCTGTTTGTATGGTTGGCCTGTACCTCTGTGGGGAGAAAATGAGGTTGAGACTGGCTAGGTCGATGTCGCCAGGATAACAGTGCTGCGCTGCAGAGCTGCCAATTACTCGCCACGGGCAGATGTCCGTGCAATTAGGTCTGACCTTCCCGCCTGCCCTCATGCAAATTAAACGGCACCCGTCGTCTGCATCATTAAATGAAATGAGACCTTCAATCCCGAAAGTAGACGAACATTGACTTTGGGTTCACCAAAAAACCAATCTGAACAAAGTTAGCCAAATTATGTTATTCATGATGGCTACCATAACATTTTTGTATTAACAAATTTATTTAAACGTACATGGATACTGATACATGTATGTGAATCATCATCTGTATCTTGAAGGGTGTCTTATGCCTCGACTTTAAGCGAATGAACCTGAAGGGTGTCTTCGCAGGACATCGACTTTTGAAAAATTCAATTTTGAGATTGTCGACAGGCGGCTCGCTTTGATGTTTTCTGTTTGTTTAACAAGGGATTAACTAGACAAACTAACTACAAAATTTGGATTGAACGACGAAACGAAACATTCCGAAGTACATGTATCTATATAATACGCTTCCAAATATATTAGTATCTCTTGCGAATGGTTGCTATATTGATGGTTTAATATTATCAAATTAGAATTATTTTTAGTTCTAGGTGTTTTTCAGAATAACGTTATTAGTTGTTTTTTTTTATAGAGATGAAGTCTAAGTGAAGGCGAGTAAAAGTGAGTAAAATGTTCACAATCAAGACTTAGTAATCGTACAAACAGGTTGTTGTTATTAGAGATGTAATCCTAAGTTTTTCATCACAAACCACTCACTGAAGGTGGGTAAAACTGAGTAAAATGCTCACAATCAAACCAATCAAGCACTTTTGATAAATTCATCAATACTTTGAGATGTACTCACTTATTTTCTAAGTGACATAACAGCTATAAGTACTGAAACTGAAATTGATACCACATTCAGTTTCGTTATGGCAAACGCTCAGATAGGTTGTTCGTTCCTTCCAACTTCTCGTGGTGGTCGTTACCTGTGTATGGGCGGCTACATGTACAGAGTCAACAAACGAAGACGTGATGAATGGATATCTTGGAAGTGTACAAGCAAAGACTGCAATGCCACCATGTCAACTACGAATGATCTTCCGTCAAGACTGCCAAATGATCACAAACATCCACCAGCCAACAGTACCGATATTAAGGTACAGATAATAATAAAAATAAAAATAAAAATAAAAATAAAAATAAAAATAAAAATAAAAATAAATATAGTCGCAAGCGACGACAATGACAGGATTCAGCAAAATATGAGCATCCGTGGCTCTTGGGGGCAAACTAAGTGCTTCTCCAAGTTGAGATAGCGTTTTGAAGACATTTTTAGTGCACTGCAGTTGATTTATCCGTATTCTGAAGCAAAAGGACGTTTTGTGTACGTTTTCAGTACGTAGCGAGACATAGGAGCGGAAGTGAGGTTTACTCGATGTACACGGCGTGCTGCCAGTTGAGGCAAGAAAGCAACAACATCAAAATGCAAGGGGTATCTGGAGGGGAGGCAGTAGAGGTTTGAAAGTTGAAAAAGGGCTAGTGTTTTAGTTTGGCGAGTTCAAGGGGTTTGCCGACACTGGAATACAGTTTCCGAGTGCTGGTACATAGGTTGAAGGTCTTATTATATATAAATAATCAAGACTATGTCAGTCAGTCAGGCAGGCTTTTTTGCTCGCTTCTCTGCCTGTCTGATCAGATTTTGACAGTGCTTGACGCACTTGTGTGCATTTGGTCATCTCGCACACGTTGAGCATACGTGCAGTCGTACGGACTTTTGCTCCAAAGAGCGATTTCGTCCCTCTGTAGACTGTCAATTACGTGCTTGTTCATAAGACATCAAAGAGTATTTCCCTCAAACTTTGCCCCATGTCCGTATACCTTGACAGGAAGGGTCTTTTCCTTCAACTTTTCAAATTACCCCTTGCTAACGCATTTAGAGAATCTTGATACAAGAGCAATGTAGAGTATTTCTGTCAACTTTTGCCCTTTCACACATACAAGAGCGCATGTACCTGCATTTGGACATGTCACACGTCTTGACCGTTCTTCAATATTGATGTTTTCCTTCAATTTTATGCAATCTAACCCTTGCGAACGCACTTGACAAATCTTGCTACAGGAGCAATGTAAGACTTCTGCACACGTTCCCATTTTCTTTTAAACACAGGTGAGGGGGCATTGGTAATAATACCATTATCTTCTACGCGGTTAGTCAGTCTGATATTAAGGACACCACAGAACAGTTTATAAGTGGCACTCGCCAATGTGATACCTATATAGGCTAGTGGGTCCATCGGGTCGCCACCCGGCTTGGGTATGGGGGGGGGGGGGGAAGTTGTTACCTTTTCCCCAAACGCTTAGCACACGGATTTTAAACACATATTAAATAGTTTATGCAGGAATAAACAACAGCTTTAAATTTTAAGAAACTCTCCTGGAATGTTATCACAACCTGGTGGTTTACCTCGTTTATAAATTAGCGTCCATTGTAACTTTCTGTACTTCCTGCAGGGAGGTAAGACAGTTAAGTGGCGGATCATCAGTATCACTGTTGTCTGGGATATCTGTTGTTCCACTTGAGCTATTGCAGTTTAATAAATCACAATAAGTTGTCTTCCAAGCATCTAACACTGCTGATAGTGCCGTCTGTAGACTTGACTTCAATTAGAATTTTCTTTCGTCGCTCACACGCTACTTCTATTTTACAATCTTTTTCCAAAATTCCCTATTGTCTGATTCACTAAAATCTTCTAGTTCTTGTGTGGTTTCGCTTAGCAGTCCGAACAACTAATGCAGCCAATTGCCTAATTGTCACACTACCCGCACCTAACAAAACTTCACACAATGAGGCAATTTTCTCACACTTAACCAATGTTAAGTTTACTGTCATAGTCGCACTTTTGAGATCAAACCCTAAATAACTGATTTGCCTGCATGGTGAGAAGCACTGACTTTTTGGGGTGCACAGTAAACCCAAGCTTATCTAGTAGTTGCACGGTATCTTTAATATTTTCTTCACATGCTACATAATCCCCACCAATTAACAAAGAGTCATCAATATAAGCAGTGTTGGCATGTCCTAACTTCCTGAGGTTTGAGTAAACTGGCTTTAACAGCTTAGTGAATAACCGTGGTGCAGAGGATAGCCCGTTAGGAAGGCAAGTAAACTGATATAAGATATGATTCCAATAGAACCTCAGATACTATTTGTCTGTCTCATACACAGATATATTAAAGTATGCATCCTTAAAAAAAATTCTCCCGTCTCGTTTGATGTATCATAGAAATTGATGCTGTCATAAGCTTGATGCTGTCAGAACTTTTTTGTAAAAGGCCCTTAACATTTACTTGAGCCTTGTCAAGTGCAGCTGCCATGAGATCATTAGTGACCTGTACCATCGGCATCATCGCCTTAACCATCACATTTTCCACTGATTGCCATTTAGTGTCTTTGTTTCTCGTGTATGGCTTTGCCTGTGCCCAAATATCATGATTGACTCTAGGGGTCAGCAAAAACTCACAGTTTTCAGGTCGCTTGTACTTGTTGGCGACTTCCTTAAGTTTCTTGTGATTGACAACTTTTTGCACACCTTGATTTATAGAGTCGGCCAACGCGGGTTTTATTTTCCCACTAGTTTCTTTATTTGCGCTAACAAATGCTTGCAGATCTGACATTACATCTTTTGCAAAGTCCTCATCGTCCTCGATGTCACTGCCTTCATTCCTATCTTGCTGGTTGATGTCATTCATAACTGCATCGAGTGGGTCAGTTTCACTCTCCGATGAGATTGCTTCATACTCGTGCTGAGTACTACTAGTACTGATCGGGTAGTTCCGGTCATTCCTTGTATTTGAGAAGGCATGTCTCGAAGACGCAACCTGAGGCATTACTGTGTTACCCATGTCATTTTTCTGATTGTACAAAATAGCTCTCATGAACTTCCCTACGTCATTTAGAGTATATGACTGGTTTTCGGTCGACTGACCTGTGGCCATGAGCCTGTTGTCACCCACTGCACTCGTGCTAGCAGCCGATGTGCTGGTTCCATTTTTAGAAACGCCATTGTTTTGTCTGATCGGCACCGACTCACCCTGACACGATGTGCTATTAGATCTACCTTGAGAGTGTTCATGATCTCTCGATAGCACTCGAGGTGCTGCCTGGGCTACAATGTCATGAACATTTTCACGATCACGGGTCAGTGATTCACAACAAATTCCAAGAATACAGTCAACACAAACCTTGGCACAATCAGTTCCCTGAATAAATCCAATCCAGAGAATCAAATACACATTTGCCCGTATTCCACATATTCATCACAATAAATATGAACACATAAAGCAACTTTTGTCACCCAAAGCGTGAACTTTCCTCAAAAGCACACTCGCTACTGACCTCAATGCGCATGCGCATCTCATGGGATACCGTTAGTATGGAGTAGGGATGTGGAATCAATCTTAAAAGTACAGTATAGTCTTAACTTATTTCCACCAGTACCTGTAGAACTAAACGGCTGTGATATATCCCGTCTCCACTTATGTATAAACCTATCCATCATAACCCGGTTTACATCAGAAACAACAGATTTGCAATATATATAATTTAAGGAAATGTTTGCAAAGTGAGATAGATTCAGGTCTAAAAGTTTTGAGCGAATTTTGAAAATCTAATTTCTCTTTTTATTTAAAGCATGACTATTTCCCAAGTTAAAATTGTTAGTGGTTAATCTTTCTTATCCAATATTGCATAAACGCCTGTAAAATCTAATTACGTTGCACCACTGTAAAATAGAAGATGGCGTCTAACCCATGTCGCCAATAACAGCATTACTAGGAGCAAACTTACGTAAACCTAAAACGAAGCGCATCGCTCTGTTTTGCACTGCAGTAATCAAAGAAAAATCATATACATCCCAAATACAAAAACCATATTCCAAACTCCAAAGTGGACCAAACCATAAGGTTATACAATGGGAATTTATACCATCTAACAATCTAAATTTCGTTATCAGTAAACCTAAAGCCCTACTCGCAGAACTTGTCACAGCCTTTGCCATACGTTTATAATATAAATAGTCTGTTAATTAAAGACCGAGATGATTATACCAATCAACAACTTCTAAAATCTGACTACCAAACTTAAATTCACACACTGTTCTAGCAATACAAGGTGCTCTAAAATGTACAACCTTTGGTTTCAAACCAATAACTGACATTTTATTTAACACCAAGACTAAAGACAGTCTAAAATAACATTTAAATCATTCTCACTTTCTGCTAATAAAACTACGTAATTTGCATAGGCTAAAATACTGATGTTTGTGTTATCTATGTTTACAAGTAATAATAACAGTAATAACTTAACAGCATTGATGAGATCATTAATATACAAATTGAAAAGAAGTGGTGACAATAAGCAGCCTTGTTTTAAACCCCAATTAACATCAAACCAGGGTGTATAAAGCCCATTATCCTACCTCATGTAAGAATGCCGATCTGATTGGTCCTTGTGATTCTGAACGAATATCCATTTGCACCATCACCGAGGGATTATAAATCCCTTATACATGAGTAAAGCGTGCTTCTACGTCAATCAATCAAAGTCACGTGATCAGGTCATAGGAAGAAGAAGAAGAAGAAGAAGAAGAAAATTATTTTATTACAAAAGTGTCACACCCTGATACAGAGTCGGGCGTACATAGGCCTATGAGAAACACAATAAAACAATATAGAAACCCTTAAAATAATTGGTAAAAATTCCAGTGCAATCAACTTTCATACCACCACAACTATCATACACTACATTAGACACACACTGGCACACAGAGTTTCATAACCAACTACTACAGACAACTCACCATTACAAATATACATTCATATAATTACACACATATACTGTCAACTTCACTATAATACCCAACCATCATATATATCCACATCTACATCCACATACTTGCACCTAATTAAACCACTCTGCAATACACCACAATCTTACATACATACATCTACATCCATATTCACTTACTTACCTCCAAATAACTACACCCTTATGCTGTCAGTATCAAAGAAGTAGTCAACAAACTTACATACATGCAGATACATCCATGTTCACTAACTCACATCCAAATAATTACACAATTACTCTGTCAATCTCACTATAATAATCCACAATCATACAAATATACATAGATACACTTTCACTAACTTGCATCCAAATAATTACATAAATGTGCTGTCAATCTCACTATAGTAATCAACAATCTTACAAATATACATACACATCCATATCCACTAGCTTACACCCAAATAATTATACAAATATACTGCCAATCTCACTACAATAATCAACAATCTTACAAATATACACACACATCCATATCCACTAGCTTACATCCAAATATTTTCACACATATTGTCAACTTCACTATAATAATCAACAATCTTACAAACATACATTTAAATATATAATCACTTACATCCACAACCTTACACCCATCCGCTGTCGACCTCACTACAACATGCATAATATCCAAAAATCACCCTTGCTCTCATTCTCAAGAACCCAAACTGACACAGTGACATAAATAAGACATGAAAAGGACACTCATAATAAGTAAGACAATATATAAAATGAGTATATTATTAAATGTTATAAACACTGAAGTCTTCTTTTCATCATACTGGTTAAAGTTGCTCCAAGAAGAAGCTGTAGATTGTCAGATTGTAACAAAAATATAAGTTTTTCTTTGCTATTTAAGTGGGAAAAATCAGACAGTTCCATCGCAGCTTTAAATAATTGGCTTGTGATATCAAAATAATGAAAACAGTCAATTAGGAAGTGTGTTTCATCTTCAATGGCTCTTACACCATTCTTTAGACAATAATTACACAGTCTATTTTCTAAAGGGGTGGGTGGCTTGGCATACCGGCCTGTCTCTATGGCAAGGGGGAGGCTCCCACATCTAAATTTGGCTAAAACACTGCGATTTAATCTGTTCCTCACTGTCCTTAGATATGGGGAGGTAGCTGGATTGCCCTTAGATATGTCCTTAACTTGTTCCCATGTGGATTATTTTTGTCATTCCATAAATCTAAAGTCCATTTCCTATTTTCCTCTTCAATCATTATATCTTTGATCATTTGCAGTCTCTTTTTAACATTAAAAGTATTATCATGAAGTATCCAGGCTGCACCATAGGTATCTAGGAGCCTGTTTATCCTTGTATCCATTGACCTTGAATAACCCAGAGACCACCTGTGTATCCTATTAGGGATTTTATCATTAAACATTGTTCTTATTTTCAACTGTAGTCTGAGGACTTCTATCTTCTGCTTCACTGTAGGAGAACACCAGCCCATGTCACCTCTTGTAGCTAAATTTGATGTGTTTTTACCCACTCCAAGGAAATACCTTATAGCCTTATTCTGCACAGCTTGCACTGACCTGTAGGTATTGAGTCCCCAGACTCCAGCGCCATAGAACAACACAGGTTCCACTAGAACAGAATATAGCTTATCATATACTTCATATGACATGCCACCACAAGCTCTGAATTTAGAATATAATGCTGATAGTGCTCTTCCAGCAGATTTACACAACTCTTTCACTGATTTTTGCAGATCCATGAATTCATTCAACCAAATTCCCAGATATCTATAGGTTGCACTGTATTCAACAACATTATCACAACACTGGAAACTGAAATTAGACTGCTGGACTGAGGGCCCTGTTCTGAAATGAATTACTTTGGTTTTATCCATATTCACTTTAAGTCTCCATTTCTTGCACCAGTCAGTTAAGCAGCTTAACATATTTTGTAGGGAGGCTTCATCTGGGGCTATCAGTGCTATATCATCAGCAAACAACAGTAGTGATATCATAGTATTATCAAAAGTGACTCCACAATCCAAAGAATAATGTTTTCTGCTAGATCATTTATATATATTGAGAAGAGGGTAGGCGATAGCTTACAGCCCTGTTTCACACCAGAGTAAACGTTGAATGGGTTAGAATAAAGTTCATTTATCTTCACAGAACAGTTTATCTCACTGTAAAGCGATTGTACTGCAGACAACATTTTACCCTGAATACCAGTTTTCATCAATTTTAACCACAAGCACTGATTGTTAACCTTGTCAAAAGCCTTCTTTAAGTCTACAAAACAAACAAATGTTGATTTTCTGGAAGATTTTCTTTGAGTAATCAAGGTGTAGATAGAATATATGTGTTCCACGCAGCTTCTCTTAGCCCGAAATCCATTTTGTTCTTCTATTCTTCTGTTCAGGATATCTGTATATATTTTGCAAGGTATAGAGAGCAAGGTGATGCCCCTGTACCCTGACGGGTCCCTTGGGTCACTTCCAGGTTTTAGAATCGGGCATATCAGGCCTGCTTTCCAGTCACTAGGTGCAACTGAATTTTCAAAACAATATTTCATTATATGATGTAATAGTGATATACAATGCTGATTTTGAAGAATTTCTATTGCAATTTCATCAAGTCCCGCTGCCTTGCCTTTACTTATGCTCATTACTGCCTTGTGTACTTCTTCCCTTGTGATAGGTGTATTGAGAGTTGATGATTGGGTGTCATGATTAATCGCTGTTCCAAATTCAAGCTGCTGAAGCACATCTTTGTAGAACTGGTTACCATAGAAGGGCTCATCTTGTGTGGTGAGTAGCTCTTGGAAGTAAGAACTCCATGTACTTAATACTTCTTTTTCATCAGTTATTAGTTTATTATTATCAGTTTTTACTTCAGATGGTATTCTCTTTTTTCGGTCATTTGCTATTCCTAATTTTCCGATTTTCTTCCAAAAATCTCTACTATCTGTTTTATAAGAGTTCAGAAGGTCATCTTGTTGGGCTAGTTGGAAGTTCCGTTTAGCTTTTCTTAGTTCTTTATCGAATCGTTTTCGACTTTGGATAAATGTGGTCCTCATTTGTTTCCTGGTACTAGTTTTCTTTGTAGATTTTAACCATTCTGCTTCATGCTTGCACACAGTGTCCAACATAGACTGGAGTTCCCTTGACCAATAAGGCTTGTAGCGACTCTTCTGTTTAGGGTTTTGATTATGGTTATTTGTCTTAAGTCTTCTAAGATTAGATGTCATTTCTTCATTCAGGAGCTCTTGGAAGGCACTATAAGCTTGATAAATTATTCCCTTGAAAGGTTTTATGCAACTCGCGTTCCGCTCGTTGCATAAAACCTTTCGCGGTAATAATAAATCCCTATGTCACCCTTGACGCAATGTTATAACTTATATTTAAGCGAAAACAACATTTAACATTTTTATAGGGGATATTAAAGCATTGTACATATTTCCTTTCACATTGGCTTTAAAAACTTTTCCCACAGAATCTTTCTATCAATACAGTCGTATGCCTTTTTAAAATCCACAAAAGCAACGTAGATAGACTAGCGGAGCGACTTCCTTGTTTCGATAATAGTAGTTAGACTTGACAAATGTTCATTGTAGATCTTGCTTTCCTGAAACCAATCTGTTGATTGGGAATAATACCATTATCTTCTACGCGGTTAGTCAGTCTGATATTAAGGACACCACAGAACAGTTTATAAGTGGCACTCGCCAATGTGATACCTATATAGGCTAGTGGGTCCATCGGGTCGCCACCCGGCTTGGGTATGGGGGGGGGGGGGGAAGTTGTTACCTTTTCCCCAAACGCTTAGCACACGGATTTTAAACACATATTAAATAGTTTATGCAGGAATAAACAACAGCTTTAAATTTTAAGAAACTCTCCTGGAATGTTATCACAACCTGGTGGTTTACCTCGTTTATAAATTAGCGTCCATTGTAACTTTCTGTACTTCCTGCAGGGAGGTAAGACAGTTAAGTGGCGGATCATCAGTATCACTGTTGTCTGGGATATCTGTTGTTCCACTTGAGCTATTGCAGTTTAATAAATCACAATAAGTTGTCTTCCAAGCATCTAACACTGCTGATAGTGCCGTCTGTAGACTTGACTTCAATTAGAATTTTCTTTCGTCGCTCACACGCTACTTCTATTTTACAATCTTTTTCCAAAATTCCCTATTGTCTGATTCACTAAAATCTTCTAGTTCTTGTGTGGTTTCGCTTAGCAGTCCGAACAGGTTTGTCGAAGAGGTACGGTTTACGTTGTCCATTACATTTTTACCAATGCCTTTCCGCCTCACACATGTCACCCCACAATACAGATAGATTTTCATTCCACCATTCCTCCCCCGTGTGTCTTCTTTTAGCGTTTCTATTATTGTTAAAAGTAATTTTTTCCCGGAAGATTTGCTGTCATATCTCTTTGAAAAATGTCAATAAAAGTACAAAATGCTTTGAACATCTAACTTACACTGCTGTGAGTATGCGGCGCTTAGTTAGTCGATCACTTTGATTAAGGAGTCCCTACATTCACTCGCACCCATGGAATGGCATTCTCCGCGTGTCATACTTAGTGAATATTGTTTACATGTCCCTCTCAAAGTCACCTTAAGACCATAAATGACTCTCATATAACCGAAGTTAAGCCTGGATGATTCCTACTCATTTGCAGTGGTTTTCGTTCTCTACATATGGCTGACTGCAATCGGTAATGTTTTAGTCAAATTTCATTTTGTATTCGCGCGTTTGGTGTTATCTCAACACTGAATTCCCTTTAAGAACAAACCATCCACAATGTGTACACCATTTAAATATCATAATGTTTAATTAGTGTACGATAAATACAAAATTACCAGTTATTGCTTTATTAAGTTTCATGTGTATAGTTTGTTTTAGATATCATTCAAATAATGTGTGTACCATGTGTGTACATCTTGAAGTGAAAGGTTAACGAAAAATCTACACCCACACGTAATACAACTATGAAACTATATTACTCTTTAATGTAAACTTGAGTCGAGGATCTTGTTACTACGAATACTGAATTCCCGGGTTAAGCCATTTACTCAAAACAGAGGTAGCTCCGTCATAAATTCCAATACAACCTCTATCGTATTACCAGCGTTTCTCGGTCTAGAATCAAACTTAGTCGTGCAATAAGCGACGCCGTTTAAAAGTTATTAAAAACGCCTCAGTTATTTCCGTATGCTTTCGGAAAGCTAAACTTTATTTAAAAAATATACACTTTACACTTTGAGTCTTTTGTACGGAAGACCTTCGCCTCATTTGCGACTGTATCATTGCATAAGCCTTGTGAAAGAATTATTTAATCCGTGCATGCGGTGTTGTCATTGGCTTACATATTACAAGGTAGCTTATGTTGCAATATTTTGCCGCTTGGAGAACCTGCCGAAAAGAGGTTGTATAGGAATTAATGACGCAGCTACCTCATGCCTACCATACAAACAAATCTTCAAAACTGACTACATATACTCTAAAACTGACCACAAATCGTCTGAAAAGGAAGAAAAAGACCTTCCAAAACTGACATCATACCCTCTGAATTGGACACAATAGCTTCTGCAACTGAAAACAAATCGTTTGGAATGGAAACAAAACTTCCGCATCGGCTGCTTTTGCAGTCGAGAACGGCCACCGAGCGTCCGGAGCGGAGTACTTATCACCCCGAACGGATCCGGACAACAAACCATCTCGCAGCCTCGCTCTAAGTTTAGCAAAATGGCGATCCGCGGAGACAAACAAGCTTTGCTGAATCAAGTTTCATGCCACTACGAGTTTTATCTTTAACATATCACATCGTAATATAGTGCATAAACCCCCTAGTGACCTAGGCTTTAAATATATGTGCATAGTTGTCAGTGTCAGGCTTGCGATTCTGCACAATTTGGTCCCCAATGAGATAAGAGTCGGTTCGCTGTGTTGACCATGGTTGACTAGTAGGGTGAATCTTCGTAGTACGCACCCAAGAAAGAACGATTTTCATCGAAATATCCTACAGCTGCTGAAAATGGTTTCACTGTGTAATAATTGCTATGTAAAATCATACTTTTTGGAAGAAAAAAAGAAGTCACCATTTCGTAGCAAACTCATTCAAAGTTTAAACTTGAAGATAATTTTGTTAAAGCATAATTTTTTACACTACACATGAATGGGAGTGATATTAGTTATTCCAGGTTCAATATTGCGTTTCCCAAAAAGACGCACTGGGTCAAAAATAGAAAACTAGTGTTCAGTTTTAGAGTATATGTAGTCAGTTTCGAAGATTTGTTTGCTGTTTGTATGGTTGGCCTGTACCTCTGTGGGGAGAAAATGAGGTTGAGACTGGCTAGGTCGATGTCGCCAGGATAACAGTGCTGCGCTGCAGAGCTGCCAATTACTCGCCACGGGCAGATGTCCGTGCAATTAGGTCTGACCTTCCCGCCTGCCCTCATGCAAATTAAACGGCACCCGTCGTCTGCATCATTAAATGAAATGAGACCTTCAATCCCGAAAGTAGACGAACATTGACTTTGGGTTCACCAAAAAACCAATCTGAACAAAGTTAGCCAAATTATGTTATTCATGATGGCTACCATAACATTTTTGTATTAACAAATTTATTTAAACGTACATGGATACTGATACATGTATGTGAATCATCATCTGTATCTTGAAGGGTGTCTTATGCCTCGACTTTAAGCGAATGAACCTGAAGGGTGTCTTCGCAGGACATCGACTTTTGAAAAATTCAATTTTGAGATTGTCGACAGGCGGCTCGCTTTGATGTTTTCTGTTTGTTTAACAAGGGATTAACTAGACAAACTAACTACAAAATTTGGATTGAACGACGAAACGAAACATTCCGAAGTACATGTATCTATATAATACGCTTCCAAATATATTAGTATCTCTTGCGAATGGTTGCTATATTGATGGTTTAATATTATCAAATTAGAATTATTTTTAGTTCTAGGTGTTTTTCAGAATAACGTTATTAGTTTGTTTTTTTTATAGAGATGAAGTCTAAGTGAAGGCGAGTAAAAGTGAGTAAAATGTTCACAATCAAGACTTAGTAATCGTACAAACAGGTTGTTGTTATTAGAGATGTAATCCTAAGTTTTTCATCACAAACCACTCACTGAAGGTGGGTAAAACTGAGTAAAATGCTCACAATCAAACCAATCAAGCACTTTTGATAAATTCATCAATACTTTGAGATGTACTCACTTATTTTCTAAGTGACATAACAGCTATAAGTACTGAAACTGAAATTGATACCACATTCAGTTTCGTTATGGCAAACGCTCAGATAGGTTGTTCGTTCCTTCCAACTTCTCGTGGTGGTCGTTACCTGTGTATGGGCGGCTACATGTACAGAGTCAACAAACGAAGACGTGATGAATGGATATCTTGGAAGTGTACAAGCAAAGACTGCAATGCCACCATGTCAACTACGAATGATCTTCCGTCAAGACTGCCAAATGATCACAAACATCCACCAGCCAACAGTACCGATATTAAGGTACAGATAAAAATAAAAATAAAAATAAAAATAAAAATAAAAATAAATATAGTCGCAAGCGACGACAATGACAGGATTCAGCAAAATATGAGCATCCGTGGCTCTTGGGGGCAAACTAAGTGCTTCTCCAAGTTGAGATAGCGTTTTGAAGACATTTTTAGTGCACTGCAGTTGATTTATCCGTATTCTGAAGCAAAAGGACGTTTTGTGTACGTTTTCAGTACGTAGCGAGACATAGGAGCGGAAGTGAGGTTTACTCGATGTACACGGCGTGCTGCCAGTTGAGGCAAGAAAGCAACAACATCAAAATGCAAGGGGTATCTGGAGGGGAGGCAGTAGAGGTTTGAAAGTTGAAAAAGGGCTAGTGTTTTAGTTTGGCGAGTTCAAGGGGTTTGCCGACACTGGAATACAGTTTCCGAGTGCTGGTACATAGGTTGAAGGTCTTATTATATATAAATAATCAAGACTATGTCAGTCAGTCAGGCAGGCTTTTTTGCTCGCTTCTCTGCCTGTCTGATCAGATTTTGACAGTGCTTGACGCACTTGTGTGCATTTGGTCATCTCGCACACGTTGAGCATACGTGCAGTCGTACGGACTTTTGCTCCAAAGAGCGATTTCGTCCCTCTGTAGACTGTCAATTACGTGCTTGTTCATAAGACATCAAAGAGTATTTCCCTCAAACTTTGCCCCATGTCCGTATACCTTGACAGGAAGGGTCTTTTCCTTCAACTTTTCAAATTACCCCTTGCTAACGCATTTAGAGAATCTTGATACAAGAGCAATGTAGAGTATTTCTGTCAACTTTTGCCCTTTCACACATACAAGAGCGCATGTACCTGCATTTGGACATGTCACACGTCTTGACCGTTCTTCAATATTGATGTTTTCCTTCAATTTTATGCAATCTAACCCTTGCGAACGCACTTGACAAATCTTGCTACAGGAGCAATGTAAGACTTCTGCACACGTTCCCATTTTCTTTTAAACACAGGTGAGGGGGCATTGGGAATAATACCATTATCTTCTACGCGGTTAGTCAGTCTGATATTAAGGACACCACAGAACAGTTTATAAGTGGCACTCGCCAATGTGATACCTATATAGGCTAGTGGGTCCATCGGGTCGCCACCCGGCTTGGGTATGGGGGGGGGGGGGAAGTTGTTACCTTTTCCCCAAACGCTTAGCACACGGATTTTAAACACATATTAAATAGTTTATGCAGGAATAAACAACAGCTTTAAATTTTAAGAAACTCTCCTGGAATGTTATCACAACCTGGTGGTTTACCTCGTTTATAAATTAGCGTCCATTGTAACTTTCTGTACTTCCTGCAGGGAGGTAAGACAGTTAAGTGGCGGATCATCAGTATCACTGTTGTCTGGGATATCTGTTGTTCCACTTGAGCTATTGCAGTTTAATAAATCACAATAAGTTGTCTTCCAAGCATCTAACACTGCTGATAGTGCCGTCTGTAGACTTGACTTCAATTAGAATTTTCTTTCGTCGCTCACACGCTACTTCTATTTTACAATCTTTTTCCAAAATTCCCTATTGTCTGATTCACTAAAATCTTCTAGTTCTTGTGTGGTTTCGCTTAGCAGTCCGAACAGGTTTGTCGAAGAGGTACGGTTTACGTTGTCCATTACATTTTTACCAATGCCTTTCCGCCTCACACATGTCACCCCACAATACAGATAGATTTTCATTCCACCATTCCTCCCCCGTGTGTCTTCTTTTAGCGTTTCTATTATTGTTAAAAGTAATTTTTTCCCGGAAGATTTGCTGTCATATCTCTTTGAAAAATGTCAATAAAAGTACAAAATGCTTTGAACATCTAACTTACACTGCTGTGAGTATGCGGCGCTTAGTTAGTCGATCACTTTGATTAAGGAGTCCCTACATTCACTCGCACCCATGGAATGGCATTCTCCGCGTGTCATACTTAGTGAATATTGTTTACATGTCCCTCTCAAAGTCACCTTAAGACCATAAATGACTCTCATATAACCGAAGTTAAGCCTGGATGATTCCTACTCATTTGCAGTGGTTTTCGTTCTCTACATATGGCTGACTGCAATCGGTAATGTTTTAGTCAAATTTCATTTTGTATTCGCGCGTTTGGTGTTATCTCAACACTGAATTCCCTTTAAGAACAAACCATCCACAATGTGTACACCATTTAAATATCATAATGTTTAATTAGTGTACGATAAATACAAAATTACCAGTTATTGCTTTATTAAGTTTCATGTGTATAGTTTGTTTTAGATATCATTCAAATAATGTGTGTACCATGTGTGTACATCTTGAAGTGAAAGGTTAACGAAAAATCTACACCCACACGTAATACAACTATGAAACTATATTACTCTTTAATGTAAACTTGAGTCGAGGATCTTGTTACTACGAATACTGAATTCCCGGGTTAAGCCATTTACTCAAAACAGAGGTAGCTCCGTCATAAATTCCAATACAACCTCTATCGTATTACCAGCGTTTCTCGGTCTAGAATCAAACTTAGTCGTGCAATAAGCGACGCCGTTTAAAAGTTATTAAAAACGCCTCAGTTATTTCCGTATGCTTTCGGAAAGCTAAACTTTATTTAAAAAATATACACTTTACACTTTGAGTCTTTTGTACGGAAGACCTTCGCCTCATTTGCGACTGTATCATTGCATAAGCCTTGTGAAAGAATTATTTAATCCGTGCATGCGGTGTTGTCATTGGCTTACATATTACAAGGTAGCTTATGTTGCAATATTTTGCCGCTTGGAGAACCTGCCGAAAAGAGGTTGTATAGGAATTAATGACGCAGCTACCTCATGCCTACCATACAAACAAATCTTCAAAACTGACTACATATACTCTAAAACTGACCACAAATCGTCTGAAAAGGAAGAAAAAGACCTTCCAAAACTGACATCATACCCTCTGAATTGGACACAATAGCTTCTGCAACTGAAAACAAATCGTTTGGAATGGAAACAAAACTTCCGCATCGGCTGCTTTTGCAGTCGAGAACGGCCACCGAGCGTCCGGAGCGGAGTACTTATCACCCCGAACGGATCCGGACAACAAACCATCTCGCAGCCTCGCTCTAAGTTTAGCAAAATGGCGATCCGCGGAGACAAACAAGCTTTGCTGAATCAAGTTTCATGCCACTACGAGTTTTATCTTTACATATCACATCGTAATATAGTGCATAAACCCCCTAGTGACCTAGGCTTTAAATATATGTGCATAGTTGTCAGTGTCAGGCTTGCGATTCTGCACAATTTGGTCCCCAATGAGATAAGAGTCGGTTCGCTGTGTTGACCATGGTTGACTAGTAGGGTGAATCTTCGTAGTACGCACCCAAGAAAGAACGATTTTCATCGAAATATCCTACAGCTGCTGAAAATGGTTTCACTGTGTAATAATTGCTATGTAAAATCATACTTTTTGGAAGAAAAAAAGAAGTCACCATTTCGTAGCAAACTCATTCAAAGTTTAAACTTGAAGATAATTTTGTTAAAGCATAATTTTTTACACTACACATGAATGGGAGTGATATTAGTTATTCCAGGTTCAATATTGCGTTTCCCAAAAAGACGCACTGGGTCAAAAATAGAAAACTAGTGTTCAGTTTTAGAGTATATGTAGTCAGTTTCGAAGATTTGTTTGCTGTTTGTATGGTTGGCCTGTACCACTGTGGGGAGAAAATGAGGTTGAGACTGGCTAGGTCGATGTCGCCAGGATAACAGTGCTGCGCTGCAGAGCTGCCAATTACTCGCCACGGGCAGATGTCCGTGCAATTAGGTCTGACCTTCCCGCCTGCCCTCATGCAAATTAAACGGCACCCGTCGTCTGCATCATTAAATGAAATGAGACCTTCAATCCCGAAAGTAGACGAACATTGACTTTGGGTTCACCAAAAAACCAATCTGAACAAAGTTAGCCAAATTATGTTATTCATGATGGCTACCATAACATTTTTGTATTAACAAATTTATTTAAACGTACATGGATACTGATACATGTATGTGAATCATCATCTGTATCTTGAAGGGTGTCTTATGCCTCGACTTTAAGCGAATGAACCTGAAGGGTGTCTTCGCAGGACGTCGACTTTTGAAAAATTCAATTTTGAGATTGTCGACAGGCGGCTCGCTTTGATGTTTTCTGTTTGTTTAACAAGGGATTAACTAGACAAACTAACTACAAAATTTGGATTGAACGACGAAACGAAACATTCCGAAGTACATGTATCTATATAATACGCTTCCAAATATATTAGTATCTCTTGCGAATGGTTGCTATATTGATGGTTTAATATTATCAAATTAGAATTATTTTTAGTTCTAGGTGTTTTTCAGAATAACGTTATTAGTTGTTTTTTTTATAGAGATGAAGTCTAAGTGAAGGCGAGTAAAAGTGAGTAAAATGTTCACAATCAAGACTTAGTAATCGTACAAACAGGTTGTTGTTATTAGAGATGTAATCCTAAGTTTTTCATCACAAACCACTCACTGAAGGTGGGTAAAACTGAGTAAAATGCTCACAATCAAACCAATCAAGCACTTTTGATAAATTCATCAATACTTTGAGATGTACTCACTTATTTTCTAAGTGACATAACAGCTATAAGTACTGAAACTGAAATTGATACCACATTCAGTTTCGTTATGGCAAACGCTCAGATAGGTTGTTCGTTCCTTCCAACTTCTCGTGGTGGTCGTTACCTGTGTATGGGCGGCTACATGTACAGAGTCAACAAACGAAGACGTGATGAATGGATATCTTGGAAGTGTACAAGCAAAGACTGCAATGCCACCATGTCAACTACGAATGATCTTCCGTCAAGACTGCCAAATGATCACAAACATCCACCAGCCAACAGTACCGATATTAAGGTACAGATAATAATAAAAATAAAAATAAAAATAAAAATAAAAATAAAAATAAAAATAAAAATAAAAATAAAAATAAAAATAAATATAGTCGCAAGCGACGACAATGACAGGATTCAGCAAAATATGAGCATCCGTGGCTCTTGGGGGCAAACTAAGTGCTTCTCCAAGTTGAGATAGCGTTTTGAAGACATTTTTAGTGCACTGCAGTTGATTTATCCGTATTCTGAAGCAAAAGGACGTTTTGTGTACGTTTTCAGTACGTAGCGAGACATAGGAGCGGAAGTGAGGTTTACTCGATGTACACGGCCTGCTGCCAGTTGAGGCAAGAAAGCAACAACATCAAAATGCAAGGGGTATCTGGAGGGGAGGCAGTAGAGGTTTGAAAGTTGAAAAAGGGCTAGTGTTTTAGTTTGGCGAGTTCAAGGGGTTTGCCGACACTGGAATACAGTTTCCGAGTGCTGGTACATAGGTTGAAGGTCTTATTATATATAAATAATCAAGACTATGTCAGTCAGTCAGGCAGGCTTTTTAGCTCGCTTCTCTGCCTGTCTGATCAGATTTTGACAGTGCTTGACGCACTTGTGTGCATTTGGTCATCTCGCACACGTTGAGCATACGTGCAGTCGTACGGACTTTTGCTCCAAAGAGCGATTTCGTCCCTCTGTAGACTGTCAATTACGTGCTTGTTCATAAGACATCAAAGAGTATTTCCCTCAAACTTTGCCCCATGTCCGTATACCTTGACAGGAAGGGTCTTTTCCTTCAACTTTTCAAATTACCCCTTGCTAACGCATTTAGAGAATCTTGATACAAGAGCAATGTAGAGTATTTCTGTCAACTTTTGCCCTTTCACACATACAAGAGCGCATGTACCTGCATTTGGACATGTCACACGTCTTGACCGTTCTTCAATATTGATGTTTTCCTTCAATTTTATGCAATCTAACCCTTGCGAACGCACTTGACAAATCTTGCTACAGGAGCAATGTAAGACTTCTGCACACGTTCCCATTTTCTTTTAAACACAGGTGAGGGGGCATTTGGGGGGTGGGGAGGGGGGGGGGGTCATTTCTGCATTTTATCACGCTAGAGTGTGTTTTCCTTCAATTGTTTGCAATTTAACCCTTGCTAACGCACTTAATTGACATATAGTATGATGAAAACTTTGACTCCCTCATGTGAACTGAAATGACTGTTCGCGATCGATTTTGTTCTTGATTCTTAAAGAACTCGATCATGTCTACCTCTCATGCAAAAATCACGACATTCGACTGCTAGGTATTTGAGTTTCCTGCCCTTGAATATGCTAAAACGAGCAAAGTCGCCTGACTTTGAAGGGTTGCTGAGTAAAAAGTATTAAAGTTTAAGCAAAAATTTCACTAACTTTTTCTCCTCAGTACTTCAGCTACAACATATGTAACTTTCAGCTCTGAGATGCTGGTATCTTCGGAGGAGAAGATTCTCAAAGGTGCGTGGGGTCCGGAAATTTCAAAAAGTCAAAAAAAGTAATATGGCGGCGAAACTATGCATGCTACGAAGTCGCCATGATTTACTTTTTTGCTCCAAATGTAATTGCCTATCATTTAAAAAAAGTTTCAGGTCTCTAAGTGCATTTTGAAAATGTTAATTTTTGAAAATTTGAGTGGTACTGTGCCTTTAACGCTTAATCCGATTAAGCCCAAAAGCTTATTAGAACCCCTTCTCAAGAAATTCTACCAGACTGCCAAGTTTGGCTGTTGTAGCTTTAGCGGTTTGGGCTAAATCGAGTCCACAAAATCGGTGGGAAAAAAAAAAAATAAATAAAACACGCCAATAACAATAAGGATTCAGCAAAATTGCTGAATCCTTAATAATAATAATTTACAGAAAAGGAGACACTCGCTAATCTGAAGAACCTGGCAGCCACGACCCTGACACCTATGCCCACACTATACGACGAGGCGGTGGCATCCTTGAGAGATGGGGCGTGAATCGAGCTGCAGTCCAGGCCATGCCAACCTTTACTAAGAAAAAAGACACCCTGTACCGTGCCAGAAGAGCAACCTTCCCCAAACTGCCCTCCCACCGACGAGATTTAGAAATTCCAGTAGACTTCCAGACTACAGATTCCGGCGAGCAGTTCCTCTTCGTCAACGACGGAACAGAAGACAGAATACTGGGCTTCAGTACCATGGACAACCTGCGTCACCTGGCTGCTGCCGATACCATCTTTGGTGATGGAACATTCTGTGTTGTTCCTAACCTCTTCTACCAACTCTACACCTTCCACGCAATGGTAGACAACAAGATGTATCCGTTGGTGTATCTGCTGCTGCCTGACAAGAAGACCTACCTCAGAGCCTTCCGTCTTGTCAAGACAGCCGTTGCCAACAGGGGCCTTCAGCTTGACCCACAAATAATACAGGTATGTGTCTTCATGAATAATTTAAACGTAATCTAAATGATGTGTACATCACATAAGATTAATTACATAATATTAAATAAAGGTTTCTATAAAATAAGAATAACGTATGATATGGAAGCGCATGTTCACGTTCCTTCAGTATGTATGTATTTCGTATAAAATGTGTTTATTTATCATTACAGGTTGAGGATGTTTTTCTGCAGACGATAGGTAATATGCCAGCAGATCTCAGATGCACCAGACTGGCAGATTACATGACGACCTTTTGGATGGAAGGTGACCTGCATTTGGATTCCTGGAACCACCACAACACTATTGTACCTAGAACAAACAATCATTTGGAAGGATGGCACGGACGTTTAAAGAAAATAATAAGCAAGGCCCATCCCAATGTGTTCGAATTAATGGCCTTTTTGAAAGGTGAACAAAGGAAATGTGAAATCACTCTGGTGCAAATTGAAGCTGGCCATCCCCTCCCACCAAGGAAGAAGAGATATACGAATATGGACAGGAGGATAGCTTCCCTGAAGGACAGAATCAAATCGCTCCCTTGACCTTCACCGATGATGTCTCGGTCTTGCTCAAATTATCTTAATGTGTGTGACTGTTTCAGAATGTTGATGTGTAACATGCTTTTATTATATTTGTTTTAATGAAATAAATCGTTGTATATGACAGGTATGATGTTAGATTATGTATGTTTTTGCTACCATTTTGTACATGTCCTATTTATTTATATTGTTTTATGTATCGGTACTAGTGCTAATAAATTGTGATGTGCAAATATTTGATATTTATGTGCAAATTCAAATGCGAGAATAAACCTAAACTTCGATCAATTATATTCTTTTTTTTATCCATTCCTACTTTTTATATAGCTTAATTCGTATGTAAACACAAGCCATCTATTGTTTCCACTAATTAGTTACAGGTTGCACGAAGGCGACCCAAAATTTACCTGTTTGTTGTTACACGCCTCCAGGTGTCGACTTTAAGCGAATGAACCTCTTGAAGCACGTGTGGATTGATCACTTGGGCAGACATTCTGCAGACATTATGCGCTATATTCTGGCCTGTTCACCTTTTACTTTATGATCGTTTTGCTCCCGACTATCAACTGACCCGTTTTAGAATCATCACCCAAGTTGAACCCCGCACGTTGGGTATGCACAATGATTCATTATGGATCTTTACATAATGATTCTCGAAGCTTGGACCTTAGATATTTATTGGAGCTTGGAAACGGGAAGCGGAAGGGCTCAAAGCGTGGTTTCCTGTATTTCAGGATAGTTTATGACATTAGCGTAAGGAAGCAATTCGGAGACTGATGGGGGCGATAGGCGCTGCAGCGATCCCGGGTCAGCTGAACAGAGACACGAGACAGCAATTCCCCATCCCATGAAGTGCAATATACAGCCCCGCACTTACACTTATCATTATCTTATCCATGTCAACTTGCTATCACTTATGTATGTGATGAACTATTGATTTCAAATATATCAATGCGCAGCTGAATTCGAGTATGCATCGTTTTACCGACAGTTTTATGTTGGACGACTTGGAGGAATTATGATGCAGCTTGACCTTATGTCAAACACAAGCCATCCATATAAATGGAATTAGCTTCTTTACAATCTTTAATTTCACCAAATGACAGTAGTTATCCAACACAAAGTTTGGGGCTGCAGAGAGTGAATATTGAGTGGCCGAGAAGTAAACGAGTCTCTTCGGGCGCCTGTCATAACTCGCGCAGATAAGCATCGTTTAATCATTCGGCTTTGATGAAGCAACATCCATTGGAGTACAAGTGCGCTGCTCAAGGGATTGTTCCCATGTAATAGGAAGTAGCCAAATATTGGTTCTAATGCCAAAGGGAAAAAATGATAAAAATATTTAAGCACCAAGTAATGTTGAATTTTCCAAATGCTTCAATATAATTAGTGATAGAATTGGTATATATTTATGTTAACCCAAAGCTTAACTGTATGTATGATTTTCATTATTGCAATGAGGGAAACATATACTTCTGAATCGAATGTTATCGTATCCTTTCTAATTTCTTGAACTCAAACCATTCTTGAAGGTTCTAAAAATATCCATTAAAGGGGGTTTTCAAAGCAACTTAGCTATTGATTCGAAGCGAAACACGAAAAAAATTTATAATTTGAAAAATGAATGTCAGTTATTTTCAGTCTAACGTTAGAACAGAAGTTACACCAAAGTGTCATCATTTTCTATTATTCTATTATTTCATGTAAAAGTGATCATTTCCCAACCTATGCCTTTCATTAAAACTTTAATCACAGTATACCGATTTCTCAAATGGGCATTAAAGGCAGTTATTGTTTTGCTTACCGAAAACCCGAAATTCTAATTGTAGAAAATAACCAAAACCATTAAATACGTTGTTGATGGTGTTTGAAACATCATCTACATCATCTTGGCCCCTCCTGCTTCTCTTATTAAGTTCGCTGTTATTTTCTCTCCGAGAGAAGCAGAAATTCAAAAATAAGCGTCTGTTGCAAGCTTTCAGGCTAGTTCATTACGACATTACCTCTGCTACTTCTGATCAAAGTTTCAATTCATTAGGTTAGTCACACAGCTCGCTTCAATCTTCACAGCTAACAAGTCCTGAAACCAGGAACCGCGGTCGTTCCTCGTATCTCCCAGGGGAGCAGGCTTCAGGGTGAGAGGTGGGGGATGCTGTGGGAGAAGGTGGGGGTTAGGGTGCGCGGGGAAGGGGCGAGGGCGAAGCTGATTGACAGAAGCAGTCACCAGCGGTCATTATTCTCCCGTCATCCATTAAATTAGACTGGAATGTCGACCCGGGGCGCTTTGACAGTGGCACTAAATGGGAGTAATTGTTACGGTATCCTAGGCGGACACCACCTAATGTGGAATGGCAGAAACGTTATTCAATCTGAATACCAACATAAAAACCAATCTGAATCATTACTACGTTAGCAGGGACTTGTGCTCATCATTAGAAGAGTTGACAAAAGTGAGTGAGTGTCATTTTCCACAGCAGATCGTTTTCAAAGAAGGCAGATGTAGGAAGCAATGATGAAGTGAACAGTCGCTATATTTCCACATCAAATCGTTCGCACAAACAACCTTATTTGTTGAGTTAAATGGGAAGCGATCGGGAAATGAGTCAATACTTGGATGGAAGAAGTATTGTGCAAGGAGGTTGCAGGCGTTTCATCCGTTCTTGAATCCATAGAAATCAATGGGCTGCTTGGCAGAGGACCCAGGACAAACGTCACCTTTAGGAAGCAGAGGGAATTTGATCCATCGATCCAGGGCTACCTCTAGGGCGCCCTATTGAATGTCCCGCCAACTTTATTTGATATGGGTTTGATTGAGAGTTGAGACCGCGAATATCATTTGGTGAAGGGTCTGTGGTAGTGATACAGTCGACCTGAATAAAACGCGTACACGGCTTGACCTCGGCTTGACCGAGCGCCATCCACAACCGCATTAGACTCATCTAACCCATAACTATTGACTTAAGGAAAATTTTTGCACAAAGTAGTCAATCATAGCACTCGAAAACTAGACAACAATCTAATAAAAGTCTACAAAAGGGATAGTAAAAGGTGCATTATACTTTTGGACCTCAACTTCACTTCCGGTTTCTTTTTATCAGATCAACATGGCTATAGAATAATTTTACAACTACAGTGAAAGATTTTTCTGACTTGTTTAGGATTGTTAGAAGTTAACAATTGGTACATTTTTCTGATGAAAGGAATTTGAAAGATGAATGTTGAGGAATAAGTTGTTCTTGTAAATGCTTATGATATTGGTAAATGAATCAAAAGTGACATTCACCTTCATAAAGTACAATTAGAGCAAAAGCTTACTAGATATCACTGGCGCACCTGATGTAAGTCACTATTTGTGACTGGAATCTTGATTTACAAAATATTTCTAAAATGTGTTTTGACATAATAATTCTATGACAAATCTTCCAGTAACTAACGGAGGTTTAAAGTTAAAGTATGCCCTTTCCGAGAGCCTGGGGTGTCAATCTTTAAGTTAAAAATGTCGAAAAGGTCTGCAGAAATAATGAAACAATCATTATTACCAAAAGCCTGGGATATACAAAAACATAAAACGTGTATTGAAAATAGCAACAAACAAAACCTACACCCACTTAATTCCACCACTTGTTTACTGTCCTTTGGCTCTACCCTTTGTATTGTGCTTCGGGATTAGGACTTCTTTGCATACACAGAGACAAGCAACAAAATCCTTCACGGCCACAAAACCGGATGTCGTCCAATATCGCCCAAAACGTGAGGGAAATTTTGAATGGTTTTCATCTTTTTGAAGAAAAACCCATTTAACAATCAATGCAATAATATTGACATCATTTTGTACCAAATCGAAATTTAATTCGTGAACTAGGAACTTTCCTTTATTAAACTGAGAGAGTTTCACAAGCCTAGACCAATCTTAAATAAGTTATAAATCCAAAACTATTATCTTTTAAAATTTGTTTTAACCCCAAATGCCCCAATAAAACCACTTCTCGGCGACCCTGAGACATTCACCATTCTGAAACACTATCATATAAGATAGATCTTAACGTTAACCTCTACATATACATCCCTCTTCAAACAATACTTACTTCTCTGATTTTCACTAACCATTTCATTTTGAAGTTAATTTTGATATTGGCTTCAACCTGTTTCTAGTTCCTCCGTAGGTTAAAAAGGTCCGTTGGGCTCATGGCATGACCTTTCGGCCTAAACTTTTAACATTTTCGACTTCCCAAAACTGCTACAGGAGCAAAGTTAAAATTTTGTGTGATTTGCCTTGCACCTAGGTTATCCGAATTTGTACGTTTGGGCGGATCCCCATCCCAAATATTGGCGTGGCAAACAACTTCCCTAAAATCACACCCTCTTCTCCAAAACCTAAAGGCATACTAGAATGGAATTTTAAGAGTAAAATGTTTCTGACATCTACTTCTGGTTTCTGATCAACTGTTAGCATTAAATATGTTCTACGTGATTGCAGTTCAGATTTGGTGATGGACAATAAAGATCTATAGTTACTTCCTCAAACAAACTTGCGACTGTTCAAATCGCTTGGCTAAAAGGTTTGCAATAAGAATATTATATATTCCGTTTCGGACATTACAGAAGTTTTTGGAGTTGAAATATGACTGCCTGGAATTAATTACGGTGTAACTGCTGACAGCATACATGATATGAAACATTTTGTAATTGCCTTTTTATAAGAAAATTCAATTAACTGTATTTCCGAGAAGTTAATCCTGTCCATAGTTGATAGTCCATTGTTTGATGTCTAAACATAAGGCAATCTAGCTTTGGTCCGTATATACAGCGCGGGTTCATAGACGGGATGATTTCGTAAACACGGTGGCATTTTCGGAGATTACACTATTTACAACAACAAAAGCTTATCATTCTTCATTTTCAAATGTTTCCCGACTGTGCTTAATAAGTGGCATTACTTGATAGTTGTTTTTATAAGTGTTGTAAAACGTGAACGTGCCAGTCAACAATGTAAACAATAACAGAGCGCGTGACTGGTCAAGGCGATATGTCGTTGCAGGCTTTGATTGGCTAATCAAACAGTTTGCTGTGCGTTTCAACGAGGGTTGTTTTTAAATGCAGTCATTTGCTTGGTTAATTTGCACAAAGTCAAGTATATGAGTTTAATCTTAATTCTTTAAAGAACCATTTTTGTTAAAGAGCCGTTCCGTGATTTTCATAACATATTATTCACCTTTGATACGAACCAAAACGACATATGTTATGATATAAAATCAAAAAATCTTAATTTTTCATGTCCAAAAGACATATATATGGCAAATACTGGTTTTCCATGAAAATATAAAAATAGCCTTATAAATGCACAGAGGCGGAGATCACACGTTCAGTTTACATGGATACTAGTTATATAACCTAACAAACACTAGCAACTCCAAACTGACCTCCTGGCGGCTTTTATTAAGTCTCAAAAATTACGTTTGGCTGTTTGACGCGCGCCACTGTCCGGTTTTCGATCATAATTGCGACTTTCTCCCTTCGTATTGTCACTGTAGAAAACCAGTTAGTTTTAAAATGATTCTTTTTGGTAACAGTCGATACTTCGCGATCGAATGACACCATTGATTAAGTTTGGCATATTTGACTCCAACAACTCACGGAATGGCTCTTTAAACCCACCCGCTTGAGGTTATATGAAATTATAAATTGTAATGTTAGTTGCAAATTGATTTATCTTTATGCTGTTTGTAAATACAGAAAACACTTAAATGAGCGACAATAATCATGTATTACAATAAGTTAGAGTAATTTTCGAAGTGAACCTACAATTTGTATGATTAAGCATCCGGCAGAGGAAATTTAAGCTAGGAGACTGTTAGAATCCTCGGTTAAGCTCCAGCGCGTGTCCCTATCAACATTCTTACGTGCTCGCCTCAAGTAGTCACGTGACATCGGACCTCCGTCTTCAGATGAAGATGATTGGCCGAGGCGAGTGTAGCACCGCCTCCTCCTCCCATCTGGAGTGGCTGTGATGTCTGTTACTCCAACCGACGGACATGGATTGTATCATTCAAAAACATATATTTTCAGAGATTAGAATAAACAAGAGCGATTTGAACTGCATCCCTAAATGTGTAAAGATGGTAAAAGAAGTACTTTTGTCAGACCTGCATGAAGTAAACATCCATTTGAAACAAACCGCTTGAATGACACCAATCCAATTTATGTTTTTCAGGCAAGTCAATTCAATAAGTACTTTATACATTGCAAACATTGAGTGTTGTGATAAAGTGATTTTAAATTGACAACATTTTGTGATTACATCCATTTCGTATTGGACAGAGACGATAGCATGACCAATCTTATTGAAATCATATCGAAACGTGTCGCTTGTACCTCTCGGCGTTTCCTGATCTGACCACATCTGCATCACAGCCGTGTCAGACGGCCTTGACCGCGACCTTTCACCTTCAATTAATTTAACCGATCACAGGTCCGCGTACATATAGCTTTTTTTCGATTATCAAAGATTGAGGAAACCTTGGAAGTAAACGATGCTCTGAAAAATATTTTGGCAAAGTTTTGAAATGAATAGCATAAAAATGAATAAACGTGTTGCCGATGATTTTCCAGCTTCGATGCTTATTGGCTGGTTAGAATCTGGTGGTCGAGACCGTTTGACACTGATCTTATGGAGCCATGGTCAGATCAAGAAACGAAGGTTTGTACGAGCGTCAAAGTTCGACCTTATTCTAATGACCGAACATGACATGATTCGATCCACCAGTTGGTCTGTTCACAGCTTTATGTTTCGATCACCCATAACGGTGACGTCGAGCACACCAGAAAAGAGACTAAAAGAAAAGTATTAAGCATTGCCGCATTAGACTTGGAAGCTTGAGTGAAATCAAACTAGGTTCTCTATTAAATTCCTGGAAGAAAGTGTTTTGCACACGCCATCATTGTGAGACCAGTTTCAGCCTGTCTACAGGAAACAACATGTTATCCAAGAATACTGTGTTGTTGACAGAAAAATGGTTCTGACGTCGGGGGAGATAAGCCCGGATGTAGAGATGAATTATTTTGGGCGTTTTATTTTTCTTATTACTCGACCATGATTTGTCATGAACACATATATAGAGGATATTTAATTAAGTTTGTCAAATACGATGTTTATCTCATCGAGTGGTGGGGTTGGAGCTGATATTTTCACGAGTGGCGCAGCCACGAGTGAAAATATCAACTTCAACCCTACCACGAGATGAGATAAACATCGTATTTGACAAACTTAATAAAATATTCTATTTATTATATAATTTTGTTGATTTAAGTGTTTATGATGTCGATACACATTTCTTAACCCTAAAAGTAGTCCATGCACAAAGAGACCTGGAAACTTCACCAGCAGTGACGATATATTATATCACTACTGTGACCACATACAAAGTTTATTTCACTGATAAATCCCAGTATTTCATTGCTTATTATATAATAAATTGAAATATTTGTCATTAGCTAAGACTTCTCAACGAGGCCTTGTGAATACACAAAATAATTAATACCCTAACAGGCAAAATGTTAAAGAAATGAATATTTGAAAAACTTTTAGAAACATGTAATAACTTAGAAATGTGTGACAAGAGGGAAGTGAAAAGCCGTTTCACGGGAAGATGTATTTGCACGTGCCAGAGCAACTGTGCAATTGTGCATGTAGGAACTCATAAGAAAGTAATTTTAATACGCCTTTAGAACTGTAAGCATATGTAAAAATCCCAAGATTTAGCAACCGTTTTATTTATTACTGATGTCATAAAATATAACTTGTATTAAACAAAACTGATTAAATAGTTTTCGTTAAATATTACATTGTCCGTTGTCATATGGAGATTAAGCTAATTTAGATATTAGAGCTTGTGTGAGAAACGTACATATTTTACATATTGATAAAATATAGCTAGTTGTAAAAGTGACACGAATTGCGTTAGCATGGACCCATGTATTTCAAGAGATATTACCAAAACCCCCAAAAGAAAAGTTTAAAAAACGATGGTTAATGAATGAACTTTTAAACTGACAATGTGCTTCATAAAAATTAATATTCTATTTTTGTGAGTCTTTTTTTAAAATGTTTGTGTTTTCATAAAAGACATACCTTTGCAGTTACTGATCTTAGACGATGATTTTACAGACGCCTCACGTTAGGACGCAGCACGCTTAAAACCAATTTACTCCAGAAATATGCAGGAGTATCAAAGTTAACTTAATCATTTTCGTATTTATTTCGCGTCAGTCTTTGAAAAGCAGGTGTTCTTTACTAAACGAGACGGGAATAATTTCTCTGAGGATGATAGGTTTAACCATCGAATGGAAGATAACTGCCTTCGAACTTAGACATTGAACTTTCAAACAAGGATGTTAAGAAAAAAGGTACAATGTTGGTGTTGATGGCCCTCGCGGTGTGTGTGAGCGGTAAGGACTTGAATGGAGAGTATAGGTCTGTATGGATGTAAGGGCTTGGACAGAGAGTATAGGTCTGTATGGATGTAAAGGCTTGGACAGAGAGTATAGGTCTGTATGGATGTAAGGGCTTGGATGGAGAGTATAGGTCTGTATGGATGTAAGGGCTTGGACGGAGAGTATATGTCTGTATGGATGGAAGGGCTTGGACAGAGAGTATAGGTCTGTATGGATGTAAGGGCTTGGATGGAATGTAGAGGTCTGTATGGATGTAAGGGCTTGGACGGAGAGTATAGGTCTGTATGGATGTAAGGGATTGGATGAAGAGTATAGGTCTTTATGGATGTAATGGCTTGGATGGAATGTAGAGGTCTGTATGGATGTAAGGGCTTGGATGGAATGTAGAGGTCTGTATGGATGTAAGGGCTTGGATGGAATGTAGAGGTCTGTATGGATGTAAGGGCTTGGACAGAGAGTATAGGTCTTTATGGATGTAAGGGCTTGGACAGAGAGTATAGGTCTGTATGGATGGTAAGGGCTTCGATCGAGAGTTTAGGTCTGTATGGATGGTAAGGGCTTGGATGGAGTGTAGAGATCTGTATGAATTATAAGGGTTTGGACTGAAGGTATGTGTATGGATGGTAAGACCCTGGATGGAGGTGTTGGGTCTGTATGGATGTAAAGGCTTGGATGAAGAGTAGAGGTCTGTATGGATGTAAGGGCTTGGATGGAGAGTATAGGTCTGTATGGATGTAAGGGCTTGGATGGAGAGTATGTCTGTATGGATGTAAGGGCTTGAATGGAGAGTATAGGTCTGTATGGATGTAAGGGCTTGGACAGAGAGTATAGGTCTGTATGGATGTAAGGGTTTGAATGGAGAGTAGAGGTCTGTATGGATGTAAGGGCTTGGATGGAGAGTATAGGTCTGTATGGATGTAAGGGCTTGGATGGAGAGTATAGGTCTGTATGGATGTAAGGGCTTGAATGGAGAGTATACATGTAGGTCTGTATGGATGTAAGGGCTTGGATGGAATGTAGAGGTCTGTATGGATGTAAGGGCTTGGACGGAGAGTATATGTCTGTATGGATGGAAGGGCTTGGACAGAGAGTATAGGTCTGTATGGATGTAAGGGCTTGGATGGAATGTAGAGGTCTGTATGGATGTAAGGGCTTGGACGGAGAGTATAGGTCTGTATGGATGTAAGGGATTGGATGAAGAGTATAGGTCTTTATGGATGTAATGGCTTGGATGGAATGTAGAGGTCTGTATGGATGTAAGGGCTTGGACAGAGAGTATAGGTCTTTATGGATGTAAGGGCTTGGACAGAGAGTATAGGTCTGTATGGATGGTAAGGGCTTGGATGGAGAGTATAGGTCTGTATGGATGGTAAGGGCTTGGATGGAGTGTAGAGATCTGTATGAATTATAAGGGTTTGGACTGAAGGTATGTGTATGGATGGTAAGACCCTGCGTGGAGAGTATAGGTCTGTATGGATGTAAAGGCTTGGATGAAGAGTAGAGGTCTGTATGGATGTAAGGGCTTGGATGGAGAGTATAGGTCTGTATGGATGTAAGGGCTTGGATGGAGAGTATAGGTCTGTATGGATGTAAGGGCTTGAATGGAGAGTATACATGTAGGTCTGTATGGATGTAAGGGCTTGGATGGAATGTAGAGGTCTGTATGGATGTAAGGGCTTGGACGGAGAGTATATGTCTGTATGGATGGAAGGGCTTGGACAGAGAGTATAGGTCTGTATGGATGTAAGGGCTTGGATGGAATGTAGAGGTCTGTATGGATGTAAGGGCTTGGACGGAGAGTATAGGTCTGTATGGATGTAAGGGATTGGATGAAGAGTATAGGTCTTTATGGATGTAATGGCTTGGATGGAATGTAGAGGTCTGTATGGATGTAAGGGCTTGGACAGAGAGTATAGGTCTTTATGGATGTAAGGGCTTGGACAGAGAGTATAGGTCTGTATGGATGGTAAGGGCTTCGATGGAGAGTATAGGTCTGTATGGATGGTAAGGGCTTGGATGGAGTGTAGAGATCTGTATGAATTACAAGGGTTTGGACTGAAGGTATGTGTATGGATGGTAAGACCCTGCGTGGAGAGTATAGGTCTGTATGGATGTAAAGGCTTGGATGAAGAGTAGAGGTCTGTATGGATGTAAGGGCTTGGATGGAGAGTATAGGTCTGTATGGATGTAAGGGCTTGGATGGAGAGTATGTCTGTATGGATGTAAGGGCTTGAATGGAGAGTATAGGTCTGTATGGATGTAAGGGCTTGGACAGAGAGTATAGGTCTGTATGGATGTAAGGGTTTGAATGGAGAGTAGAGGTCTGTATGGATGTAAGGGCTTGGATGGAGAGTATAGGTCTGTATGGATGTAAGGGCTTGAATGGAGAGTATAGGTCTGTATGGATGTAAGGGCTTGGACAGAGAGTATAGGTCTGTATGGATGTAAGGGTTTGAATGGAGAGTAGAGGTCTGTATGGATGTAAGGGCTTGGATGGAGAGTATAGGTCTGTATGGATGTAAGGGCTTGAATGGAGAGTATACATGTAGGTATGTATGGATGTAAGGGCTTGGATGGAATGTAGAGGTCTGTATGGATGTAAGGGCTTGGACAGAGAGTATATGTCTGTATGGATGTAAGGGCTTGGACAGAGAGTATAGGTCTGTATGGATGGTAAGGGCTTGGATGGAGAGTATAGGTCTGTATGGATGGTAAGGGCTTGGATGGAGTGTAGAGGTCTGTATGAATTATAAGGGTTTGGACTGAAGGTATGTGTATGGATGGTAAGACCCTGGATGGAGAGTATAGGTCTGCATGGATGGTAAGGGCTTGGATGGAGTGTAGAGGTCTGTATGGATGTAAGGGCTTGGACGGAGAGTATAGGTCTGTATGGATGTAAGGGCTTGGATGGAGAGTATAGGTCTGTATGGATGTAAGGGCTTGGACGGAGAGTATATGTCTGTATGGATGGAAGGGCTTGGACAGAGAGTATAGGTCTGTATGGATGTAAGGGCTTGGATGGAATGTAGAGGTCTGTATGGATGTAAGGGCTTGAATGGAGAGTATACATGTAGGTCTGTATGGATGTAAGGGCTTGGATGGAATGTAGAGGTCTGTATGGATGTAAGGGCTTGGACAGAGAGTATATGTCTGTATGGATGTAAGGGCTTGGACAGAGAGTATAGGTCTGTATGGATGGTAAGGGCTTGGATGGAGAGTATAGGTCTGTATGGATGGTAAGGGCTTGGATGGAGTGTAGAGGTCTGTATGAATTATAAGGGTTTGGACTGAAGGTATGTGTATGGATGGTAAGACCCTGGATGGAGAGTATAGGTCTGCATGGATGGTAAGGGCTTGGATGGAGTGTAGAGGTCTGTATGAATGATAAGGGTTTGGACTGAAGGTATGTGTATTGATGGTAAGACCCTGGATGGAGAGTAGAGTAGAAGTGGGCAGTTGAAATCTGTCTCTGTGTTAAGGTCCCACGTGGAGAGTAGAGACCTTAGTGGATTGGAAGGTTCTGTGTTGAGAGTAAAGGTAAATTTTGGTATATGGACTTAATGTGGAAGGCAGAGAATAGTGCGGGTGGTAAGGAACTTAATTATAAGGGTAGAAGTCTGTGATGGTGGCAAAAATCTAAGTGTTGAGTGGAAGCCTGGGTGGTAAGCGTTTAAGACGGGGGATTGAGGTATGTTTTAGTAGTGAGGACTTTGGGTAGAAGATAGAGATCAGTGTCTGTCTTGGAAAGGAAAGAAGGTAAACATGAGTTTGCCGTTCACAAGGATAAAGGCTGACGTATAGTCGTATAAGTTAACATCGCAGACCTTATCGCTAGTCGTTGGTTACCACAATGCAAAGGTATGTTTCGAATGAAGAGAACAACAAGTATACCAAGCAGTCAATGGTGGCCATGCACAGCTACTGTTGTTGTTTTTCACACAGCAGTACCATGTCTTCTGCTGTTTATTTATCTCTTACTTAAAAATACATTGTTTGATCATGAAATGACATGGAAGATGCACAAATGATACATTTCGTTTCTGTACACTGCGCACTGGATAAGGGGTGCTGGTACCGTGACACATCAACTCAAATTATTTTCATGCCATCAGAAATATCTTCCCAAGTTTAAGAAACTTGTTAATTTTAATGAGTCTCTATCAACTTAAGAACAATCGTTCATTGTGAATGCTTCTCTATTCTTTTCTATTCTATCCTGTTTTGAACGAAATGTATATCTAAATATCGATTGGCCAGGTTAAATGCCTCAACATGTTATAAGGTTTGTAGGGAATATGAACATCTGTGTCGTGAATACATAGTGCAAATTGTTGGTGTAAGTCACGGCTTTGCTGGTTACTGATTTACGATAATACGTCATGATAATTTAGAATGAAAACCCTTGTCGAGCTTGACGAGTCGTATTGCGGATTATTTAAAAGTCAACAAGACCCCAGAGTGACCTGGACTTCATACACTGCATGAGCTATTGTGCCTCCTCCCCTCTCTCTTTTCAGGGGCCTCTGTGTCTAAATGCTTTTCTAGGGCTCCTGTGTCTTAACTATTCTCCAAGGCACGTGTGTCTAAACTCTTCACAGGAGCCCCTTTGTCTAAACACTGTTCCAAGGCTTCTTAGTCTTTACTCTTCTCAGGGACCCTTGTCTAAGAACTCTTCTCCATGGCTCCTAAATCCGAACTCTCCTCCAAGGATACTGCAAGAGGTATCTATTTCCGGGTTTCTGCCTCTTGACGCTTCTTTAGGGCTACTATATCTTGACTCTTCTCTCATATCTAAACTATTCTCCAGGTGCCCTGTGTAAAAACGATTCTCCAGGGCTACTGCATCTGTATTACTACATATCAAAGCTATCAAGGATCATTGCAGGTTCTCAACATGTAAGTCGAATCAAATATTGTTGAAAGATTTCGTAGCGTATGTAATAGCGAAAGTCAAGTTTCCGTGCACTTTAGTGTCACATCTTGCTATGAAATCAAACACAGGTTCATCTGAGTGTTTTACATACAAAAACCATGTGGATCCTACTGAAGATATACTTTCACGTGACAATTTGATAACGTTATAATGGTATTGCTGTAGAAGGCTAAGAGCAGTTTTGTGTCGAGCTGTTTTCTACTCTGTTGTTTTCGACAACTCACGTCCCTTTGTTATATTTTTCACTAAAACATCATTTAAAAATGATCTAGGATATTTGCTACTTTTACCATACAGTGTTCATGTACTTATTTGATATCAAAAGACAATTCGATGAGACTTCTTTAGCTTTTCTTTATTGTGAATTTTGCGTCACAGCAAAGAAGTCACTTGGGTATGGAAGGTAAGGGAGATAACTGCGTGACGCTTTGAGATTATGAGACTACATTGAGTCCTCACTATGCTTGGCATAGTTTTAGTGTGGTTTCTAGTTTTCACACTACTAGGTTATTTCCCCGTTGTCCCCGGTCTAGACTCATGCTGGGGCCAACATTTCCATTCCCTCCCACAATCACTTGACTTTTGATTTTCTGAATTCAAAATGTTGTAAGGTACATTTTGACACATACATTGAACATTGAATATGTGATAAAGGTAGTTAAATATGATTTTATGTTGAAAATAAATTCATGTAAAATGCATTTTTAACATGGAGAGTTAACAATATAACTCGAGTTTTCGACACTTTGTCAAAACATTGAATATGATTCATGTTCAGGCTCGTTGATATTTTCCACTGTATTAGACTGAGCTTGCTATTGAAAATGTCATTTATATCAGACTTGTCAGAACAATTATCTTAAAAAATGTTGTGCTATGTCTATGTTATCAGACTAGGTTACATATTATGAACAAGTGACTTAAACTCATAGTTAACTAGAATTATTTCGTAATTCGATTTCTCTAAAATGTGACTTAAAGTACGTTATATCATAGGCGGAGGGGGGTCCGAAAGGGTTCCAAAAATGGTAAATGATTAGAGTGGTATCTTTCATACATGAAATTAAATATACAAGAAAAGTTTAGGGGAAGGAACGTTAATTCAGTAAAGCTAATTTTCGCATGGACACATATTTTTGGATCCAAGGTAACCCTGTAAATGGCTGTACTTGTGATACTTGCACACCCCTCCCAAACGAAACTGCTGCATCAACCCCTGGTTACATGTAATGTATAACAATAGGTCCAATTTGTTTAACAAGTTGATTTTGGAAATAAACAAACGACTAATATAAATGTGTTATCGAATATCATTGGTTACTGTCCGAGATCGCCCGAACAGAGCGGAAGCGAAATTAACGTTTTAACTATGTTCGATTTTGTTTAAATACGTCATGCTGCTGTGTTGTTAAATTGATCGGAAAGAAATGACATCTGTTTCATGTAATACATAAAGCATCTATTGGAGTAAGTCTGGACTACTCGGTTCACTGATTTACGTTGAAGCTTGACAATGGCTCATAACGACTTTCCATGTGAAGCCTGGAACAGAGAGGACTACGTGTGTTTGCGTGTACAGAGCGGCCAGCTGACTTGCAAGCAGCTACATACCATACTCGGGTGGAGAAGGCGCGCTTAAAGCGGGTACTTCATTCTCACTTTCACTCTCACTGAGTGTACGACTGCAAATACCGCATACGCCTGCACGCACACGAACGCACATGGAACTACTGACATACAGGCACCAGCCCTTCAGTGCACGTGAGTTATAATAGCGTCCTTTTTTAATTATATATAAGTGCGTCTATAAGTATGTTCCTCAATTTAACATCATGATGTATTTTTTACACAACTTTGATGTTAAGATGTATTATACTTCGAAGACAGACATTGTTTTCATTGCTGTCAAATGAGCTAAATTATGACACTGTACATATGATTAGAATATACCTATTATACAGGTAGATATATATATGATTAAAATCTTTATTCATTTATTGGTTTAAAGATCTCAAACTGCCTTTTGTCATATGCAGCTATATCTAACATTGTACAACTCATTTAACAAAGATTCCAATGTTCATATTGCACATATTTTACCAATGTTTATATTGGTACCTACATACTGTGCGCAAAACAACAGGTAATAAACCTGTGAGATATCTTAAAATCAATAATTTTAATTACTTTTATTTGATACAATTCTTAGAATTATATATGCGTGCCAATTTGTTTTTTTTGAAAACCAATTACAGCTTTTAAAAAATTATTTGTTCACGTTTTATACATATAATTAAAATATGTTTTGTGTATGTTAATGAGGAATATTTTATTATCAGACATGCTAGTATAAAGATGATATAAGCATTACAAATATATTTTGGATCTTTTATTAGTTAGGATCATCATTAAGTACTTTATTTGCTAATGTATACGATTAAGATATTTACGCGTGGTATTCGTCCGCAAACAAATATGTAATTTAGCTGATATCTTATATGTATCAAGTTGTATGCGAGTATTAACCACGAATGCGTATATATGCTTGTGATTTATAAGTGTGTTCTTGGTGGTATTTGATCTACATCAGCTGCACAAGTTCAGGAGAGAAGTGTGTGTTTGTGTGTGTGTATGTGTCTTCATATATCTTCACGCATCTATATGAGATACTGCCATGTATATGTGTGTAATTATTTTCGCTTTAGTATTTATGTATTTATGTTATTAGTTGTTTTATGCATGTACGTGTTCTGTGTAGTTGTGCTATATCTACATGTGAATATGCTGCAAAGTACCACTGCATTCATTGATATGCCAGTTTCCCACGATTCGAAATGCGTTGCGTGACAAAACCTGCTTAACACTAGCGAGAAACTGAAGAAAACTAACCAGCTAGGGTTTCAAAAGATCGTAAGTTTTATCTTCCGATTTTGCTAAAGTGATTAGATCGAATTTGCATGCATATTCTCTTTAAAATTTCCCATCTAACTCTGCACAAGAAATCAAAATTATGATAGCAATACTTGTATAAAGGAGTTCATATTTCCCACGGTTTGAATATGTAAGAATCTGCCTGGCTCCTGTAAATATACGTGTCTATATGCCGTACTGCACGAACAGACCAGTTCCATTTTGACATACACAGTCACATTACGGTAGTATCAAAGTACTACAGTCACCTAACGGCAATATCACAGCATCACAGTCATCTTACAGCAGTTATAACAGTATCACAATCACCTCAGAGCAATGTCACAGCATTACAGTTACATTACAGCATTATTACAATAATCTTACAGCAATATTACAGTGTCACATCCACCATACAGCAAAATTACATCATCACATCCATCTTACAGCAATATTACACCATCACATCCATCTTAAAGCAATATTATATTAACACATCCATCTTACAGCAATATTACATCATCACATCCATCTTACAGCAATAGTACATTATCACATCCATCTTAAAGCAATATTATATTAACACACCAATCTAACAGCAATATTACATCATCACATCCACCATACAGCAATATTACATCATCACATCCATCTTAAAGCAATATTATATTAACACATCTATCTTACACCAATATTACATCATCACATCCATCTTAAAGCAGTATTATATTAACACATCCATCTTACAGCAATATTACAGTGTCACATCCACCATACAGCAATATTACATCATCACATCAATCTTATAGCAATATTACTATATCACCTCCGCCTTACAGCAATATTATATCATCACCTTCATTTTACAGCAATATTACATTATCACATCAATCTTACAGCAATATTACAGTATCACATCCATCTAGCAGAAGTATTACAGTATCACATCTATTCAACAGAAGTATTACTATATCATGGTAATCTAAGAGGAATATCGCGTCATCATCGTCACTAAATTTGAAATGGAAATTGTTAATACTAATGTTTTGAGGTTGATAAAAGCCTACTACTGCAGATCTCGGCACAATGAACACAACAATCGTGTGGACAGCTTGCGCTCTCTCCGTCTGAGGGTGTCCTGCACATGTCCTCAACATGTTCCTTACATAGTAATTGGACCTTCTTGTGGACAGTGGTTTTCGGCATCTAGATCGCAACATCAATATGCGACACACTTGGGTTTATCAGTTGCCACCGAATGATAAATTAAACCCTATCTAGCTTTATGCTGCAGTTATTTATAAAATAATTTAAACAACTATGGTAGATGCAAAAATGTGGATGTGGTTTTAAACGGATTATTGAATGTCTGCAAATACATTTTAAATTGGCATAGAAATAAAAATACTGTGACGAAGTTTTACAAATCTCGTTTGATTATAAAAGTATCCAGGAGAACCTATACCTATTTTTGTCAAATGCTAGAGTACATGACACCAGTAAATCTAGTAAGCTATATATTTACTACATGTATATAAATCTCACCATAGGCTTTATGATAGTAGACTCCAAAAAAGAGACCTATCCGTGTGAGAATAACACATATTTCTTAAATAATCCATTTGATAGCATGAATGTCGCGTTATCTCCAAACTAATACTTAACCAATTCTTTCAGATACGCTAGATTGCACCGACATTTACTATTCAACTCATATATCAATCTGTGTTAATCTTTAAACAATGTTTACTCATATATATATTTTAATCATTATGGTAGGCAAACACATAATTCTCTTTCAAGCTTTTGACAAAAGACTTTTGTAAATTATTATGTGTAAACACTTTCATAGGGTGAGTAGGTTGATTATTTATTGTAGAGACATGGCGAATTGTTAGCGTTCACCATGGTCCTGGACCATCTTTGTGAATCATGTCAAAATATGTGTGCTTTGAAACAAGCGGATTATGATATCATTATTATATTATTATCATTATCAGAAGTACTAAGTATGTTAAAGGGGGTTTCTGTTCATCTGTTCTAAGGTTACTGATTGAGCTATAAACGACATTCGCATATAACAAACATAGACTGACAACTGAAACATAAACCAAGTGTTAACTAAATTTCGCCGGGATGCAGTTCTAAAATAAGTATAGATTCGACAGAAATAAAATATGTAATGTATGTAGGTATATGTAATGTCCAGAAATAAGCACCGCTTCAAGTCATATTCATTCGTTCGTCAGAGAAGTGCGACGGAAATCTAACAGTCGAAGGTACATAGGTTAGATAAGTATCCATAATCGCAGACGTTTGATAGAATTTTACACTTACGCTGCAGTTTTCGTGTCCTTCATCTAAACCTGACGACCCCTTATCCTCTTCAATATTTTGGACGTTGAAATGACGGGTAGGATTTGAAACCTATGGCGACGCTGAAATTCGACGTTATCAGTTCATTGGTATTAAGGTGTCTTATGCAAAAGTCCTTATCATAAAAGATAGAAAAGCTGTACACAGCTAATAATCATACATCAGAAATTAATGTTACAGTGGGTGTTTACAAGATTACAACAGTTTGGTTGGTGCATGGTCTCACAAAGACAACGGTTTCTAACAATTGTGCAATTATAATTGGTTGGCAAACGAACATTGGCAATGGTATGTGTACAAAATATAAAAGCAGTCAAATTGAAGATGAAGATGCTTCAGATAAACGTAAATCTGATCAACTAATGTTATTTTCGATGACTGTCCTTATGGGAATAAAATATATGTAATAGTTACAATAGGGACATTAAGAGTAGTTAAGCTTTCATCAAAATCAGTTTAACACCTTGCTGTAAATATTATGAGTGTACCACTGTGTTCGGTCTCTTTGAATGCATACACATTGTTTTATTGACTTCAGAATACAAATACATATGTTGGTGCTTGACTACGGTAGAAAACGAGTTATCAACATGGAATGCAATTCATAACTCAACTATTGTACTCCGAAATGCATGTATGAACATTTGCAGAAATTCTGCCAGTCACTGCAGGGTTAGTGTCCTGAAAACCAGATGACATCGTTACAGGTTGTAGTGTCCTGAAAACCAGATAACATCGCTACAGGGTGCAGTGTCCTGAAAACCAGATAACATCGCTACAGGGTGCAATGTCCTGAAAACCCTGATAATATCGTTACAGGATGTAGTGTCCTGAAAACCAGATGACATCGCTACAGGGTGCAATGTCCTGAAAACCAGATAACATCGCTACCTGGTACAGTGTCCTGAAAACCCGATGACATCGTTACAGGGTGCAATGTCCTGAAAACCCTGATAATATCGTTACAGGGTGTAGTGTCCTGAAAACCAGATAACATCGCTACAAGGTGCAATGTCCTGAAAACCAGATAACATCGCTACCTGGTGCAATGTCCTGAAAACCAGATAACATCGCTACAGGGTGCAATGTCCTGAAAACCCTGATAAACTACAGGATGTAGTGTCCTGAAAACCAGATAACATCGCTACAGAGTGTAGTGTCCTGAAAACCAGATAACATCGCTACAGGATGCAATGTCCTGAAAAACAGATAACATCGCTACCTGGTACAGTGTCCTGAAAACCAGATGACATCGTTACAGGGTGCAATGTCCTGAAAACGCTGATAATATCGTTACAGGATGTAGTGTCCTGAAAACCAGATAACATCGCTTCAGGGTGCAGTGTCCTGAAAACCAAATAACATCGCTATAGGTTGTAGTGTCCTGAAAAACAGATGATATCGCTACAGGGTGCAATGTCCTGAAAACCAGATGACATCGTTACAGGGTGTAGGTAAACCAGATTAAAATGCTTCAGATGGTGTAGGTACCAGTCCAGTAAAACAAATAGCATTGCTTTACATGGTGTAGGCACCGGTCCCGTTAACCAGACAACATCGCTTTAGATGGTGTATATACCAGTCCCGTAAAACAAATAGCACTGTTTTACCAGATAACATTGCTTAAGACGGTATAGGCACCAGAAACAGTGCTTTAGAACATTAAAACATTGTGATATATTCTGGGACCAGGGGACATAAACACGTGGGTGTAAGGCGGTGGTACCGCCCTGTCCCACATCACCAGATACCCACCCTCTGACATGCTCACCTCGTAAAGGAGGCGAAAGACACGCATTATTACCACATGTCCGCAAGCTACAGTCTATTATCTCCCCTCACATCTCCTAATTAATGACAATCGACTACTCATCGTCTTTACGACACTAGATTAGAAGGTGTCGCTAGCTTTAATTATAGATACGAGGCTATCCTCAAAATGCATGTTTGAAGCATGTTAATGGTCTATACAAAGTTAGTGCAATAATTAGCTTTCTTTTTGGCCTTGTGGTATATAAGTGAAGAATAGGGACATTATGTATACGTTGTTTTGGGTGTTATTCTTTAAAATCGAGTATATTGTTATTCAAAGCTTAAACAGAGTTTTAAAAGGGCTGTAGCACTTTTTTTTCGGTAGATATGATTTTTAAATTTTGCCATTTATGATTAAATGTTATGTTCTTTACATATACTTTACAGGGGAAAACATTATCTGTAGTCGTTAGAAACGGTGTCTCGTATAAAGCGAAACTGAGTGGATGTCTTTACCGACCCATGTACGCTCGATCTTAACTAGATTTTCCGAAGACAGGGGGTTGTAAAATTTTAATGTTGATGACATTAATTTTCAAAGACCTGCTACTGTCCCTTCAACGTCAGCTGGTACTACTGCTTTGTTGATTAGCACATTTGGAATACCTCAGGGCCATTTACTATTCATATACCTTCTGTAAACACTTTGTAAAAGATTTGGTAAATAAGACATTCGTATGCATTAATTGATGGGTTTCCAAATTTATTTGATAGAAAAGTAGCGTCATTTTCTGACAAAGATCGAATGCCAGGATATTTTATGTGTCTGCGATTCGCCATAAATTATACAATAAGGCGACACAAGCAAATGGAAGAAAGGTTTTACTACGAAATTTCATCGACCTTGGACTCTTGTTTATAATATTTTGAAATAACTGTGTCAAACTTTTGGGAAAGTTCACAACTGCAGATAACAACCTTATTCCGTACTTTTCAGATGATTTGATAGGAAATGAAAACGCTCTGAAAGTTTCAAGATTTAGATAGGCAATATTATTGGCTAAACCTAAGGTACCAGGTGGTCCTTTGAGCGACACTAGTGTGGAACATAGTACAATAAACTGAAAACTACAGATCTGGTGAAAAAAATTTGAACAACAGTTAGATTGATGATTTGTCCGAGCCTGAAAACAGTTGCAGCATAGTCATATTCTTTCGTGTTTTTGTCATGATGTCAACAGATTCACTGTCGTGTACTCGGTAAGGAGGGATCGTTCCAAGATGGCGACCAAAACAGTACGACAGAGATAGGTGTCTCATTCTATTGCTCGTTCCTCCTAATTGTCAAGGATTAAATGGTTAGATTTAACTTTGAATAGTCAGTATATGATTTAGGAATATGTTGATGCAGCGTTTGGTTGCACAAACTGCAAGAATAAAACGTAATTGCCATATAAAGTTGAAGTTTATCGCACTTATATTTTCGAAGCGGGGATTACTACTCTACAAGTGCTCTTTTGTGCAATTGAAAGTCATTTGCTTGAGTAATTAATTAGTTATTGCCAAATTAAAAAATCAACAAGGCAGCGGAGGGAACTCGGTTTTAAATCGGCGGAGGGGACCCAGAAATAAAGGTTGGGAGGGGACCTTTTTGGATGGGGAGTGGACTTAATAGGGTATGGAGTGAACTCAATTTCAAATCAATTTTCTGTAGACGAGACAAAACTCCTTATTTTACAATTATTAACGCGACCAGCCACTTCAAACCTCAACTGAGAAACTGAATGTTTAGACCCCCATTGTTGAAGGAACCTCACTATATCTCTGCAATTCAAACACGGTAGATAAGTTTAAAGAGTCTTTACTAAAAATATCATTAGAGGCAGAAAGCCCCATAGCTATAATATTAAAATGCTCAACGCCATCAACTGCTCGGTTGTCAAGGATAAAAAAGATGACTTCAATATTCAAACAGTATTGGATGAATTAAAGAAAGCTGGTCACTTGCAAATATGGCTAGGCTTGAACAAAATGATAGCGAAGAAAGATTTTCCTTTGGATAACATTGTATTTTTGCTATTTGTGAATGTTTCAAAATGTTTGTCTCTTGGATATTCACTGACAATGAGATTTTCAGACAAATGAAACATTTTTCTCGTTACAGTACACAGTAGTTGACGTAGAGCCTACCCGTGTATTTTTATGGTTACCAAACTGGTGCCTTATAATTTACAGTCCGTAACATAGTTCAATGTTTCTACAACTATTACAGTGATTGGGCGATATACCAATGGTATTGGTTTGTATCCTAATGTTGACGAATCTGTCAACTTTATTATGCACGTTCTTATTGTGAAAAACATAAAAATCATAAATAAGATAATGAAAAAGGTTTTTTTGAATAGTTTTGTTCTCTTTTATTCAATAACATCTTTTAGCAATCAGTAATGTACATTGATATCACAGATATTATAATCTTCCAGAACACTCTTACAATTCCACACTATGGAAAACATAAATTAGATATCACAAAAGGGATAATCTTTATAAACGTAAATAAAGTAGTTTCTGGACGAATGGGGTATTCGACATAAATAGGACATAAATGTAATATGCCAATCAGACTGCTTGAGCAATCGGAATAACCGGTATTTGTATTCATTACAATTAGCAATGTCAAGGAAGTTGCTTTTGGCAATGTTATGATATCTTAAGACCATGCCTACAAAAAATTGTATCAATGATATTAAACATAAAAACATCTTTCTTTATATGAGCTTAGAAAGACGTACCCACTGTATGTATGTTTGTGTGTGTTTGTGTGTATGTGCGCGCGTGTGTTAAAAAATGCACCAGTGAGTAACACCAATGAGCATCAGTGAGGACATGATGAACATTATTGTGAGTGAGAGTCTATAAAGGTTGCGTAACATCGCTTGCCCCCTGTTTGAAACAATGAACAGTGTTCCCCCTAAAGGAGCCAAGTGCACCTGTGCCGCAATGATGCGTTACTTTGAGTAGTTGAGTACCCCTCCGTACTGGTACTGACACTATGACGCATTGTTCGCTCAGTGTGCGCACACCACGCACGGTATTTTACACACTCAGGTGCGTGGCTTGAGCTTGGACAGGTCCAAGGATTTAGATCGACAATTTCAAGCATTATCACGCACGTCATGCACCCTTTGCGCATGTTTCCCGCGGTTCTTCTTACAGTTACTAGGAAGATATGCACATACGCGTACCAGTTTGATGGCGTGCAAGTGGCATTAAGCTCGTGTGGTAATCATTTGTCGTTCGCACCACATCTCCATGTGTCTGAATGATGTATTCTTGTTGACGTCTATTCCTGAACAAATGTTTTTGCAAACATGAAGTTTAAGTGTGTCTGAGTGTTGTAATATAGTTGACGTTTGGAAGATATGACATCACATGATGTAATGGAGTTGACATCATTATTAGTTTTGATTTCGTCTTCCAAGTGATGTGGCTGCGCGTCTCGATCAAGTATGATAAATTATGTCTCTTCGTGACAAACCACTCCTCCAATCTCATAGTGTCACGTCCTTTCGCGGGGTCAAAAGCCACCGGTAGCGGGAAAGTGCTACTTTTATATTTTATCCTTGAATTTATTGAAAACGCTTGTAAAATCGAAGACGAGGGAAGCGAGTTGGTGTGATGCTGCTTGATAAAGAGAGGAGAGCTGAGGGAAGGCCCGCTGAACGGCTCGGGTTACGCGCTTCAAGGCGGCGACGCCTCCAGCTGGCCTATTGTACGGCACTTACCCAGATCTGATCGATGGAGCCGCTCATTAAACTACAAGTTAGAACAAATTGATAACATTGATGACTTGCTATATAACATTAGGCTAACGCCGATCATTAAAATATTTGTGTACACACCACACCACATTGAAATCGAATTTAGTGAGTATGAAACGTTCGCTCATCTCATGCCATGTTAATCCATGTTTCGAGATCTAACCTGAAAGATTATCAGGCACCAGAGAGCGTATAACGGCATATCCGTGTTTGCACATTGGAAAGTAATAGCAGATACCTAGAAGCGATAGCAGGTGTCTCTCCACTGTGTAACGGTGTCCAGTCAAACAGGCCGCGCGCAGCACTATTCGAACAGCTCGTATTGGATTGGATGTACATCCATCAGTCATCCTGTTATGATGGAATGTTGATACCATCGATCTGCCTTCACATCCATATGACACATTATGGTGTCTGGCTCATGTGAAACGTTTGAGGATTAATGTATATACAATCAATTTCACTATAGTATCATCACAGTCCAACCTAATTATAAAAAAAATATTAAAATTTTAATGAAATCGGAATAACGATCATCTTTTCTCCTGTCAAACGCACGCGGTGAGTGGTGAGTATGATGAACAATAGCTGACAGAGGTTGGGAGACGCAGTCACTGAAGACACGCGAGTAGAGGATTGTATGACCGCTTCAGGAGAGTCAGTCCATTGAATGCAGGCGGAAGATCAAGTTGCGAGATTCAGATGAACGGTTTATAATTTTTTTATGAATACCATTTGAATATTCTGATCACATTTAGGAACGAACTCTAACTTATGTCACAATCAGCAATGGGTTAGACGAAAACCATGCACGAGCTTCTCCACAGTTATATATGCATTTGCACGTGCGTTGCCATGACAACTGCATGTAATTGACAGTAGACTATATTCCATCATTTATCAGTCAAATTCATTTGTTAGAGAGGTAAATGTCGAATATTGTACCCATTGTTGATGGTGCTGGTATGTAAGCGAGAGGAATAAAAAGTGCGAGTGGCCCCTACCCACGTTGGGACGTAGGCAAAGGGATTGAACCCCCTCATAGTGCGAGTGGCCCCTACCCACGTTTTGATGTAGGCAAAGATATTAAAATTTTTGTGCGAGTGTCTGATAATCCTCACTGCGGGTAATCACCGACTTTCCTTGACGTGCTGAGCATGTGACTGACAGACCGATTTTCCGCCTCATTTCACCGATTACCTGTAAGAAATTTAGTACACCGTGGGAGACCATACGTTTACCAGCGAAGCCATACCTAACAGTTTTCCCTTTATTATAGTAATAGCCCTCAACTGAAGTGTGAGTCGAGTTTCTCATACTCTGCCTTTGTTTAGTAGGATGAACATGAACACCATGTGATATACCACATACTTTACGAGGCAAATGCACAACTTGCATGGACATCCCAAGATGCTAATTGGGGAAGGCTTAGTATACATGAAATGAAATACAGTACAGTAAATCTGAAATGCTTCGGTAATATTATTTAGAAATGCAAATAATGTCTACTTGTCACGGTGTAACGAAGTCTAAACGTAGACGAGACCCGTTTATCCGACAGAAAGATAAAACAATGTGATAATTAAGCCAAAAAAAGAAGAGAGAAGTAGTGAGTGAATGGTTTATTTGCAGACTAAACAAGTCGGGTAAAAAGGGTACAACAACTATAATCCGTAGATATATCAGCAAGAGTCGGCAGATAATCAATGTCAACTACCCGTAGACGTACCCAATGTAGGTGAATGCGTAGGGTAGATGCCTGTTGCTATTATAGTTGTATATGATTACCGAAATACAGAATTCTAACAATGACCATGGTTTTATCCACTCTTTTCAATTTTAAGAGTATGTCATAGTGAAAAGGGAGACTAACATAACGATTTTCCTTATGACGTCACATTGAATGCAGTGCAACGGGTTCATGGTAGTAACTGCTAAAATAGGTTTTTACCAAGAAAGTCTTGGAGATTCGATTCTGATTGATGGTTCATCTAATTTTTTAGGCATTAGAAAATTCTAAAGCTCGGGATTTATCCCAATAATCCACTCGGGAAAGATATACCGTAATTCCTAGCATCTTGTTGATTATTCTTATGATACTTTACAAAGAGTGGCTACCCCATTTGTGAAAATAACAACAAGCTATCTCAGTTGATTCGATTTTTTTATCCGATCTGTATGGGTGGTATATCAGATCTTTGTCGTTTGTGAAACAGATCTGTGTAGTTGAAGAATCAAATCTGTGTGGATTGTGCATCAAATGTGTATGGGTGGAGGATTATTAGATCTGTATTTATATGGATGGTCTATCCTATCTGTGTGGATTGTGTATCAACTCTATGTGGATTGAGTATTAGATCTATGTGGATGGAGTATTAGATCTATGTGGATGGAGTATTATATCTATGTGGATGGAGTATTAGATCTATGCGGATGGAGTATTAGATCTATGTGGATGGAGTATTAGATCTATGTGGATTTTGTATCAAGTCTGTGTGGATGGAGTATCAGATCTGCGTGAATGGAGTATTAGATCTATGTGGATGGAGTATTAGATCTATGTGGATGGAGTATTAGATCTATGTGGATGGGGTATTAGATCTGCGTGGATGGAGTATTAGATCTGCGTGGATGGAGTATTAGATCTATGTGGATTTTGTATCAAGTCTGTGTGGATGGAGTATCACATCTGTGTGGATGGAGTATCAAGTCTGTGTGGATGGAGTATTAGATCTATGTGGATTTTGTATCAAGTCTGTGTGATGGATGAGTATCAGATCTTTGTGAGTAGTGTGTCAGATTTATATTGATGGTGTATCCTATCTGGGTGGATTGTGTATCAAATCTGTGTGGATGGAGGAGTATCAGATCTGTGTGGATTTTGTATCAAGTCTGTGTGGATGGAGTATCAGATCTGTGTGGATGGAGTATCAAGTCTGTGTGGATGGAGTATCAGATCTGTGTGGATGGAGTATCAAGTCTGTGTGGATGGAGTATCAGATCTATGTGGATTTTGTATCAAGTCTGTGTGGATGGAGTATCAGATCTGTGTGGATGGAGTATCAAGTCTGTGTGGATGGATGAGTATCAGATCTTTGTGAGTAGTGTGTCAGATTTATATTGATGGTGTATCCTATCTGGATGGATTGTGTATCAAATCTATGTGGATGGAGTATCAGATCTGTGTGGATGGAGTATCAGCTCTGTGTGGATGGAGTATCAAGTCTGTGTGGATGGAGTATCAGATCTGTGTGGATTGTGTATCAAATTTGTGTGAATGTAGTATCCTATCTGTGTGGATTGTGTATTAGATCTGTGTTGATAGTGTATAGGATCGAGGTAGTTATTTTATCAGATATAAATGGATGGTGTATCGAGTCTGTTTTATTGGTGTATCTGATATGTGTATTTGATGTATCATATTTGTTAACACGAGGAATCAGGTCTGTGTGCTTGAGTTATCATATATGTGTGGATGCTGCATCATATGTGTGTGGAGCCGATGTAGGCATGCTCAAGACGGCAGTAGAGAGACGAGTGGAGGGTCGTGAGCCGACGTGCAGAGACGGAGAGAGAGGGACTGACAGCTAGCTTTTGGTGAGCACCTCTCCCTATCTCCTAGCTCGGGTTCAAGTCACGTCTACCGCGTGCCCGATCGCTTTCACCAGTTCTCTTCTGGCTTCTCCCAATGATGCTAACCCCCCTTTGTGAGTCTTACACCACCATCCCTCCTCCCGACCATGTCAGACACAGGGGCCAGTACTTAGCATTCACACCATACCATTGTTCTGTCAAATCTATCAAACAGAAAAAATAGATCTATTATCATAAGACACTGCATGATTCAATCCCTTGTAACGAAGTATTAATGTTTTTTTGCCTCAAACTATCGAAACAGTACAGTCCGGGAGGAAATTCTTCTTTCTCCACTTACAATATTGACATAGATGTCCGGGAATCACTTATACCCGCCGTATCTCTGTAAGTACAGCAACCATTTCTATGATCACGGACTCACTTATACCAACCCTACTTCTTTCAGTACAGTTACAAGTTCCAGTATCACCGAATCAGTTATAACCCCCCTATCAGTATCCATGTAAGAAAAGTGACATTTCTGTCATAACGGAATTACGTGGACATATACTGCATATCTCTGTGATTATAGTTATTATTTCTATCGTCACTGTCTCACACTATCTCTGTAAGAACTCTTACTTTTACACTCGCCTTTACCCTCCTTAAGTACAGTCACCATTTCTTTGTCACAGAAGCATTTCCTTCCGCTCTATCTGTACATGTGAGAATCACGTACACCAGCATTTTCTGTACAAATTACCATTTTATGTCACGTAATCTCACCCTAGAAGCAAGAATAGTTTTATTTCCATGTCATGGAATTACTTAAACCAACTCTATATTATGTAGATATAGCTACATTTCTATGTCGTGGAATTATTTAAACCCACTTTATCTATATAATGGAATCGCTTAATCCCATACTATTTGTAAAAATAGTTACATTTCTTTGTCATTGAGTCATTTGTGCCTATCCTAACCTTAAGTTTTAATACACATCGATATCATGGAATGACTTAAAGTCACCTTGTAGGTATAATACCACATCGATATCATGGAATGACTTAAAGTCACCTTGTAGGTATAATACCACATCGATATCATGGAATGACTTAAAGTCACCTTGTAGGTATAATACCACATCGATATCATGGAATGACTTAAAGTCACCTTGTAGGTATAATACCACATCGATATCATGGAATGACTTAAAGTCACCTTGTAGGTATAATACCACATCGATATCATGGAATGACTTAAAGTCACCTTGTAGGTATAATACCACATCGATATCATGGAATGACTTAAAGTCACCTTGTAGGTAGAATGCCACATCGATATCATGGAATGACTTAAAGTCACCTTGTAGGTATAATGCCACACCGATATCATGGAATGACTTAAAGTCACCTTGTAGGTATAATGCCACATCGATATCATGGAATGACTTAAAGTCACCTTGTAGGTATAATGCCACACCGATATCATGGAATGACTTAAAGTCACCTTGTAGGTATAATACCACATCGATATCATGGAATGACTTAAAGTCACCTTGTAGGTATAATGCCACACCGATATCATGGAATGACTTAAAGTCACCTTGTAGGTATAATACCACATCGATATCATGGAATGACTTACATTTCTCTTTTACAGATTTACTTCAACTCTTTTTACTTTCAATGAAAGGAGAGTCACAGTTAACGTATCACAAGATCACTTGTACCCGTCTTATCCTGGAAATTCTTATATTAACACAAAAATAAATAAACATAGCAGGCTGATGATATTCTAAAAACGTATTTAAATAGATATAGCAAATAGATATATCAAAGAATTGAATAAATATATATTTGAATAAATATGAACAAATTGTTACATTATATATGCGTATAGAAATAAAAATGATTAATAAAATTGTAATAATAACTTTGGAGACAAGTAATCATTGGTAAAAATAATAAATACATTTCTCCAAACACGTTGAATAAAAGTAGAAAAGGTGATTGATGCCAGTGTGTAAACTAATGAAGCCTCTGAACTGTTATGTGCTGCGGGTTGGCTGGACACACAGTGACTGTGTATTAGCGCATGTAGCTGTGCTTGTTCGTCCTAGTGCGAGACCAGAAGAGGAAGTAAGAGCTGTTGACTTGCACCGTGTTCCTCACCGCGCCTTGCTGCCTGCCTACTTCTCTCTATAGCCTTCTGTCGTGGAGTCGGGCCTACTCTCTCTTCATTTCATATCTCTTACTTCTTGTCATATAGCTAATCACATGTATTATTTATTTATTTATTTATTTATTTATTTATTTATTTAGTATATGTATCTTTAGATTTATCTAGATATTTTATATAGCTTTATATATAATATATATAAGTAATGAAAGCATTGTATCATTTCTGTCAGTATACAGACTTCTACTTTGTAATATCAAAAACAAAAAAGTAATATAAATACACATTAAATATGAACATACATTTAAGTCAATCAAGTTATATTTTCACTCAAAACATACATAAGTCAGTATTCAATCAAGCAAGTATATGTGTCACTTAGAATAATTAATGCTTGCAAAAATACATACTTTTTCCAAGAATTCTGTATCTTAGCGATTGATATCCTGGGACAATTAAGAAAAAGACATCAGCATGTAGTGTTTATTGAGTTAACAAAATCAAAATCAAAATCTGACAGAGGGAGTGCTATTATTGGTAATGTAACAACAAATGCAATTGATAAATTTGCGAAATTGAATTTAACTAAACACTGCCATGACGTATGTAGTTTTATGTGAGTTGACGAATTTTAAATGCGTGTAACTGGTCAGAGAATACAATGTCCATGAGGAAAGAAACATAAGAAGCAAGTTCCTTCATGTTAGGGTATGTTTCTTTTTACAACAAACAGGTCCTGAAATATTGTTACCGCGATATTAAACTAGTGTCATACCGATGCACGAATGACGTCATAATATTGTGTGGATGTGACGTCACAATGTTGGCACCGCCGTCACAATGGCGGCCATGTCGCAGAAATGTTTCGTTTAGTACACTTTCGGCAATCATGCTTCATTACTAAGGTCGAATAATAAACAGAATACTTAACTTCCTTCAATTCCTTTCGCTAGTTTTATACTTTATCATTAACTCGTTTAATCAAAATAGTATTAAATGGAAGGTCGTTTAGTATCCTCTATCTATATTACCTTCCTTCTGTAGGCGAGGAAAGTAGCAGATAAGTTACCTGTGGCCAGGTGTGATCACTCCCTCACACACCTGTACCTGCAGCAAGCGGACAGATTCCCTTTCATACCTCACTTTCACAACCCACACGATCTCTATACGGAACACATTTGTGCCAACAAAGAAGAGAACTTATACGCCTGCACATGTACCTTTTTTAAACCACATATATCTCTGTATATATTCTAAACTGGGATATACGCTATCAATTGTCATACTTGCGCATTTACTTATTGTCATGGGACTGTCCTTTATTATGAATATAGACCGATTCATTGAATTTTTAGGCATCCTAGGCAGTCGAACATGCCGTGATAGGCTCTCGTCACAGTTACCGAAACCAGAAGCAAAAAGAAAGCGAACCCTATTAAACCAACAAACAAATTCCTGGTTATTTGGGTGCTTCTTTGACGGGGCCCATTTATTGTTTACCTGGCCGAGTGCAGATACACAACTCCCCCTGTCCTCGACACCCTCCCAGCGTTAAAGGACTGCACATATCGAGTGGTTGAGCGCGCTGATTGGATAAGAGACAGTTCTCAGGTATGGTGGCGGGCGGAAAGAGCCAGGCAGGTATGAAGGTAGACACAGTGCTGCGAGCAGTCGAGCTAGTGACACACTGATCCTCACTCGGGTCACGAGGGAACTACTTTCACTTTTACTTATATACCTACTTGTTTCACAAACCGGGTCGTCTGGACACCTAGTATCACATCTTTTCACATTTTTCGGATATTGGCAATTAAGGTGAGGCGTGCTGCATTGAACAATATCTTATTAGATATACGACCATTTATTTATTTGAATGAAATAGTATTTTTTATTTTATGTTTTCTAATGTATAATAATATTAGGTGTTTTTGGCATATTCTATGTTTTATTGACGTATTCACATGTCAAAATCATTTTTAAAGGTTATGCATTTATATCAGAGATTACCGTATGAAAAGTTATATTCCCTGCATGATGAATTGTTTCTGTTTAAATTCATCTAAATGTTAAGCGTCCAAGACTTCTTAATAAGAATGTTTAAGAAACTTATGATAGTTTAACCTCGTTTGAAAATTCAAATGTAACTGTTTTACAAGGGTTTTGGTTTGAGTGGTTTTTATTTGTATTTGGTGTACATACATACATAAGTTCAATAATGCGAGATAAACATCAAATGTCATCCACATGACGTGCGATTTAGTATGCTTTCAAGGGACACTATATGGCATTCATATAAACGAGTCGTTGTGAAAGGATGTGTTCATAAAGTTTTTTTATTCTGACTTCATCTTATGACTAGAGAACTTTGGCTAAGTATTCTGGAAGTATATCCATGGACTTCAGCATGTGCTGCGGGGGGAGTTTTCATGTCAGGCCTAGTCTGATCAGTTGAACTTACATGTACATGTACTTCCGCGTTTTCAAACTGTCCTTCTCTCATCCAACGTTGGCAAACTGACCCTGCCAGTTCAAACAGTTTCAACACAACGGTTACAGATCGATAGTGTGATGGTGAACTCGGTAACCTACAGGTCAACCAAGACCGTCTAAATATGGGCTGCATCCCCTCCCCCACTTATAGCTTGGCACTGTCTAGTGCAGGCTGGGACACTTCTTCCGGGTATATCTAGCTATATGTGTTCATCAACACTTGATAAGATCTAAGTTGAATTCAACTTTACTGGGCAAAGGCCTTTAAATTTCTTTCAACTTAAGCGCACTAGTGCACGCCAATATTTCGTAAACACAACGAATGCACAGATACTGCATATTTCTCGACATTACTCACTATCTCACTCAAGTAATCTACCTCGTAAGTTATTTAACAAATATTTACGTGTTCAGGTAGTAAAGTGGATTTTTAAATGCCGGAAGTATTTAATGTTACGTTACATTAAATCCGCATGAACTACGTTATCGGAAATATAAAATTTTGCTCATAACCAGAAAAGCGGAAACGGCAGCCGCTATGGTCAATCTAATAACAATGCAATTACTGTGTTATCAAATCGGTTAATTTACAACATTGCTTCCATAAAACATATTTCATGATTTGTTCTCAGTTCAGAGTTTAGGATAACTTAATAGCTGCATACAGTACAAATTCATCCGTTTCCAAGTGTCAATAATTTATCCGTTTTGTGCACAGCTAACCATAGATTTTTATATGTCCAAGCCGACAGCGGCTGTCTTAACGTTTTCATTGTTGATTGCAGGTAAATTGTAAAGAATGTTTAGTATTTCATTGCATCGATAGAAAATTTAAGTGAATGCACAGTGCGGACAAAAGAATTACCAAAAGGGAATGGTACATTCGGCTACACACACAACTTCACATCTGGGACGGTTCATGTGGAGTCATTTTGCGGACATGTAGCGAATCAAGGACTTTCTATACAGGTCTTTGAGCGAATTTATTGTGAAAAGAAACTAATGAGTTTTTTTCTTGTTTTGAGTCAGCAAGTGCCACCACCCACCTCTACTGAAAGCACTTTACTGTTACAATAAAACATATGCAACAACGAATATCTACTACTGTTATTGGGTTTCTTCCGTTAACCATCTAAGTTAGCTTAAGTTTCAATGTTTAAGAATGCCTATGTAAAATCAGCATTTTTCATAGACTTGAATTAGTTACCACTTCTTTGCAAAATACTTAACAGTAAAAACTCTTCGATCATTTTCGATCAAGTGGTATGTTAAACTACATATACAGGTGCATGGAACAGAAATGTAGAATTTGTCATTCTCAAAAAAGGGCATGGGTGGAAAATAGAAACTTCAGATGTTCTTATTTCTGCAATCAGATATCATCTGAACACTTTCGAAAAAAAAATCGTCAAAACGGACAACATGGAATAGCATTTGGATATGTCTTGCGATTTTTACAAAAAAAATATTTTGAAATTAGGATTTATAAGATAATGAAGACTTTTGATTTTTTACATGTTGGACCCTAGTGTTTCATTAATCCCTGCCAAATATGTTTCTATAGTACTATTGAAATAATTTTTAAGTATGTTATAGGAATATATTTTCATCAACACTTAAACAAAAAAAACCGTTATTTTAGAATGAATGATCCTTGAATAAGTCGATCTGAAGTGAACACCATTTTACATTATATTTGCACTAACTTTGAGAGTAATGAAACAAACTTTTGTTCAGCAGCTGTACTGTATGTAAATGATAAACAGTGCTTGACCGTCGGTTTCCTTACAGTCACAAAACAGCGTTCAGACTAATCATGTTTGATATCAATAGATGTAGTTGTAATAAAACTACTTCAAACAGTAGTCACACATTAAATCGATGATGATGATGATAATGATGACTCTTTACAAAACAAATTAAATGAAAACGCAGCCTTTTATCTATTAAATAAAATAACGACAATAAACTAATCCTTCTATAGAAACGTAGATGACAAAGTGATCAATTGCAGTTGACGTTGAAGTTTTAAAAATGTAAGCGGGTGTTTATGATTGACTGTTTTCAAAGATTTGTTATCACATACAGTATTCATCATTACCGATTAATATATCTTGTATTTGTCGACAGAATCAAACGAGTAAACCAGACCTACTGGAAAACAATTTAGCAAAGATTGGTCAAATTTTTATATGATTGCAAACAGATGCACTGAATGTGTACATGTTGGTTTCATTTAAAAAATACACATAATATTCTTATGACCAAATACAAGTTACATTTAATCAAATATTTATTGACTCTCCATAATGCTCATTTTGTGAGTCCACACCTGAAACAATTATCTATTTACTATGTGATGGTCTTGAAACAGTGAATTTATGGAAGGATTTAGCCAGCTGCTTGGGAACATTGCCTGAAAATGAAAATGAAAATGAAAATTTTTTGTTTTAAAAACAAAATAATAATGCAACTAACGCTGTCACTCTAGCAGTGAAATACAATTTACATAAAGTGAGCTTTAAAAGGTGAAACCAAACTTTAATTTTCTTCAAAAAGAAATATTAGAGTATAATAAAGCGACAAAATATATAGCTTATTCAAATGCAAATTCAGCAAAATTTTATTCATTCTTGTCCTCCTTCGATACATTATTTTCAAATGTCAATGACTCTATTTTACCTATAAAAGAGAAAAAACTATTGTAATGTAAATTTTAATATTTGACATGTTTTCACTCAAGTATTTTTGACATAGTTTTTGTATATCTATCATTATCAAAGATCTGCTATTATCCCTAACAGCTACCTACAGAATGTAATATTAGGCATTCCAATTCATTTGCTAAAAATATCTTTACCACACTTAGAACTTTAGATATTTAAAATATTGTTACTCGGGTACTTTAGATACAGATTTTGATAACATGACTATATTTATCAGCTACCTGAAGACAGCTGAACATTTATATTTTGGGAAAATAAAAACTTTTAGAAAACGAGAAAAAGGTATTGTCTTCCAAGTACATGCTATCGTGTGTGCTGTATGTAATAATTTACTGAACATCTTTTCCAGTATTATACACAATTATGTCGTTTGCACTTAAGTTCTATGGAATGAACTGTACATTGAATTATCTTACGAACACATTACATCATGTTCTGTGGAATGCACTGTACATTGAATTATCTTACGAACACATTACATCATGTTCTGTGGAATGAACTGTACATTGAATTATCTTACGAACACATTACATCATGTTCTGTGGAATGCACTGTACATTGAATTATCTTACGAACACATTACATCATGTTCTGTGGAATGCACTGTACATTGAATTATCTTACGAACACATTACATCATGTTCTGTGGAATGAACTGTACATTGAATTATCTTACGAACACATTACATCATGTTCTGTGGAATGCACTGTACATTGAATTATCTTACGAACACATTACATCATGTTCTGTGGAATGCACTGTACATTGAATTATCTTACGAACACATTACATCATGTTCTGTGGAATGCACTGTACATTGAATTATCTTACGAACACATTACATCATGTTCTGTGGAATGCACTATTCATTATGACATTGATCATTGCATGTACACAGTAGAGGATGAATGCACTGAGGTCAAGATAGGCTACATTCTGTAGCGTCTTTTGTTTTTTTGGATATCATGATGATAAACTGTGTACAGTGTTGATTGCTCAATATGTTTGGAAGAACTTGTTTTTAAAATGACGTCATGAATTAGATTTTTAACGTTCTGCTTGATAATTTCAATGAAACATAAGATTTTTTTGAAATTTTACAATATCTTATCAAAGCTTTCCAGCCGTGAATTATCCCAGGAGATTTTTTCAGGCCTAACATTGTTTAATAAACCAAGCGTCATCATCCTGCCATGAAAGCATGTAAATCGCTTGAACGGACAGAAGTTCTAGAAGACACCGATCTATGTTTGGTCTCTCCTGCTGTACACTTCGAGACTTACCTCATCTGTTGTTAGAAACTTGTGTTCAGTATCCCATGAACAATTCTCTTTCGATCCGGGGACTGGATTGTACCTTGTACCTGACTTTATTGTTGTGCGAGGGAGAAGCGTTTTCTTAACAGTTCCTTTTGGGAACATTGAAACGATACATAACTCAGAATATACAGAATTGGGTTGAAATGATTCTGTGGTATATAATGTTTAGCTTTGAACACAATCAGGCGTTAATTAATTTACTTGTTGCAGAATTTTGTACGAGACTTGTTGAGGAGAATGGAAACATGAGACGGGTTAATATGATCTTTTGCAGGAAAATAATGTGACCAATTGCAGAAGTCTTCTTTTTTTCAAGATCCTACTCACAACTTGATATTGGTATTTGATGAGCAAGAGCTACGGAGTACACTGAATTATACACGATTATCATGCTCGTGATTTGTTGGGAAGTTTATGTTGCGGCATGTTGTGGATTATTTTGCACAGTGTATGCTGGTATTTTGTGTACTTTTAAACAGTGTATGCTGGCGTGTTGTGTACTATTGTACAGTGTTTGTTGGCATGTTAAGTGTACTGTATTGTAAGTGTTTGCTGGCTTGTAGTGTACTATTGTACAGTGTAGGGCTGTATGTTGTGTACTGTATTGTACAGTGTATGCTGGCATGTTTAATACTTCATTGTACAGTTTATGTTGACTTGTTTAGTACTGTAGCCTATAGCGTATGTTTTCAAGTAGGATTACTGTAATTTACAGTGTATGCTAGCATGTTGTGTACTATTGTACCATGGGCTGTATGTTGTGTACTGAATTGTACAGTATATGCTGGCATGTTTAGTGTTGTATTGTACAGTATATGCTGGCATGTTTAGTGTTGTATTGTACAGTGTATGTTTGCAAGTGAGTACTCTATTGTACAGTGTATGCTGGCATGGTGTGTACTGTATTGTAAAGAGTATGCTGGCATGTTTTGTACTATGTTGTACAGTGTAGTGTTGTGTGTTATGTATTGTAGTTTACAGTATATGTTGTACAGTGTAGGGTTTTGTGTTATGTACTATGTTGTACAGTAGAGGGTTGTGTGTTATATACTATATTGTACAGTAGAGGGTTGTGTGTTATGTATTGTAGTTTACAGTATATGTTGTACAGTGTAGGGTTGTGTGTTATGTACTATGTTGTACAGTAGAGGGTTGTGTGTTATGTATTGTAGTTTACAGTGTATGTTGGCAAGTAGGGTAGTGTATTTTTTAGTGTAGGCTGGCATGTTATGTAATATTGGACAGTGGATATTGACAAGTTAAGGGATTTACTGTTCAGTGTATGCTGGCATGTTGTGTATTGTAGTGTACAAAGATGCTTGCATGTTTCAGACGCCATGCCGGAGCTCATCGGCGGGGTGCACCACATGTCCACGGGACTAACGCTGGACGATATCGCCTGCAAGGAGGAGGACGCCGTGGTGGTCGACTACATCTTGCAAGGTAAAACAACACTGGCTTGTTGCCCGATATTGTATCAGATGATCCATTTAAAGTTGGTCGAATATAATGGTTGATCTGACAATCATGACTGTTTAGTTTGAATTTTTTAAAACACTGGTATGAATAATAAAAAAAACATAATAATTTAGAATAGATAAGCTACATAAAAGAATAAAATATGTGTCATAATGTTCGTAAGAAAATGAATTAGTTAGCGCAAGTTTTTCCAGGGCAATGACATCCCATAGCATATGAGGAGAGAACAAAACTATAGACAGGATTAAGACTCCCAATAATACCAAGGTAAAGACAAGGTTTAAACTCAAATATTGTCATGAGTGCACATGCAAGTAAGCATGTGAATGTTTACTAAGGTTGTGTGTTTATACACTTCGGCGTTACAACAGTGAATAACCTATGTGATACTTATTGTCATGTGTAACAAAATGAGAGTTGATTGGCAAGAACAAATAGGTTGACTATTGTATTGTATTCTTGTAGATGTACTAGCTTCACGCCTTCTCCCAGATTTAGGTTATCTCATACCGGAGGTGAAACCCCTCGTTACACATGCTGGTGAAAAGGTTTCCACAATTAGAAATATATATCGTGAGTACCTAATTCGGCCAGCGGGGTTATCACACACCAAACCGACAACACTCTTCAATAACGTAACTCGCTAGTTGACCAGCGGTAATCGGGGCATGATAAGAGAAGATACGTGCTGATTCGTATGGAAGCTGTTTATGGAGATGTCTAGCAGCACTTCTAGGTGTATTCCGACTTTGTAATCCCCATCTGTGGAAACTTGCTATTTTAGCATTCGGGCTTATTACATGTGGAAGATAATCCATCCCCAATCTGGCTCTCGAATCTTCGCTCGCTGCCAAGCCATGTTGACTTACACGGGACAAATCGTCGCATCGCCCCGACCCGACCCCATCCGACCTAAAAGGACACCATAACAAAATGCCAAAAACATAACGTGTGTCAATTAAACAATGTTACAGGAACACTTAAAATCTTTCTCTCTTGCAAGATAAACTGAAAGGTATACATGAGATGGTGCAAGTGACCCAAATAAGTGAGGTTTGTCTTCCTATCACGGTATGTGTGATCTGACCGTGAACAGGCCTTCTGGCCACGTCTCGCTCAATGTCGGGGTGCTTGAAAGACCTGTTTGAGGAGATAAGTATTGAGCTTGTTTGTGAGTGTATGCTTGCTTCAGTGACAGCTGAGATTTGTCCACCTCCTCCTAACTGTATCATCAGAGTCGGGCCACCTTACCTCGCACTTCCGATACCAGCTTTTAATCACCTTCTTAGCACAGGACGCCGCTGTGAACGTGGTGCTTGATGCGACTGCTTGCCTTACACCTTGTTCGCGCACCTGTGTGTGAAATACTAACCTCATCAAGGGAATTAAACTTCTTTTCAAAGGTGTTCGGTTGATGTCGCCGGTAATTACAAATGACACGACAATTTGTTGTGTAGATTTTCTGTCCATCTTTTCTATACTTGGCAATCCAAATCACAGGTTCTGAGAGCAACGCGTCTATCCGTTACTGATAAACATGTATACGTAATACATGATTTAAAAGCATGGGCGGGTTTTCCTTATGCGTGGGCATTTAACTGTTTCAAGACTATATAAGATGATATAAGTAGTTGAGAGAGAGAGAGAGAGAGAGAGAGAGAGAGAGAGAGAGAGAGAGAGAGAGAGAGAGAGAGAGAGAGAGAGAGAGAGAGAGAGAGAGAGAGAGAGAGAGAGGACAGTTCCTTGAGCGATATGGTGGTTTGAGCTGCGACTGGAATGAGAACCTCGCCCAAGTTCCACTGAATGCTTCAGTTTGGCAGTTGTTGACTCGTCCTGTGTTGCAGCCAAGTTGGACTCCCTCAACTCTCTCTGTTAGTTCTGAACACACAACTTGAAGCCTTCTTCCTCATCCCCCTCAAACACCGCGCATCTTCCTGGGCTTATTTCCTCTTTTACCGGCTGATTTGCACTCATCTGTGATGCTGGATCTGTCCATGTTCCAAGCCCTGGCCGAGTACTTGAGACAAAGTTGCACCTTGTCGTCCTCCCTCTAGCTGCACTCATGACACTCAGCACTGTAAACATATTACACACTTACACATATGCTATCAGCTTCAGCTTCCTCATTAGTTGAAACAAACGTAACATTGTCAGATTGTATAATGATGTAAAGTTTGCCGTTCTGCTACATCGATATTCATTTCTTTATTATGTGATGATTATTTTATTGACAACTGGGCAAGTTAATCTGATCAATCGATCATCCTTTAATTGCTACGATGTTAGTAATAGCTGGCAGTAATTTGTGTAGTGTCTGTCCGAAGGCATAAAACAACTGATAAAACGTGAATTCTTTACCGACTGCGTATCAGCAGATAAATCACTTGATGCCATCTTCTACCCCCGTAGAAGAAGACAACAGCAGGTGTGCAGAGTCTAGGATAGATCTGGATATGATCGCCAGCTATCTGTAGAATGGGACAGAGTCGTCTTCATTGCTATTGCTAGTTCGGGCGAAGTAAATCACACTGTCGGCGCTACATTGATTCTCCATCTCTTCATTAAAGAAAAAGTTTAGGCTTTTAAAAAGATGACAGGGGCGACGGGCAATAAAACCATTCATAATTAGGTCAACGCGCAATTTGGCTAATGAATGTTGCATTTTATGTTACTGGAAATCAATGTCCAGGATTGACAGGTGTCGTCTCCCATCTTGTCGCTAATGGCAATTGTAGTAGTCCTCAGTTTCAAGTGCTGCGGAAGAAATGTTGCATTGATTTGTAAGAGGCCGTGAATACCTGGTCCAGGCTGATGCAGTTCAGGCAGTGCTCCAGGTAGGCACCAATTATCCCGCCAGACACGCGCCTGGATCCTGCGTTCCGTCAACAGCCTACAGGTGAATCATGGACGTGCGTCTTGCTCTTCCCTCATATCAACCCATTACGTTTGGTTCCCAACCCATGTCTTTTCATTCTTTAAAAATATATTTAAACGAGAAGTGATGGTCAAATATTGATAACAAAATAATATACAAGAGACGATTTCTTATGAAGATGTTATCGCCTAGGAATAACAAAATCCCAGATTTCAATCTTTGTCACTAATCTACAAGTTTGTTTCTGATGGGGAATTTCTCGCCGTCTCTCAAGCCAAAAGCCGTCTGATCCAGGCCTGATCCGACACCCCGGTCTCTCTGGTGTGTAAATGAGATCCGCCGATCAGTCTACCTTTGGTCTACCTTCAGCTCCCATACTCATATACTTACCAGCTGGTGGTAAGCTTGAACTGGAACGCATGTATCGCTTAGTTCTTAATCGCCACTCTAATCCCTCAATTTATTTTCTCATTATTATTGTGTGTCAACATGAAATTAAAACCACTAGACACTTGGATTACCACACAGATTGATCTCTTAATCCCTGGCTTTGTGAATTTAACTGTTCCCATCTGATGCGATGTTTAGTACATTGTCATTCACAGCGCAAGTAATAAGAACTTAACTTCATTTTGGTTCCCACAATATATTGATGTGATGTTAGTCGTGTCCTGTGTAGGTAGATGAAGTGGACCAGCAGTCTCTACCCCACTCAGGACGATATCACACTCCTGATTTACGAGACCTGCGTGTCTCACTCCCATTACTCCTAGCTGTTCGTTTTGTCTTACCCTAGCTCTTTGTTGTCAGCATACAAATTGTGCAATTTTAAAATTTCTAGAGTGAGCATAATGCATTGTAAGCGTGGTTGTATTACGGGGAAGTGTTGAAATAAGCAATGAAGTGAGGGACAATTGGTAGAGCTCGGATCACCGCTAGATAAAGAAGATACGGGAGGTGGGGAGACTGCGTATTTGTGGAGGCTGGGTTCAACACTGGCCTCCCTCGCGTGACGACTCGCTATTACTACCCATGGACCACTTACAACTCGCTTAAATCTACATATTTATTTACATACGCAGTGGTATATATGTTCATGTTTAAAGCTATCACGTTTGTTGCTACCCAATACAATGCGGGTTGTTGGTCCTGTGTTCGTTCCCTCTGACCAGAAAACATCCTTCTCCCACATTCGCTAACGTGTACTTCGTACAGTAACTCCTCTTCATTGAATATAGTGTCCAAACGTTCTTGTATGCGTTAACAAATCACAATAAACTACACTTAAGTTTTCTCTTTAGTATATCTTAAATATGTAGAAATACACAAATATTTACTATTATAAGGGAAGCCCAATTAGGCATTTATTGACAATTGTTATCAATCAGAGTATGATATTGCGGGATACACATTTCCCTTTTGCTAAATCATGCTTTAAAAGACGAAACGGTGCTTGTCGGAATTTAACCAAGTTGATTTCAGTGAGTGACAGGATAAGTACTTCATAATTAACTCCCACAAGAAGATTCTAAGAGAGCAGTAGACTGACGCGTGTCTAATCAAACATTGACAGAAAAGCCTCTGACTATTCACATAGAATTTGTCCATAGGTATGATTGACGTCACTGCAACCACATGATCTGCACATGCATTTGACACCAACCACGTGTATGACATTCATGCAAAGGTAGTGTCAGGATCCATAAAACTAACTTCAAGATTTTCACAGCTAAATGCACATGCTTATGGCCAAAGATGTTTGAATGCAAACTAAATGGAACATCGCGTTATTAATGATGGTAGAATGTAGATAGAAACTGGACGAATGTTTCCTGTTGTCTGAAGAAACATTGTTTGTCAAGAGAGGTAAAGGTCTGACCAGATCAAGGTCGTCCACGAAAGATAACTGCGAGGGATGAATGATCGACTTTTATAAAACGTGCAGATTCGTGCAATTCATCAAATAAATTGTGTACACAAGGTAGTGAATCAATAATTAAGGGGGGCCTGCGGGTGCTGTTGAGGATGAATGAAATAATCTACACACGCTTTGCTTCAAAAACTTATTTCTTCTAAGAATCAGCTATTTCATGAGGTGCTTATCAGTAACGGTGGATACACCGCTGAGCATTCTGGGTTACAGACAACATTTGCATCGATAAGAATCACTATATGATGTCAAAGTATACATACTGGTAAAAACTAAAGATGTACGTAATTTCGTTCATCATTAACAATGGTCTAATGGACACGTTGATAAAATATTGACCATGAAAAATGCTATACCCTTTACTTGTTTGTCCAGGATATGCAAATGAATACTCTGAGAACGTAAATATATAATGTACAAGCAACAGCTGACACTTCAAATTTTTCAAATATTTTGAGGGGTTGGATGATTGTTAGCGATTTAGCAACAACAGAGACACTGACTATTTCTTGTCAAGTTCAATTAGCGCAAACTGACCGAGGTTCGGACAGTGTATCGATTCAAATATTCTTTAAGAGTGCATATTTCATGATTATCCCAAGAGATTTATTTCACCAAACCATGTTAGAAAAATATAGAATTTTATATAACTTCTATGTGAAAATGCAGAATTATTTTGAATTAACTGAAACCAACCGTTTTATGTACGTATCACACCTCCCGATGTACGGACAGTTCTGACCTAACTTCGGACATTACCAAATTAACAATTAACAATGTTTTTACATGCATCACTACTTTAATAGAATATCTATGTTTCCTGATCTTTTGTCGTGGAACTTAAGACTATACAGAAAATATACAGAAAAAGAAAATATAGCAAATTTCAAACCATGGTCAAAACTATCCGAAACAAGGACATTTGACATACCACCAAATCTCAATGTTTATTTTTATTATCAGTTAAATGTACCAATGAAGCACTTATAGTTGCTTCTCTTTTTCAGTTTTTTTTTCAGCATCCCACTTTACCTTAACTAAGAATCAATATATTCAAACAAATATTTGGCCAATTTCTTTCATGATTTTCTAAATTGTATCTCCCTGAAAAAGTTCGTTGAAAAATATAAGCGACGTAAAACTAAAAAACAAAATACATAGATTATAAAACATATTTGAAAGGAACATTTGAAACAAACGGATTGCAGAAAATGAAGTCAGTATTGCGTTCATTGGGGAAACTCAGAACCTCGGCCAGTTTGCTCTAATCAAAATTTTATTAAGTAATCAACATACACTTTGATAAATACAAGCAGTTCTTACATAACATAACAATGATTAATATTGACATGACCAATTTTTATTGGAAAATATTTTACCATGTTTACCATCATTCAGGCGTGAATTAATCTGAACTAAATGTACGAACAACCACGTGACGTGAGACGAACATTCTCAAATAGTGGATTTGTTATATTTTTTGGTCTGTCATTCGAATATTTTGATACATGTGCTCATTTTAAAAAATTGGGCTAAAATCAAAGTTAGTTTTTGATTTTCAAAAACCTTATTGGGTATGTGTCTGTTAACCGAGCTTCAGATGTATACACATTTTAAATCATTGTAAATAGTGATTTCATCACATCGTCACAAACTGTAGATAAATTTGACACTATATGTCTTGCTTGTGTATACATTATCGTTACCTGGCCAATAAGATTAGTGAATGAAGCATATTTTGTTTCTCTTCAATCTTAAAATGGTTATAAAATATGAATATGATCGTTCTTCATAGCACTAGCGCTGTGGTCTGACGTGCAGTAACTAGACAGGCTGACTCCTCTTTTTGTCCAAGTAGTTCTCAGATATTGCTCTAGCAAGAAGACAGCCCTACTGTCCTTTTCAATTCTTTAACTCATCTAATCACATGAAAAACAATGGGTGGTCGCAGTTTGGCAGCTACATAGCATAGCAAGGTATTGATGAGAGAAAACTGAAATACTTGGGTTTTTTTATGCTGACTAAATGGCGAGGAAATAAACTTGCTAGAAGACACCTGACCTTCCAGCTCTCGCCTCTCGCCGCCACGTTATTTGTACATTGGTCTGTTAATGTCACGTGTAGAGTTATTGTTTTCTACAATTGTTCAAAGTTGTAAAACTTTTGAAGTTCTAAATACGTTAACATCGTGTAAACGCTACGCCTATAATCAAATTGGTTTTGTTCTTCGACTTAACAGCAAAAAACGTCAATAAAATATGCTGCTACACGTCAAGTTCTCTATTGACGATACTCGGTGGAGCGTGCATCGCGGCTGTGACCACTGCAAGCGCTTGGCGAGTCGGCGTGATTTCAATAAGTCATTGATATACTCCCATCTCAGTTTACATGCGGGGCTTGAGAACTGTCTGGTAGAGGAACAATTCCTTGCATTACGTGTTGACGTTCCACCGAGCACACGGCCGAGTGGCAGAGCCTAGAGGAGAAAGGCTGGGGGTCTAGGGGGATGTGACCTTGTCATGGACAAACAGGGAATGGGGAATGATTGACTACTTATGGGGCAGGGGGCAAGCGGCGGGGGGTAGGGGAGGAAATGGAGAGAGAGCATATAGAAGGGGATTACTAGAAATCAATTAGACATGTTTCTACATTGTCATCTTACCCAGGGTACGCACGCTCGTGACACTCACATTTCCTCCTGTGGTCTGCACAATACGTAGTCTAGTGGAAACCGTTAATTCCCCTATGTCTCTCAAAGATTTCACAGAAAAAACTGTCATACCAAAATACAACATACGCTGTTAATCGTCCACTTGAGAATCGTTATGAGGTTACCTATATATGTAAGCGTATCTCGGAAAGTCAAGTCAGAATAGACACTTTTAAAAAGTTGTTTTTTAAGTAGGCTACATCAATGCTCCGCTGATAGCCAAATCCAAAATTAAGAATGCTGAAATTTATTATCATTATATTCACTACTTCGGTTCTAGGTTGAGACGTCAGTTACATTCACTTTACATTCACTATATCAAATTCAACCACATTTGTATCCTTCATCATTTACAAAACTTATCAAAATTAACAAGTGTAAAAAGATGGGTATTTGTAAAATAAAATAGAGAATGTTTGGTATAATACGGCAACATACTTAACCAGATGTCAATAACAAAACAGTGTGCCATTGAAACCGTTTTTTTAATTATAGAGTAAACAAAAGGCACATTATGGATTCATTGGGGAGAGACATGTCGAGTGTTATCGATAGTGTACACCATTTACGTTTGAAAGTACAGTCCTCAAACATTGTGCTCAATTCATTGTTCTCAAATATTGTTCTCAATACTTAATACTACTCACTTAGATACAAACGAAATATTTTTGTGTGGTGATTCAGTATGGTCTTCCAACAGTCATTAGAAAAATGAATTGGGTTTTTATTTGTTTCATCATGTTAAGATCATTCACCAAAATGTCCTTGATACAAATTATTAGAATGGGCTACACAGTTTTAAACGTTTGTGACGCCATGAACCAATGAGTTACATCAGGTACCCTGCAGTGTTGTTTAGACGTGAGGTTGCAATTGCAGACTCATTGCCATAGATATCGAGTCCTTGACATTCAAACCTTTAGAATAGGGGAAGGCGTGAAGAACTGAGAATAAATTCAGAATACTTTTCCAAACATTATTACATACCACTATATAGTGACAATCAAACCCACAAATTATTTTAATTCTATATCCGTGAGTAATAATGATGGCAGTTGCCCAAGCTGCCATGGAAAAAGTTATGTTGCCTCATCAAAATATACGGAAATTTTTGTTTTATAAGTTTGAAGGAAACCTAATAACAAAATTAACCTATGTTATCATAAAGAAGAAAAAGGCGATTTCATCAACTCAACTCCCAGGGTGCCAGTCAAAAAAGATATCATTAACAGGAGAAACAACATGGGACAGCCCACAGGTAAAGAATATGTAAGTTGATTAAGAGAGATTTTGCACATCAAGAGATTCAACAGGGAATTGTAATATATCAAACGACACCCAATTTCGGAATTCAAAAGGCGAGGTTTTCTTAGTGTTGCGTTGTTTCCTTTCAAGACAAAATAGCATCATTTTAGGTGAAAGTTATTTCATTTTTCAGTTTTTCGATTTTCTTCTATTCTTAAAAAACCGACATGATCGGTAATTATAAGGCTGAAATATGTGATAATTCAAGAATGTAGTTAGCTAATTGTAAAACCCTAGTCCGTAGCCATAATTATCTTGCACATCTATCTATATGCTGTTCTGACACGCTGCCTACCAGACAAGCTACGTATAAAATATATGTTGACTATCAAGAACATGCAGTGAACTAAAAGAAACGAGAATAGACTACTTCAAATAAATTCTATTTGGCATTCATATAAGCGACAATAATAGTATAACACGCAAATACGAGAGGAAGTCAATAAGTTCGTAGATGTGAGTATTTATACACCCCCGAAGACATCATCGTTGATGTCATTATTGTGATAGGCCGTCTGACGACAGTTTACATACATAAACAACCCTTCCCGATCATTAAATTAAGATGTACATCCTGTTGAACACACGTACCCTCCTGTTATCATGGAAAGTTCTAAAACTGGGCATCTTGCGGTTATCAAGTTTCTCACGGAAGAGACCAATGTGTCTGGGAAAGAAGAACCTCAATATTCTACTGGGGCAAAATGGTCAGCTGAGTTTAAGCGGGGTCACAGCTCCTTCGACAATGACCAACAGATGATATGGTTGCGCTTAATTATGTCCGATTGTAGAATGAAGGTTGACGAGATGTCTTCAGAGTGTGGCATTTCTCATGGAAGTGTTTGCACCATGATTCATGAGAACGTGCACATGTTCAAGGTGTCTGCAAGATGGGTGCCAAGGATAGTAAATGCACAAGATCGGCAATAGACAGTGAATCGTCGTGAGCGTTTGGAAATCTACAATGCTGAGCCCGACAACTTTCATACCCGTCTGGTTACACTTGGATCCTTACACCAAGCAAGAATCCATGCAATGGAAGCATAAGCTCTCTCCTGCATTTTCTGGGATTCAAGGGGCGTGATACATATAGACTATAAACAACCTAAAGCTATAATAACAGGAGCCTGCTATGTCGATTTGTTGAAGCAATTGAGAGCGGCAATCAAGAAGAAGAGGCGCGGCATGTTGACTGCTGGAGTTATACTTCTTCATGACAACGATTCTGTGCACAAAGGCGTATGGTATGCAATTTAACAATGGGGCTTTGAACAACTTAACCATCAATTCACACTTGCGTGGTACAAGATTTTGCGATGATGATGAACTGAAGGCAGCTACTTAGGCGTGGCTGAGGAGACGGTAGACTTCTAGCGCAAGACAATAGACAATCTAAAGGACAAATGGGCGATGTGCATCGAGATCCAGGGAGAAAAAAAACAATATCACAACCATTTACTTCTGTTTAATATCTACTTCTCTGAACTGATTGATCCCCTCGTATGTTCATGGATTAAAGCTTTGTCAAATCATATGCACATGTTCTACATTTGTAAAGTAATCACGATGGCTTCGTTATCCAATGTTAATATGAGGAATCATTAACAATCAACACATACACATGATCTATGCATAGATGCGAAAACGTTTATTTTGTGTTGATGATGATAATACCAAGGTGTCGCATTTTATCAGTCACGTGTCATGTGAGAGCAATATGAATAGGTTTTATATGGAACACTTTCATTACCACTTATCCCTCATATATTAATTGATCCCAATTTGTTTTACCTAAATACGTAACACTGCGTTTGAGAATAATTTTGGTAATTGGGCTGACACGGGAAAGTAAAATATTGCTATCCACAAATACGTCTAACGGGAGTGCAAAAGGCGGTGTGGACTAACATTTTACGGGTGCTTCGCTTACCAACAGCAGTGCAAAGATTGTCTCTTCTTGTAATATTTGGACGAGTGTTTTAATGTTTCGCATACCAGGCTGGAAAGGCCACAAAGGCTTATGGCATGTCCCGTCACCCAGCGTGGAAAGCCTGTAATCGTTCCAGATTTTCTACTTCTCTGCAACCGAGTATAAGGGCGTTGAATGGCTGCAAATTTAGGTTGGTTTGGAGGATAACATATTAGTTACTTAGAAACTAAAGTTTGTAGATTTGGTCTTGATCTTCGCTCCTACTCCTAATTATAATCAGACATACGTTTGAAAACTTATCTTAAATCAGCAAAGACGAGATATGCATTGATGCTGTTTAATAGGTAACTATGGTGTATGTACACGGCGTGTGAGACTTTGGCTTCTGCACATAAATAAACAAATAAAGTATCAATATTTCTTGAGTAAAAGATAATCACGGTTCTAAATAGTCCTGCTTCATGACTGTGTATATAAAGGAGCCTTTAATACAGTCTTGGTCCACATTCAGCAAGTCTAGATTGGCTGAATACACATAAAATTAGGAGCCCAAAAACCTAATCCATTTGCCCGTCACTACAAGTGATCCTTTCCAGTGAGTAGTTTAGATTAGTCCATTATTGTTATAGGGGTTGCAGTAATTACCACCCAAGCTGAGTGTGTAACTTCTGGCATTATTAGAGTGTGTAACAACTGCTTCGTTTAACTGTGTGGCTAGATTTTTGTCATCTGGTGACCAGAATTGTCAGAGAAATTATAAATTCTCACCATAGATTCCTGAAACAACAATAGCTTGGTGTGGGAATTTCTGATGTCAAAGCTGGGGAATATAAATCTTTTCTTCATTACATTGTACCAATGAAAACCACATCACCGAAACAATTATGTTTTACCACTATTCACTGCACTGGCCTCTTTACAGTTTCGAAATAGACATTTTTTTCTAGTGAAGGTAAAAATAAGGTGTATATGGATGTGTCTTGTTGTTAATGTACACCTGGAAGAAAGTATTGCAACACCAATGTTACATTGATTTCTCAAAATATTTATAAGCATGTGATGAGTTATACAGAGACTAATTAGCAATCTGAAACGTAGTTGATCTAGCTGTTGAAGCTGTTCTGAAGTGAATGACCTTGTTTCTGAATGTGGACTGGTATACGCCATTTTGAAAAAACCAATCTCAACAACATGCTCAGGAGTTCATATTTACTTTGACACCACAGTCGTTGTTGTTTTTTAGACTGTGCTAGATCATTGATGAAGACAGAGGGGTGAGAGGACACATCCTTGTCTAACTCCGCTGCTCACGTAGTTGATCGTGTTGTACCCGTTCACTTTAACGTAGCTGGGTGTATTTTCATAGATGGATTTTACTGAGTTGAAGAACTTCCCGGAAATTCCAAGACACTTCAATTTGTACCACAAATAATCTAAATTTACTTTGTCAAATCATGGCGTCAATAAAAGCACAAACGTTGACTTTATTTTACTGTTTTTGGTTGTGAATAACAGCGTAGAGGGTGTATATGTATGGGTTTAGTCTCAGGAAGTCGCCTTTCGGTAACAGTTTAACGGACGAGTGAAGAAAAAAGTAGACGTCCTGTACGTTTCGATACTTCACCAACTAGGTTTGGATTATAAAACAAAGATGGGTTGACATGTAATCCGGAACATTTAGATGACAGCACACCTAATGAGACAACGGGTATTTTAATTTATAAACATATGATTTAAAACATATTCAATTCAAGAAAAGTAACAATTATAGCATGGTTTGTCAACCAAGTCCCAAAAGGATTAAATGAAAGAGTCACTCAGTGATTTCTATGGCGTATTCTTTGGCTCCATACTAACCAGAATATGATATATGATAATATAAATTCAAAACGTCTCACATAAGCATCAGCGAATATTTTTAACACCTTGCTTTCCGTGAAAGTTTACATGTGTAAAAAACAGTCGTATAAATTCATTAAAGATTTCGGCTTTAAATTCATTAAAGCCGAAATCGCACTATCCTTTTTACATGGATACGCCTACTAGTTATATAATCTATCAAAAATTATGAACTTCCGGCTTTCTAAAGAAGCAAGACGGAGAATAACTTTGTTGAGAATTAATGAGCTACCCATTTTTAGGAATATTGGTAGAGGTGATGGCATTCCTCCTCAGTTTCGTTAGTGCAAAATATGTAATTATGTAGAGGATGAATGTCACTTTCTTTATAAATGTCCAGTATAAAGCTATTTACATGTAAAATATTTTGAAATATACCTGAGTATATCAATGATGAAGTTATAATTCGTAACCTTAATAATAATAATAATAAATATAGTCGCAAGCGACGACAAAAGGATTCAGCGCTGTAAAAGCACATTCAGTACATACATAATGATGTTAGCTAGCTTCCCTGAAAATTTCATGAAAATTGGTGCATGCATTAAGCTACAGCAGCAAGTTTCATCTGACCTTATCTGCTAAGCATACTGCTGTTTTTGCAAAGAAGTGGTGAGAAAAAAAAATTAACAAAATTGCAAATGATCCGAGATAACTTTTCTCCCCACTCCTTCAGCTATGATGTATGTGAGTTTCAGCTCTTAGATGCAAGTATCTACAGAGAAGAAGATTCTCAAAGATGCATTTCAAAAAGTCAATAAAAGCAATATGGCGGCGAAACTATTGACGCTACAAATTTGCCATGATTGATTGATTTTTTTGCTCCAAATGTATATGCCTATCGTTTAAAACAAGTTGCAGATCTCTAAGTGCATTTTGAAAAAAATACCTATGTTAATTTTTCGAAATTGGGATCGTACTGTGCCTTTAACGCTTAATCCGAGTAAGCCCAAAAGCTTATTGTGGCGTCGTCTCATGAAGCTCTATCAAACTGGAAAGTTTGGCTGCAATCGCTTTAGCGGTTTAGTCTGAATCGTGCTCACAAGAATCGTGGAATAATGACAAGCGATTTCTTGAACAAAAAAGTTCATAATGCGAAAAAACTATAATACTTATGAATTCGTCATGATTGACTTTTTTGTTTGTACTGTTATTACGCTTCATTCAAAACAAGTTTCAAGTCTCTAAGTGCATTTTGAAAAATGAGCCCATGTTAATTTTTAAAAATGTACTTTTTACCGATTTTGATCGATTATTGTGAGCGGAAATGACTGTTCGCGAGCAATGTTTTTATTGATTTGTAAAGTGTAGAAAGTGATCTTAAATTCCTGTAACAATGGTGCAATTGTGAGTCCAACTTTTTGAGTTATCCCCCTTTGAACATGGTCACACGAGCAAAGTCGCCTGACTTTGAAGGATTGCAGAAAAAAAAGTTTTAACAAATTTGCAAATGTTGCGACGTTACGTTTCTCCCAACTCCTTCAGGTATGATATATGTGAGTACCAGCTCTTAATTCCATGTATCTTCAGAGGAGAAGATTTTCAAAGATGCATGGGGTCCGGAAATTGAAAAAAGTCAAAAAAAGAAATATGGCAGCGAAAGTACTAACGCTACGAAATTGCCATGATTTACTTTTTTGCTCCAAATGTAATTGCCTATCGTTTAAAAAAAGTTTCAGGTCTCTAAGTGCATTTTGAAAATAAATCCCATATTAATTTTTGAAAATTTGAGTGGTTCTGTGCCTTTAACGCTTAATCCGATTAAGCCCAAAAGCTTATTAGAACCCCTTCTCATGAAGTTCTACCAGACTGCGAATTTTGGCTGTTGTAGCTTTAGCGGTTTGGGCTAAATCGTGTCCACAAAATCGGTGGTGAAAAAAAAAAAAATAAAACATGCCAATAACAATAAGGATTCAGCAAAATTGCTGAATCCTTAATAATGAAGAATAATAATAAGAATAAACAGGATAATAACAATAGGTGTTCGACGAAATTCGTCTGAAGACCTAATAAACAGGATAATAACAATAGGTCTTCGACGAAATTCGTCTGAAGACCTAATAATAAGAATAAACAGGATAATAACAATAGGTCTTCGACGAAATTCGTCTGAAGACCTAATAATCAAGACTATGTCAGTCAGTCAGGTTAGTCAGGCAGGCTTTTTTGCTCGCTTCTCTGCCTGTCTGATCCGATTTTGACAGTTACTGACGCACTTGTATGCTTTTGGTCTTCTCGCACACGTCGACCATACGTGCAGTCGTACGGACTTTTGCTCCAAAGAGCGATTTCGTCCCTCTGTAGACTGTCAATTACGTGCTTGTTTATAAGACATCAAAGAGTATTTCTCTCAAACTTTGCCCCATGTCGCATATCTTGACAGTTTTCCTTCAACTTTTCAAATTAACCCTTGCTAACGCACGTAACGAATCTCGATACAAGAGCAATGTAGAGTATTTCTGTCAACTTTTGCCCTTTCACACATGCAAGAGCGCATGTACCTGCATTTGGACATGTCACACGTCTTGACCGGTCTTCAATATTGATGTTTTCCTTCAATTGTTTGCAATTTAACCCTTGCTAACGCACTAAATTGACATATAGTATGATGCAAACTTTGACTCTCTCTTGTGAACTGAAATGACTGTTCGCGACCGATGTTATGCTTGATTCTTAAAGACCTTGGTCGTGTCTATCTCTCATGCAAATTTCATGAAATTCGACGGGTAAGTTTTTCAGTTATCTGCCCTTGAAGTTGGCGATTTTTGAAAATTCACTGACTTTGAGTGGTTACTGTGGTAAAAGTATTACGAATTTGCGAATTCCAAGACAAACTTGTTTTAGACCAATCATTTAGCTGTGTAACTGTGTAAGTATCATCTCTCTACTGCAAGTAGCAGCAGTGTAGTGTCCGCTCAAAGGTGCATGGGGTCGGACATTCCTAAAAAGTGCGTAAATTCAAGATGGCGCCCAAACCACGTGACTTACGAATTTGACATGATTTACTTTTTTGCTTGAAATTTTATTGCGCATCTTTTAAAGCAAGTTGCAAGTCTCTAAGTTAATTTTGAAAACTTTTCAAATGTTAATTTTCAAAACTTTGAGTGGGACTGGGCCTTTAATGCAATGTTTGAATTGGCTGAAAAGTTTCGTGTCGCGAGTTCCTTGTAAGGGCTATAAGCTCGTAAAGTTTGGTATTAATCGAGTCGGTAGTTTTGGCTGAATTTTGTTCACAAAAATCGTGGAATAATAATAATAATAAACACGCCAATAACAATAAGGATTCAGCATTTCTGCTGAATCCTTAATAATTGAATTCATGCTTTAGCCATCTCAAATTATGTTAAGGATGTTCGCTCCTCAGTCACAGTTACAAAACTCAAATAACATTAAATCATAACGTTCTTATATAATAAACCAAAATGAAGCGGTAATTTCTCAATTTTGATGATTTCTGATTAAATATTCATCAAAATAACGAAACGTAGTGATTTCATTTTGAAATATTTCTCAATTTTGCTGACTCAGCAATTTTTAATTGTAACTATTATTTGAGCAAGTTCTATTATCTGTTTTACCTAGAAAGTAGATGTTGTTGAGTGAATATGATTTGTGTGTATGCGTTCAGGTAGATTTTTAGATATATAACAATAAGAAATAATGTTTTTAGTACATAAATAGCTTGAATGTTGATAATTTATTTGAAATGTTTGAGTACATGTTTTGCCGTAGCGGCTAAAAACCCACAGTACCATATTTATTTTTTACTTTTTTCTGGAAGAAAAATATGTTTACTCTAACATGTTTTCATATTGAAAAAAGTTTAATACAGGAGCTAATTTAAATTCAAAATTTCTCAAAAAAGGTCATCATTTCCCCATTGACTCCCATGTTAAATCTCTGACTGACAAAGGGATCTTTGTATTAAAATATTTCGAAAAAAAACCACACTAACCCACATTTTTGGGGGTTGATATTTCAAGCAAATACACTAAACTTTTGAAAAAAAAACATGTTAGAAAAAAAGTTTAATACTTTAAATTTGAGGAACGGACATCATTTAAGATGCCTTGATTGTACTAAATACTATTGATTGACACTATGCAATTCTGATATTCATTTAATGTATTTCATCTGTAAGTTGAATTTGTAAGTGGGCCAAAGGCTTTTCTACTGAAATTAATGATTGATTGCTTTAAAATGATACTGTTCAGCAGAAGTCGGTAATTCTCGATCAAATCGCACTATTGATTAAACGCACTAGTGCACACCAATATTTCTTTAACACAACGAATGCACAGATACTGCATTTATCATCCAAAACTGTGTTCCACAGGAGATATCGCTTGTGGAAGATCAAGCAATATCTCCTAGGAGATATCGTTTTGACAGTAGATTTTGAACAATGCCCTATTACAGTCAAGTTCATGACATCACAATTGATTTACATCATCAAGTAATGACATCACAATGCTATTACGTCATAAACATGATGACGTCACAATGCTATGACATCACTCCATTGAGAGTCTTAGAGTAGTGCAGTGTTCAGGAATACACATTTTTCACGGAATCGAAATGAAAAATGATTTTGGATGATAAATAGAATCTCACCCTCGTGTCTTCTGATATCAAATATAGCAACACTCGTTGATAAAAGTAAAATATCCTCGGCAAGCCTCGAATATTTGTAAATTTTATCAACTCGTATTGATATATTTGATATCAGAAGACACTTGGGTGAGATTCTCTATATCTCTCGATATTATTCAAGATCCTCACTCAAGTAATCTACCTCGTAAGTTATTTAAAGAATATTTACGTATTCAGGTAGTAAAGTTGATTTTTAAAGACCGGAAGTATTTAATGTTACGTTACAATAAATCCGCATGAACTACGATATCGGAAATATTAAGATTTTGCTTATAACCAAAAAAGCGGAAACGGCAGCCGCTTTAGTCAATCTAATAGCAATGCTACTGTTGTCTTATTAAATCGGTTTATTTACAACATTGCTTTCATAAAACATAATTCATTATTTGTTCTCAGTTCAGAGTTTAGGTAAATTCAACAGCTGCACACAGTACTAGTTCAGCCGCTTTCAACTGTCTATAATTTATCCGTTTTGTGCACAGCTAACCTTAGATTTGTTATATGTCCAAGCCGACAGCGGCTGTCTAAATTTTTTCATTGTTGATTGCAGGTCAATTGTAAAGAATTTTAAGTATTTCATTGCATCGATAGAAAGCTTAAATGATTGCATAAGTCCCCTTAAACCTTACAATAGCCAATTTAAACCGTAAAAGCGTGCACTAGTGCCTTTAAGCTTGGCATATCAAATAGATGTAATTTCTTATGGTTTCACATTACAGTTGTGTCCGACCGCTGAATAGTGCTAATCAATGTACAGTGTTTGTATCAATTCCTTTGTTTGGCATTGAACATTTCAAAAATGTAAAATGTCGATAAAATTTAAATACGTATAAAAGTATTTGCTTGTTTAATTCATCTTCATGGTAATAATAAATGAATGTATAAGGATGTTTCGAAGATCTCGAAATTGAATTATCGCTGTCATGCTTCGTCGCATTATAAATCCCTATTTAGTTTCATTTTTTCATCATGGATGATATGTATATGGAAAACATAAAAGTACACGATGGCATAGACATGAATTTGGTTCTAACTCCATTCTCATCCATGATGACAAATGGTTGTGTTAAATATCAATCCTTTATGATTAATTATATGTTTTACAATTTCCAACGAAAATAAATGATATTTCTTTCTATTTTTATATACACAAAATAAAATGTTCATGCAACAACGTATTTGATAATGATACAAATACCTTATTTAAGATTTTGTTATAAATTAATTATTTTTCAATTTCAAACATATCCCGATTGACACGTCCAACGATTAATAACATCCGGCACAAACTTACTCACACGGTATACCCTTTTATCGAGGCAAAGACTTATGTAAGAGACATATGCAAATCAGAGTAAATGTTAAAGATCCACTGAAATCACCAATGACAACTTTCGTGATTTATTATAATGTACTCCAATATCCAATCGGCCGATGAACAACTTTAATACGGCTTTTTCGAAACACCATCTAATTAGCACCAGTGAACAGAACCGAACTGGCCCGTGGTCACTGGAGCGTGTCCCGTCGCGTGACGTAATAGTAGTCGTCCGATAACCTCCTTATTGAAAAATTGGCAGCAAATCTCACGGGTTTAACAACTGTTTAAACATAATTAAAGTCATCCAAATTACTCCAACCTTCGATAAATTGATGTTTAATATAGACAGACAGACACATCTTATTCAAGTCTCGCCTAAACATTATACATCGAACGATATTATACATAAAACATAACTATAATAAAAGGTTGAGCCATTCCTTTCGGAATCATGAGAGACAATTAAGTCATTTGAATGTACATAATAAAAGAGAGAACCCCTGTATATTGCAAGTACAAGTAAAAGGGGATTTTTTTATATATGCACATTTCCAGTCTGCTTTTAAAGGATACTAAAACAGGTTTTGGCAGATAAAAACGTTACATCTGAACAGCTAAGCATAAAACTAAGTTTTTCAACATCATCTCTGCTTAAAAATACATCGAAAATACTTGTACATTTTAATAAAAGTTGCGATCGCTCATTAGCATATAAAGGGCAGTGTAATTAAACATGACATTCATTCAATAAAATAATTTCAGTAAAAACAAGTTCTTTCTTTTAAAGGACAACCCGTGTACAGACCAGTTTCAACTTTTAGTGGTGCTTCTCCACATCTAAAAAGAGCTGGTGCTTTTCTTACACATTACAATTAACATAAAATTCATAGCCAAATATATCTTTAGCGAAATATATATATTAGAAAATATATCTCAAGCGAAAGACAGTGTTTTAATACGATGCTATGCGCACTATCCCATAGCATGTCTGCCAAATGTTGTCATAGACAGACAGACAGACAGACAGACAGACAGTATTATTTTATTAAAGTGTCATATGATATGTTACAGTTAAAATGTCAATTGTAATAGCATAAAATATAACATACCACCCAGCCATATTTTTGGCTTACGAGACACTACTAAGACTGATATATATATATATATATATATATATATATATATATATATATATATATATATATATATATATATATATATATTAAAAAGAAGAAGATGAAGTTGAATTACATTTGGCAAACGTTTGCAGTTTTTACTGCATTAAAAGCCTGATGAAGCAGGTACATTCGTACCTGCGGAAAACGTTTGCCAAATGTAATTCAACTTCTTCTTTTTAATATATACTACCATAGAGTTTGAACATTCTTTTTACTATTTTAATATATATATATATATATATATATATATATATATATATATATATATATATATAATAACACAGAGGTAAAATATGTCAAGAATGAAATTGTCTCCGGCGGAACATACTATTAATAGTGTCAGCTAAAAGTTTAAGAGCTTTGGTTTCAGTTGTATTCATAAGTAAATTAAATTTCAGGTAAACACTTTCGTCAGAGTTAAAACTAATACTATTCAGAAAGGTACGTTTAAGATCATGGTAAAAGTCACAGTTAAAAAGAAAATGTGCTTCAGACTCAAAACGGGCACAATATATGATTTAGCTGTGTGGGGGGGTTTATAATATCGCCCTTTCTCTATATGAAGGGGTAAACACCACAAAGTAACTTAGTAAGATTACTACGCCTATTTCTGGACATAATATTATTGACATAAAGTTCTAGACTACAGTCTACAGGTCTACAGTCTGTCATAACAATCAGACTGATTTAATTAGTCTTATTTTTTATGACAAACAGGTGGCTATTTTGTAATCCCATCGCATTCAATTTCAATTCTTAATTTAATGGTCTCTAATTATACCTATAGGATTTTCACGCCTTGGACCCGCTAAGCGGAATATATGTCCTGTCATAATGGCGTAACTCATGGCATTCGACTTTTACTTAGTTTATTGTCACGACGTCCAATCATTATGAACCAATGAACTTCTAGAATATATATTCAACCAATAAATTAAGAGAAGGAGAGTTGGCTCTTGCACTCCTCCGACAATGACACTCATTTGAAAAAGTAGATCGTGTGCCAGGTATGTTATTACATCATTAATTGTTAAATTCAAAGACAGAGACATTGCCATACGGTGTGAGATGTTATACACCCACATCACACAAGCTGCCAAACGACCAATCCGGTCTTATGGCTACTTTTGCAGCTCTTCAAAACCCTTTAATACTCAACCATCCTAAAATCCTAATCCTTTCAGACTCACTTAGTGGGCTGGAAGCACTTAAATCTAAATCTACCAAAACCGTGCTGGCATAATATCTCAAATACTACATACTATACAACAACTAAACCATCAGCGAAAAATTATAAAACCCCTCTGGGTTCCTGCTCACGTCGGCGTTTTCGGCAACGAAATAGCCGACAGAGCAGCAAAAGAGGGCCTAAAACTAAATACAATAACACATCCAATCCGACACTCTAAACAAGAGGTTAAAGGCCTCGCTAAACTACACATGAGGGTCGTATGGCATAAACAATACACAAGTTCTACAATTGCTAAACACACCAAAACAACCACTCACTTAATTCAAAACATACAGCAAAAATACAAACATAGATAGGACAATCACTAAACTCCAAACATGTCACATGCAAATAAACGCAAAAACACAACACACCAGACACAAACACACCACATGCCCACACTGCAAACAAACAGAAAAAAATCACCCAAATACTCACACAATGCACACACTATGTACAATACACGACGCAAAGCCCTACACACCGCTCTCTAACAACACAACATCGACCCGTACAACATACAACACATCCTCAACCCACTCAGCAAACCACAAATATTCCATGCTCTGGGCAAATACATCAAAGATACGGGCCTCCTGTCTCGTATCTAAAAACCTCACAACCATATACAATAAACTAGGAGTCGCCAATGAAGTTCAATAATTGTGACTCGCATTGGTGGTTTTAGATAGGTTTTTTTAGAATGAAGCCATAATATTTCAAACGTGTATGAAGGCGAATTCATGAAACTTCAGACATTTCTCGAGCTGACACGCACTTTAGGTTTTCGCCTCGAAGGCAATCAAAATGTTGAATAATTCCGTATTAATATTTAAAAAAACGTTGAAATATCAATAATGGCATTGTTGGTAGATACACTTCAAATACCGTTAAATGTCTTAAATGTCCACATAAGACGGTTTTAAGCTTTAAGCCTAGTAGGTGACAGTGAAGGTAAAGTTGATTTGAATGCATGCATATTGGGGACATTTTAGAAAGCTCTTCGAGGTGCTACGGTCTCCAGCAAATGTTCTGTGGACAGCATTCCTTGTGAAGAGGTGAGACCTACGACAGTATCAATTGGTGTAAAATAGTATCCTAACTGAATTGCACAGTTCAATGAAGAAATCAAATATAGGGCCTAACCAATAAAGCCTGACTGCATTGTAGGGTTAATGTTCCCGCACTTTAATACTGAAACAGTTCACTTTTAAAGCGAACCTGATTAACTTCACTCGTTTACTGGAGATATGAGGGTTTCCTACTTTCCGGTGGGCCTATACACCGATACTCCAACCTACGGGCTCACGGAGTAACCTGTAAGATATATACATGTACATGGACCTACTGTTAAGCATTGGGGTATGTGTTTATCTCTGCATCCAGGTCTTGTGCACGCTGCGCAGTCAACATGTGAAGATATTCCCGTATAGCGTGCCATGGTGCTACACGTCGCTCAAAGAACACTCTTACATCAACACATGCATGCATGTTAAACCTAACTCTACTGTGTTTACCACTATCTGCTTGACCCACTTCCACTACATTACGCATGCGCACCGGGAAGCTTTCGGCTTGTGTGCGGGGGGAACCCACTGGATATTCCACTTAATTCAGTTTAAAATACAAAACTAGTGTTTGTCAGTAAGAAGAAAGTTGTCCACGTGAGAGGACGATCCCTGGAGTAACTGATGGGAGGCGACTGAAGCGAAAGGATGATTCAAACATCGGAAAAAGTGGATCTTACATCGCCGTGTGTCGGCGGAAACGCTGGTCTGGACCAGGGCCTGGCTGAGAACGACTGTCAGACAGTGGGAGAAGCGACAGGGGAAGGTACGTCAAGCACGTGCTTCACAATGTGCATTCAATAACGCCCTTTTAAACCTGCTCGGCCACGAGACGCACGTGTACAGGGTGGGCGTTATGCGTGAGTACGGGCGTCTCTACCTACCCGTGCATCTGCGACTCGCCACCGTGCTTAACAGCGCTGTCGAGTGCCCAAGAGGCTATAAAGGCATGTTCTTTAACTCATAGGTCCAAAATCTTATTTCGACGAAAGAAACAAGTTGATTAATAATGATGCGTATTTTTTTTCCAATGGACGAACGGAGACTGGCTCTTTTATTATGCCATGACAATATGAAGAAAAACAATCACAATACTGAACCTACAAGAGGCCCGACTGCAGCTTGTGTTGCTATATTGGGCACAGTACATGCTATAGTACGTTTCAGGGAAGGCTGAGGCGTGCTGGGTAGTGTCAAAACTAGATTATCTTAACCTCATTTACAAGAATAGGCGTTATTCATTCAATGAGTTTCGATGCATTTGAATTAAATGTACCAAAACATAACATAGGATTCGCATTATCCACTTAATAAGGATGCACAATTGATGATTGCTTACAATAATCTTTCTCTGCACTTATTTGGTAGTTCTTATCGAAGAGTTCTTTAAACATTCATGCGAGGGACAATTTGTTTGGGTAAATATAAAGTCATGCTTTTAGCATTGATAGCTTTTTTACATCCCAGTCCATAAGAACAAACGTTTTTTAAGCTTGCATTTCTTTCGTATTTAAGATAAGTGATAATTGATCAAAAGAGTTTAGCATTTAGATTATTTTAGGGCTGTATTAAGCATAAGTTGATTAAGATAAAGTTAGTCAGTATTAGATCTCTCGAAACACACTGTCAACGCTCTCTGACAACTGGTCACTTTTTGTTTTCAAATAAGGATGATTATACAACATGATCATCACACTAACATTGATAACTAGAAAACATACAATCTTCTCATAAACAGGACAATTACCTTCATCAGAACACTTTGTACTAAGCTCCATGAGACATTTCATACAATGTGTTGCTGTTACTCTTTGATAGGGCACAGATATTGTAAAATTTATAACTAATTTTTAAAAACGGTGTAATGTTTAGATTTTAAAAATGTCATTTTATATTTATTCATCCTTCTAATATTTGTAGATGTTTTTCAGTAGAAGGTTCAAATGCAATTAATGCTTAGGGTATGATAACTGAATTAAATTAACATTATGCCTTCTCCAATGATGAGGTAAGATGAAATGATTTTTAAGTCCAATTATGAATGTATAGTACATGATTCTCTATAAATAGAGTGACAAGTAGACTAGTATATTTAAGTTATGAATTGAGATGAAAAAGACACCCTACTCACTGTTGCAGTTATATGGATTAGTATTTTTGTTTGGCATGACAATGTTGACATCGATAAGTTGTTAAAAACTTACTCAACACAGCAAAGATTATATACATAAACAGATAAAGACATGTGTTTATGAATGGTGAACCTGTTTGTTCAATTAAAACTTACAACTAAGATGGATTGCAATGAATTATTGTTTAGGTAGTAAATGTCATGTGTGGCACGCTCAGTGGCTAAACACATGAATATCTGATAAAACTGAGCCAAAGCCATACCTTATATGAGAAAATGGCAAATTTGCACCAAAGTTTGGTAAATGAAAGCTATGCTTATACAAAGCAAATTACAAGATGCTGTCAGGTGACGTGACAATATCAACATTTCTGCAAAACCTCCTCTTAACAGAGTACATTGATCTGACTTGGCTATTTTGTTATCACATTACACTAGTGTACACACTATATTAAGGCAATTGATGCCTTTCTTAAAGCAGATCAGATCAGTTTGGATGATTACTCTTGGTAGCACATTGTTAAACCAAGGATTTATCTTGGTTAAACCGAAATGTTCATTTCGCCAAATATTTAAAAGCAGCTGGAATACATGTCCTGTATGATAAGAAAATAAATGAGAAATAGAAAAACCTTATTTTTTATTCTTGTCATTTGTTAGATAACTTGTTATTGACATATGACACACTTATTGTACATTCTCTTCCACTTTTGTTGCAAGATTTTGTTGGTGTTACAATTTTTTCTCAAACTGATTTTAAGTTTTCTAATGTTGAGTATGATGCCTGTCTGACAACATTGTTATCCAGGAGAGAGTGTTTGCAGAGTGAAATCCAGAAAGAGTACAACTGTATGGTGGAGTCAACTGTCTGCTGTGAGCAGATGTAGTATTGATCAGTGCTGCATGTTGCCTGTGTGCTGTGGCTAGGTAAGGCAGGGTTGGCTCTTGTGGGTTGATCTTGTCTCTTGAACTCACATGTGAGGAGGAATCAGCTGAGCACTGAGAGAAGCTGCGTAGCACTGAGCATGAGGGGAGCTGAGTTTGCAGCTAGTAGTGACATGCTAAAGCTGGTGTGGGAGTCAGCTGGAGACTCACTGCTGCCCCCACACAACACGACATGACATGACACAGAACAACCCTGCTCACTGAGACAGCCCCCACAGGGTCTCTCCATCACTCTCATACACACTCTTTCCCTCTTACTGTCACTTGGTCACTTCACCTCTTACAAGTGGGAGTAGCAGACTCCTCACCATGCAGCGGCATTACCACCAATCATATATGTGTTTTTATGTTATGTATGCGTGTCTTGGTTCATCTGTCACCAAAACAGTTAAAACTTAGCCTCAATGGGTAAGTGGCCATGGTTTTCTCATTGTTTAATCTTTTGAAATACATCTGCCTATTTAATATTTATCTGATTGTTATTGCTTGAATGTTAAATATGACACATGTCTCCATTGACAATGTCAACATGTTCAATATGACACATTTATCTGTTTGTTTCATATGTAAGTGGGCATGTAGGTTTCAAACTGCAATTGAAATGATACGATGTGTTGAAAGATTTCTCTGTAATGACTCCTTTTGATTTTGGCAAGTTCTTAAACATGATTCATTTGCCAGTATTGTTATTCAAACTTTATTTGTTTCTTTTAAAGAATCGTATCAGAATTTCTTGAATCATTTCATATATATCAAATAATGACCATGATGCTGTACATTTGGTTGAAAACTGTTCATATAAAAAGCCGCTAGAAGTTATGATAAAACAATCTATCAACACTGCATCATATTATTATCTTCATTGTACGCTAAAATTCTAATTAAAGGAAAGTCTATGTAGCTGATTTCAAAATGAGGATTTGATAGCCATTACAGATCAACCTTAAATATTGGTAATCTAGCTAGATTTTAGCCGATCAGGACTACAGCAGGGATATATTGAAACTCTGAATAAAGAGGATAAAAATGTATTGTATAGAAAGAATAGTTGGCATAGTATCTGAAGTTTAAGAAAATATTTTAAATATTCATCTTTTAGTATAAAGTATGAGTAGGTTTGGTTGTCTTTTTAGAATACCATACACTGACATTCTGCTGTCAACTATTCATACATAAACTTGATTAAAAGTTGATTTGTTGAAAAGGTACCAATCAGGTCTAACCACTGACACATTGTCAGAGAACTATACATTCTGTCCAAGTAGAAATAAGTTGCATATCTCATTCTTAAAGAACATATTGGATGTGGCCAGTTTATGTCTGTTGGTATGTTGAAATTGATTTTGTAATCATATTTTGGCATTCAGTTATTATGTTCGTTCAATGATCTAAGTTTACTGGATGCTTTTCCACTTTGTATTTTTAAGATAGATAGAGACTATTCTGAAACCGACAAAGGTGAAGGGTCCTTATCTTTCTGAGTGATAAGAGCCATTGCTATGTCTTACATTAGGTATTACTTATTAATAAAATCAATGAGATTTAATCTATATGTAAAGGCTTAGTAAACTCACTTTGAAAACAATTCTGAAATGAGAGACATATTTCGTGGGTTAAGAAGGTACCAAGTGCACCTTTCACCGTTTTGAGAAAAACGCATTTAAAGGTTTCATGTCATCATTACAATTATTTTGCTGTTATTTATCGGTCTGACATGTACCTCTAGTGGCTATACTTCGGTTATGAATAAATAAATTGTTTTTTTATCTTTTACCATTTTGTAATAAGGCTAATTACCGCAGTTGGTCATTTTGAAAATCAAAGAAAACACAAATATGTTTGGAGCAAAAAGTTACCAAGTGCCACGTAATACCTTATGACTGAATGTTTTTGCAAGAAATTCAGAGTAAAAAAATCCCAAGAGGCACTTGGTAGTTTTGTGTACACAACAGATTTCATGTTTGCAGTCAAGATTATAAGTACAAAGTGGCTTTTGGTACCTTGTCGTACAATTTTTGGTTGAATTAAGAAAAACATTTGTAATATATTTTTTTATCAGTTTACTTTGCTAAGATTACTTGTTTACCACATTTGTGGTCATTGTAAGTGTATTGGTGCCGTTTTGTGATGATAAATATCAGTTCTTGCCAAATTTATTCTCTTCATAGGGTCAAACGCCTCATAAGTAACTATATTATTATCCATAGTCATAGAAGGAATTTTTGGGTTTGCTTAGCTTAGGCATACTTTTTTTGTCGTCCATAGACTCCTTTAATTGTTTAGATTAGACTGCCTTGCAATTGGTAACATTTTCTTTTTCTCGAGAGATACCCCAAAGCCGACTCTGTATTGCAAGTGATTTTGCGAATACTATGATATTTCTAACATTGTTGGAAATGAATTAAATCAGATAAATAATTTGGAATAATGTAATTAGTCATTTAAAATGTTGGAGTAAGTTTTTTGATATATTTACTTTTTTAAGATATATATTTATAAAATCATTGAAACAAATTTTGTTTCTATTGAGATCATTCACTTCTATTGGTGAAGGGAGTATTTGCTAGAGAATACATTGAGTTGTATCAAAAATTACTTTCTGCTTATCATCCCAATCAGAAATATAATATACAATTTTTTATATTTGTTTACTCTGATTTGGTGACAGCAAATAATCAAATAGTTCTTTTGATGCCATCTCACTTTTCATTGAGTGTGATATTGCCAATTATTATAAGAATAGCAGTAGCCGTAACTGGTCTGATGATCTGTAAAAGGTGTGTTTCTAACATTCGAGAAAATTATATATATACACCATGCACATTTTCAATACATTTCTAATCAATATATTACGACTTTACTTTCATACTTTGAATAAAAACTCTACCAAATGTCTTTTAGACGATAGAAAATCATAAATTTGTTTTGTGTAAAAAAAACCTAATAATCATTGAGGTTTGGAGTCAATTTTAGTTAGGTCAATGAAATTATGAAATATTTTCAAGTTTGGTTGCCTTTTATTTACAATCGCCTAAAATGAAATCATCGTGATGGAAAAGTTGAAGTTGTAACAACAATTTGTCATTTTTTTGTTTTTCATGAAGTTGCTTTCAATCTGTTGTAAGGGTTTTTACTGTTATTAAGTTTAATGAAATCACGAGATCATGCTTTTCTGCCAGCTAAGTTTACGTTCATTCATAAGTTCTTAATTTAATCCTGTCGTTATTCTTATTCCAACGCTTGATTCTTTGAAACTGGCGATTCATTTGCCTTATTTGTCTAAAGGTCACATTATCCATCCGTGACGAATCATTTCACCCCATTATTTGGATGAAAAGTATTACACAGAAAAAACAAGGAGTGTCTCCAAGCAGAGATGATCTCATGAAGATTGCAAAATAAGGTATGAATAGACTTTAATTGTCAATTTACAAAAGGCGAACCGTCACTTGGTACCTTTTTGCTCACAACAGTTTGTCTGTTGAGTGGAAAATTTTGTCACTTGGTATCTTTTGCTCCAAACTTTTCTGAGTTGTGAACTTCGTACCTTTTGATTATCTCATTATACTAAAGTATACTAAGTACTTGACACTTCTTCTATGATGTTGTATACTCTATATAGTGGCATCAGGTACCCAGCCTATGTTTGAAGGTGTTTTTGTAAATTTTCCTTCTTCCACAACTTTAGTAGATAATGGAGCATAGTCATGATAGTGATCTTGTCGTGCAATCTTTATGTTTTAGCTAAGGATATGCCAACATTTAGGCACTGTTGTTGTTGACAGTTTTGTGCTGACAGTCTTTCAATTATCCTTTATATGAACAACTTCAATATGTTCCTTTAAAAATGTCCTTCTTTTTCAACCCAAAATATAATTATTTGTAAAAATGTAACCAGTTGAGCCTATAAGGTAATGGACTCACATCTTGAGATGGGAAGATGCCTCCACCACCGTCTCTCTGTATCTAGTCCAGCATTCAGTGCTGAGTTGCTCTCTTGCTGTGAGTTGTTTACATAGACCTTGTCAGAAACAGACTATACAATTCTGAGCTCTTTGGTGTTAGAGGTCATATTAAGTTCATCCAAGATGGCTACCAATCAATACCTTGTTTAGCATGTTGATTTGGCTGTTACCTCACAGGAATTTTTGTCATGACTACAACTGTGGATAGTTTAAAGTTGGGTCGATCTGAGTGGTTTTATTCTGGGGAGTCTACAGGTAGGAAGTTTGACTGGGAGATGTGGGAGATAGTTGACCTATTTCTGTATGTTTGCTAACCCAGCTCTGACACATTTGTCATCAGTGGGTGAGAGACATGTGCTACTATAACGTGAGGGAGTGATATGGTATGTGTGTGTGCCGTCATTGGTGCCAACACCCACTCCTTCTGTCATGTCGTCACTCTCTTTTTTACCCAATGTTTCTGTCTTATGGCACCGAGAAGTGTTTATAGTCCACACTCACACAAAACACATGGTGCTCATGTTTTGAAGATGTGTGATGAATATTTTTGTTTATTTCTCGCTCGTTTAAACCAACTGGAAATGTTCAAAGATGTAACATGAATTTTAAATGCCTTTTTCACCTTGATGTCATGTGACATACAATTTAGTGTAACCTCAGTTGAGTCTAAACTCTGCTTGTTAATAATTAAAAGGTATGTTTTCCCTCCTGTGTTAATAAATGGAAAGTTGTCTTTTTCAATTAATATTTCCATCATTCATACTAGCTCATTTAGTTTACTCTTATGCATCTTAAATTACAATCAAAGTATTCTTAAAGGAATATGAATTAAATTTTCTTGATGCATAGTTGTGTTAATTGCTTTTGAAATTGTTTAAGTGTTGATGAGTGTACTATATGTCAAACAGACCACTTCAAACGCTGACAGTGGAAAGTGGATTACCTTATGAATTAAACCTGGCTCAAAACGACTGCCTTTTTAAAATCTAAGTTGTTTAAGTATAATGAAACTGCACTGTCATTATGTATTATATGTTGACTGTTTGCGACTGGCCGTGGTTTGCTTTATCTCCTGATACACCACTGGTCATGTTGGCGTGTAATGTACTACATGAATGTTGTATACCTTGATCCCCCTTTCTTGCAACAGTAACCATTGCATCAGGGTGTTCACACCTGAATGAGGACAGGGATGGCTTGGCTCCATCTTGTAATGTTGACAGGTCATGGACAATAGTGGATTGTTGTAAATGTAGATAAGGCGGGTGTTAGAACCATGGAACAAAATGTCCAACAAACATGAAGATTTGCAGTACAACAGCATGTTTTAATTGCAGATAATTTGTTACTTGAGCTGCAGAGCTCATGGCTCTCCTTTTAATGACCTTCAAGAATTACTAACTCATCAGCTTTGGAAAGCCTTATAAGCTTCTGACACAGTGATCGGTGTCAATCCATCAGTTTTTCTATCCTTATACCATTGCTTTTTAGCTTATTGTCCATCTATCTCAATCTTCTCTATGAGGGCTGCAATCCTGTATACAACTACCTTTGTCAATGGAGATTGTAGATTTGGTGATTCTGTGATCCTTTTAATCCTCCTAGAGGCTGTGATCCAGTCAATCTTGTGTCGTTTGTAAATATTTTACTTTTTTCGACTTCTACCCTGGAACTGCTGTAGCACCAAGCCTGAACATTTGTGGGGATGTACCTTGCACCTAGGGGATCCTAATTTATAACTTATGCATTTTCCCTCAAATTTTTTAAAATATTCTCTGAAATCAATTGGCATAAGCCGCAAAACGTTAAAGGGTAACATCTTTGTGATAAGGAGCCTCATGCTCTTATGTATTACAATGGCCACTGTCCATACGTTACATTTTATCTGGCTCATAACTTTGTAACTGATTACCCATTTAATTGTAATTTGTCATTGAAATTCAGAAATATTTAATGATTTGTCATAATGAACTGTTTTGAGAATATCTTTAAAAACATTTTTATTTGGGTAAAATGGAAAATGTTAACAAGGACTGTCTCATAAGCTCATAACTTCCTAATCAATCATCTAGTTTTTATCAAATTTGGTGTGAACATGCATGATTGCATGAAGGTGTGTCTTGATTAACAATTTTGAAAGTATTTTTGTAAATTCTGTATTCTTTGGCAAAAAATGGGGACTTTTTTTTCAAGTTAGGGATGGAGATACATAATTACTTGATAGTGTGTCATTACCAATAATTTTAAAAATATTTGTCAAAAGTGAGATTCATCACATGGATCTAGAAGATTCAGTGCCATAAGACAGAATTCCCAAAAGTCAGAACTCACAAAAGACAGAATCAATCACAACAAAATTCACTGAGCAGTGCTGACCACCCCTAATTAATTAATGAACTGACCCGACCCACTTTGTGTTCTAGAATGAACACAACTTGAATTAGACTAAAATTTAGTATATGAAATATTTTAATAATTTACTGTTCCTTTATTCACTATATATTTTTTTTCGGGCTCCTAAATTGTGTATGCAGTCAAATCTAGACTTGCTGAATGAGGCCATAGACTGTTATAAGCCTTCCAATTGTGCACAGTCATGAAGCAGGACTAAATCTGAATGAATGATTCCTAGAATATATAGAGTGAAACACCATCCACCTCTACCATTTCTGGGCAACAAACTACCTTGTTTTGAGAAAAAAAAAGATTAGTTTTATACAAAATTCATTGGTAACAGTTTGGACAATTAAGGTTGACGAATTACATTCATACGTATTTTCTGGTGTCTTTTTTCTACAAAATTTGTTGAATCTCTTTATTTGATATCCTATCACTATTACATTAGGGTGTGCGGTATCATCGTTATATCGGTATATTGCAATACAGAAACAACACAATACATACCGGTACACTCTTCTGAAAATATCTAATATATTGGAGGTTTTAAAATTAACAATTTCCATGTAAAATTGCAGAAAAATGTAACCGAAAAATGTGATTTTATTGAAAGTTGTTGCACATAGTGTTAACTCGCAAAGTGAAAATAGCACAGACACTTAAAGCAGCCATAGAATTATCTCTCTTTACAAAACGACGGGCCAGTTAAGCATTGATCGTTGTTCTAATTACTGTTATTTAGTCGAGAGAGCATGGAAAAACTAAAATATGAAGAGTATTATGAAAAGTAGATCATTCAGAAACAGAAAATATGTAATGGTCAGGACAAAAATTTACGGACAGAAATGTTACACATGGTAGATTTTTTAATTTTTTAAGTTAATGAAAATTCAACTGCACTATTAACATGAATGATCCCTAATGAGCATTATTTGATTATATATTATTTATTACGTTCATTTATACAGATTTTGTGAACATATGTACTGTGACCGTCACCTCCAGACAGAGTAAATCTGTCAATTTTGACCCTAAATCTGATTTTATCAAAAGTTTGTAAATGACAAGAATAATTTTTTACCCCTAAAACTGACCATTATTATCTAAATATTCTTCCTAGATACTAAAAACCTTTTTAAATCAAGTAATTTTAAAAAATCTTGATTGGGCAGAAAATGCTACCAATTTTGAAAACAACTCATATATGTGTTAACAGAGAGAACATGTGAATGGAATAAAATCGGGCTTCACGTAAAAATATATTTATATATCTTATTATAATCCATCGAGTGAAAAATAAACAACTGTTGTATCTTAAAGGTGTCTTTTGGGAATTCTGTCATTATTTATCTGGGCCGTTCCAATATTTTCAAAGGGTAGAGCTCATGTTACACATCATTTGTCAACCATGAAAAGTGTTGCTTTCTGTCTTTTGGGAATTCTGTCTTATGGGGTGATACTGTCTAGAAATATATGAAGATTGATTTGAAAAAAAATCATTTCAGATATTATCTTGAGGCCTAAAACAAAATTATAGAAAGACTGAAATGGTCCAGTCTTCTCCCTATGCTATTTGGATTTGAATGTATGTTATGATCTTAAACATAATTTGAAAATATTTCCTTTGAATTTGTCAAAAATATGTTGATTTCATTTTGTTTTTGACTGAAAATTTTCCTTCTCTCATCATTTACAACATTGCAAATGACATATATGATTTAGCAAAATTATATTAAGGAAATGTTTAATCTAATACAGTCATAGAAAAATCTTAAACTGATAAAATATATAATATCCAAAAACATTGTGCCAGTTGTTGGAGATATAGCTCGACACAGTCAGCTGCTTGTTTAATTTGGTGGTACACCATTTGACCGACCTCCAATTATAAGGGCGTGACAGGGGTGCAGTTTCAGGGTGGTTATCCAAAACCCAAATTAGTAAGTGTAGGAAGCTCACATTTACAAATAACATCTTTGTTGCGTTGACACTAAGGTTTGTAAATTTGGAATTGCAGGGTTTCCCTCCGTAACCTTTCTTTTAAAGCAGTAAGGTTAGGAAGCTGATATTTTAGAATTATTAAAAATAAATCAGCCTTATTATAGATCTCCAGCAGTATTAGTGCCAGAGTTGCAACTCTGTGTAAGTTTATATAGTGTTCTTCTCACTAGTTGAAACACTCATAAAATACTTAAGCCTGCTTGTTTCCATACATTTATCTTATGAGACATGATTTTAAACTGTCTCCATAACTATGAAATCTGCATACACTTGCCTCTGTTAACATTAATAAGATCTCAATGATATATAAATCACCTACCCTGTCTACTTTCAAATTGTGTCGACCTTTTTCCATGAGGTTTGATAATTATAGTTCATTATTTTTTTTATATTTTTATTTTTAATTTCAAGGATGGTTGGCACTACTTTCATAATGATGTTTTCTCATAAAGTATATATATTGTACACATACACATTTTATACATTATTTAGACAGAAGTGAACTCACATTTTATCAACCCTAAAAGATTTTTTAAGGAAATACAATAAATTCAAATTTTCATCTTATGCTCATAAAATGTACTTATGATGTATTTTGTTTCATTAGGGTTGTTATAAAAGTTTTTATGATAAAGAAATTGCACCACCCAATTGACGATGCTATCATAGATGTTAGAAATACAAATTACATGATATTTGCACAATCTGGGGGGCAGGATAGCACAGTGGTTGATACAGTCGGCTATGGATCTAGAGGTCAGAGCTCCAGATAGAGCGCGTATTTGCGTATTTCATGCAATAAATGAACAAGTTACTCAATTAAAAAATAATCAGTGAGTACAAAAAACGCATTGGATTCACCTAAAACCCAATTAAAACAAAGACCTTGCGTACTTTACTCAATTATCGATATCAGCTTGCGTACAGCACTCTCCGGCATTTCAAACTCTACAACAGTGTAAGCGAAAGCGACGTCTACAACTAAACTATTTATCTAAGCAATCACTATACGGAGTTTGTAGTCACGTGATCACTAGAGTGTGTTTGATTTGGTGACTCTCTGTAATATTCGATTTTTCATATTTGTCATTTTGCAATTTTGAGGATAATATCTCTGATACATGCAAACCTTGATTTGTAATTGACTGTACTACGATATTACTGTTGGTCGATACAGACATGTGTTAATTAACCTCAGTCACGGAGAACAATAACTATTAATTAATGGAATTTTTCTTTATTTCCTTTTGTTGTGGAGGCGAAATACCCAGGCGGACATTACATTCAGTAGTACAAAAAAGTGTACATATACACATATAAACTAAGTCATTTAAAATCAATCGTATTCGAAAAATGTAAGTTTCGTTGATTACTCAATAAGGATCATAAACTATGACTTAAATTACTCAATTCCTTAAATTTCTGGGAGTACACAAAATGCAGCTTACTCCTCAAAACATGAAATTACTCAATTATATTCAAACATGGGAGTAAATACCCAATTGCCTTAAAAGTTATCTGGAGCTCTGAGAGGTCTGTGATTGAAATCACGCCAACTTTGTCTGCAGTAGAAAATGTTCCACATGCAGTAATGTTTTGGTGCACTACCCGTGGCTCGCTAGTTCCAGTCGATGCTTTGAGGTTTCACTGCAATGCATTACCACTATAGTGTTGTGGGCTTTCTGTGAAATACTCTTGAAAGCGTTGTTAAACCCATATCACCTCACCTCACATGGATGCAGCTGTATATACATTTTTAGAATTATCTTTACAAGCCCCTAAGATTAAGTGGCGATTGTACTTTCATTTATTTTTATATTTTTTATTTCATCATGAATAAAAATTAGGTTGACAGGGTTTTTATGTTTTTTAATGTATAAAGGTCACTAAAGTTCAGTTTTATATTTTTTCAGAAATACTCAAATTTTATCATCAAGTTCTACAAAAACAGAGAGAGCTTGAAAGTATGATATGGGCCTTTTGGTTAAGAAGATACATCTTCTCATGCATGCAGCTTAAACTATAACAGCTTTCCGGAGTACTTTTACAACCTGCGACCCCTGCAGTAATGAACTGAACCTTTTCCAGTGTCTCTTGCTAGTCCAGTTTTATTGAGTGGTCGTTTGGGAGGGGTTGGGGGAGAGGAAAGATAGTGTCATCTGGTAAAGAGAAAGTATTTTGACAATTTATTCTACCATGGCATTTAAAAATTATTGTTTTTGATTGGTTTATTTCATCATTGAATCTCTGTTTGAACACAATTTTTAGATAGCCGAATCAACCCAAAAAGGCTTCAATGCAAAGAAGAGACGTAACAACACTGTGCGGAGTTTGACGCTTAACTTCAAAACCAGCCTGGGTAGATTTCATTTTGCGGGTTCTATTGTTTTCACATTAGTCCTACTTTTTTTTATATATAAGACCTAATTTTAAACTGAGGATTTACCCGTATACCGACATTTTAACTACACTAGGCTACAAATGATCAAGACAGGAGTTTCATGCAGTTCCGACAATATGGCTTGTGGTATCCTTCAAGCGCATTGGAAATTTATAACATTACCAACAAACACTTCTTCACGCTCTTATTAACATTTTAACACTCATTTGTATAACTTCTTTGCATCAATATGGTAAAAAAGCTTTTGATTTCAAGCTGCAATGACTGTAACAGACATGTTCACCATAGTTTTCATTCGAACACAGTGATGTCATGGGCTTGTGCAGTTATATATTTGCAATAAACAATACAAAGGCTAACGAGCAACACAGCCCTTGGCTGTATTTTTAGCTCACCAAGCCTGAAAGGCCTGATAGGCTCATGGCATCTATCTGTTAACTTTTTGCTTTTTTGACTTCTTCTCATGAACAACTCACTTTAAAAAGTTGAATCTTATGAACAGCTACTTGGTAAATGGGGAACAAAGGCCTCACCCTTAAAACATACTTTCATCATCTACCATTGAATGAACTGTGCTAAAAAGCTGAAATATTGTTATGGACTTCTTACATCTTGAGGATTAGCGTATTTGGTGACTCTTTTGCCCCATACCGTCACTTGGGCAAAACTCTTCTTTCATACTTTCATCTTCTTCTTATGAATTATCATGATTTTGTGGTCCTGTAACCGTACATTGTAGTTTTATCCTCTAGTCATGAAACAAAAAGGCTTGAAATTTGAAATAATGTTATAGACTCCTTATCCCATGTGTATTTGGTGACCCTGAGATCTCATTAAGGGCAACAAGGGTCACAGCCTAATAATTATTGAATATCTTTGCACTAAATGTAAAAAGAAAGCTAAAATCTTATGTGAAAGATTCCTTGGCAGACTGGATGATATGTTCAGGAATGCCTTTACAATTGCCTCTCAACAAGCCCGTAGCACCAAAGCCCTGTTCCCACAAGTTGATATACAATGTCATGGAATTATATACTTTGAAATGTAGGTTGCCTTTTCAAGACACCAACTCTTCAATAGAACTGTGTAGCTGCAGCTTTTAAACTCTGGAAAAAATGATGTATGATTTGATTGTTCAAGTATAGCATAGCACTGTTATCACACAAACAACCAATACTAAGAAAAGTTTGTATGTACTAAACATTAGCCAACATAGTCATTGTTACAAATACTTTTATTTTGTTAACATCCATATCATACCACAGTCTCAAACCTCAAACAGGGTTTCAAACCCTTGCCATCTGCCACCTGATGTGAGTATTTGGATGGATAAAGGATGCAACCTAACGGACATTTCTTGCAACTGTCCTAATTCTGTTTTGCCAGTTCTTCCTTTTTGCAGTGATATGATAATGTTATTAGAAGGTTCCACTTAGTTACAGATAATAGGAGTTAAAATTCCCATATCAAATTGAGGAAAATATTTTTCTTCACTAAAAATAAATATCAAAGTGGAATCAACCCAAGGTTTCAGAAGGCTTGAGGTACGAAAGGAGACGTGTTTACAACTAATCACACACTTATGGTGTGTTGACAGTTATGTAAATAACAGTGCTGAACTGGAGAGACACAAAACAAAACTAGTCCATGATTTGCCCAGCAGTAACAAATTGTTAAAATGAGTTTCTCTGCAAGCAGATAAGTGTACAGTTGGGGCTTCATGGGTGACCTAAAATAAAGAAGACTTATCCCCGACTATACAGATCCATGCACGTAAAGGGTTAAAGTGCCACCGAGTATGTTGTTGGAAACAAATATGTCAAATGGTGTTATTCAATGGAGTAGTTTCTGAACTATAAGTCAATTTGGTTTAATTTGAGAATACAAAAATTTAAAGCAACATTTTTCAAATTGACCATTGTATTGAACATAAATCCCAAATGAGCATATTCATTTCTTACAATCACAGGCAGATTACCTAAACACTATGACATCTATACATTTTTCTATTCGCAACTTCATGGGCGCCGCCATCTTGGTGTCAAGTGACCGTCCGCCATTAAGGTGCTGAAGAAAACGTCAAACCGCCTGACGTCAGTGTGTAGGTACGACGTAAAACCGAACACTTTATCACATCTCACAGACGTTTTAGATGAAAACCCAACGATATCCTAACTTAAATTATTGTTCAATATGTATAGTTAATGAAATGAAAATATAAAAAGATAATTATGTCAGTAAAACGAAGTAATGAAAATGAAAATTTTGTCAACACTATGTCAGCTATGAATAAAAATCATAACTAAATAATTTATATTATTTTCATTAATTTTCATTTAATATTAAAGGCTATGAAATGTAGAAACGCTGAAATACGGGCAATAGATTGAAACAGGTTTTAATGTTTCCACTATCATCTACCGAACCGTGCTACTCAAATGCGAATGTTAAAAGTTTTGCCATGAACTTAGATATTGAATTAGTAAAGCATAAATAATTTTCTTGAACTACGTAGGCCCCTACGTACGTTCTTTTTGGATTATTTGAAAACTTTGCAGGTTGACCTCATTTTAGCTGGAAGAACATGATTTATATGTAATTATCTGATTAAAATTATCTGTTTAAAAACTATTGTCATCAGTTTTACAGATATAAATGAACATAATCAATCACCGATAGAATAGTTTTTGAAATCATAGGCAAGGGGAACGGGAAATATTAATAACTTCGTATATAGTACTTATATATTCACATAACGCATTTAATTAAGTTAAATGTGTTTTATTTATATGATTTGGCATTCACTGATAAAAACATTGTCTATGAAAACATCATATACGTACGAAAAGCTTTTTGTTAAATTCATTAGGCGCAAATAAGTTATCTACCATATTCTATGTATTCTAATTCTTCCGTCAGAACTTTGCAAACGAATTTCTAATTAACTCTAAATATGACATTTTGCTTGGGTCTTTTAAATACGTTTATTTCTTGCAATTCTTCTATGCAAATTTAATTTTCTAACCAACAGAAATTCACGTACCTATGAACATGTATATACATGTTCTGGTCGCAGACGTCTTTTAGGATAATGTTCATTAGCTGAGGTGGAGGTTTTTCGATGTTTGGCGTCATATAAAAAATGCTTTTTTCCCAGCATTTGATTCATGTCAACCACGGAATGTTTTTAAATAAAATGGAATAAAAAAGGATTAAAACTTGACTGATCTATAGACAGCAAATTACTTTCTTATGCAATTCCAGAAATATGGGCTACGGCCCGATGTGTTTCCTACTTTTTGGATTGCTTGTTTCAGACTTAAATACTGAAATTTTCCAATTTGGTATGATTCAATATAACGTTGACCCGTACCTAAATTAGATGTAGAAACTAGAAAACTTGAAATAATTCAAATTTTCGTTACCTTATAGCCCAAATATGTTAATGACATACACCCGGTTAATGTTAATTACTTTTACCAAACCAGTCTGTTTTCATGATATTTCAAAAGATTAAATCAAACCTCAAGCACTTAAAATCATACACACACGGCTTTGGTAAGTATTTAATTTTCCTAATTAATTTTTCTTTTCCTTATAAGGCTTACGTATTGTGTAGGACTAATAGTTTTTAAGATGTGGGCTTTTTTTTACTTCAAGTTCCACGTTTTTCAACATTTAAAAAATATCGAATTCAAATACAAAGGTATTGTCTTGGATTTCAAACTTAGTTAAGCATAATGTAGCCTTAAATAATGATTGTTATAGGCTGTAGAGGTCTTTTTCTTACTAGGACATTTATTTCAGGACATTTGTCGTCTATTTCAAATTCAACCCGTGTTGTTATTGTTGAAATATAAAATTTTATTGGATTTAGTACAATTTTTAGGTCATATCCCATTGTTATTAAATCATTTTCTAACATTTTCCCCTGGTATGCGCGCGTCCGCCATTGTATGAACAAGCCGTCAATCAGCACCTCAATGGCGGCCGACGATAGCGCCCCTACCGAGCAAGAAGGATAACTCTAATCATTGTGTGAAATAGAAACGTGTATATAAATGATGTTTTGTTGTTGGTACACCTAATGATCCTCTTGATAGTCATGAAGCTATTTCAAAAATAATGTTTCACACAATTACAACCCTTTATGGGTAGCAGATTGAGTTGGAAAGTGAGCCTTGCTTATTTGAATGTAGAAAACATGATTTGTTGATTTTGACATGATGTCATTTCTGTGAGATCCATTCCTTCTTAATATTTAGTGAGTAGTTTTCTGTACCATTCCACATCAATATATTATGCAATTATTGGTAAATGCAAGTATATACATGCCTTGGTGTGTCAGTGTTTGATTTTAGAATATCCACCTTGCCTGTAGAAATTATCACAAAACATTTAAACAACGACTTCTTCAAATTCAGTGGTAACAGGGATCAAATTTTTAAATGACATCTTTGTAAAATGGAGAATTTTGTTGGAGGTAATGCAGAGCACCAATTTTGTAGCATGGTCCGCAGATCCATATCAGCCACATCAGCCAAGTCAGTAAATCCATATCAATGTCAGCCCAGGGGACTTAAGTTTAGAGTTATCTCCCTTTATAGGCAATGTAGAATTAGAGTAGTTTGTTTTCTTTACCAAACAGCATGTGTTTTGCATAGTGAAATTCAACTGGTTAAAGAAAACTTTAATATGAATTGGTTTGAATAGGTGTTTTCTTGGTAAAATGTGGTTTGAATATGTGTTTTCTTGGTAAAACTAACATACATTGTTATCTAATTTAACATTTCAAGCCATTTAGCAATGTCTCTGTCTTTATATTTAACAGTCAATGATATAATAACATAACTGGCATAGGCGTTAAAATCCAATATAATCCTAAAGAATTATGGTAACCTTTACTCACGATCTACCTTTTTAAATGAGTGTCATCGTCTGTAGAAATGAATGAGCCAAATCTCCTTCTCTTTATTTATTGGTTGAATATATATTCTACAATTTCATTGGTTCTAAGTGATTGGTTGTCGTGAATATAAAGTAGTAGCAGTCTAATGCCAAGTGTTACGCCATTATGAAAGGGCATTTGACATAATGCGCTTGACAGGTCCAAGGAGTTAAAAACCAATAGGTCTAATTGGAGACCATTAAATTAAGAATAAAATGTAATAAATTTTTTTTAATACATAAAATAATGCGATATATATACATAAAATTGAAACTTCTTAACCCAGTCTGATTGTTGTGACAATATTGGGCAGATGTCGTAATTGATGTACACATGCTATGGGAGAGTGTGTGTAGCATCGTATTAAAGCACTGTCTTTCGCTTGGAACAATACAAATAACTGAAAATATATTAAATATCGATTTATCGAATGTTTGAGTTGTTTGGATTACTTTTATTATGCTTCAACAGATATTAAAACAGTGAGATATGCTGTTCTATTTTCAATAAGGAGGTTATAGGGGCGCATACTATCACATCAAGTGGCAGAACTCACGCTTCAGTGACCACTTGCCCTTTCAGTTCTGTTCACTGGTGCTAATTAGCTGGTGTTTCGAAAAAGCCGTAGTTAAGTTGTTTGTCGGCCGATTTAAAAAAAATTGAATTTATGTCACTGGCAAATTTGAATACACAAAAGTTACCATGGGTCATTTTAGTCGATCTTTAAGCATTAACAATACAAAGGCAGATGAGCTACAGAGCCCATGGCTCTATTTTTCAGTTACATTCAAAATTGACATCATACATTTTCAATTTAGATATAGTCAGTTATTCTTACAAAATTATAATTGCACATTCATAACCAAAATGTTTTGAAACACTAATATCTTATGTTAAGGCTTGCCTGTGAGAGTCTAAGAAAACAGCCGCTACTCATCAAAAAGACTTTTGCATAAAACACAATGGAATGATCTTCAAGCCCTTATTTTGAGGTCTTTTCAACGTTGTTACAAAATTATTGCTGCAACATAAAAAATTTAAAAGTCGAAAAGACAGTAAAAAATGACATCGGGTTTTGACATCGCAAATTTAAAATCCAATCAATAATCAGGGTTTTTGTCCTTTTATTCAACGCAAATTGACAGCTGGGATGCTTCTGCTTGACTTTCAGTTTGTGTCCCACTTATTCAACCATCTAGACTGGCTGATCCACCCGTCAAGTCAGAACTAACTCCTTTCAAATTCATTTTAAAATAGGACCAAGATTCTCGGAACTTTCCTAGATGTCACTATATCTCCCCTAGCCCATTTGCCCCCTCAGAAGTTTAACGTTAACTATAATTACTTAATAGAGAACAAGAGCAAGATTTTTAATTGGCTGGAAGGCCTAAAAGTCAACATGCGGTGACTATAGACTAAGCTACAGAAATATAGGTTTATAGTAAGTCAACATGCGTCGACTTTACCTTAGCTTTAATGTAAAAGTTATAGTAGGAATCTCCCAGCTCAATAGTGAACAGATAATTAAGGTAGATTAACCCTTACATTGCTGAATATTATCTTGACCAGTTTTGCCCCCGTGGCTGAATTTTCCAACACACGGCTTGCTACCGTAAAAGCGAAACTAGCACCAGTGGCTGAATATTCCAGCGCTGCAAGACACGACCATTTTAAGAACATATGGTGTGTTTACATGGCGAATTTCAGACATTAATATCATGTATACAAAACTAGTCGGTGAATCCCGTTTAACAAATGGATGATACTAATGAAATTTCTATCACTTCTAGAATGGTTTCTATAACCGAAGTAAACTTGTTTTTAATTGGGGTGCCATAACTTCATAAATTCTTAGAGCGCATGCGCAAAATCAATACGAAACTGAAGCCGAACAGTTTCTGTTGACAAATTTGACAATTTAAAAAAAATTGTCTTTATTTCAAACTCTATTAAATCATTTAATCACTGAGTGCACATGGACAAATTATATACGGAAATGAAGCTAATTTATTGCTCTATTTTTTTTAAACGATAAATTTCATTTTGATAAGCCATCCTAAACGAAAGATAAGAATTATGAAAGCAGGGCCGGTAGTGATAAACTCTGATAACCTTCTGACCCCCACAGTAATATTACTTAGCTAGTAGCCCCAGGTTATATTAGCGCAAACTTAAAAAAACTCATTCGCAGGGTTTAATTTTCGCACATATCAACTAAGCCACCCTGCAGTAAACTTCTCTGACTACTGGGACATTACTCACACTGAAACACATTGGAGCAACTAGGAATCAATGTTGCGTTTTGTTGACAAAGTCATTGACCCGTATGTGACCTTGACACGCGACAAGCTTGGCCTATCAGATGACCAGAAAGCTCTGTGCATTTTTTATGTCTACAAAGCCCATCAAACCGAGAGCGTTAGAAATCTTCTTCAGGACAAAAACATTGAATTTGTGTATGTGCCAGCTGCATGCACTGACAAGCTTCAACCATTCGATTTGGCTGTGGACATTAAAACTAGTGTTGTCAAACCAGTTCAGGGATAATCAGCGTCTTCGACACTATCTCAGGAAGAAGGACTTGATCAAGAGTGGATTCCGCCAGGCCGAATTATTGTGTCAAACAATTTATTTGTCTGTTATTGTTTTTCTTCACGTTCATAACCATAATATTTCGCGATGTTATATTATTGGTGCATTATGGCTTTGCGTGAAAAGCCGAAGAATTAAACCCCCATGAAATATAATGATTTTTACAGTAATACAACAAGTAAATCAAGTGATTCACTTTGTATACATGCTAATTATAGAAGGAATTGAAGGCAAATTATTCTTCTTTACGAAGAAAAAAAAGCATAACAATATTTTGCACTGTGTATTAGAAGTTATTACCAATGAAACCTGGGTATAACTTTTAAATATGGTCTTTCATAATCGCCCAACTGCGACATTTGTCGCATCATTTCCACACTATTTATTTTGATGCAAATATGTGCAAATTACACATGAAAATGAAGGTATTAATTTCTTCTTTACAATGATAAAAAATGATATAAAAAATCGCTTCCCAGTTAACAAGATATGAATAGAGAAATTGCCTGTTTTTTCGATGCTCACTGGGTCTTTACTGATTTATGTTTACATACCAATTTTATATGGAAATAAAGATCATCCTCTCTCAGTATTTTGATATATAAAATTTCAAAATGTGCCGAGAAGTTTGTGATATAAAGTGGAAAAAATGGGAAAAACCTAAAGAATAAACAAAAGTCACCTTTTTTGTGGCACTTGCTGTATCTTTATTTTATATAGCGCATATACAAATTATATATAAAATCAAAGACAATTATTCCCTCTTTATAAAATCAAAGACAATTATTCCCTCTTTATAAAATCGAAGACAATTATTCCCTCTTTATCACAGGGTAATCAATTTCAATACATGCCTAGCTGTTGAGAAGATATGAACAAAAGAAAGGCACATGTCCAAATTGCTGTTCAATTCAAATGATTTAAATAGAGGAATTTTTGTGTGTGCGGCGCTTGCTGTGTCTTTATTTATTTTTGCACATGTAAAATTTTTACATAGAATGAAATGATGCAACCCATATGGAAATCCGACCAAGGGTTTAGAACATAGGGAGTGTGATAGGAGGGTGTACGTATGGTGTGAGTGCTACTTGTAAACAAACGATAGCGCGCGGGGGTCTGTGAGCTCATGCAAGAGCGTAGAAGGTGCATACAGGCTATTAGCATGTGCAACAGGGAGTGGGGAAAAAATTGAGTGATTGTTATGCTAATTTTCGGTACGGAGATTTGTTCTGAAATATGAATTTCTAGTATGTCAATTTATTCATTTCATTAAATAGACAATTGATCGTGGGTAGCAGGAATTGTTGCTATAAAGTACAAATAATAGATCCATGAAAGGAATTGGCAAAATATTTGTTTCATCGTAAATGTTGACTATCAGGTTAGGAAATATAGGAAGCGGCAAAACATTTTGAACTGTATTCATAAACAAAGAGAAACAACAAAACAGTTAAATTGTGCTGAATATTTGTATATATAGAGGGGATATTTAAGTAAATGTTGAGATATTGATATTATGTCAAAATGATCGGACAGTTTTGACCATGGTTCGGACACTTTTTATATTTCCTTTATACGGACTTGTTATGCAGTAATTCAACCAACAAAAGTTCTGGAAACATGCAATAACATACGACTAACATACATCACAAAGTGATTAATTTTTAAAACATACGGTTTAGCGAGTATGGTGTTTTTGCATCAAATGCCTACGAAACTGATTGTGACGTCATAATTTTGTAACGACACATGGGGCAGTTTTGGGAGAATTCAACATCGGAAAGCATGCTCTATACAGATGACAAATTAATTCATGTTTCCAAAAAACCTTGATATTATTGTACATGAACTAACTCACTGTGTGTTAAGGATGCATGCGAGAAGATTATGTGCAACTGTCCGAACCTGGGCCAATTTCATATAGGCAATAAAAACCGTTATTTTCGTATAATTTACAAACGATTCTGCATTTTTAGATAGGTATAAAAAATAAATATTAATTTTTGATAGTTTGGTTTGCTCAGATTTACATTATTCAAATTATCTTTCATAATGCAGAGTTTCAAATTATTTGAATCGATACACTGTCCGAACCTCTGTCAGTTTGCCCTATACCGTAAGTATGCGGTGCTCTACCAAAATCTTAACATTAGTATCATCTCGCCAACATGAGGCCTCTCCTGAAAGAATGTCCTGAATTATTAGACTTATCACTGCCTCTTTGTAAAATATAGTTCAGAGTGTTAATAAATCGTTCATACGTCAGGGGGTGGTGATGATTGTCACAAAGCAGGGGTTGTTTGATATCGTCATGAAGATGCAAAAGGGGTAGCTTGACAATTTGAGAAGATAGGCAAGAACGATTTTTTCCCCTCAATTGCACAGTTTTCGTCCAGTGCAAATTGATGCAAATGCCTACATCACATTGTGAATGGCCTCTGATCATTTTATGCAACTTGGTCACGGATTTGCACAAAAAATCCCAGGGCGTATCATTGTAAAGCAACCTATCAGACATGCAACCCATATTTAGGTACCTAATAACTTCTTCTGACTTAGACCTCTCAAATTGATAATAAATGTCAGGGTGTTACAGGCACAGCACCCCTTTGACAGTCTCCAAGTTCTCGCTTGACTCCTCGCAATATTTGAAACCCTTTACATCCACCATATATGCAATAGAAAGGGATATCTGATTAGTCTGTAAAGGCACTGGCTGAAACCCTAACCTGTCACAAAAGCCCAGTAAGCACTCTAGGTGGGCCTTGTACGTCTGCTTCGTTGAGTCTGCCCATTCTTGTGATGATAGTCTCTGGACAGAGTCATTGAGCCGTATGAACAGATCTATGTCTGCCCCATCTGGGACACATATAGGCACTAGAGATATGATATTCTATGATACCCAGGTTAATTTCTCTATAAGTGTCTCTGGTGGGGTCTTACTCGCTCTCTTACGCATTGAAAAATCCATTAACAGAGAGTTTAATCGTTCGACTTTGGTTGAGGTCGAAGCAAAGTGCATCTTAGCATTTGAAGCCCAACACCTAGAAACACAATATCCTGACAAGGTCCTTCTACTTCTGCCAGATCACACTAAAACCAAGGTATATGAGAACCTTGATTAACAAAGACAGAGCATGCGCACACTCCTCAGCAGTCTCACTAATGATTAGAAAGTCATCAATATAAGCAGTGACATTTACAACTTGAAGATCAACTGAAATGACCCAGGGCAACTTTTGTGATTCATTAAAATGTTTTCAAATTTGCCAGTGACTTAAATTTGAATTTTCGAAATCTGCTGATAAAAACTTTATTACAGCTTTTTCGAAACACTAGCTAATTAGCGCCAGTAAACAGAGCTGAAAGGGCCTGTAGTCACTGAAGCGTGAGTCCTGCTGCTTGACGTGAAATAACCTTCTTTATGAAAAAAGAACAGCAAATCTCACTCTTTTAACAACTGTTTAAACATATTGAAAGTCATCCAAACGACTCCAACCTTTAATGAAATTCATTATATCTATAGTTATTGTCCCCTGCTGCAACGGAGAACAGGGGACTATGAATTCAGCGGCGTCTGTCTGTCCGTCCGTACATACGGACATACATCCAGATTGTTCTTGTTAACTAGATAACTCATGAAGCTTAGCACCTAAGAGTGTTCATATTGAGTGACACCTTTCAATGGAGGAAGACTCAGATGCCAGTCGACATTGGTGACCTTGACGTCATTTTCAAGGTCACCAAGACACTGTCATCACTTTGTAATACATTGTTAACGCGATTTCTCGTAAAGCTTAGCACCTAGAGTGTTCATATTGGATGACACCTTTCAGTGGAGGAAGACTCATATCCCAGTTGACATTGGTGACCTTGACCTTATTTTCAAGGTCACCACAACACTTTGACCGCATTGTTAAAGCAATATCTCGTAAAGCTTTGCAACTAAATATCTCATACAGGCGGGGGACACTGCCATGTTAGTGGCAAACACTTGTTTGTATTGTTCCAAGCGAAAGACAGTGTTTTAATGCGATGCTACTAGCAGTATCCCATAGCATGTGTACAATTACAATTACGGCTGCTCAATGTTGTCACAACATTCAGACTTGGTCAAGAACTCTCAATTTTATGATTTTATGCCTAATATGTTATACAATTGCTTTAAAATTAAATTTATAATTTAATGGCCTCTAATTAGACCTATTGGATTTTCACAGCTTGGACCCACAAAGCGGGTTATGCAAACATCCTGTGATAATGGCGTAATTTTTTGGCATTCCACTGCTAGTTAGTTTATTGTCACGATGTCCAATCAATATGAACCAATGAACTTGTAGAATATATATTCAACCAATAAATTAAGAGGAGGAGATTTGGCTCGTGCATTTCTACCGATGTTGACAGTCATTTGAAAAGTGGATCGTGAGTAATTACCAAAATTCTTTAGGATGTTTCTAACGCTTGCGCCAAGTATGTTATAATATCATTGATTGTTAAATTCAAAGACAGAGACATTGCCACATGGTGTGAGATGTTATATTAGATAATAATATATGTTAGTTAACTAAAAATGATGTTCTATGAAATGTGATAAAAATGCTAAAACGCTAAACATATATTACATTGTCTTCTGTTCATTAAAAAAAACTTTCATTTTTTTGAGACAATTTAAAACTTAATATTGATAAATACATGATACACCAATATGTGTTTTCCAATAGTGCTGGATCTCTCAACGCCCAAGTTCTAAACTTTTTTTTATATAAACCCACCCTAGAAAACTGCTTCCAGGGGTTTTCGCAGTCTAATCAAAGTGGATATGACGACTGAGAAGGAAACTTGATACCATGAAGCAGAAATACATGCTATTTGTTAATTCTTTCTGTCATGCTATGGCCTCTCTTCGGCTGTTGAATCAGCTTTAAAATACAGAGAAAATCAAAGCGCTGGAGATTCAGCTGACTACTAACATGTCACAAACTGGGCGTGGCTTCGAGTCACGCTTCGATGATTTCTCAAAGCGTTCACCAGTCTCATTAGACAATAAATATAGATATGATAAATACAACTTTATCTGTCTGTCCATGATATGTTGTCAAGCAGCAAATTTCCGATGAAGACTTTTGCATATTTGCTGTTTTGGATGCTGTTTGTTGGTTTACACAGAAGGGACATAGTAATTACAAGAAGTGTAGTGATGAAGTGAAGTTGTTTCGAAAGTCAGGTCTAAGATAATTTAAAGGAAAATTTTGGGGCCTTAGAGGAGGACCGTAACACATCAAATAGACAAAAGAGGGCAGCAGTCAACCCGGGGTTCTGAATGCAAACAATCAATAATAATTTTGGCTGTTTCTGACAGACAAATTTTTTCACATGGAAAATAACCTGTCAGTCATACGAACGTATGTTTTTACCTGCATAATTTCTTGTTTGTAAGAAATCAAAGGCACTAGTGCACACCAGTATTTCGTGTAAACAACAAATGCACAGATAATGCATATCTCTCGATAATACTAATGACCCGCACTCTGGTAATCTACCTCATAAGTTATTTAACAAATATGTACAAATTCAGGTTATTAAGATGATTTTAAAAGACCAGAAGTATTTAATGCAACGTTGCATTAAATCAGCATGAACTACAATATAGGAAATATTAAAACCAGAAGAGTGAAAACGGCAGCAGCTATCTTGATCCAATAGCAATACTAATAAGTAATTTTTTTAATTGGTTAAGTTACAAGATTGCTTTAATAAACAATATTTTATCTTTTTTTCTCAACTGTATTCAACTGTTCATATCTTACCTCTTATAAGGACCACAGGGGCCATGTCCTAAAAAAACATTTTCACCTTCTTCTCCAGAAGCAAAAGGCCTCGAAAACTGAAAATTTGTGTACAGAGTCTTTAGCTGATGGGGATTCTGATTTATAGATTTGATGACCCTGTGACCTCGAATAATAAGAGTAATAACCTAAAAAGCTATCTTCAACATCTTCTCCAGAAACATGAGGTTTAGAAAGTTGAACCTTGTGCACAGAATACTTAGGTAAATGAGATTATATTCTATAGATTTGGTGACCCTGTAATCCCTTATAAGGGTCACAGGGCAAAAGCACTCTATCTCCATCTCAAGAAGGAAGAGGCCTAAAAAGCTGAAATCTTATGTACAGACTCCTTACCTGATTATGATTTATGGTTTGGTAACCCTGTGACCCACACCCTAAAAACATATTTTCATCATCTTCTCCAAAAGCAAAAGGACTAAAAAGTTGGAACCCAATGTACAGATTTATTAGCTGATAGGGATTATAATTTATGGATTTGGTAAAACTGTAACCCAAACCCTAAAAAGCTATTTTCATCATCTTCTCCAAAAGCAAAAGGCCTAAAAAGTTGGAACCCAATGTACAGATTTATTAGCTGATATGTATTATAATTTATGGATTTGGTGACCCCTGTAACCCAAACCCTAAGAAGCTATTTGCATCATCTTCTCCAAACACAAAAGGCCTAGAAAGTTGAAACCTTGTGTACAGACTACTTAGCTAAATGAGATTATAATCTATAGATTTGGTGACCCTGTAATCCCTTATGAGGGCCACAGGGCAAAATCACTCTATCTCCATCTAAAAAAAGGAAGAGCCTAGATAGCTGAAACCTTATGTACAGACTCCTTACCTGATTATGATTTGTAGACATGATGACCCTGTGACCTACACCTTAAAGTTTAAGATAGCATGATGAGTTACAGAGCCAATGGCTAAAATTTTAAAGAAAATATAGACAAAATCTACAAACATATATCCATAAATTGTCCAAAGGACAATATTGAAAATTCTCGGTAAAATCAAACATCCTTTTTCAGAATTATCTCCAATTACGAAGGGAAAAATCCAAAAGATCATTACATACATGCCTATACAAACCTTTGACCTTAATTCAGAAAATTATTAACCAGTATCAAATCTACAATTTTTGTCAAAGGTAATAGAGAAAGCAGTGTCCATACATCTTCAAAAGAATCTTCTGAATAAAGACCTACATGTGAAGAGTGGATCTGTGTATAGAGGTGACCACAGCATGGAGACAGCTCTTATAGAAGTCGCTCACTTTATTCTGACGGCCCTTCTCATAGGCGATGTTGCTGCTCTTGTATTACTAGATATGTGGTAGTTCTAATGGAAATAATCACTTGCCTAAACACAGTGTGGCTTAAATTCTGCAGCCCAAGCTTGGTTTACATCATATCTCACTGACAGGTCACCGTGTTGAAGTTAATAGTGCCAAATCTACAATTTCCAAATTTGAACATGGTTCTACTACAAGGCTCTGTTTTAGGCTCACTTCTTTTCACCCTCTTCATTAACTCCTTGAGCAACATTGCAGACAGGCCCAGTCTACGATAGAATGTGTACAACAACCAGTTGTAAACAGAACAGACTTCATACTACAGACTAGCTTTCAAATCTTTAACAATGAAAACCACTTTTTAGAACTGTTGCACTGACATAAAGTCTTATGGCTACTAATGAAATAAATGAATAAAGAGAAGACCAAACTCATTATGTTTAGCTCCAAGCAGAAGCATGCACATGGTTAATGGAAAAATTGTCTTAGCATTGCCGTTCCACCAATTACATATTCACTGAAGGTGAGGAACCTAAGAGTGAATTGTGTAACCAGGTTTTGTCAAGCTGACAACTACCACTTACAGAACATTGCAAAGCTTCTGCCCTGCCTAACTTCATCATTTAGCACAAGGGAAAGACTACTGTAACAACCAGTTGTACAACATCTCCAGAGCGCATATTCAAAGACTGCAGTTGATCCTGAATGCTGCAGCAATGATGATGGGTGTTCCTATATTTGACCGTATTTCTTAACTCATGAAGAAACTCAACATGGCTCCCTGAAATTTAGAGCTTATAACTACGTGAATTGCTCCGCATTATAATTGCATACTTATGTTATTATGAGATCACTTTAAATAAAAGAATGACACTAATCACATTACAGAAACTGATATTCGTTTTCATTTTCTGCTGTAAGGTAACATGTTTTTGACACAAAAATACCAAGCTATTGTAAGGTTATCCAAAGAAAGTGGAACATTAGGAGAGTGATGAATTCAATCCTACAAGGCAAGGTAATGTCAGAATTTCAATCTCTGATTGGTCGATTATTACCTTTAATGATGGTTAGTGTGACCCATCTTGAGCAGATGATATTCAGTTGTCAGGGTGACATGACCATGAAAGGAAGGTGCTAACAATTCATGTTCAGTGATACTCAATGTAGTGACTTTTGGTCAAATTATCTGTGCAGTATTTCAAATACAAACAAAGTATTTGCAAATAAACCAATATAATCAAAATTTGGTTAACTGAATCGAAGTATTCATATGATGACTAGATGCAATCAATCAATCTTCAGCTGTTGACAATTTGATGAAAGTAGCTGGAAAGGTTAGAATTCACTCACTGTTTTCAATTTCAATGACACAACTGATTTTGTATTATTTTTCCATGACATGTCCTCCAACCATCAAACATGTCTGTTTCAGCCCTGATCTACTTTCATTATTTCATTTAAATTAGATTAGGTGTGTTTGAAACATTCCGGATAATTGACATGAGTGATATGTGTGTTGCAGCCTCCACGTCAAGCACAGATGCACAGTACCCTCCAGATATCAAGTCAGGCTTCGAAGAACTGTGTCCAGTGTGTGGGGACAAGGTGTCTGGCTATCACTATGGGCTCCTCACCTGTGAGAGTTGTAAAGGTATGTCAAACATGATTTATAACAGCATGTGCTTCATCATTTCTTATCTTGTTGATTAAGATTTGATTAATGATGAAATCTTGCAAAGGAAAATCACAGGTAACTGATTCGTCCAAGGTTTTCAGCTTCATTACAAAAATAGATGACCTGAACGCTAACACGTGTAAGGTTTACAGCTCAGGCTATCTTACTCCTTGTGTGCACACATCCAGAGATGACAGGATTGATGTCTGAAGCTTAGGTAAAATCTTCCATACCCAGGATGTATATGAAATTCTTGAAGTTGTATCTTTTGTCCAAGGTATCAATTTGCAGGCCTTCTATATTTATTTTGTTTTCATAGAAGAACATTTGTTTTTGGCTTTAAAGCCTTTTGCCAAGGAATTTCCCTCTCAATTTTAGTGGGTATCTGATTGGGTTTAAGTTGTGGCATTGCCTGTCCTTTCTTACAAATTAATTGGCTCCATGTTTATTATCAATCTTTCTTAAACCTTTCATGTGTCTCTAGTATTCATCAGTGATGCAGGTGTGGACAGTTGTGGCCGGTGAATGACAGCTGAATTTACAGATTGAGAATATACTTTATCATTGGTTCTAAAATTTGATTCCACAGAAAATAGCCTTCAGTACTTGACATGTGTATCTCTTGTTACAAGACCATTTAACATGGATTCCTAATATCTACATTGTGACCTTAACATAGAATAAGTTCTCTGGAAAAGCATAACCGTCAGTGGATTTTTCATCTGCTGTCATCATTACACAGAACTTGATGACAATTTGCTTTGTCTGTCCATGTCCACAGAAATCTTAATTTTTTTCAAACCCTTTAGCCACAGGCAACATAGTCTTAAAATGATTTCTTAGGTCATCAGTTTTATGAGTAAAGATTGGTGTATGTCATGGGTCATTTTTCCTTGTCCATTAAGTTGTCATATTTCAACTTCTCCTCCACAATAACTGATTTCAGTATCTTCTTCGTACCTAGCTTATGACAATATGGACATTTGATCCTGGTGTATTGCCCCTCTCTTCAACATTCGTCTATATTTATTAATGACCTTACTCCAGATAATGCTCACCAATGACAATACAAGAGATTTATCTGGTTAATCAGTTATCGATGTCACACAGCATACATGAGAATTTGTTTACAAAGCAATTTTATTTCATGGCAGTATTAGCAAAGTCACATGACTACAACAATCACCTATATCATCCAAACAGTCACAATATCAACATGCACCAATGCTATATTGATAAATCAATAAAAGTTATTCAAATTAGGAGATAAACCTAGTGTGTTTAAAATCAGAGACATGTTATACTGGATTGATAAAGAATAAATCTAAAATTGAAACTGATCGCTTAACATCTTTAATAAATTAGAGAAATTATGTCCACTTATCTATTACAGGTTAAAAAATACATGTGACGAAATGTTGTCTCAAAACTTCGATACAACTTTTCTTGTGTTAGATTTTGAAAGTTATTGAACATTGCCAAAACAATATTTTATAGCAATTAAATTTCAGCCTTTTGTATATATTTATCTCATCAGACATGAAAGGTTTGGTAGGTTTATGGCATGACCTGTTGTCCATTGTCCTTCGGGTGTGGTCTTAAACTTCTTACATTTTAATCTTTTCCTCCAAAACGGAAAAAGCGGTTTTAAAAAACTTCTCTTTGTGAGTGAGAATTAATGTACTACTCACTAGTATTTTCCTGTGCCCTTTGATGATTTTGATATTGTGATCTGAACTATATCTTTATCTTAAGGCATCAGTGTTTCACAAACACATCTTGATTTTATTTTGACAGTAATGTATTTTTTCTATGGAATTGAAGAAAATTCCCTGTTCATATGGTATGCATAGTGTAAAGAGGGTGGGGTACCCATCCTGAAAAATTTCAAGCCCACAAACCTTTGGAATTCTCTATCACAATATGAGTTGAAAACTAACACTAACACTTCCCTCTCTCTATTCCAATTTGCACTCAAACATGCTTACATGCCTAATGTCATCCCATCATACACACACACTTGTACCTGCCTGAAGTAGTACTCGCATCAAATGCAAACCAAACTCACCAATTTCTGCTAAAACACTACCTCATTCACATTAAAATTAATTGTATAATACATTAAGTCATGAACATATCTTTACATGTATAATCTTTGACAAACATGCACTAGAGACACAGACAACAGGAATACTATAGATATCAAAAATCAATTCCTTTTAGACATCAAAAATCAATGTCTAAAGGAATATATCTCGTAATATTATCTCAAGTCCTACTGTGCCTAAGTCACCAGTCTCAACATCCATACATGAGACACCCTGTGAAATCTGTTGATATTTGTATTTTTCAATGTAACCTTACTCTGACCTCGTGAGTATTTATTAATAGAACCAGTTCACCGTGGAATAACAGAAACGACTAATTTTACATGACATCTAAATAGATGTAATTCTATGCAGTGTGTTTTTTGATTTTCACAATCAAATGGTATATTACTTGAATTTTTATTGAAAAATTTTGAAATGTCATTGTCTTTGTTGTTTTTATCATGGAAAATGTGTTGACACGATAATGAAGTGGCAGGTATCATGTTTATGGAATGTTAAGTTTATCCAGAATATTTCATTTTTACTTATATCATAATAGTAAAATGTATATACTTTGATTCTCCTGTAATATCTTGCACAATAAAATGACTGATCAAATGTTACACCTTTATTTAATAATTCAAGGCCATGCATCTGGCCCAAAGTTTATCACTGTGCATATTGTGCATGCTGATACAGAGACGATGATAATGACAGTTCTTCTACAAGAATCTTAAAAGCATGGGAAATATATTTGGAAATTGAAAGTTGAATGACATTATTTTGACACCATTTAGATTGTTGGAATTTAGAATAGTTTGATGTTGTTGGCACAGTTCTTTATAAATAGAGTGAAAATTAAACATGAACTTCATCTTCTTTGACTTTACAAAGTGAGCTTGCAGTTTATGAATCGTCATTTACACAATCTTTCATGAATAAGCTGGACACCTAGAATATTCCACCCACTTGTAAAGAAATTCCATAGTAATAGAAACACAATGAAGATATAGTTTCTAGTACAGAATGCCAGACTTGGATAGTAAAGTCTCTTACTCTTTAGCAGAAAATTTTGATAAAAGCTTTCCATTTCCCACACCTTGTGACATCTATTTGACATCTATCCATTGGGATGCATGGTTAGAATCTGTATCCAATAGATAACACAAATACTGAAATATTTAACATGTAATGGATTCCTCCGGCATTAACTATTTTAATCTCAATGCCATTACATTACCATCTGTCATACCGTAATAGTGGGCCCACATTTCTAAGGACTATCATATGGGTCTTCTCTAGCTTAATTCCTTTCCCCATTTTTAGAATTATCAATGGAAGGAATAAATTTGATTTTGTAACTTTAATGGGGAATCATTAACAAATACTATATATGATCAGCAAATAATGACGAAAATTGTAAAATTGTAGTTTGGCTGCTTTATGAAATACCTAGAATTGAATAATGAATAAGAACAAATATACCGTATACTTATACAGTGTACAAGGTGACCCCCTTTCTCAGCCCCCCCTGATCCACTGACCTACTTAGATTCGCGGTAACAGTTGTTTACCGTCACGTTGGTGCAATTTGAAAGGTACAAGGCAGCGGATGCAGCAGAACTAACACTGCTCGCCATTTGTAGCGAATTGGATACGGATGCTAATTGAACCTGATTTGACAGAGGATTTGAACCCTGAAGAATGGACGAATAATAGCGTTTCTGGCCAATTGAAGAATCAGTATTGTAGCTCATCAAGGATTGCTCATTTTTATGACCCGTCAATTTGATGATTTCGCGTGCCTCGACCCCTGCGTGCGACAGAAGAGTAACAGTTGTCGCCCTTACACAGTGATTGGTGTAAATTTTGTTCAAACCGGCCTCTTTTGAAATTGTTTTCATCATTTGTGTTAAAACATTATGACCCACCGGTTTGAGCGTATACCAAATTTCATCTGAAGCTGTGACTGTTTTCCGAGGATATTGAAAGAAAGAAACATTTCCTGGATTTAATTTGGAAGAGTATTTGTTGAAAGAAGCGACAGGGCACGAGGCTGTGTTTGTGGCATAAATACGAGGTTTACTTTGGGCAGTGTCACGCAAATCACCTTGGTGATTTTTAGTGACTTCGGAGTGGGTCATTGTTATGAATTCTGAGCCCGCGTCATCTTTTTGAACCTCGAATGAGCTCAACTTCAAATTACGTTGATTCTCATTGCCTCTACGACCAAAACCCAACGTTAAATCGAACCATACTTTCTGCTGCAACTTGTTTGGACAATCAAGGCTAACAGAATTAGAAAGGTGTTCTCTGACTTTTGTCAAATCTACTTCCGAAATCGGATCGTGATGTTGAGCGTTATCAAGCCCCATTTTCTTAATTTTTTTTAGCATCCCAACAAAGACATTGTTTGCACTATGAAACTCTATATCCTGAAGAATGTTGATGTTTCTTTCAAATGGGGGTGCCCTGAGATGCCTGTGAATTGAAGATCTTATGCCAACGTAAGACGATTTGGCATAGAAATTTCCGTCAGTTGTGCGAACTTCAGCGTAAAAATGACGCAGACAAGATGAAAGTTCTTCTTTCGGCAGAGATTCAAAAGAATCGGATTTATCATGTTGTGTCAGCCATTCTAAAAAGGGAAAAGAAAAAAAAGGTAGGCAATTTTTGTCTGTGAGAAATTTAAGTAGGCTACATTGTTTTTAGTTTAATTTAGGAATCAATGCCTTTGTGTTTTTTTATTGTGGCATTGTAAGGCTGACAATTCTTTTTTGAAAGACATTCTAATTTTCTCCCTTTCCGCAAAGAAATTATAATTGAGATTTTAAAATAAAATTCTTCTCACGTTTGAAAATTTTTACGCCCCAATGTGTGGTCCTCAGGGTCGACTTAGCTCTTCCTTCAAGGAAGATCGAATCTAGGTCAGCTTCGTCTATGGTCGCAAACCGTCCAGATGTAACAGCATCTGATTGAAATATTTTGAAAAAAAAATCCTTTATTTTCAAATTTTATTTTGGTATATCTGTTTAAATAAATGATTAAAGTATATGATACAAGCTGAAATTTTCTCTGTTGTTTTTGTTTGTGAATTAACAACTTTGATAGACGAGATATGCTATTACCAGGTTTAATGGCACTTTTGCCAGGGTTTGGTTCTTCCTTAATTTCTTTTGGCACCGTGCCGTGAGTGGCACCTTCCGTTGTCAATATGTACTGGTTCAAAGACTGGTTATTGTCCAAGGTGTCTAAAACGAAATTTTAAAGATTGCTTATTTTTTATACATGGATTTACTTTCATTGTCGCATTTTTTATTTTTTAAATTTCATCAATTTACGCAGACGATATTTCAATAGAAAGCTTTTGTGTTAATTACTTTATTTCGAGAATATTAATTATGTACGGCTATGATGTAATCACCTGAGAAATCCATTGTTGACACGAGCGAGTTAAATTCTTCATCTCCAAAGTCCAAGTCAAAAATTTCGGAAAAATCACCGATTACAAAATCATTGTTTACATCTGCCATGTTTGCACAGCTGGCGGAAGTAGTGCCGTTCTAAAAATAGACGTATCAATGCGCTGTGAAGGGGTCATGAAATCAGAGGAGGTTCAATCCATAATTGATCACGTTTGATTTTTCTGGAGAACCAATCAGAATCGAGTATCCAGCACTTTCATGGTAGAATGGTATATGCATGTTTTCTGACTAAATGACTGATGGTAGAGTTACGATGTCCAGTTCTTCTTGCAATTTCTTTGAAAGAAAGACCCGCTCCAAGAAGACACATAATCTGCCACTTCACAGCCTCTGACATTCTAGCACCTGCTATTCTGGGTTACAATGGCTTAAACGGCTTGTATCAATGCTTTGTAACTGAAATTGATCATAAACCGAAACTGTTAATTTCGGAAATCGGGGAGAGCAAAGTGCACGTGCAGCTTGTAGCGTTCAGATGAAGAATATCCCTACAAAAACATGATAAAATCAAACCTTCTACGCAGCAGTTTCATGGGTACAAACAACATCATTGGGGGTTTGGTATGTGCCAATATAACTAAACTTTTATTTGGGGGGGTGCAACACTTTTTTTTACAGAAATTGCAATTTACAGAAAATTGAGTTCCAATAGGTGCCAACACAGAGAGTAAAAGAGCATTGTCCAAATGATGAAGTTTTGATCCTTGGCACTTTCAGCAGATTTTGTGATTGTAAATGCAGATTTAGGAGGTCACAGAAATATCCTGGGGCTTCATTATAGGCACACTTTTAAGTTAGGCAGAGTACCTTGAAGATGATTCTCTGGGGAACTAGAAGTCAGTGAAGCTGTTGCATCACAGAAGTAATGGGATCTTATTTTTGGCACATTGTAACAATCCTGTCAGCAGTATTTTTGACTTGCTGGAGCCTACTGGTCACAGACTTTGAGGCATCAATAAACAGGCTATTATAGTACTTTAGCATTGACAAAAGCAGGGAGATAACAAGAATAGTAGCAGATTTTGTAGTTATATTTTTCCTGATGTTGCTAATGTTTCAGAGTTGAAAGAATGATGATTTAACTAAGTGATTCATGTGATTTGTCATACTGAGCTCAAGATCTAGGAGGACACCAAGATCTTTTACAGATAATGCTATCAAAACATCAGATTATCAGAAGGTGACTGAATGTTGGTTGCTATTTTTAAGCTTTGATTATGAATTTAGGGTGTTTAGCGTGTTTAAGGGCATTGGCATGATGTGATGCTGAAAGTTATCAAATAGCTATAATGATGAAATTTTATCTCATCTGGCCTGAGAGGCCCGATTGGCTTTTGGCATGGGTTGGTGTCCTCCATCTGTCTGTAAAGTTTTCATTAGTTCATCTTCTACTCCAGAACTATAGGCTTTGGAAATCTGTTATCTTGTGTACAGGCTCCTTGACTAATGAGTTTCTGATTCATAGATTTAGGGACCCTTTTGCCCCTCATAAAGACAACAAGGACGATGTCCTAAAAACCTATTTTCATCTTCTTCTTCAGAAGCATAAGGCCTAGAAAGCTGAAATCTTGTGTACAGACTCCTTAGCTAATAGGGATTCTAATTTGTAGATTTGGTGATCCAGTGACCCCTATAAAAGCTTTTTTCATCTTCTTCTTCAGGTGCAAGGGATCTAGAAGTTGTGTAGAGACTCCTTAGCCAATTTGTATTCTAATTTTCTAATAATAATTAGGTATGGCCTTGTTTCGCATCTGGTGTTTAACTTTTCACATTTTCAAATAACTTATGTTAAGTGCATGTTCTATTCTTACCTATAGATAGAAAAGATTGAAATCTGTTTATGGGGAGCTATCTAGAAGTCTACAATGATAATAAGTTAGATCAATAAGTCACAGAATGGAAGTACATCCCTATGCTTATGTCATAAAGTGAAAAGCCACTTTTTCTTTCATTGCACATGTGATGAGACCTGATTTTGGATAGTTTGTGTTTTTCATGTTTACACCTTTGCCTTACACTTGCATATTTACACCTTTCATAATACCAACCTTGCCTTATTTCTGATGGTCTGTCTGTCTGTACGTCACAAGCTTTTGTCTGAAGCATATATCCTATACTATATATGATAGCATCAACAAACTGCATACACATGTCAACCTTGATCCCTAACTATGCCCTTTGAATGTTTGTTTTGTGTGATTGCAATCTTAACATAATACAAACAGGAACTGTTTAAGAAGTCATTTTCTACAGAATGTATCTCCTATATACCTTATATCATAGCTTCACCAAAGTTGATACAACATGGACCCTAGATGAGCATTTTGAGGGTTAGACCTTTATTTGAAATGTATTATTTGTGATTTCCATGTAAACATAACACAAACAGTAACTTTAAGGGAGGTCATTTTGTCCAGAGCGTGTCTATATGTGCAATGTAGTCCAAACTTCATATGTACATATTATCAACTATAATCCTTTGATATTCCATTTGAGCATTAGGCCTTTACATGAATTCTATTCATTTTGGGAATTTCATTGAAATATGACTTAACAGTGATTTGAACAGTAAATGTTGTGTGGGGAATTGTGCCTTTCAGTGCAAGAAATATATATTTGAATTATGTTTTAGACAGTTTTCATGACGCAAACAGTAACTCAAAAAGATGTGCACTTTGCTAATTATAAGGGTTTTGTACGAAGCGGAGGTGTGTGAGCTGTGCTTGTTCTACACTTGTTTTCCAATGGTTTTATCGCTTTGGCATGTAAGTCTTTCTTTACTGTCTTCTCCAACCTTGATTATTTCTGCTATGTTAAAAATATGTTTTACTAACAATTTCTTTATCGATGCTATGACTTTATTTTCACCTGCATTCTGACCGTTTTGGTGTTCATGTCATGTTTTACAATTTGATACTGCTTCTAAAGCATTTTCTTCTCATCAGTACTTTTTGGACTTTTCTGCATGTTTTTTTGCTCTCTATTTTTTACTGACCCACATGTCTGCGTTGTGTTCCTTGATATTTTTCTTGTTAACCTACTTGTGTGTCTTAGGGACCGGTCATTTATTTCAGGGGGGGGTTTTCAGATTGAAATGTCTATAAGAATGTAGCCCTCCCCAACTCGTCGTAATTTTTTTCATGGCCCTTCCCATTCAAGCATATTTTTTTTTATGACCCTCCCCCAAATCATATCTACAAAACTTCTTGAAATTGGTCTTTTGAAGATTTATGGTCGGTTCAACATTCACAATTTTTTCTTTGATATTTCCAAAAGAGAAACTTTTTAAGATAACACTTTAACACAAGAAATTTACCCTAGCTTCCATTGATGGGTTTAAGATGATGTCTGATAATGGTCTATAGTGTTTTAAAAGCTGTTTTATTAGAACTTTCTTTTACAGAAAGCATCTTACAACATCAACTGCATATATCAAAAATGGATTTGAATACCATTGCTTATAATACATACATATGTTTAACATAGTGCAAATTCTATCTTTGAAAGTTGAATGAATGTATTTTAAGTTTACTTTTCAAGGCTCATTCTTTATTTTAAAAATTCAAATCAAAATGTGTTTTTTTATCTTGAAATGACAAAATAGGTTAAGACTAAGGAAGATAAGGAATGTTTTATAGATGATCAACTTCTTTGTTGAATTTACTTTCAACAACGATAAAAAGAGCTTAAGATATTGCACTAGTTAAAAATTTCATCAAAATACATAGACATAGCCCACATTATTCCACTGAAAACTTGAAACAAAGAATTCATAAATTGATAAAACTATGGAAGGACCATGATGGGAGATAAGCTCTGGACAAAATGATTTCTTCAAAGCAAAAAAAAAGTTTAAAATCTATCTACAATTACTTTCAGAGTAAAGGACCAAACAATGTAAAATGTCGAAACTTCACTTCATAGGAATTAAATTATCAAATTTCATAACATTGTAGCTATTAGTGTATGAGTTTGATTAAAACAAATTCAAACGTCTACATTTAGTCTGTAGCACAAGAAATCTATAGAATTTTGAAGGTACATAACATAAGGATAATAAAGGCACATCTAGGAATCATGGAAATTACATATCTTACATTTGTTACTTGATACGTAATATTTAAACAATAAGTGTTTGAGATATGAGAGGAACAAAAACCAAGAAGTATGGAAGCTGAAGTATGAATATAGCAAATGTTCCCAATTTTTAAAATATCAACAATAGAATTTATTTTTCGGAATATGCATTTAGATTTTAGATATTTTTCAAGAGTATGGCTATATTAACAAATTTGCACCAATCAAACTATCTGCTAAAGTGTTTCCTAACTTTGTATCATTGAGAAATATTAATATAATCATTCAAATATTGATAATTTGACTACCGGTAGCTGTTTTAATTTATTAGTCTATGAGTTATCACATATGTATCTATGTTGTATAAAAATATAGCAAACACCTGTTATATATATTAACTGCTTGTATAAACTCTCAGTCCAATAGACCTACTTTTCTACTTTTTGTTCTCTAAGTATAAAGAACAATGAATTGGGCAGTGACTTCATGGTGATTTTCTATATAAGCATTTTGTTTGTAAAAATATAAACCAGTCTTGCTCAAATTCTACATTTTTTTTTCATTTGATAAGGCTTAATAATAATGTTTCAGCCTCACTTTCAATTCCTAAAGAAAGATGGTTTTATAACTGTCTATTTTAAGATGACGCTCCCCAACCTTTTGTATTTTTTTTCATAACCTTCCCCTGGTGGCTGTATATTTTTTTCTGACCCTCCCCTGAAAACCCCCGGCCCACCCCCCCCTGTAATAAATGACCAGTCCCTTAACACCTTTTATCCGGTCACCTTCTTGTTGGTGATTATTGAGCTATTGCTTGTCACTGTGTGGGTATGATGTTTATTTATCACAACAATATATTAACTCTGTTTGTATCTTTCTTTATTGTACAGCTTGTGTATTTCTTTTAATTTGTTTTTGTTGTTACATTTGTTCAATGTTACATGATATTTAAACAATTAGTGTCTAAGCAATAAGAAGAACATGAAGTATTGAAGCTGAGGTATGAATATAGCGAATGTTCCCAATTTTTTAAATATCAACATTGGAATTTATTTATATAAATATGCATTTGTATATTTTTTGAAAGTATGGCTATATTAAGAAATTTGCATGAATCAAGCTGTCTGCTAAAGTGTAAAGGTGTCATGAATTTTTATCATTGAGAAAGATTGTTATGATCATATAAATATTAATAATTTGACTAGCTATTTTAAATGTATGAGTCTATCTAGTACTTCATATGCATCTATGTTGTATAAGAATATAGTCAACAGTAGCAAACGCCTTTAATATGTGGACTGCTTCTAGAAACTTTCACTCCAACAGAGCTAGTTTTCTACTTTTTGTTTTATAAGTATAAGTAACAATGAATAAGGCAGAGAATTCATGGCGATAATTTATACAAGCATCAGTTTTTAAGACTATAAACCAATCTTGCTCAAATTCTTGATCTTTTTTTTTCATTTGATAAGGCTTTATGATAATGTTTTTGATAAGGCTTTATGATAATGTTTCAGCCCCTCTTTCAATTCCTGAAGAAAAATGGTTTTATAACTGTCTATTTTAAGATGACCCTCCCCAAGGTCAAGGTCTCACCTGGGTCACGACTTGGGCATGGTATTGAGAAAATGTTTTGTTGTTACTATTAAAGAGAAGGTGAAATGCATAAATTATCATCTGTTTTCATGTTACTTATGAGAATCAATTGAGCAAAAAGAAAAGACAAAACATACAACTGACTTTGACTATTAAGATACCTTTTACATCTGATGTTTATTCATTTGTACAACATATTATCTCCATTGTTTTTCTTTCTTTGTTGTGTTCTTGTTTAATTCCCTGTTTCTATTCACTTTTCTTTGTTTGCTTCACTTTACTGTACATACATATTTTGATGCTTATTGGTAACTATATTAATTCAGTGTATCTTGTTAAAATTAAGTGTATTTTCTTGTGTAACTAGTGCTTGTTGTGTCAGGATACTTTTAGTTCATCTTGCCTGAAAGGCTTATGGCATGGCATCCGTCCGTCAGTTGGTCAGTAAACTTTTCACTATTTCATCTTCTTCCTTAGAACAATTGACTTAAAAAATCTGAATTCTTGTGTACAGACTTTTTAGTTAATGGGGATTCTAGTCCATTGATTTGGTGACCTTGTTGGGCTGCCATCAGTATTTGTGCAGTTTCAGCCGCCGCATCTTTGTTTTTGTTAAAACTTTTACATCCTAGTTTTAGATCCACTCCCATCAAACAATAATTTATTGATATGAAGTGTAACTTGGATTGAATTTTTTTTAGAAATGAATGGTTTACTTCCAAATTTGGTTACAAATACATATCTCCTTTCTATAGCAACAATTGTATCATATTTCAAAGAAAATTGTCTTTCTTTTACTTTTGTGACAACTTAGTAGTAAAGTGGATGATTTGTTGTAGTTTTGTAACATATTTTGTTATCTAATATTACATATCACACTGTGTGGCTATGTCTCTGTCTTAGAATGTAACAATCAATTATTAGATAACATACCTGGCGCAAGCATTAGAAACCTCCTATATAATCCTATAGGATTTTGGTAACTGTCAGCCAAACGATCTCCAAAATTAGATCGTCATCATTGAAAGAAAACCACAAGCCCGTCTCCTTCTCTTAGTTTATTTTTTGAATATATATTCTACACTTTCATTGGTTCATTATGATTCGATGTCTCGATACCAAGTAGCTGTTGACATACCAAGAGTTACGCCATTATGAAAGGATGTCAGACATTTGCCGCAAGTCACCAATGAGTCCAAGGGGGTGAAATCTAATCGGTGTATTTTGAGACTGTTAAATTAAGAATTGAATTTGAATGGGATTTGAGTACATTATGGGCAGCTGTTAGTCATTAAACGGTAGACTTGTAAAAGCTGTATGATAACATTGGGCAGACGTACGTCATAATGGATGGGCCGACGCTATAGGATAGCACGCATTGCATCGTATTTAAGCACTGAATTTTGCTTGGAACACTACAAATTATTATGGATTAATTATATATCGATTAATCAAAGGTTTTTGTTGTTTGGATTACCTTGAACGTGTTTAAATGGTTCTGCTTCAACAGCCCCCTTACCAGTGGAAGGTCCTCACATTTGGAATTTGTAGACTTGGCTTATATATCCGGTCAGTCTCCCATCAGTCTGGTGAATCATCTTCTGTGGATCAATTTCGATCTCATGATCTATCAACTGTTACACAGACAGACTTTGTCCTCAGGCTTCTATGACATTTTAGGTGGTTGGTTAATGTTGAGAAGTCTCACCTACTTCAAACGCAGCAGATTACCTTCATAGGAGGCCTGTTTTGACAGATTAGGATCTTCTAAGGTTTCCAACAGTCAGTTGACTAAAGCTCGCTTCAGACTTTCTCAAGCTCTCTTCTGTGCTTGTTGATGTCAGAAAAAAATTTGACTTCCAGACTTACACTCAGACCTAGTTCGTTGTAAGGAACAATTTGGGCTTAAGATATACACCACCTCCTCATCGTCACCAATTCCATCACTGGTTGACCGTAGAATGGAACATTTGCAAAGGAGTTTTTCAAGCATGTGGACAACATTCAATTGGTAGAAAGGGCCTGCCAAATTACCAAGTGCTTGAAGGTTTTGGCAATCACAAAGTCAATACCAGATAAGTTGTAGCCAATAGAGTCGATATTTCATTGGGAGGTCTTTGCATTGTTTTTATATTCATTGGCCATTCATAGACCTCTCCACAACAAAGTTGTCTGCTTTTGGTAGCAGCCAGGTGGTTTGTGAGTAACTAATTCCTTGAGCAAAGACATCATGACAAGTTGCTGACTTTTAAACTTTTGTGTTTGTGGATCAGTCAACTAATCCGATCAAGACAATTCTACTGTTCCTGGCAGACTTTCTGCTATTCATGAGACCAGTTTGCACTTGAAGAGTATTACCATCAGTACTTATCTTTCCGGTAAGATTTCTAGAGTTCCGTCACTACTTGCTATGTTGAAGACTTTTAAGCTTGAATATAATAAGCCCAAGTTTTGCCCTCCATCTTGGGATATACATTTTGATTTTTATTAATTAATTTTGAGCAGGTGTCAAGGGAAACGGCTTTTCTACTGGCCTTGGCAACAGCAGCTAGAATCAGTTGGATACATGGATGTTACCAGATTTTGTTTTAAGCAGGCCAAACATGAATTGGTTCTTCTGGGCCTGTTATTGGATCTTATATTAAAGAATCAGCTACTGGGCCAGCCAGACAATATGTGGCTGATGGGATTATGAGTTAAAATTTGACCTGACCCCTCATAACTTTATGGTTACAGAGGCCACAACCTAAGAACTATTGTTGTCTCTTTTTCCAAAAACAAAGGCATTGAAAGCTTAATTCTTTTGTACCGACTCCTCAGCTGATGAGAATTGTAATAGATGGATTTGGTGATTGTCTGGCAGCTCATTATTGAACATTTATGAAATTAGAGAGTTACAGCCTCAATAGTTCTATATTTATAAATGTATTGTATCTAGAATGATGCTGTGGACAGATTATATGTTGTTAGAAAAGGAATTATATACATAATTAGATGACCCTGTAGGTGATGTTTGGAGTGATGAAACAATGATAGAGTGATAGAAATTAGTTCCTCAACAAGCCAAATATTTTGTCAATAGTGTAAATGAAAAACAAAATATAGTCGCAAGCGACGACAAAAGGATTCAGCGCAAAAAAACCCACATTCAGTAGAAACATAATGATGTTAGCCAGCTTCCCTGAAAGTTTCATGAGGATTAGAGCATGTATTAAGCTACTGCAGCAAGTTTCATCTGACCTTATCTCCTAAGCATATTGCGGTTTTTGCAAAGAAGTGGTGAGAAAAAAATATTGCACTTACATCAAAATCTGAATCACCCTGAAATTCCCAATGTCTCAGCTACATTATTGGAGAGTTTCAGCTCTTAGATGCAAGTATCTTCAGAGAAGAAGATTTTTAAAGATGCATCTCAAAAAGTCAATAAAAGCAATATGGCGGCCAAACTATGCATGCTAGGAATTGGCCATAATTTACTTTTTTGCTCAAAATGTAATTGCCTATCGTTTCAAGCAAGTTGCAAGTCTCTAAGTGCATTTTGAAAAAAAATCCTATGTTAATTTTTCGCACTTTGGATGGTACTGTGCCTTTAACGCTTAATCCGATTAAGCCCAAAAGCTTATTGTGGCGTCGTCATGATTGACTTTTTTGTTTGTATTGTTCTTACACTTCTTTCAAATCAAGTTTCAAGTCTCTAAGTGCAATTTGAAAAATTACCCCATGTTAATTTTTTGTCAAAATATTTTTGCTGTTTTTGATCGTTTATTGTGAACGAAAATGACTGTTCGCGATCAATGTTTTAACAGTTTCGTCAAGTGCACATACTGGTCTTATATTCCTGAAAAAATGTTGCAATTGTGAGTCTAACTTTTAGAGTTATCTCCCTTTGAACATGCTTACATGAGCTAAATCGCCCGACTTTGAAGGGTTGCTGAGAAATGAATATTTGACTTTCATCAAAATCTGAATCACCCTGAAGTTCCCAATGTCTCAGCTACATCATTGGAGAGTTTCAGCTCTTAGATGCAAGTATCTTCAGAGAAGAAGATTCTTAAAGATGCATGGGGTCTTGCATTTTTACATAAGTCAAAAAAAGCAATAAGCGGTCAAACTATGCATGCTCTAACATCGCCATGATTGACTTTTGTGCTTGCATTGCTATTGCGCATCGTTTGAAATAAATTGCAAGTCTCTAAGTGCATTTTGAAAAAAATTCCCATGTTAATTTTCCCAACTTTGGATCGTACTGTGCTTTTAACGCTTAAGCCGATTAAGCCCAAAAGCTTATTGCAGGGTCTCCTTATGAAGCTCTATCAGGCTGGAAAGTTTGGCTGTAATAGCTTTAGCGGTTTGGGCTGAATCGTGTACACAAAAATCGTGGAATAAAAAAAAAAATAATAATAAAACACGCCAATAACAATAAGGATTCAGCATTTCTGCTGAATCCTTAATTATAACCACTGGAATATTTCTCTTGGCACGATAGCTGTGTCTGCAGGTCAATCAGCAGAGAACCTGATACCCTTAAGTTTCAACGATCTCTGTGTTTTGTGGATGTGTATTTGGTTGCGCATTTGGTGGTTTTGGAATCCTACACCTGATACCTTGCAGGTTCAGTGGTTCCTGTGTCTAGCTGATGTGTATTTATTGGTTTGGAGGGGGGGTAGTGGGGGGGGGGGGGGGTTGGTCCAAGGGGTTTGTTTGATTTGGGTTATATATATCAGGCTAATATCAATGCTATTTAGAGCTTTCTGTGCTTTTGTAGTCTGTCATCCAGACCCTATGGCAAAATATTAAAGGAGCCTTCTTAAGTCTAGAAAATGTTGGCAAGTCTAGTTGCCTTAGCCATAGGGTCTGTCCCAATCTGCAGTCCCAGTCAACAGGATTCTTGGTGATTTTTATCTCTTGATCTCTCCTGTCAACTGTTGTTCCAGATATGTAAACTAATGAGACTTCTTGACCCTCCCCCACTTCTTGGCCCCAACTGGGCTCCGATTCTCTCTCCCCTGCAGTACTTTATGACTTCCAGCTGTGAGATAGACTGACATATAGTCCCTGAAACCTTGTATTGTATTATTTCAATCATTAGTATAGGGGTTATTTCATTAAATCATTACACACAGTCTTGGAGAATAAGGACTCTCTTGTCAGGTAACATATAAACTTGCCTTTTATGAGGATACAACGTTTCAACATTCCAGGCATTCAAGTTCTAAATATACAAGATGGAGTTTGAGTGAGTCTAGAAGGAAAAGACCAGAACCGATCAGAGTAGCATTAAACATTTATCCACAACACTCAGAGTTAAAAAAACAAATATGGATATAGAGGATGTCCTGAAAAAGGTTAACATTCAAACCATTAGTCCACATCAGGATCAAGTCATTAGATCCTACTTGTTTGGAAAAGAAGGTTTTTTTGTGTGTTCACCAACAGCTAGTGGAAAATCTTGACACTTGAACTGTCTCCTATCCTTTTCAAGGCAAGAGATAAAACAAGTACAGCTCCTGTTAATGTTGTATCTCCCCTCTTTTGGTTTAAAAGCAGTTTACCTAAATGAGATAAATGAATGCATGGAAATCCTCGATGAGTCTTGTATCCGCTACTGAGAAATTACCTGTGGAAAATATCAGGGATGGTGAAGCTGATATAATTTTCACAAGCCCTGAATCATTTCTTGGCAAACATCGGAACGGAACATCTGAACAGTGAGTTGGAATTAGGCTCCAGATCATTTTGGTTGACACCAGCAGAAGTCATAAATTGACAAGCTGAGGAGAGTGACATGTAAACAGAGACTGGCTTTGACAAGTAACAAGATAAGAAAATTCCAACATTCTTTAGCCTTACACATTGGTTTATTCCCTGAAATTAAGTATTGTACAGGACTCCTTTTTATATTATTTCATACCAAATATTGAACAATACATTTTTAGTGAAATCTTTTTTTCAGGGACTATATGTTAGTCTAGTGCTTTTGTTAAAGGTGTTTCTATGATTAAATTGAACAAGTCTGTAAGTCTGAGGCACAAAAGGTCACTACCTTACAACCCATTTGAAATTTATTCCCTAGAAACCAAAGGTCTGACTTGGTGGGTGTCATAACTATGATAGTGACCTTATAGGTAATGTTTTGTTATTTGACGTGTAAGTCCTCAACAAAAGTGATTGAAAATAATACAGTACTTGATGAGTTACAGAACTAATGGTTCTTTTTTCCCATTTGTATCATGATTTAAGGAATATGATATGGTTTCATGTAATGAAGTGTTAAACATCAAACAATTATAATGACTGATAAGCTTCAGAGCCCATAGCACTTTTTTACTCGTAACACCAACATGCTAATATGAAATATTAATCTTAATTAAATGGACAAATATACAAATATACTATTAACCTTAAGATGTTAACCCTTTAGTTGCGGGTCCCAGGATAGTTCTCGATGACTTTAGTTTGTGCTGCATTATATCCTGGCGAGATGCCAGTAGCACACTTAGATTTTTCATGCACTAACTAATGGAAGAGTATTGTATAGCCGTAGTGTCAGTTCTACGCTTGTATTTATGATCCTGTCACTGAGCTACCAGGTTTTGTTTTGTTGTTAAAATTAATGTGGGTACATGTTCCAAAATGTCTATCGTACCGAAAATCAGTAAAACAATCACTCAAATTACCCCGCTCCCTATCACATGTATTACAAGCTTGTGAGCTCCTTGTACCTTCCCTCACAGAGTTTGTATAATTCGATATGAAGTATATTTCTGCGCTACTTCAAATGAAGATAGTATTCAGCATGTGCCGCAATAAAGGTGATTTCAAAATATTTTTAGTTTTTTTCATACCATATTTCTCATAATCTACTCAACATATTTAAACATTTTTTATATCACAAAGAAAAAATGATTGTCTTTAATTCTCTGTAAAATGTGGTCATTCTTGAAAACAAATTAGGACGAAGCAAGCATCGCACAAAGAGCTGATTCCTCTATTCCAGTCATTTGAAATGAACATCAAATTTGTTATGTACCTTTCTTTAGCTCATATCTTCTCAACAGCTAGGATCATTTTGAAAATGATTACATTATGATGAAGAGGGAATCATAGAGCTCTTAACTCTGTGATATTCTTTGATGAACCTGATGAAGGATATTATCATGCTGTTTCTCTGTCACTGTACCGATGAATATGTTGTTGAGTAGACATTCTACATAAGGAATTCTGTTGAGAACTTGATCCATGACAAAAAGTAAAATCAATGGTGAAATACAGACAGTCCCTTGTAAGTGTTCATTAGCAGCAAAAGCTTTGATCTATTAGTCAGTAATGAGGTATGCACTTGCCAAATCCAATTTTGAGAACAATTTCGATACTCCAATGTTTGCAAATAAAACTTTTGCTGCAGGCAGGAGGTATATGATCTCTTCAAGGACAGGAATAACAGTCACCTTGAAACCCAGATAAAGCTTGTTGGCTAAATTGGGGTGTTGGGAGAAGTTCCCCCCGGGCGTGATCATCGCAGTACATCTGAAGGGATGGATGAACGAAGAACTCGTCATGAGATGGCTGAGGGATGTATGGATGGCGCAACCAGGTGGTGCGAGAGGTTGCCGATCACTCCTTGTCTGGGGATATGTTCCGAGCTCACCTATGCGAAGGTGTGAAGAAGAAACTGAAAGACATCAAGACTAGACAGGCTGTCATCCCAGGAGGTTATACGTCGCTGTTACAGCCCCTTGACGTGTCTCTGAACAAGCCGTTCAAGACTCACGTTTGGAGCTCGTGGTCAGACTGGATGGTCAACGGGGATCACACTTACACCAAGAGCAACGCCATGCGACGAGCCCCACTGGTGACAGTTGCCACATGGGTACGAGACTCCTGGAAGGCCATATCACCAGAGATGGTACAGCGTAGCTTTCTCAAGTGTGGAATTTCTAACGCGATGGATGGCACTCAGGATGACAAACTTTATGCTGACTTGCTAGCTTGCTCTTCAACTGACCGATGTGACGTTTCAGAAGACGAGCCCCAGACGCTTACCGGTACCCACATCGATGACTACTACGATGACACATCTGACGAGAGAGCGTGGCAAGAACTTGCGGGAGAGGAGTCAGAGTCTGAGTTTGACGGCTTCACCGAAGCAGACTTGTGAAACGTCTGATCTTGTTATTGTTTTGTTTGTACATAGGCTGAAACTGCGACTGCATAAATACATATTGTTTAAATATGAAACAATGTCTTTGTCTTTTTTTACTGGGTAACAATTTATCCTAACACCGTTTTCTTTACACTTGTTATCGAAAGTAGCGTTAAAATGCACAATGTGTTTGACTTGCTGATTGGTCGAGTTTTCCAACTTCCAATGAAAAGACTTTTAACAAATATCATGAGCGACACACAAAGACGCATGGAAGTTTGTCTAAAAAGTTCGTGTAATGGGAATGAAGCATGATTTTATTCAAACAAACAACAGACACCGTAAGTCAATATTTTGTTTTGTAGTATGGTAATCTTTTATTTTTGATAAACGCCTGAAAAATAAAGAATGTTTTGATAAAGCCAGATCAAGTATCAACGTATCGATGGTAACATCAACCTGCCATTGAACTTGCCAGTCAGCCGAGAAGTGTAGAAAACGGGGTCGGTTTATACATGAGATACCGGGTTTTTACTGGGATTTGGGGGGTTGAGAAAGGGGGTCGGCTTATACGTGAGGGGGGCTTATACCCGGTCATATACGGTACTACAGTCGGTTCCTAGGGAATATGTCTACCCTGTTTGCGCCACTGTATCATCTGCTGAAAGCAGACACAGCGTGGAATAGGACGACAGAACAGGAGGATGTTTTCCAGAAATGCAAGACATTGTTCTTTAGTGAGAGTGTGCTAGTTCACTGTGACATCAAGAAAGCCCTGACACTAGCATGCGATGCATCTACATACGGAGTGGGATGTGTCCTGTCTCATCAGATGAAAGATGGATCAAAGAGACTGATAGCCTCTTATCTATGTCCAAAGGCTGGACTTCCAATTCTATAAGCAGCCAGGTTACAACATTAGATGTGGTCCTGATTACTCATACCTATAAAATTTGTTACAGAAGATTGGAAGACCATGGTAACGCCGTTGGACTCTCAAGGCTGCCAGGAAAAGATGACCCAGAATTAATCGTGGGAATTTGGATAATCTACCGGTTACAGTCAGAGAAGTTGCCAAGGCAACAAGGATCCAGTCCTTTCCAGACTTTTGGATCATATGCTGCAAGGTTGGCCAAACTATGTTACAGATGAATGTCTGAAACCGTATTTCAAGAGAAGACGTGAAATCTCTGTTGACCAAGATTGCATACTTTGGGGAATGAGAGTGGTGATACCTCCGCTATCACAGGACAGTGTACTCCAAGAGTTATATGCTGACCATCCAGGAAGGGTAAAAATGAAGGCCAGAGCTAGAAGCTATGTATGGTATCCTGGAATGGATAAAGATATTGAAATGATGGTGAAGAGTTGCACAGAATGTGAAACTACACAGAGGGATCCACCTGTTGCTCCATTGCAACCAAGGAGTTACCTACAGAGAGTTTGGGAGAGAATACATGTGGATTTTTCAGAACACAAATGACAAAACGACTTTATACTGATTGATAGTAGGTGAAAATGGATAAAATTAAAGGAAATGAAGTCAACAACAGCTGCAAAGACTGTTGAGACACTGAAAACCATATTTTCAAGCTATGGCTTACCAGGAGAATTAGCATCCGACAATTAACAGCTGAAATGTTTGGAACATTCTTCGTTCAGAACAGAATGAAGCATTCACTCACACCACTATATCATCCAGCATCTTAAGGAGCAGGTGAACATTCAATTCAAATAATCAAACAGCATTGAAGAAACACTATCAGAAGTTAAGGGGCAACGACACATCAGTGAAGAGACACTTATCATACTTCCTCCTGACTTACATATCAATGCCACATTCTTTGAAAGGATGAACTCCAGCATAATTTTTCCTTGGACAATATGTAGGGGAGACCGAGCACATTGGGACAAAAAACGCTGTTTTCCTGTTTGTTCGTAATTTAGGAAGACAAAAAACATGAAACTTTGCAGATTCAAAGAAACCTTTATTGTCAAAATATGAAAACAAGAAACAATTAAATATATTTACAAAACTTTTGTATAAATAAGAAATAAAAAAGTATGCTGTAAAATATGCTGTCCTAAACTGCCCCACCCTTGGGTACATTGGGACATGGAACAGGGCACAATTGATCGATATCCATATCTGGTGAAAATAATGATTAAAGATATATGACTTCCTATAGATATCATCACAGTGACATAAACAACAGAATATTGCTTGATGGAGTATAGGGCAAAATTGAATCACTGTTCTTGGCTCGAGGTTCCATGTGTCCATCTTGGGTGTTTTTGATGGTGTCATGTGTGCATTCTGGGTGCTTCTAACTGGCGGTCTGATGTGTGCATCTTTGGTGTTTCTTATGGCTCATGTGTGCATCTTTGGTGCTTGTAAATGGCGGTCAAATGTGTTCATCTTGTGTGCTTGTAAGTGGCAGTCAAATGTGTTCATCTTGTGTGCTTGTAAATGGCGGTGAAATGTGATCATCTTGTGTGCTTGTAAATGGCGGTCACATGTGTTCATCTTGTGTGCTTGTAACTGATGGTCCAATGAGTGCATCTTTGGTGCTTCTGGTGGTCCCATGTGTCATCTTGTGTACTTGCAGCTTGGGACTGAGCACATTCAAGAGGCTGTAGTTTTTGGCTGCAATGGGATAAATGGTTCTGGTTGTTGTTGAGCAGAAGCAGCACTTTATTGTCAAATACAGTTCTGGTGGTCAACAAAGAGGTCAAGCCAATCGCTGAAAATTGCCATGGTCATTAGTCCAGCAGGGTAGTGGGCAGTTCCTCTGTTAGCATGTGATCCTTGAAATGCACTCTTAAAGGTATTAATAGTTACTTTTTGTCATTATCATTCATTACTTATTATGATTTTAGTATTTTATATAGACAAAACAAAGAGTGTGCACTTCAGATAAATTTATAAAGATAGTGCCATCTGCACGCTGTGAAAATGTAAGTGTGCACATACCATCCAAATGTACCCTTTAGGGCTGTCCCAACCTGCTCCGATGAATAATAAAATGGTCAAATGTTTCTTTATTGGAAAATTTGAATAATATGTCAAGTAATTACTTGTTAGAGCTTAGCATAATGATGGAACCCTCCAGAACAGTATGTATTAACTAGGTTCTGTTGATCATCTTTACATCAGATCATAAATACCAAGATGCTTAAATTTTACTACAACCATAGAAATTTATATAGAACTTTCCAGTGATTGAACTAAACCTTATTTTCTGCAATCAGCATCATTTTTCACATGGCGTATTATGTCACTTCATATGTTATTGATAGTTTCTACGTCCTTTTTTGTAATGAGTAGATATCTTAAGTGTCCCATACTTCTCCATGTCCCAATCTGCCCCGGTCTCCCCTATGCACACGACTCTCCCTACTTTAACCTTCTTGATTAGGTCAGGTTTAAGAAGCTCAACAGAAAAAGAAAGACTTCCATGATAATCAGAAGCCTCTGAGAGTGTTCAAGATCAATCTACCCTGTTGAATCAGCAATTATAGAGATGGCATGACTAAACTTTGGATACTGGGGCGAGTAATTCACAGAATTGGTCCTCGAGGCTACTTGGTTCAGATCGGAGCCCACACCAGGTACACTCATGTCAATGGGATGGTACATTCTCTAGGTCATGCAGAGGATGTAACACAGACAGATCAACAGATCTCAAAGAAGTAGATGTGTAAGGTCAATAATTTCATGCATTCACATTTAATCAAACAACCACTTTTTATGAAAGAGTGTCAATGCTATGGTGTCTCCAGGAATTAATCAATTCTTGTGTTCATTTATTCTGAAACGTCTTTTCTGCGATAAGTTGTCTCAAATGCACAAGTCTACTTAACTTTAGTCCTTCAATTTGTAAATATGTCTGTCTTTAATGTGCTTATTCAAACGATTTAATCAGCGTAAATTTGTTTATTCATTTTTATAATTTAAAGTTTTATTCAAAAAAGATATACATACAATTTCAATCACACATAACATTTCTATGAATAAAAATGACTGGATGACCAGAATTTGTAGAACATATCGATTTTGTTAGTCATTTCTGCTGCACAGTTAGTAACATTATAATAGTCGTGGACTTAAGAAATCAATTTTTGGAAGGTTGGAGGCCTTTTGAGTTTAAGGTCGAAAATTGTTTTTTTGAAGATCAGAATGATAATGTCTAGTTGGTCATTGTTTCTGTCTGGGAAGCCAATAAGAATCTTTTGTTTATTAAAATGTATTTGAATTTGCGCTTTCTCTTGCAGCCAATCTTCCAGTTTTGTCCACTGTGGTCTCACAAACTCATATTCCAAGAATAACTGCTGGATAGTATCAGGTTTTCTTGAACAAAAATCACATAAGTTAGACTTTGAATATCCAATTCTGTAAAGTCGAGTATTGGTTGGTAGGATATGGTGCAGAAGTTTGTATTGAAACCATTGTATATTTGTATGAGTAGTGCATCTTAAAGGTATCTTGTTGTATTTGTTCCATGCTATATCAGGAATGTTACCTTGTAATTCGAAATTCCACTTGTTAATATGGTGAATTAAATTTTTATGCATTGACTCTGAGTAAGAATTGAATAATAGTGTCTAGATCCATTGTTTACTTTGCAGAGATGTTTTATATTGAGATGAAAAGTTGGTAATTTTACCGTTTTTATTTGTGTATATATCCCATTGATTTAATATATGCTTGTATTGCTTGAATCAAGCCATAATAGTGAATAAAGTTAGTATTGATTCCTTTTTTTAAAAAAATTTTTATAAAGTCTAGAAAACAGTCCTTTTCATCCAGAAGTTCATTTATAGAGTTGATTCCTTTGGAGTTCAAGTCTGGGTAATAGATACTTTGTTTACCAATCATAATGTTTACTAAGTCTATGTAGAATTGGTTTCTAATGTTTGGAGTGATTTTGTCCTTCAGATGATGACAATTAAGTTATAAAAGGCCAATAGAATTCATTTTAGGCAGGTTCAACCAAGCGGAGTGAGGTTTCTGGTGGACAACAAGTTCATTAAAGTTTGACATTTTATGAGGTTTTCATCATAATTCATTTTAACCATGTCATCAAGATCAAAACTGAAGTTAATTCCAAAAAGTGTAAAGGAGTCTTGATCCCAGTTAAGCTTCCACTGAGGGCATAGTTTCATTCTCTAACGTTTCTTTGATCCCAGCCTAAGTGCTCGTCTTGTCCACATTAACTTTTAATCCTTTTAAACTTTTAAACGTGCAAACTGTTCTAATGTTTGCATTACAGCATAGAGACAATGTTCGGTGCCATCTAGCATGCAGATAGTATCGTTAGCGAATTGTGCCCATAGATATTCAACATTATCAGTTTTAATGTGTGAATGTTAGGGTTATTTCTAATCATATTACTTAATATTTCAACACATAAGATAAACAGGTAAGGGGATAAAGAATCTCCCTGTTGACAGCCCCTTGAAATGTTAAAAAAGTCTTAACCAAATACGTTAACCAATATGCAAGTTTTTATATCCTTATAAAATGTTTTTACCCAGTTTCAAATAGAGTTCCAAAAGTTAATGAATTCAAGAGTTTTATCCAGAAAAGTCCAGTCTACCGTGTCAAAAGCTTTTTCAAAGTCTATGAGTAATAATAGTCCCGGTATTTGGTAGCTATCTGAATATTCTATCATGTTGTAGACAAGTCTAGTAATTTCACCAATATATCTCCCTGACATAAATCTCTTTTGCTCTTCGTTCATTAGAATAGTATCGAGAACAGTTCTGATTCTTTAGGAGATTGCCAAAAACCCAATTTTGTAGAAAGTAGAAAGCAACGAAATTGGTCTCCAATTTGTTCGAGGTTAAGGAAATATCGAGACGATTTTCGCCGTTTTCTCACCATAAAGCTCTTGATCTGATCATAATCCCTTTAGTTTTAATGAGGTTCAGCTCTTCTTGTTTATCAAAGGGATTTTTTGGTTTTCTCATTGGAAGCCATATCAATTTCTACAGATTTTATATTCAAATTATGGTTCAGATCCTTTTCTTCTTTTTCCCGTTCTTTCTTCTTAGCAAATGAGTGTGAGATTGTATTGCCCTATATCATTAACATCAATATTTCCCATAACATTTGATCACTTAATTTAGACTCAATTTGGTTTCCATTACGTTATACTGATTTATTGTACCGTTAAACAGTTTTTTCACAAGCTTAACATACTCAAGATCTCCAAGTAGTGAGTTATTGAACTTCCAAAACCCTCTCCAGCTTGTAAGGTTTTCCATTTTGATAGTAAGAGAGATTGGGGAATGATCATATTTGAAACTTGGTACAATTTCACATTTGACAACAGAGGATAATAGGTTGTGGGATATAAGGAAGTAATCAAGTCTACGTCTTGAATGTGCTTATTCTATCCTCTATAAATGGTTTAGCCAGTGTAAATTTGGTCACAGCGAGCAAGACATCATCTTGCAACAGGTGCAAATGTCTCACTGCTCATCATTATTAGATTTATATACGTTCAAATGCATTTATAATCCAAAACTGAGTTCCGAAGGAGATATAGCATGTGAAAGATCTACAAACCATATTGATATTTATATTGTCAAATGGTCATGATGCTTTTACATCATAAGCTCCTCACAATGTTTGGAAATCACTGAGAACACTGATAATAATGATATGACATTACAATGTTGTTTTTATCATATCTGTATTCATTTTCATGTATGTACAAATTCAAACATGCATATCATTAAAGAAATTGAAGCATGGTGGTAGACAGAAAAATTGTAAAATGGACAGAGCAAATTTGAATTATCAAAACAGGACAATTCTAAGATCGAAATTATCAACTTTGGACGTGCATGATAAAAAAATTTAAATGATTGTCGGGATAGGCTGTTTTTGTTGTGTTGTTTGATAATTGCTTAGATTCAATTGACAATGTGTTTTTGATTCAGTCATTGATTCCAACAAGATATGTAACACTATTTTGCAATGACAAAATTAGTGGAGCAGTGATTTTTGCACTTTCCCCACAGAAGTCACATTTGTCATTTTCTTTATGGCCCTTTTTTGTCAATAAAGTATTTGTAGGTAGGATTCTGTGTATTGAACATTATTGGAACCATTAATGCCATATGTGAGGGGATTTGAAAGTATTCAAGTCAAGTCAATTTTCATTTACATATTTTACTACCACCACCTTCAAGTCTTCTAACTGTGGTAAAAACGAGTTTTAGAGCTGGTATTAATGTATTTCTTCGGTTTAGATATCTGTACATATTTATAACACTCCAGTACTTACTGTTATAACTGTGTCTTACATATTCCTATATCCGTTAGTGAGTATTGGAAGTTATCCTAGGTCGTCCGTCAGTCAGTTTGTGTTTTGGTAGCCATGTGTTAGTGCCGTCCGTAGCTGTTTACTAGGAGCGCTGGGATTGTTTGGGAGGCTGGGTTGCTGGCCAATCGCAGTCCTTCTTGTTTCTGTACTCACTACGGAGGGGTATTTAAGCGTTGCAGCGCGGGTAATTCGTCATTCTGGACGATCAGCCAGCTGATCGAGGTGAGAGCATTTTTGCCCGCCGTAAAGATCTGTTTACAGAGCAATACATTCTGCCCAGGCCCCATAAATATAATGATTTAGATTAATAAAGTTTATTCTTTAACTTATTTTGGTAAGGTCAGACGGGATGGGTAGATCAATTTCTTTGCCGGTGGGGTGGGTCTATTTATCTAGTAATTGATTAGAGAAAGATTAGTGATAGCTAGAAGTAGGGATAAGTGATGTTTTGGTAGTTATTAACGTAAGTGAAATGTTGATCTCAGGTATATTTGAGAGTTCAGTTGAGTTGGTATTAGTGGCTTCATTTGTATAATGTTTGTCACTATTTCTCAGAGTTTTGCATTGTATTTGAAATGAATGTTTATTTACTATACATTCAGTTGAGTTGGTTTCAGTGGCTTCATTTGTATAATGTTTGTCACTATTTCTCAGAGTTTAGCATTGTATTTGTAATGAATCTTTATTTACTACATTCAGTTGAGTTGGTTTCAGTGGCTTCATTTGTATAATGTTTGTCACTATTTCTCAGAGTTTAGCATTGTATTTGTCATGAATCTTTATTTACTACATTCAGTTGAGTTGGTTTCAGTGGCTTCATTTGTATAATGTTTGTCACTATTTCTCAGAGTTTAGCATTGTATTTGTAGTGAATCTTTTTTAATACGTTCAGTTGAGTTGGCTTCAGTGGCATCATTTGTATAATGTTTGTCACTATTTCTCAGAGTTAAGCATTGTTTTTGTAGTGAATCTTTTTAATATGTTCAGTTGAGTTGGTTTCAGTGGCATCATTTGTATAATGTTTGTCACTATTTCTCAGAGTTAAGCATTGTTTTTGTAGTGAATCTTTTTTAATATGTTCAGTTGAGTTGGTTTCAGTGGCATCATTTGTATAATGTTTGTCACTATTTCTCAGAGTTTAGCATTGTATTTGTAGTGAATCTTTTTTAATACGTTCAGTTGAGTTGGTTTCAGTGGCTTCATTTGTATAATGTTTGTCACTATTTCTCAGAGTTAAGCATTGTTTTTGTAGTGAATCTTTATTTTCTATACATTCAGTTGAGTTGGTTTCAGTGGCTTCATTTGTATAATGTTTGTCACTATTTCTCAGAGTTGAGCGTTGTATTTGTAATGAATCTTTATTTACTACATTCAGTTGAGTTGGTTTCAGGGGCTTCATTTGTATAATGTTTGTCACTATTTCTCAGAGTTTAGCATTGTCTTTGTAGTGAATCTTTATTTACTACGTTCATTTGAGTTGGCTTCAGGGGCTTCATTTGTATAATGTTTGTCACTATTTTTCAGAGTTTAGCATTTTATTTGTAATGAATCTTTTTTGTTTACTAAGTTTAGTTGGTTCAGTACTAGCAGCACCACTTGTATAACATTCACTGTCCATTTCGCTTTTAAGACTGTGGTAGGTTGATATTCATTTTCAAGGTCACCACGACACTTTGACCACTTTGTAATACATTGTTAACGCAATATCTCGTAAAGCTTAGCACCTAGAGTGTTCGTATTTGATGACAGCCTTCAATGGAGGGAGACTCGGATGCCAGTCGACATTGGTGACCTTGACCTCATTTTCAAGGTCACCACGACACTTTTACCTCTGTGTAATAAATTGTTACCGCCAACGGCGGGGGACGTTGCCATGTTAGTGGCAAACACTTGTATCTCTAAAGAATGTGCTAATCTATTTAAAAAAAATTTTTTAATTGATTTTTTTATAAAATATTCAAAAGTAAAATAGGTCTCCAAATCTTCAAATGATGTTCAGCTTTGTAAACTTTAGTTTCACAATGTGGTGAGGTAACATTGCCTTAACATCATAAAGCTGATGACATCACAATGATAATACCTCCCTATTCAAGATGCCTAATGCAGTTTATGGTCAGAGATTTGTTTTACTACTGAAAACTGTTAAAGAATAATTTTAGATGATAAGAAAAAACACCCTCTTGTCTTCCTCTTGTCAAATATATCAACACTAGTTGAGCAAGCCTTGGATATTTCTTACTTTCATCAACTCAAGCTGTTAATTTGATGTCAGGGGACACTTGGGTGAGATTCTCTATTTAGACGATAAATAGTTGCGTTTGTAAAATTTCCGGTATTCATTGTTATTCAACACCCGAAAATTTAGTTTACAAATTTTACAAACATAACTATTTATTGACATTGTAACATGACCGTTAGTTAATTGAAGTTTAAGAGCGAACTCTGTTTTTACGTATTGTTTCTGTGTGGAAAGGATTTTGCGACTGTTCTATTTCTGTAAGAGGTGTGATTAGGTCTAACTAATGTGAATTCCTGGCATTATTTACATTACAATAATCGTTGTGTTAAGAGCAAATAGTGGCATTGGTAACAGTGAGACATTACAACATTCATTTTAATTTGAGACCAAAATCAACAATTATAAAGCTCGTAGAAAAATATCCTAAAACCTCGAGTACAAAAGTCTTAGACTAGCCCACAACCATTGTGACAGCAATGGTTGGCCTTTGTGACGTCATACCATTGGAACGGCATTCGAAAGAAGGAGGCCGCATGAAACTTTGTGGCAAACTTGGACTAAGAAAGTCAGTTGAAAATATTTTTGTTCTTAATAAATAAATCATATTAAAGTGTAATATCTATCGGTAGACACAATCTAAAAAGGGACAAAGACAACTGTCAAATTGGCCTACGGCACAAATTTTCTGAGAAACTGGAAAATTAAATCTTGAGTTTGGCCGGCACTAGTGAACATTTTGTGTCAATCCGCGGTGATTCACCTTTGCTGATTTGGGGGTTTTCATTGTCATTCAACATAGGGTAATTTTTTCAAATCAACCAATCAGAATCGAGAATACAACAAAGTCATGTTACATTTATAAATGATTGACTCATATGCAAATGATTCAAGTTTCAACAAGGCTTGACACTCGTTGATATATATATACTCATCAATATACACTGGGCTAAACATACATGCCTCAATATAAAATCCTCAACATGCACTCTTCTACATATACATGTCGACATAAACATCTCAATATTCCTTAACCTTAACAAGTAATACTCTACATATATGCCTTTACATTCAAACGTCGCAACACATGACTACTCTTACACTGCTGATGCAGTAGCTGAAGAAATTAAAACTTGTACCATCGTCATTCTTGCCTCAACATACATGCCGCGACATACACTTAACTACATACACACCACAACAGTCACGCCTCAATATACATGCCGCAGCTTACACTCATTTACATACACACCTCAACATACATGCCTAAACATACACTTATCTACATACACACCTCAACATACATGCCTAAACATACACTTATCTACATACACACCTCAACGTACATGCCTAAACATACACTTATCTACATTCACACCTCAACGTACATGCCTAAACATACACTTATCTACATTCACACCTCAACGTACATGCCTAAACATACACTTATCTACATTCACACCTCAACGTACATGCCTAAACATACACTTATCTACATTCACACCTCAACGTACATGCCTAAACATACACTTATCTACATACACACCTCAACGTACATGCCTAAACATACACTTATCTACATTCACACCTCAACGTACATGCCTAAACATACACTTATCTACATACACACCTCAACGTACATGCCTAAACATACACTTATCTACATTCACACCTCAACGTACATGCCTAAACATACACTTATCTACATTCACACCTCAACGTACATGCCTAAACATACACTTATCTACATACACACCTCAACGTACATGCCTAAACATACACTTATCTACATACACACCTCAACGTACACGCCTCAACGTACATATAACTTAAACTCATTTACATTCACACCTCAATGTACACACCTCAACGTATACGCCTCAACGTACACTCATCTACATACACACCTCAACATACACACCTCAACATACACACCTCAACGTACACACCTCAACGTACATGCCTAAACATACACTTATCTACATACACACCTCAACGTACATGCCTAAACATACACTTATCTACATTCACACCTCAACGTACATGCCTAAACATACACTTATCTACATTCACACCTCAACGTACATGCCTAAACATACACTTATCTACATACACACCTCAACGTACATGCCTAAACATACACTTATCTACATTCACACCTCAACGTACATGCCTAAACATACACTTATCTACATACACACCTCAACGTACATGCCTAAACATACACTTATCTACATTCACACCTCAACGTACATGCCTAAACATACACTTATCTACATTCACACCTCAACGTACATGCCTAAACATACACTTATCTACATACACACCTCAACGTACATGCCTAAACATACACTTATCTACATTCACACCTCAACGTACATGCCTAAACATACACTTATCTACATACACACCTCAACGTACATGCCTAAACATACACTTATCTACATTCACACCTCAACGTACATGCCTAAACATACACTTATCTACATACACACCTCAACGTACATGCCTAAACATACACTTATCTACATACACACCTCAACGTACACGCCTCAACGTACATATAACTTAAACTCATTTACATTCACACCTCAATGTACACACCTCAACATACATGCCACAACATACACTCATCTACATACACACCTCAACGTACACGCCTCGACATACATGACACAACTTACACTAATTTACATTCTCACCTCAACGTACACGCCTCAATGTACATGCCATAACTTAAACTCATTTACATTCACACCTTGACATACATGCCTCAACTTGCACTCAGTTACATTCACACCTCAACATACACGCCTCAATGTACACGCCTCAATGTACATGCCTCAACATACACTTATCTACATACACACCTCAACGTACACGCCTCAACGTACATGCTATAACTTAAACTCATTTACATTCACACCTCAACATACACGCCTCAACGTACATGCCACAACTTGCACTCATCTACATTCACACCTCAACGTACACGCCTCAATGTACATGCCACAACTTGCACTTATCTACATTCACACCTCAACATACACGCCTCAACGTACATGCCACAACTTGCACTCATCTACATTCACACCTCAACATACACGCCTCAACGTACATGCCACAACTTGCACTTATCTACATACACACCTCAACGTACACACCTCATGTACATGCCTCAACATACACTTATCTACATACACACCTCAACGTACACGCCTCAACGTACATGCTATAACTTAAACTCATTTACATTCACACCTCAACATACACGCCTCAACGTACATGCCACAACTTGCACTCATCTACATTCACACCTTAACGTACACGACTAAACGTACATGCCGCAACTTAAACTCATCTACATTCACACCTCAACGTACATGCCGCAACTTAAACTCATCTACATTCGCACCTCAACGTACACACCTCAACGTACCATAAATGTGTCACTTTCCACTCAACACAATATATGCCTCAATATGCAACTTGTAAACTTCAAAATATGTCTTATCATACACTCATCACATAGACGTATCAACTTTCCCTCATCAACATACAAGCCTCAACATACAATTTCAAAATTAGCATCGATGTCTACAAAATAAATGCCTCAACATATATGTATCACCTTATACTCATCAAAATACACACCTCAACATAAAAACTAAACCTCAACATACATGCCTCACCTTACACACATGGGTATGCCTCAATTTCCATACCTCAACATACACACCTCAACATTCACTTCTCAACATAGACAACTATACATACATGCCTTAACATACACACCTCAACATCGACACATCAAGATACATGCCTCAACATGCATACCTCAAAATTCATGCCTCAAAATACATAGTTCAACATACATACCTCAACATATATGCCTAAACATACAAACCTCAACATACATGTCTCATCATAGATGTCTCAACATACAAACCTCATGTATTGCTCAACATACATGCCTCATGTATTGCTCAACGTACGAGTACATGCCTCATGTATTGGTCAACATACGAGTACATGCCTTATGTATTACTCAACATGCATACCTCATGTATTGCTCAACATGCATGCCTCATGTATTGCTCAACATACACATGCCTCATGTATTGCTCAACATACATGCCTCATGTATTGCTCAACATTCACATGCCTCATGTATTGCTCAACGTACATGCCTCATGTATTGCTCAACGTACATGCCTCATCATTGACGTCTCAACATACATACCTCATGTATTGCTCAACATACATGTCTCATGTATTGCTCAATGTATATGCCTCATCATTTACGTCTCAACATACATACCTCATGTATTGCTCAACATACACATGTCTCATCATAGACGTCTCAACATACACATGCCTCATGTATTGCTTAACATACATACCTCATGTATTGCTTAACATACATATCTCATCATAGACATCTCAACGTACATACCTCATATATTGCTCAACATACGTGCCTCATGTATTACTCAACATATATACCTCATGTATTGCTCAACGCACATGCCTCATCATAGACGTTTCAACATACATGCCTCCTGTATTGCTCAACATACATACCTCATGTATTGCTCAACATACATGCCTCATGTATTGCTCAACATGCCTCCTGTATTGCTCAACGCACATGCCTCATCATTTACGTCTCAACATACATACCTCATGTATTGCTCAACATACATGTCTCATGTATTGCTCAACGTTTATGCCTCATCATAGACATCTCAACATACATACCTCATGTATTGCTCAACATACACATGTCTCATCATAGACGTCTCAAAATACACATGCCTCATGTATTGCCTAACATACATACCTCATTTATTGCTTAACATACATATCTCATCATAGACGTCTCAACGGAAATACCTCATGTGTTGCTTAACATACATACCTCATGTATTGCTCAACGTACATGCCTCATGTAGTGCTTAACGCACATGCCTCATCATTGACGTCTCAACATACACATGCCTCATGTATAGCTCAACAGACACATGCCTCATGTATTGCTCAACATTCACATGCCTCATGTATTGCTCAACATTCACATGCCTCATGTATTGCTCAACAGACACATGCCTCATGTATTGCTCAACATTCACATGCCTCATGTATTGCTCAACATTCACATGCCTCATGTATTGCTCAACAGACACATGCCTCATGTATTGCTCAACATTCACATGCCTCATGTATTGCTCAACATACATGCCACAAAATACATGTCTCACCTTACACTCACCTACATACAGGTCTAATCAAACAAATTAAACCTCAATATGCATGTCTTATCTTCAACTCATTGATATACAGACAATCAGAAACATGCCGAGTAATTGAAAAACTTCTACGCAAGATTTGATACTTGATACAGTGAACAGCAAGCTGTGCTTAATAATATTAACATGCAAAATGCAGAAAACATTGTTGTAACTTCTGATGCAGTTAAATCACAGTTTTCAAAACTCAATATAAGGAAAGTGCCGGGACCTGATGGTTTATGCAGCATCGTCCTAAAACATTGTTGTGAACAGTTATGCCATGTATTAACCAATACCAACTCTCCATCGATTGCAGTGTCATCCCGGAAATGTGGAAAAAATCAATGATTGTTCCAGTACCAAAGAAGAAAGATTCTACCGAAATGAGCGATTTTGGACATGTCGCTGTTCTCCCATTCTATGAAATGTTTTGAGCGCATCATTTTAAACTTCCTTCTGTGCAATGTTAGGAACTTGCTTGATCCGTTCCAGTTTGGTATAAAACAAGGAGGGGCGTAGAAAATGCTAAACTCTGTATTTTAAAGAGCGTGTACAAGTATTTATAGCTTCCAAAATCATATGTAAGAATTCTATTTGTAGACTTCTCTTCTGCATTCAGTACCATCCAGCCGCACGTATTGGGTGTAATTTGCAATATTATATAATGGATTGAGAAATGTTTAACTTTTAGACCTCGGTGTGTAACGGTTAACTCCGCCAGGTCTTCTATCTTGTATACAAATACCAGAGTCCCTCAAGGTTGTGTCCTTTCACCGGTTTTATTCACTCTCTACACCAATGACTTTGTAAGTTGTAACCCCAACAGTCTAACAGTAAAATTTGCTGATGATACAGCGTTAGTTGGACTCGTTCAAGAAAATAAACTTTCTTTTAGAGAAAATGTTCATCATTTTGTAACCTGGTGTGAGAACAATTTCCTTATGTTGAATGTCAAAAAAACTAAAGAACTCATCATAAATTTTAGGAACAACCAACACATTACAAGCCCTGTCTGTATAAATGGTTTCAACGTTGGGATTGTAGATGAATACAAGTACCTTGGCACAGTAATAGATACTAATACCAATGCTAATACTGTTGCAGTTTTCAAAAAATGTCACCAAAGATTACATTTCATGCGCAACCTACGACCTTTTAATGTAAATGAACGTGTACTATCCCTCTTTTATCATTGTTTCCTTGAGAGCATATTAGCTTTTTTTCCCAATGTTGGTATGGTTCCTTATCTATTGTTAACAAGTCTCGAATAGAAAAAGTTGTTCAAATTGCAGGGAAAATTACCGGAGTTCCTTTTACAAATTTATCATAACTTTATGAAACACAATTTTAAAAATTATCCATCAAGATTTTGTCAGATGCAGATCATGTCTTATACGGGGAGTTTGTTAAGCTTCCTTCAGGCTGAAGATATTTTTTACCCCGTTATAAAACCAATAGAGGTAAAAATACATTCATTCCTTTCAGCGTTCATCTGTTAAATAATCTTTGAATTAATAGAGTGTGTTTGTTTATGTATTACATGTCACGTGTGTTGCTATTCCTGTATGTACAAGCTCTGTAATGATACAAAATGAATTCCTTTCAGGGTAATAGATTATTATTATTATTAGGTCTTCAGACGAAAGTCGTGAAGACCTACTGTTATTATCCTGTTTATTCTTATTATTTGTACAGAAAGTGTGTCGCTCCTACAGCCAAAACTGTACATGCAAAGTACATGCAACTTTCAGGCATGAGAGCCTCTCAGCTCAAGTTGATACAGATCAAGCAAATCTGCACTTGCTGTCTCCGTTGCAGACTTACAGCCCCTATAAATTTCGCAAATTAACATGGGCAAAATTTTCAAAATGCACTTACAGACTTGCAACTTGCTTCAAAAGATGCGCATTTGCATCTCCAACAAAAAAGCAAATCATGACAAAGTTGTAGGTCACGTGCTTTTGACGCCATCTTGCTTTTACTGCATTTTTCAGCATTTTCGACCCCATGCGTCTTTGAAAATCTTCTCCTCTGAAGATACTTGCACGAAAGAGCTGAAACTTGTACATAATGCAGCTGAAGCATTGTACTACTCAGGATACTCATGGGAAGTGCGTAACCCTAATACTTTTTTCACAGTGACCTCTCGAAAATGTCAAAAACTGCGTAATCGCCAACTTCAAGGGCACACAACTCTAAAACCTAGGACAGGAATTGCATGATTTTTACAGGAAAGCAAGACCTCCTTGTGATCTACGAGAATCATTAATGAAATAGGTGGCGAATAGTCTCTGTCGCCTTTTATGAAGGTTAAAAAAGGATATCAAAACATTGCTTTTCTATCAGACTAAATGATCGCAGAAGGACAGACAGACAGACAGACAGACCGACAGACAGAGGGGAGAGAAAGATCACCAGCCTCAATGCAAAAAAAAAAAAAAAAAAAAAAAGAAAACCAACCCTCGAAAATTTACTGAGTGCCCAGATGCACCTTTCTTTTGAGACTAGCAACCTTGTCGGGGATTTTGACATGCTTGGTTCCAGCAAGATAATTTTCGCCCGATTTTGCTTTCAATTCTACCCTAGGTACTGACTTGAAACTTCTTTCTTACCACCAAAAAAATAGAAAACAAGGAAATATTGCACCTGATGAATGCATAGGCTTCTGAAGACCGGCAGTATTGCCCACAAGGCAGTCCTAGATCCTAGTTATTATTATTATTATTATTATTATTATTATTATTATTATTATAACACTCCTCTACATACACTCCTCTACTTACAAATTAAACCTCAACATACATGCCTTCATCTAACACGTCATTGGAATACACGCCTAAACATGCAATTGAACTTCATCATACATTCCTTTCCTTACACCCATTTAAATATAACAAACATACATCAACATACACAGCTCGACAAACATCCCCCAAACATGCACGCCTCAACATACACACCTCCACATACACGCCTCAACATACATGCCTCGACATACATGCCTCAAAATAGACACCTCAGTAAGACACATGAATAGGCATAGCTGAACAAACATGCCTCAACATACCCTTCTCAACATACCCTTCTCAACATACATGTCTTGACATACACTCCTGAACACACACTCCTAAGCATACATGTCTCAACATAGATGGCTCAACATACGCTCCTTAACATACGCTAAACAACATACACTCAATAGTAATACATATGCATGAGAGATTCTTCTACTTTCTAATAGGCACAATCTTTGTTGGAAGGTGACGATGCTAGTGCTTGGCCGCTTGCTTGCGATCTGCGCAGGGACAGCATGTTTTTTTATGATCATATGCCGCACAAAGTATTTTCTGAATTGACAGCTTGTTGTAACCTTTGGGAATTCTGTATAAGATATGGTCAAGGAAAAGTCTCCATTAGTTTGGCACAAGGCTCGTCCAAGGCCGATTGGCAGAGCACCATATCTGACTTAAAACAGTCATTTCCAACTATTGGAGGTCGCTATTTATTGACATTTTTTATGTTAACTTAGTGTCAGAAGACATCAAATTTATCAAAAATCTTCTTTTTTGCTTTCAAGTAAATATTAATGTGTTTATTTTACTTATTCAGTGTGGTTTAACCACAAAAAAATTGGCAACCCCTGAATAAACTATTGGAGGTTGGACATTGGTTGATAACTATTGGAGGGTATCTTCACTTTATTATGTCTTATTGGAGACAATGCAAGGGCTAGATGAAACTTATGTTTACACAACTTTGTTTTGGTTATAAAGAATTTAGGAGTTCAAAATGACAACGTTCAAAAAATGAAACCACACATGCTTCCACCATTTGAGAGATATATTTGAACAGGTTGTATGAAAGCATCTGGTTGCCCTAATCTACACCTCCAATATATCAATGCACCATACAAGGTTTTGCTATAGCTTCCCCAGTCATTCGGTTCTTCTTCCCTGTCTCTGTGATTTCAACATCTTCTACATCTTCAACGGTTGTCATAAGCAACACTGACCCCTGTCCTGATACCTTAAAAAATGAGTAGGTCTTGGTTATGAGACAATTAAATTTCCTTTTGTCTGTTTCCCCTTTCCCTCAGTGACACAGAGGAATAGAAATTATCCATGAACACAAGTCCATCATGAGATCAAAAGTTTTCCCGTCAGCAGAAACAGTTTCATTGGTTGTGTATTGTTGGAACTTGCAAATATAACATGTATGCCTTTACATCATACTTCTTTGTCTTGTTAGGATTGTATTCTTTAATTTGAAACTTAGATTGCCTTTTCGAAGGCAACAAGGCTTTGTTTTGATGTGATTTATAAACTCTAGAAAAATTATGTATGAGTCGCTGATCCAAATAACCTTTTTTTATTGTTTGGTGTCAAATTTGGTCTGTTTCATCCAGGTGTAACAGGCAAACTTTCCCCCATGGGCTAAGCTTTCCAAGGGAAAATCTCAATCTAACCTTGGTCATATCTGACCAATTTCTACTGTCATGGATAGCAATTTTGGCATTATGAGGCTAATTCTTTCAAACACTCTTTTTTTCGAAAGGTACAAGATCTTCCTGCTAAACCCCAATTCACCTCACCTCACCTCCTGCTAAGTGTTTTTCTTAGGATCAAGAGGGGAGATTCTGGCTTTGATAGCCTATTTTCACCCCAACCTTTGTTTAATTAATTATAGAAGATGTGAGATTCTTGTCTAGTTATGCTCTTCAACTTTGTTTACATGCACAAGGGGCAGCTAGGAATTTCTTCACCAACCTTGTTTGTTCAGCACAAAAGGGACAGATTCTGGCCAAGCTGGGCTACTTCTTCTCCACGCTTGTTGTTCAGAAAATAGGGGGAGAATCGGGCGTAGCTAGGCTACTTCTTCGCCATCTTTGGTTGTAAGCAAAATGGGACAGATTCTGGCCTAGTTAGGCTACTTTTTCCCTTAGTTGTAATTTACAAGGGAGAGATTCTGATAAAGGCTATTCGGATATTGGCTACCCTTGGATATTATGTACAAGGCGGAGATTCTGGCATAGGTGGAATTCTTCTTTGCCATCCTTAGTAGTTATGTTCAAAGGATAGATTCTGGCCCCAACTAGGATACTTGTTCCCCACCCTAGCTAAGCTTGTTCTCCCCCATTCTTATTTTTATGTCAAAAGGGGGAGATTCTGACCTAGCTATAGGCTACATCTTCCCCAACCTGTCACAGGGCATGCATTTTTTATATATTGCTATTGTCAATGCTAAGAATGCTTTCATTTCTTTACCATTTGTATTATACCAATTCCCTAAACCTTGAGCAGAGTTTCAGCACTGTGTCATAAACTTGCTGGTGAATGTATCTGATGGTTTCTGTAGCCATCGTTCCGTAATCATTTTCATGAATGAACAACGAGATCAGGCTATTCTGAGAACCATCCTAATCCTGTGTTGTCAGTAACATGCAGTCAAACACGTCCATGTGTCCTCGGCCCCTCCTCTCAGTGTTCCATTAAGTCTTTAAAGTCAAAATGTGTGCTCCTTTCGTTTTATTGCTCATATGAAGGCCACTGAACTCTTCCTCTGTAGAAGTACCAGCCCCACCAGTAGCCCCACTACAACATCCGTCCATTGAAGATCGTTTCTGGAGCATTTCTTGAGCATTTGTCTTGGCAACTACAAATTTGGTTACATATGAGGTGCTGATTGCCTTATAGAGGTTACAAATCCAGAGTGACAATAATTTTTGAAAATGTTTAGACTTTGTACCTTTTACAGTGCATTTCTTAAAAACTCTACTTCTATTTTCTATATATGAATATTACCTATAGTATGTTGTTGTTCCGTTAAGGGGTTGAAACTTAAGGGTTTCAATAACTTTTGAAGTTTGATGCATCTTTTAGTGGTGCAAATTTTCTTTGAAATCATGACCAAAAACAGCAAAGAAAAACAAGTTTGATCATGTATATGACCTATGTGTTTACCTTCAATTGTCCAAATATGTAATATCACATTCTTTCATTGAAAGTGATCCTTATTTTTTAATTTGATTGACTACAGATGTTTTTCGAAATACTAATATTGCAATAAGGCAATCAAACAATAGGCATCTTCACAACGTCAAGGCCAAAACGAAAAGATTTCGAACTCTTTCTGCTTCGCCCTTGACATCACGGCCCACATTTTCTGTGCTAAGAGTTTAGCACACTGCAGGCCCTTCCAATAGGCCAATCAGAAGGCGGCTTTCAAAATGAACTTCAAATGTCAACGGCAAAGATAGCTGTAGGGACCTGTCATGTTGAAGAGAAGACTATTGAAAATATTAATTTTTAAATGTAATTTCAGGCATATGTTTAGATGGATACAGGGTAGATCTATCACGTTTGAGGTCGATCAATATTTACTGTAGAGATTGTAAAGTTTAAAAGTAATGTCAATACGAAATTATTTTACGAATGGAATTCGTTGTTTCAATTTTGAATGTTTCTCATAAAATGTATACGTTTTCAAACAAAAATATTGCGAAATATTAGTTATCAAACTTTATGTAATGGCGCCATCGTTTTGTGTTATGTTGGAGAAAAACGATGAGATTTACTCAAATTCTGAACACCGAAAGATGGGATGTGTGAAAACTTGATGCCGACTGGGTTTGATCGAAAGTATCAAAACGGGAGTAAATGCATCATTTTGTAAAATATATATTGACTGCTGCACATGCAAAACAGGGATTTTTTTTTCATTTCAAGTGAGTGAGTGAGTTGGGGTTAAACGTGCTTTGAACAATATTTCAGTAATGAAATTCCATTGTGACAAGCTCTCAGTTTTTGTATCAGTGCACTACAATTTTACTCTCATAAATAATCTACTGCTTATGACGTAAAACATATGCCTTGAAAAAGGATCATTTAAAGAGGGAGAAAAAAAATTAATTACTTGCGGAATACGGCCTGATGTGATTTAATTGTTCAAACTTAATTCTTGTTGCTGTCAGTGAATTCCTGCAAATGATCCATCTGACTAAAGTATGATATGAAATTTTGCTTGGAATATCTTTATCATAAGGTCTCAAGGCTGGGCGAAGGTTTCGAATGTAAATGGGGATTTCATTGGCTGCAGGTTAGCAGCTAGTAAGGGTGGTAACTCGTAATGACATTAGGTGTCGCTGCTTCCTATCACAGGTTTTGTTACCGATGAGGGCAAGGTAGAAAATGGATTGAGTCTATCTCTATACATCTTCACCTTGCCGTGGGAAGATGAACAATAGGTGGAGGTATGTGAGTTGTACTCACTTGAGCCTTGTTTCAATATCACTTTCCTTGTCTCTATCACTATTACTCTCATCAGTAGATTCCATGTCAGAAACTTCATCGGCGTGGACCTCGTTTATGAAGTCGTTTTTGCTTGATGTAGACATAGACTCCAAACTCATAGTCCCTGGCCTCCTGCCTCTGGGTATCTTTCACATTAATCTGTAATTGATTGAAAAGAATCTAGGTATATACAAGATATGATATCAGCAGATGATCACATTTACAGAGAAATTCACTGTGAGTCTCATAGTTATTCAATTGCCACACTAACACAAAAGTGTTTGAAACAAATTGCTGATTCGCCACCATTTACATTATGGCAACAGTGGTGGTTGGCTGGACATTTTCTAACTGTTGTGGCGAGTCCCTGACATCTTGATACATGATTTTGCCAAAGTTAATAATCTGGACAATTTTGAATTTAGCTGGACAGTTTGTAACTGTCTGACAACTTTTCACAGTCATTGCAGACGTTGTGTAAACTTAACCGACCTCGGTGCCATCATCTGACCTCCTAAACAGTGAGACTGCAAATAGTGGAAGATTGTCGGATGTGGATTACAAGATATTTACATTACTTGACGTCTCTTCCAAGAATGGTGGAATCCTTGGACCTTTAGACAACAATTGAGATCCCTTGACCAGAAAAGTTGTCTTTGGAAAATGCCCAATACCTCATGGCAATGCCTGATGCAAGATCCCCAATCTCAAAAACGACCAAAAAAAATTGAAAACCCCAAAGTTCTGTCTCAGGATAGTTTCATGGTTTATAAAACTCTATAATTGAACAATAAAGAAACCTTGTTTCCTTCATTATGCTTTTACTTCTTACATTTTACTTTCAACATTTTTGTGGCGCTTGTAATTTTATTTCTGTGAGCCCATATGCAACATTTATAACAAATTTAAAATAATTTGCTCTCTCTCTAAGTTGTAGAGTACACCACTTGGTTACAGAAAGTCGAAGTGCAAAAGTTGCACCTTGGCACCACTTGTTGTGCCTTCATTTCTTTGTGTGTATGTATGATTTATGTTTATGAATTGAAGAACATTGTTTCTTCTTTATTATGTTTCTAAAATTTATCAAAATCTGTCAGTAAGACATGTTGTGTGAAATAAAGGTACATGAAGAATCTCTGTTAATTTCACATGATAAGAAAAGCAAAACGCCCTTTTGTGCTACGCATGCTGTATCAATATTCATTTAGTGCCTATACATATTATATCAAATTTGAGACAATTCATATCTCTTGTCAGTGATATAAATGGTTATGGAATTCTTCATTCAGTTACGTAGATATAGGTCATAGGTTCTGACTTGATTTTTATTGTTATTGTGAATAATTCATATGTAATTGAAGAAAAAAATTTCTTGTTTATTATGATATACATATGTGTGTTACCAACTCATTGTTATCTAAAGGATGATATCACTACGGTTGAGTAATAGATAGCTTTACACACATTATACACATATATATCATGATCCATGAATGTGGCTTTTGAAGGTTAGACCAATATCTAAATTGTATTTTTTGTGGTTTGTGTGGAAAAATTAGTCATTCAGTGAGTCTCTGAGCAACCCTTTTGACCGGAGTATTTCTCTCATGCTTTTCGAGCTACCTTCACAAAACTTAATACACATGTCTACCATGATCCATAGATGTGCCTTTTGAAGGTAAGACCATGGTATTCATGGAAACATGCTTAAATCTCTGACAAACCCTTTTGTCACAATCGTACCCCCTGCACTGTTTAGCTATCTTCAACAAACTTGATTCACATGTCCATCATGATTCCAAAATGTGTCTTTTAAAGGTAATACTTAAATCCTAATTTTTGCAGTCTCCATGGCAACATGATCTAATTTGTGTCTCTAAGAGAAGGTCGATATGAAATTTCAGTGCTTCCATTGAAAAATACGAAGGCAAGTTGACAACTATTAAGATATTAATACTACCTTGTATAAACTTTATGTCCACTTTCATCCAGCTTAACACTTATTTGAATTATTTACTACTATGAGTAAAAATTTGACTTTCGTTGTCAATTAAAACCAACCTCCATCTTACTTGCCCAAAAACCCTTTTGCCAGATGGGTTTAAGGTATGGGCTTTGTCTGTAATACATCCATTGGTTGTTGCCTGTAAACATTTCACATTTTCCAGCTCTCACCCAGAACTGCTGTACCCTCAACCTATAAATAACTTTTTATTTGGATATTTAGTGATCCAATAGATTAAGAAATAAACAAAGGGGTTTGTTCAACTGTCTCTCTGTATTTCATATCTAGGTTTTGAACCTTGGGTGAAACATTCAATACCTCAGTAGCAACAGTCAAATGACTTTGTTTTTATCATTGATTGATAAATTTATTGATTTATTGCTATCTTTGACTGATGTATTGTTTCATTTCCAGGTTTCTTCAAGAGAACAGTACAGAACAAGAAAGTGTATTCCTGTGTAGATAACAGAAGTTGCCAAATTGATAAGAGTCAACGGAAGCGATGTCCATACTGCAGGTTTCAGAAGTGTCTCAGTGTGGGCATGAAGCTGGAAGGTGAGTTGTTGCTTTTGTTTGTGTGATTTGAAATGCTTCAAACAAGCCGGGCACATCTTATTCATTGAAACAATCAAATGCATGTAGTTCATTTCATGACAACAACACCTTTAGATACATGAAGTATATTATATGGGTGTCCATGACGTCCATGATGTTTGAGAAACAAATGTCTAAATGTTAGTATATCCCGAGTGAGAGAAGGGAAATACTAATATTAGACACAAGTGTTGTGAACATAGTTTGTCTTAGTTTGGTACAAATGTGGAATAATGTTTATAACCGAAGTCGTAAAATAATCAAAATCAACATCCAAGCATAGGCAGATTACCCGCCGTCAGCGCAATTAGAATGCAACATCATAGACAAACTACTATGTTAGGACATGGCACCTTGAAAAAGTTCCATTTTGCCCTAGGGCATTGTATGAAACATATGAACCCTGATATGATTGCCCATGTAGGTAATTAATTGGAATAAATCTAAATCTTAGAAACGGTCATTAAGTGTTGCACAATTTCTCATTGAAATACAAAGATGCTGAATAAAAAATTTAGAAATTTTATACGCCTTCTTCAAAGAAAGTGGTGGTATATAGTGGTTATTCTGCCAGTCAGTCTGTCATTCTGTCCAGTCAGTTTTTCAAAACTCCTAAGGTGTATGTCAACAAAACAATAATCATGATAATAATTTTAATCATTTACATTCTTTATAGCTTAGACAAATTAGCAACTTCCTAGAAATAAAAAGTTTTTTTGACTTGCTTTCATTGTATACAGTAGTGACATGTTTTCTCAAAAACTATGACATCTAGTTTAACAAAATGTGGGTTGTGGGTCCATCTAATGATTCTCTTGATTCAGTCTGAAAGTAGTTTCCGAAACTTTATTTTTTTCAAAGGCTCGGCCCTTGAATCTGTTATTGAACTAGGTGTGAATGACGAATCTCATGATCCTATTTGAAAAAGTTTTCTTCAATTCAAGGGTATTTAAACAAAACGAGATGTATTGCTACGTTGATTTACTTTGCGTCAGAACTGCAACGAATACACCACCAGGCGAATATGATACGTATCACGAATATGGGGTAGCGAATACGAATAATTATTCACGAATAAGATTGCAAAAATAAACAAATTGAAAACACCAAAAATGGGGTAGTCTGGGTTAATTTAATCCATTTTGACTTTCTATATTTAACAATGTAAAATAAACAATGAACTTGGAACTGCGTTCACAAAGTATTTATGTGCTATATTTCACATTGTCTCAACCTGTCAACAAGAAGTAATGCGAAATCTATATTCATCTCGTTGTGATAAAAATTGATATTGCTGGTCAAAGTAAACATCACAATAGTCAAAAAGAATAAAAACATTATATTCAATACGGCAACACACAAGTGATATGTTTATTTTATTTGTTGATTAATGTTGTACATTGTCTCTCAACGTAAATTTGTACAATCAGAGGTTAGAAAAAGCTTTGCTCCCGGAACAAGCATTAATAATGTAAACTCCATATTTGGATGTACCCATGATGGCTTAGCCAATCGCTGGCTTTGGAAAGACTGGCTCAGCTAATGTGAACGTAAATAAAAAAGTATTTTTATTCAGATTGAATACAAATTTTGTGCACATAATTTATAATAAAGTCAATACTAAAAAAAACATTTTATAAATTGAAAATATTCAGTTTTCATTGTAACGAATAACGAATACGATTCACATCCTGCCACGGTTTGATTCACCAAATATATGAATGTATCGTTGCAGCTCTAATCTCAATACATGAAAATTAGCATAACACTCACTCATTTGCTTACAAGCGTGCACTCACACCATACATACACCCTCCTATCGCACGCCCTATGGTCTGAACCCATGGGCGTATTTCGATATGGGTTGGATCATTTGAAAAAGAATAAAATTGTCTTCAATTCAATATTAAACACATAACTGGGCTACCTGAAATGAAAATACTGCATGTTCTGCAAAAAAAATGATTTTTTCATATTTTTAGTTTTATACCATTTTCTCACACCATTTTTCTCATGATGTGCTCAACGTATTTAAATGACATTATAGAGTTTTAAAATGTAGAATTTTTTTAATCAATTGTAAACTTTATTCTAGACATATTTTTGTAAGAAATTTTATATTGATGTCAAGAGGAACTATTCGTCTTAAGTTTTGTATTGACTGAAATTGTGGAGTAATGGCGCCCGAATTAAGAACAAGTTTACTTCGGCTTTAGAAACCATTCTAGGAGTGATAGAAATTTCATTCAAAGTGCCAGGTAAGTATCATCCATTTGTTAAACAAGATTTGCTGACTAGTTTTGTATAAAACAATATTACGTCCATCATTCGCCATGTAAACACACCATATGTTGTTAAAACGGTCGCGTCTGGCGGAGCTGGAATATTCAGCCACTGGTGCTAATTTCGCCTTTACAGTAGTGAGGCTGAAAAATTCAGACTCATACCAAGGCTGGCTGTACCCAGCACTGAGCGCAGACCACGTACAATTATTCCTCTTTACGATGATGTAAAACTATTACAGTATGAGCTGTAGTTAAATTTTGACAAGCTTCTTAAGAATTTCTTTATCTCCACTTTTATGTGTTCCTGTTCAAGGTCAAGGTTATGTGTAATGAATCATTAAAAAAATTCCTTGTAAACTCTGTAACTTGAAAAGTTTTGGTTATGTGAGGATACACTTGCTTTTTAGTTTTTTACTTTGAAGTGGGTGTACGACAGCATCTGGTCTGCCCGATCCACATCGCCCATTTATATGTTGTTGTATTCATGTACTATACATGCATGGTTTTGTATTGGGTACCCAAGTGGATCAGTTCCAGTTCTGATCTGCTATCTCTACAATTTTCTGTATCTTCAACAGTAGTCATGAGCAACACTGACTTCTTGTCCTCAAACCTCACAAGGTTGTGAGTGGCAATCATATCACCTTCCTTCTGTTTTGTCTTTGCTCATAAGGAATGCCTTTTAAGATTTTCTCAACGTTCCCGTCACACCAGACCCATTCCCACAACTTTATATGCAATGTCACTGTCAAGTAGAAATTATCCATGAACACATGGTATCCTTTCCCAAGGTAATTTTGACTATGTCCATCATCAAATCAAATGTTTTCCCAACCTCAGAAACACTTTTTGTTTTCAATTGTAGAGTTTGAACCTATAGATATAACAATTTTGGAGTCACACAACCTTTTTCTCATACTCCATGGGTTTGTCTTGAATGTAGACTTTGAAACTGAAGTTTTCTAAATTCAATATAAATTTGCTGATGGGGCTTGTAAACTTTTAAAAAACGATGTACTTTTCGGTTGTAGATGTAGCCAAGTTTATTGATTGATGAAAAATTTGATGGGATTTGTCCCGGCATCAAAGTTCATCAAAGTTCTTCTATTCAACTAGAGACATTGCTATAATCATTGCTATAAATACTTTCTCGTTCCCTTAACATTAGTATCATACCACAGCCTAAACCTCGAACAGGGATCCAGAGCCTTTCCACCTGCCTCATGGTGAAAGTATCTGTTGTTTTCTGTGGCCATCGTTTCATAATCATCTTCATAAATATACATATCAAAATAGGACATGGAGTATCAGGCATGTCTCTGTACAGTCCTAATCCTGTGTTCCCTGTGAAGTCAACACTTCATGGATAAGACCTCTTCCCACATCTCAGTGAGCCTGAAAGTCTCCATAATGCTCTTAGTGTGTATATATCCATATCATAATTCTGTAACTAATTGGAAAAGAATTAGGTATGTGCAACATTATAAAATCAACACATGAACAATTAATCAGAAATTCAATGTGAGCTTCATGGACATTCAATTTCTACATATAATTAGTGTTTGATACAACATTGTTGTTAGCGCAAATGACCATCAACATTTATCAGGATGAGGAGGATACTCTCTAGCAACTCCCAGACAACTTCTTACACGACTTATGCTGATGATACACAATTGTATCTGGATGGATCAGAAAGAAGCCTTAATGCTGCAATTGAAACACTCAATAAGTTCTATCAGATGTCTGGGTTAAAAATGAATATAAACAAAACAAAGGCTATATGGATAGGTTCAACGACAGGTAGTAGCATCACTTTAGCAAATGATCTTTTTCTTGACTTGCACAATGGGGACTTTGAAATCCTAGGAATAACTTTAAATGCTTCTCTTAAAGATCTTTGGGTAATAAACACAAGAAAGCGATTTGAACATATCAATAGGTTATTAGCTAGCTGGCGTAGGAGAAATTTGACCCTTATTGGAAAAATTACAGTTATCAAAAGCTTAGCTATTTCAACTTTAGTACATATCTTTTCTGCACTCCCCAGCCCCCCCCAAAACATTCATTGCTAAACTCAACAAAATAATCTACAGCTTCCTTTGGAACAACAAAAATGATAAAATTAAGAGATCAAATATTGTTAGAACTTATGATGATGGAGGCCTTAGAATGATTGACATTGAATGTTTTATCAAGGCACTTAAACTATCATCATTAAAGCATCACTTAAAAAAAGAACTCGCTTTAGAAAGAATTGTCCCCTCTAATCAACTAATTCTGCTTGGCTCTAATGCTGTTGATTGTTTGTCTAACAATGACAATCCTTATTGGAGGGATGTGTTATCGGCTTGGAAAATATTTTATGAAAAACACAACTTTGATCAAAATTATATAGACCAAATTCTTACTCAGCCACTCTGGTTTAAATCTTCATATATAGTAGAAAATTGGTTTGATGATGGTATACATTGTATACGAGACATTGTCAATGGAAATGGTTTTATTAGCTTTGAAAACCTAAAAGAGATATACAAAATAAGAGGAACCTTCTTAGATTATCAACAGTTATTTAATAATATACCAAAGACTTGGAGACAACTGTTAGCAAGCAGATTTATTTCCTTAAGGTTTTTATCAATCAACCCTGCGATCCAAGACATGATCTCTAACAATAAGGGTTCAAGAATTTGTTATGACAAACTGATAAAAAACAGCACAACCCCTAAGGTATTTGATTATTTGAACGCGGTTTTCGAACAAGAATTAATTTGGAATGATATCTTTAGACATTATAGGAAATCTACTTATGATTGCAAGCTTTTAGATTTCCAGTACAAATTCATCTACAGAATTATATATACAAAAAAGGAACTTTTGAAGATGAAATTAGTTGATGATGATAAATGCATTTTTTTTAAAGATACCTCAGGAGATATTTTGCATGTTTACTATGAGTGTGAATTTGTACAAAACTTTTGGCATAATGTAGAAATGTTTCTGAATACCCACCTCCAATGTAATATTACACTTACAAAGGTGGATATCATGTTTGGGTTAAATTAGCAGAATAAAATATTAAATCACATAATTCTGCTTGCCAAAAGATTCATTTATATTTCAAGTATCAAACAACATGCTCTTTCTTATGAGGTATTTCTTAAAACTCTAAAAGAAACATGCACAATTGACAAATTTATTGCTAAGAAAAATAATAAATTGGGTCCCTTCTTTATGAAGTGGAAACAATAACTTGCCATTCTTTACTCTAATTGAAGCGCTCATAAAATCCACAAAAATTCATTGTCCAGCGTACTTTACAACAATGTTATTTCTGAATGGCTACCCTCACTGATGATTGTATTATTTCCAGATGTGTTGGCTTTATGACATGTACATTGCCTACTGTGTAATATGAACTGTAAACATGAATTGAAATGGAATAAAAAAAACAAAAAAAACTTCTTACACGACTTTGACGAAGGCACTGATGGCTTTCAACATTGCTGATATTGATCCCAAACTTGCCATTTTTTCTGTCTTCCTGGACAACAAGATTGCTAGCTGTGGACGCCTACCTTCTATCTCAGTTCTGTTTGTCAGTTTTGGTTTTCAAAAGTTGTTCAACATTTAACTTCTCTTCCAAGAATCAAAGGTTCCACGCACCTATCTGTCAGGATATTCCAGAGTAACAAGGTACCCTGCAAAACAATTCTGTTCTTCAAACGTAAAGCATTCTCTCCTGACATATATACTTAAGTGTTTCACACCCTTGAAGAACACCAAACATTATCTTTTATTCATGAAAATTTGACAATTTCAAAAATAGTTTGGAATGCGCAGATCAAAATGTGGGGCCTTTATTCTCAGTTAATATAGAAACAAATATAGTCGCAAGCGACGACAAAAGTATTAAGCGCATAAAAAGCACATTCAGTACAAAGATAGTGATGTTAGCTAGCTTCACTGAAAATTTCATGAAGATTGGTGCATGTTGTATCTGAAAATTGCGATAATTGCAAAGAAGTTGATAATGTGCAAAACGTATGCTACTTAGGAATTCGCCGTGATTTGCTTTTTTGCTCGTGATGTAATTGCCTATAGTTTGAATCAAGTTACAGGTCTCTAAGTGCATTTTGAAAAAAATCCTATGTTAATTTTTCGAACTTTCGATCGTACTGTGCCTTTAACGCTTATGCCGATTAAGCCCAAAAGCTTATTGTGGCATCGTCTCATGAAGCTTTATCTGGCTGGCAAGTTTGGCTTTAATAGCTTTAGCAGTTTGGGCTGAATCGTGTTAACAAGAATTGTCGAATCTTGACAAGCAATTTCTGGAACAAATGAATTGATATTGTGCAAAAACTATAATAGTTATGAAATCGTCATGATTGACTTTTTTGTTCATACGGTTATTACGCTTCATTCAAAACAAGTTTCAGGTCTCTAAGTGCATTTTGTAAAAATTGCCAATGTTATTTTTTTGTAACCATATTTTTGCTGTTTTTGATCGTTTATTGTGAACGAAATTGACTGTTCGCGATCAATGTTTTAACAGTTTCTGCAAGTCCACATACTGGTCTTACATTCATGAAAAAATATTGCAATTTTGAGTCTAACTTTTTGAGTTATCGCCCCTTGAACATGCTTATAGGAGCTAAGTCGCCCGACTTTGCAGGGTTGCTGAGAAAAAAGTTTTAATGTTAGGACCTTGAAAAGGTCAAATTCAAAATTACAATGCTTCAGCTACATTGAATATGAATTTCAGCTCTTAGATGCAAGTATCTTCAGAGAAGAAGATTCTCAAAGATGCATGGGGTCCGTAAATTTCAAAACGTCCAAATAAAGCAATATGGCGGCTAAACTACTGATGCTACGAATTTGCCATGATTGACTTTTTTGCTTACAATGTTACTGTGCATTGTTTAAAAAAAGTTGCAAGTCTCTAAGTGCATTTTGAAAATTTTTCCCATGTTAATTTTTCGAACTTTGGATCGTACTGTGCCTTTAACGCTTAAGCCGATTAAGCCCAAAAGCTTATTGTGGCTTCGTCTCATGAAGCTCTATCAGGCTGGTAAGTTTGGCTGTAATAGCTTTAGCGGTTTGGGCTAAATCGCGGCGACAAAATCGGTGGAATAAAAAAATAATAATAATAATAAAACACACCAATAACAATAAGGATTCAGCAAAATTGCTGAATCCTTAATAATAATAAAACACGCCAATAACAGTAAGGATTCAGCAAAATTGCTGAATCCTTAAGAAAACACGCCAATAACAATAAGGATTCAGCAAAATTGCTGAATCCTTAATAATAATAATAAAACACGCCAATAACAATAAGGATTCCGCAAAATTGCTGAATCCTTAAATATAGTCGCAAGCGACGACAATGACAGGATTCAGCAAAATATGAGCACCCGTGGCTCTTGGGGGCAAACTAAGTGCTTTTCCAAGTTTAGATAGCGTTTCGAAGATAGTTTTAGTACACTGCAGTTGATTTAGCCGTATTCTGAAGCAAAATGACATTTGGTATACGTATTCAGTACGTAGCGAGATATATGAGCGGAAGTGAGGTTTACTCAATGTACATGACCTGCTGCCAGTTGAGGCAAGAAAGCAACAACATCAAAATGTAAGGGGTATCTGGAGGGGAGGCAGTAGAGGTTTGAAAGTTGAAAAAGGGCTAGTGTTTTCCTTTAGCGAGATCAAGTGGTTTGCTGACACTGGAATATAGTTCCCGAATGCTGGTACATAGGTTGAGGATCTTAATATATATAAATAATCAAGACTATGTCAGTCAGTTAGGCAGGCTTTTTTGCTCGCTTCTCTGCCTGCCTGCTCAGAATTTGACAGTGCTTGACGCACTTGTGTGCATTTGTTCATCTCGCACACGTTGACCATACGTGCAGTCGTACGCACTTCTGCTTTAAAGAGCGATTTTGTCCTTCTGTAGACTGTCAATTACGTGGTTGTTTATGAGACATCGGAGAGTATTTCTCTCAAACTTTACCCCATGTCGCATATCTTGACAGTTTTCCTTCAACTTTTCAAATTAACCCTTGCTAACGCACGTAACAAATCTCGATACAAGAGCAATGTAGAGTTGATGTGTCAACGTTTGCTTTACAATAGGTGATGGAGGGGGGGGAGGGGGTGCATTTCTGCATTGCATTGTGTTTTCCTTCAACTGTTTGCAATTTAACCCTTCCAAACGCACTTAATTGACATATAGTATGATGCAAACTTTGACTCCCTCATGTGAACTGAAATGACTGTTCGCGATCGATTTTATTCTTGATTCTTAAAGGCCTCGATCATGTCTACCTCTCATGCAAAAATCACGACATTCGACTGCTAGGTATTTGAGTTTTCTGCCCTTGAATATGCTAAAACGAGCAAAGTCGCCCGACTTTGAAGGGTTGCTGAGAAATAAATATTAGACTTTCATCAAACTCAAAAAGACCATAAAATACCCAATGCCTTAGCTACATTATTGGAGATTTTCAGCTCTTAGAAGCAAGTATCTTCAGAGAAGAAGATTCTCAAAGATGCATGGGGTCAGGAAATTGCAAAAAGTCAAATGAAGCAATGTGGCGGCCAAACCACTGATGCTACGACTTTGCCATGATTGACTTTTTTGCTTGAATTGTTACTGTGCATCGTTTGAAAAAAGTTGCAAGTCTCTATGTGCATTTTGAAAAATTTTCCAATGTTAATTTTTCGAAATTTCGATCGTACTGTGCCATTAACGCTTAAGCCGATTAAGCCCAAAAGCTTATTGCGGCTTCGTCTGATGAAGCTCTACAAGACTGGCAAGTTTGGCTGTAATAGCTTTAACGGTTTGGGTTAAATCGCGGCGACAAAATCGGTGGAATAAAAAAAAAAATAATAATAAAACACACCAATAACAATAAGGATTCAGCAAAATTGCTGAATCCTTAATAATAATAAAACACGCCAATAACAATAAGGATTCAGCAAAATTGCTGAATCCTTAATTATGCAAAATGGGAAAGATGTCAAATGAAATTTCAATGTACATCCAAATTTGAATCCTTACACTGTCATAACCTTTGTCAATTTTCCCTAACTCCTCTCCCTCAAAAATGTAAAGGCAGGAATTTTCATTAAACATCTTCTTAAAACTCAATTGGCATAGGAGGCTGTAGGATAAAGACTAAAATGTGAACAATTCTTTGTCCTACCCACAACAATATGGCTGTGGCAGGGGTGTGTATTTAGGGTTATTCACAAAAACCAAAATGTGTTGCTGTAGAAAGCTAAAATTTTCAGAGCAAATTCTTTCTTACATGGAGGGTGAACTTTGTGGATGTGGTCTTGATCCCCCTTAAAACTAGAGTGTGGCAGAGTACCTCAAATCTTTTCTAGTGTCTTTTTAAAAAACCATTAATGTTAGGAATTCTGAAAATAATATCTATCTTTGTAGGATTAAGACTGATCTTGGTAAATTTTAATGCCCCACCTCCAAAATGAAAGGCTTTAAATGGTCGCATTCTAATCGCTTTAACATATTTTGCTTTATTTAGGATCATTGATGCATAGTAGATGGGGTTGATATTTCTAAAGAGTTGAATTTATGCCTGTAACGAAAAAAAAGAAGACAAAAGTATATTGAATTCCCAAATAACTGTTCTCTTCCCATTCATACAGAACGTGGCCGTTTGAAAAACCTGCTCTGTCTTTGTCTCTCTTTGTATGTCTCTCTGTGTGTATCTCTCTGTATGTCTCTCTGTATCTCTCTCTGTCTCTGTCTCTCTCTCTGTCTCTCTCTACCTCTCTCTCCCTCTCTGTGTCTGTCTGTCTCTATCTTTCTCTCTGTCTGTCCATATCACTCTCTGTCTGTCTCTCTCTCTCTGTCTCTATCTCTCTCTCTCTGTCTATCCATATCACTCTCTGTCTGTCTCTATCTCTCTCTCTGTCTTTCTGTGACTGTCTCTCTCTTTGTCTGTCTCTCTGTCTCTTTTCTTTCTCTCTGTCTGTCTCAATCACTCTCTCACTCTGTCTGTCTCTGTCTGTCTCTCTCATTTTCTCTCTGTCTGTTTCTCTCATTTTCTCTCACTCTGTCTGTCTCTGAATCTCTCTGTCTCTCTCTCTCTCATTTTCTCTCTCTCTGTCTTTCTCACTCACTCTCTCTCTCTGTCTTTCTGTGACTGTCTCTCTTTGTCTCTCTCTCTGTCTGTCTCTCTCTTTTCTTTCTCTGTCTGTCTCAATCACTCTCTCACTCTGTCTGTCTCTCTCTTTTCTTTCTCTCTGTCTGTCTCAATCACTCTCACTCTGTCTCTGTCTCTGTCTCTATGTGTCTCTCTCTCTCTCTCTCTCTCTCTCTCTCTCTCTCTCTCTCTCTCTCTCTCTCTCTCTCTCTCTCTCGCTCTCTCTCTCTCTCTCTCTCTCTCTCTCTCTCTCTCTCTCTCTCTGTAACTGTCTCTCTCTTTGTCTCTCTCTCTCTGTCTGTCCATATATCTCTCTGTCTCTCTGTCTCTATCTCTCTCTGTCCATATCTCTCTCTGTCTCTTTCTTTCTCTGTCTCTTTCTCTCTGTCTTTCTGTGACTGTCTCTCTCTGTGTCCATATCTCTCTCTGTCTCTCTGTCTTGCTGTGACTCTCTCTCTTTGTCTCTCACTCTGTCTGTCTCTCTCTTTGTCTCTCACTCTGTCTGTCTCTCTCTGAATCTTTGTCTCTCTCTCTCTGTAACTGTCTCTCTCTTTGTCTCTCTCTCTCTGTCTGTCCATATATCTCTCTGTCTCTCTCTGTCCATATCTCTCTTTGTCTCTCTGTCTCTTTCTCTGTCTTTCTGTGACTGTCTCTCTCTTTGTCACTCACTCTGTCTCTCTCTGAATCTTTCTGTCTGTCTCTCTCATTTTCTCTCTCTCTCTGTCTCTCATTTTCTCTCTGTCTGTCTGTCTCTCTCATTTTCTCTCTCTGTCTCACTCTCTCTATCTCTGTCTCTCTGACTGTCTCTCTCTTTGTCTCTCACTCTGTCTCTCTGTCTGTCTCATTTTCTCTCTCTCTCTGTCTGTCTCCCATTTTCTCTCTCTGTCTCACTCTCTCTGTCTCTGTCAGTTCATGATTATACATAATATATGAATAACAAACAAATTATTGTATTTGAAAGGAAATCTTAATTCTGCAGCTTCTTCTCTATGTAATGAATCAGGTGAAACCATTGCACATGTATAATATGCCTCTCAATATGCATAAGCAATATGGAGAAAACATCAGAATGATTTTTTGTATGTAATTTGTGTTTTTTTTGTTTTCTTGTGAGTTAGTTAAATCCTTTTGGATTCCCTTCTCTTTAATTTTCCTTTGGCTTAACTCTCAGGATAATCTATTTTACTCTCAGTATTGTATATCACACTAGTGTATCATCACACACAAGATCTGATGGTGGAATTCTAGGTTTCACATGATCCACATGTCTCCTAACCACTCTACCATCGGTCAGCTTGACCATGTATGACAATCGACTAGTAACACTCTCAATCTGGTCCTGCTGTGAAGTTCCCAACCTACACATGTTCTGAAATTTGAAATTGTCTGCATTTCATTCTTGAAGACTGTTCAACCAATTTACTGCAACTTCTCTTTAATTTCTGCCCAATTTTTTAAAACATCGAATCCAATCTAGAATGGAGTCTTCTTCGTATGAACAACATCGATGGAGACGTTCCATTTGTTGGTTGTGGCGTGATTCTATATGAAAATAGTAATCGTTTAAGTTAAGTAGCAATAAGGTCACCTTGAACTTTCTTCAACTCTCCTTGATTACCTGCTCTATTCTCTCACCTTACCCTTTCGAGCTGGGTTATGCATCAAAGTTGTGATGTGCTCTACACCATTCTTGACATGAACGTGGCAACCTCCTCTCCCACAAAAGCTGTAGCACTATCTGTGACAACAAGAGGTAGTTGGTTTCCTTTTGAATATCTTCCGATCTCACAGGTAGTGTTTGATCAAGTTCATGAAGCATGAGTACAGTCATATCAGGTCTACATTCACTTGTGTCTGGAGCTGTTAATCTACTCAATGCATCTGCATATGTATGAGCTGTACCTTTCTCATGCACACTTGTTCAATCCAGGGATCGTATGGACAGGGATATGAAACAAATAGCTGATTGTACTATATTACTGCTACACGGGGGTTACACAACTCGACTCGCTCATTAGCTGGCCCAAGTAGGTCATGCTCCACCACACATGGAGACTGGGTTCTGTTTTTTGCGCAAACGTCAATGCGCTGTGTTGTGTAACCAGTTATGCAATGAAAACAACAATGCATTATGGGTCTTCGCATCACACAAGAGACGAGGCGCCTTTTGAATGCAGATAAGTTAGATCAACATATATTGTTCAATAGGTGCCTCCTCTAAAAGAAAAACATCTTGTCGAGTGATCTACGCTGCCATCTCACTGTTGTGACAACAATAACACAAGGGAGGCTACTCTGTTGGTTTTTTTACGGAAAGAAACGGATAGAGCCGGGAATCTTCATAAAACGGTTCCGCTGGAACTGTGCACTAATGCATATGCGCTGTGCCCGAACCCAGTCGTGTGTGCATTGAACCTTAAAGCGAGACTATAGATTGCTAATTAGCCTTTGTTTCATATCCCTGTCTATACGATCCCTGTTCAATCATATGCTCTCAATAAAACAGACCATCTCTGCACTCTGGGTGAAACCACCGGAGGCATAGGGTTGTACTCACTGAATAATGAGATCAATGGCTTGTGATCTGTAACAATTTGGAAATGTCTACCATACACTTGCAAAGTCCAAATATCACATTCAAGCCTTCCGTATTCAACTGTGAATAGTTTTGTTCAGATTCAGATAGTGTCCTAGAAGCAAAACTCCTTGTTCCATCAGAACAGAAGATAAGGCATTTATTTTTTTTTTTTAAACTTAGAATTAGCCTCTGGATCATAGGTATAAGTTTCAAACCCCTCCAATATTCCAAGTCTGCCTTCAAAAAAACCAAAATGTTTCTCCAACACATCTTGAAGTGACAAAGTAGAAGTCCAAACTCACTGAGGAAGTCTCTAAAGTCCTGTAACTCTGATGTAACGAGCCCAAGGTTTCATTCAGTTTCTTCATTTATAATAGTCATTGGACATACTTTATCAAACTCAAATGTAACTTGCATTTTAACAATGTCAACAGTAATGAAATATGGATCTGGATACTTTGAGTTTCTCTGAAAAATTCTGTGTTCTGTGTAGCGACAGGAAATATTGAGTTCTCAAATGATTTTTCAGGATTTGCAGTTTAATGATCCTGTCCTTACAGCATTTTCTTTCTGTTTAGACTTTCCTTGATATTTCTGATTATAAGTTGAAGATTTCTCTGATTTACACACTTGCTGTCTTGCTCTCTTGTCACAGTTGTGACACTTTTCATTCTTGTAAAAACAAAAGTTTGGCTTATTATCAGTCTTGCCACACCTGAAACAAGGCTTAATGGTTCCTGCATGACCATTACTTGATTTCTGAACATGTCCATGAGATGTACTATCAGTCTTATGCACTGCATTCACTTGACTCACAGGTTTATCTCCATAAATATTGTGTAAGTTTTTATGTGCAATATGAATAGCAATTGCAATCTTCCATGCATTGTCAAAAGTTAATGAAGTCTCTGACAACAATTTCTTCTGAATATATTGTCATCACCTATTTCACACACAATCCTGTCTCTCAACATAGACTGAAGTTTCAGACCGAAGTCAAATCCAACAGTTAACTTTCTCAAGTCAGCCACATACAAAGAAACACTTTCTTCATGCTATTATGACAATGCTAATAACTGTAGATAAATTCTTCACTTTTTCCCACATTTCTTGTGTCAGTATTTTTAAGTTGTTCAGTAAATTCACAAGAGAAACATGAGAATTTTCAATCACCTGGGGCAATCACCTACCCATATCAATAGTCTTCTATATGCTTCAGTAATTAGCAACTCTTTATTGTCCATCACTTTAGGCAATGAAAATGAAACAACTGTATCATTTATGCTTAAGGAAGTATCATGTCAGTCATACTCTGTGACATTTTATATGCTTGAGGACTTAAAAGCTTTGAGTGAATCCCTTAAAGGCACTAGTGCACGCTTTTACGGTTTAAATTGGCTATTTTAAGGTTTAAGAGGACTTATGCAATCACCTAAGCTTTCTATCGATACAATGAAATACTTAAAAATTCTTTACAATTGACCTGCAATCAACAATGAAAAAATTTAGGCAGCCGCTGTCGGCTTGGACATATAACAAATCTAAGGTTAGCTGTGCACTAAACGGATAAATTATAGACAGTTGAAAGCGGCTGAACACTTATTATGTGCAGCTGTTGAATTTACCTAAACTCTGAACTGAGAACAAATAATGAATTATGTTTTATGAAAGCAATGTTGTAAATAAACCGACTTAATAATACAGCATTAGCATTGCTATTAGATTGACCAAAGCGGCTGCCGTTTCCGCCTTTTTGGTTATAAGCAAAATCTTAATATTCCCGTTATCGTAGTTCATGCGGATTTATTGTAACGTAACATTAAATACTTCCGGTCTTTAAAAATCAACTTTACTACCTGAATACGTAAATATTCGTTAAATAACTTACGAGGTAGATTATTTGAGTGAGGTTCTTGAATAATATCGAGAGATATGCAGTATCTGTGCATTCGTTATGTTAAAGCAATATTGGTGTGCACTAGTGCGTTTAAGTAAGGCCCTATTGGGCCCTCCCAAAAAGGAACAACAGTGGAACCTAGAGTGGGATCATTTGCTGTCAAGTTCACAGCTAACCTTTTTCTTCATACTAATGATGTCATAAAGAAATAAACCATGGCCTCATCATCTTGTGTGTGTCTCTATCCACTCCTATCTGATCAGATGCTCTCCCCAGAATTCTGAGGTTGGATCTTAAAGCATCAAGCTACTTCCTTGGGATAAGTCTAGATCAGTGTCATCCTGTGAGATGATAATGTTGATTGTCCTGCTGGTTGGCGGATTATACGACACTAGTCCAAGAATGGAACTTAAGTCTCTGAACTATTTCTTAAAGTGGAGGCGTGAAATGTTCTTGCCACAATGCTACGAAGTCATCAAACAATTTATTGCCAAGTGTAGCAGGCTGCACTCAAGCTCTTATGAACTGATAAGCCTTTAGATTCTTTTGCGGTGAAAACATTTGACAGTATTACGCACCATTCTTCCCCAGTCCATTCATGTGGGTTGAATTCTGACAGTCCAAGTAACACATTTTCTGTAAAAACTAAATTCTAGAAGAGCGAAACACATTAACTTGACTGCTTCTTCTTACTTCATGACGGGTGAATAATTTTTCCATCAGTCATTATCGCTTCATATAATTTTCTTATAAATTGCAGTAATTGAAGTTGTTGAATTTCCAAACAGTGAACAATCAAGCTTCAACTCTCTTTGATGAACTTGGTTCTTTAAGAATGTTTTTTTCTCTGCTGTGATGAAACAGATTTTACTCCTCCAACCTGTTTTCATTAAAATGTTGGATGTTGTAAACTCTTATATTTCCAATACTAAGTCTCTCATCATTGCCTAGTACTGTGTTAAAACAAGTAGAACCATCCATGATCTTATGTCACCTGCCTCAGCGCCAGGTTATGATGTTTCCAAATACCTAGAGGAAGTTGCTTGATAAGGCTGTAGTGACTTATCAGGACATTCAAGATCTTGGATTGTATAGTTTGCTCACCTCAACCATTAGGCAACTTCTAAAGTTTTCCAGGATGAAACCTATTATGATGGGTTTTTTTATGGAACTATCAAGTTGTTTTTTGATTCCTTGGAGGATATACTCATGCATCAACTGATTTTAAATGGATCTGTATTGCACAGTTTTACCAGGCACTCACTTAGTGGAGGTTAATTTTCAGGGAACAAATTTCCCCATACAGATGGTATCATTTGTTATCACTATCAGGTTCCTATTACAGTTTTATGCAGATTAACCTCCTGTCTTGTGTGTTATGTGGTACAGATATCACCTGCTTGTTCCATTCTTGAAGCTGAGCTATAGAAACCATCAAGCAACTACATTGGAAAGAGGGAGTTGTTGAGTTGTCCCCTCTAAAATGTTTATACTCTCCAGGGCCGGTATTCACAAAACTTCTAAGAATTTTCTCAGGCCTTAAGAATTCTTAAGTCCACTAAAAATTCTTAGTTTCCGTAACAACGTTCTTAACTTTTAAGAAATTTCTTAGAAACGGCATTTTGTACTTAGATTTTTTCTTAACTTAAAGTAACCTCATGAGGGCACTTAACTACCTAAGAAAATTCTTAAATCAAATAAAATGGCCGCCGGCAGAAACTATGCCTTCCTCACTGAAAACTTTTCAATGCTTTTGTTGTCTTATAAATGATTAAATCTCAACGAGATTGTTAATTTTGTCTGTTGTACACTTGTGACAGAATATCTGTCATAATTTATTGCTTGAAATATACCTTGAAATCATTTTGACAATAACTAATGATATTAAATAATATGCAAATATTTGATTCTAGCCTAAATAACTAATAATTCAAACTTTTCATTTATTTTGGGGCGAATGACATTATGAACACATAGCACTGTGAAAATGTCTTCTGCTAAGCAAATTGACACTTCATATGAGATGCTTCCCCGGTCCTTGATTGAAATTGACAAGTTAAAAACAACTACATAATGTATGAAAAGTTTGACAGGTATGTGATTGTACTCACTGATACATTTATCAAAACAACCATTCTCATAACAATCACAATACCGTATTCGACGTGATAAGCGCCCGGGGCGCTTAAAAAATTGGTAAAAGGGGGCGCTAATTAAAACGATAAAAATTGTGTTTTCTTACGATACACATGTCTTTGAAATATGGTTTTATAACTTATATCATTATTATGGTGGCTCGGGTCTTGAAATACCCCGTATTCTTCACTTTAGTGTAAGTAAAAGACTTAATGCAAGACTGAAAAACCTTCCAGCATGCAAGGTAAGCAATGTTGAGAGGTGGGCGCTAAATCAGAACGTATATTGTTCAGTCAAAAACATGGTGGGTGGGCGCTTATAGGGGAGTGGGCGCTTATTAAGTCGAATACGGTACTCCATTTTGGGCTTAGTAAGAATCTGAGTTGACAGATTAGAGTTATTCCCCTTCTGGTGCTGTCAAAAATCTATTCATTATTCATTTTGGTTAACTTATATTGATAATGTGTTTATATTTGTGTACATATAACTTCATATTTGTTGTGCTTTTTTTAGAAATTAAAAGCTGAAATTAATATGAAATTTATACACAAATATGAATATTTTACATTTTAATGAATTGATTGAGAAAAATTTATTTCATACTCATTGAATTTATTTGAAATTGAGACCTAATTATTTTGATATGTAATCTTAATTATTTGTGTAAAAATATTTTCTAAACTTTATGCACTTTCAATATAATTCTTTTCCCAATCCAAAGATTTTTCAGAAAAAATCTTGCAAACAATGTTCCAGCTATTGTTTTTCCCAATTCTGTTATGTATTTATTATTTTATTAGTAAACTTAATAGCAATCAAAAAGGAATCTAGGAAGTGATGGTTTTTTTAGCCACATGTATCTTGTATTGTGGAGATATATTAAAATTCTACATCATAACATAAAATTATTTTTCATTATTTCAGTGTACAACTGTACATATATGATTTTCAAAGTTTGTATTATTTTTCAATCAAATGATATTGTGAATATATATTTGCAAATATAACTTTAAATACTAACGTATATAAATTAACTCAACAGAAAATTGAAGAATAAAAGGTTTAATTTAGTATAAACAACAAGCAAGCAATGCTGACTCAAAGAAACATATGATCAAATCATTAAAGCGTTTTATTATTTTGAAATTTTTTTAATTTAACATATTTTCACTTGAGACATGACATAAAGATTTTATATTTTTTGAAAATCTTTGAATTATTACAAATATACAAAATATGACAAACTTAGGTTATATATTCTTTTTTTTACTGACAATCATACAAACCAATTAACCATTGGTACATATATTCCTCTTTACTTGAATGGTTAAAAAGAAAATATAGGCGTTCCGATAAAACTTGAAATATTATTCTATGTAAATTCCAACACTAATTCTAATTTTAACAGTGTAAAAGAACCTTGAGTTGAAAAATTATGGAAGAGGATATATGATTAACTTTAATGGCTTGTCCTTCTTTCTTTGCGTTTTTTTTACCTTTTTAACAAGGAGAGCAAACATTTGTTGTTATAAATAGATTAGGGGATTTCCATTACCGGTATGTCATAAAATAGCCTCTAAACAGTGTTTTTTCAGGTACTACTCTTCCCACAATGCAAGTTGTTTTCTTCTTAGTTAATTCTTAGAATTTTTAAGAATTGACTTCAACATTTATTAAGTTCATGGAGGTATAAACTTAAAAACCAATGTGCAAACTGTGTGAATCCTCGTCAATTCTTATAAATAAATATATACATACTAGTTGTTTTTAAAACATTTTATTGCTCTAAATATACATATTTGCACCAAATAGAGCTGCACTCTATATGCAAATGAATTCAACGCTCAACAGCATGAAAGAGATAAAATGTCAATCGGAGAGGAAACCAGCCGAATTTACCCTCCTAGATGCCATATACTGGTGGTGTTATGATCTCGATCTAACGGAATCTGATTAAACAGCAAACAGTTCTTAAACGTGTTGAGGAGCCATGCTTAACTCTGTTCATGAACTTAATGACATTACTTTGCCAACCTCCCTGCAACGGCCGCGGAGAGCATTGAACAATGGCATTTTCCTTCTGTGGGGTGGAACACGATCGGTTGTAATTTCTGATAGAGCTCTCTTGTTTATTATGAAAAGGACTACCTTTAGAATCTTTGACAACAATAATTATTTCATACTGAATTATGTTAATTTTTTATTTACCTACTTTCAAGAAGTGGCATTGCACAAAGTGTTGCTATTTTTAGAAAAACGTATAACTTGTTTACAAATAGTTCCGTCGATGGGCGTGGCTTAAAATGATGTGACGTCACGAAATTAAGTTTATGGAGGTATGAACTGAACTTCTATTACCGTGTTCAGCGAATCAGATTGACGCAAAGCAATTGCTATTTATTTATTAACGATTATTCTGCTTAGATTTTTTCTTAAATGGACTTAAGAGGAAATTTAAGATATTTCTTAAAGTTAAGAATTCTTAAGGTATCTTAAGTATAAAACTAAGAAAATTCTAAGAAGTTTTGTGAATACCGGCCCAGTGTCTCGTTATCACATGAGAACTTAAGGTAGATCTTGCGATGCATTTGTTCCTGAAATAAACGATTTTAGTTTTCTTCTAATTAATATTGATGCCCCACTTACAGCAACAGTTCGTAACGACGTCCAACATATGTTGCAGCCTTTCCTCTGATGGGGCGAGCAAAACGACATCATCTGCATATAGCAGGATCGATATAACCATGTCATCCATTAAAACAACGCTTTTCAGATTCTTTATATCCTCTGCCAGGTCATTAATATAGATGGCGAATAGAGAAGGAGACATAAGGCAACTTTGCTTTACCCCTTTAGGCGTCGAAAAGAATGGGGTCAAGATATCATTTATGCAAACTGCACACTTGGTATCTTCATAGAGTGATTGAATCGTTACGAACAAGTTTAAACCAGTGGCAGGACCTGTCCACGTTGTCAAAAGCTTTTTTAAAGTCAATAAAACAAGTGTACGTTTGTTGTTTGGAATCAAATCTATTTTTTATGACGGAATAGAGACTAAACATGTGATCAAAGCAGTTTCTTTTCTTACGGAATCCATTTTGCTCTTCAGTGATTATATTAGATGTCTCAAGCCAGGATGTTAGGCGTTCATTTAAGATATCACAATATATCTTTGATGGTACAGAGAGTAGTGATATGGGTCTATATGACGATGGGATTCAAACATCAGTATCACTTTTCACTATAGGGTGTATAATACCTGCCTTCCATGTATCAGGAATAACACCTTAAGAATATCTACACAATGGTCATTCTTAATTACCTCAGCTGGGATATTATCTAACCCACACGCCTTCCTCAGCTTAGCTCAGTGCACCGCGCTAGCGACTTCCTCTCGTGATATTGGCGTGTTTAACACACTGTCTACACCCTGCGTGTCGCCCAGTTCGTCTAACTCTGCGATAACTTGCCTCTTGCGGTCTGCAGTGAGGGGTGAACTGCTGTTAGAGTAGATTTTTTCAAAGTCTGTCTTCCACTGTGTGAGAACAGTTCGGGGGTTTGAGCAAATACTGCCGTTCTCCTGAGTAACCTCCCTTGGAATAACGGTGTGTCTCTCATTTTCAATTCCAATTTTCCCTATGATTTTCCAGAAGTCCCAGTTCAAATTCTCTAATTTTTCCAAGAGACTGAGTTGTTTACTGTGCTGGTACTGCCTCTTCTTTCTCCTGTTAAGTCGATCGAACATCTTCCTCTCATAACAGTAAATCTCCTTCAGACGCTTCTTACTCTGAGAACTACCATTGCAGCGTAACCATTCATGTTCACTGCTAGCCACTTTAGCCCACTGCTCCTGTAGCTCAAGGGGTTACAACTGAAGACATTGTTATGACATTAAAATACTTATAAAAGGATAATTGTTCATGTGGTACTAAAATATAATCAACGACAGAGCACCCATTTGGGCTCACATATGTAAAATCATTATCATAACAACTTCGTCCATTTAACATGCAGAAATTTATATCAACTAAAAAGTCACTGAGATGTTTACCATATGAGTTTCCACCATTGTCAATGACGTCACGTAGAGGTACAGGGTCGACTCCCTGTATATAGTCTGCAGTGTCACCAATGTGAGCGTTAAAGTCTCCACAGAGCTGGACGAGCCCCTGACACTGGAAGGTGTATACCTGCTGCAGCAGGGTGTGGAAGAACTCCTTGGTGTCGCGCACATAGGAGGAGCCAGAGGGGCTGAGGTAACACACAGCCAGGAACACGTTACAATCATGAGATCTATGTGAGAACCTATACCATACAATATTGTCCGTAGATTTATCAACAATAGTGCAGTTAAAAAGTTCTAAAATCGAATTACGGATAAAAATACCAACACCACCAGATCCTCCTCTGGCGTTTTTGCTAGTCAATTTATGATTGTGACCAATCCATGTATATCCCTCAAGGTTGAGGCAATCATCTCCTTTAAGAAACGTTCACATAACGCAATAACATCATAATCACCTGGGGATACAGCTAATCTTCTAAATTGAGAATTATCATTGTCGAGTTTAGACCATGTAACACATTAACGCCGAGACAGCTTCACGGCTCAACGCTTGGGCCGCTGACCACAACCGCTGCTAGTTGTAGCGAGACCAATTAGGTCAAAGCACTGCTCATTTTGCGACAGACTTTGAGGGCAAGTGTTGAATGGAAACTGTCCAGCCTTGTTCCATAAAATCTTGATTGTTTTATTGTTTCATGAAGATAAAATGCAGGTGTTGAATATGGATACTTTACAGGAATATAACATGTGATATTTCATCATGAAGTTTTTATTTTGCGGTTTGTCCGATTTCAATTCATAAACATATTCAAAGATGTTCATAAGAGTGAGAGAGAGTGAAATTCTTTTCATTGTCTCACCAAATACAATTGACAAGTAAACTGCATAAGATATCGCACCTTTTATATTCGCATAAGGTGTTGAGGGACAATTTCTCTTACTTATACCTAAACAACAGTACTTAAAAAACAACAAATAATATACACAGACACACACTCACATATTATAATATATAGTATATATATAACCAAATATCATTTATAAGCGTTTGTCAATCTTCATGGTAGAATGTCTTTCTCAATCTACCGACTAACAAAAACATAAACGGTATTTCAACTATCTGAATAATAATCGAGAATTTATGGAAATGATATCACGATTTAAGAGATAGCACGCAATAAACATTTACGAAAGTAAAAGCAGTTGAATTATTAGATAGAAATATATTCGTATGAAGAAGTGACCTGTTGTTGACATACCTATGACAAGTGCATGTCATATCTTTTCACAGGTTAGCTACATTATTGATATTGACCAAGTGATTTATTCTGTTGGGACGGTATCAACTCTAATTATGATTTAACATGTGCACTATAAATGTACCGCGAAGTAAATTCAATATTTGAACCCAAAAGAATACAAATAGGAATGAATAGCCGTTTAGTGACTTGGATAATCTAGCGCTTTGATAAATGAATAATGCAAGCTAGGTGCAGGTGTGTATGTATCCATTCAATGGCAGACAGGGTCGTGGATCTTTGAAGCATAATACAAAAAACCATGTACATGCTAAATCTATTATTGTTACAGGACCGTTATTGACCTTGCTTGATATATGATGCGCTCAGCTAATTCAGTAAGGTAATATTCCAATAAACTCTTATATTAATAATAGTATTCAAAGTAGAATCACACTTGCGTTCAAAATATTAATTACATGCAATTATCAAATTGATACATCATGACATGACATCCCCAAAGTGATGCATTCAAGAAGTAAAGGTAAAATCAAAGTGTAACTTTCAATAACCTCAAATTCTTCACAAATGATTTATGAATACATGTACATAAATGTTTATAATAAATCTTCCTCTCGTTTCGTCTTAGATATATGAATGCTTTTTAAAAATCAAATATATCTAACAATTTTTCAAAATTGGTAACTTCACAAAGACTCTTTTTAAAGTATTTATTTTCCCCTGCCAAGACCAACATATGCAGAATGTTTTCATTTACCAAAAGTATTATATTTTTGCACAAAGACCAACGATTTTCATTTCTTATTGCTTTCCTGAGGATAGCATCTTACTTAAGAAACTCTTATCTTGGAAGCTAAACTGATTTAGAAAATAAGTTCATTGTTATACTATACGACGAACGCACATACGCGGCTCTCGCTGAATAAGAGGTGCTTTCATTCAACGCTCTCGCTGTGAGAAACTGTTAATTAATGGACGCTTATATGCGGCTCTTGCTGTGAGGATCTCAATATTTTGACGGAAATACGCGTCTCTCGGCTTTAATGAGTTCATACATTGTAATCTGATTTTGAGTAAACAGAGCAACTTCAGTCATGAATTGATACCCTGTGAATCAGGCAAAATGATAGATGTGTTTCCAGTAGAATGAGTTTCTTGATTCCTTCATTAGTCAGCTGTTACCTGACCCTCCTGCCTGGGTAGTGGTCACTTATGTCTCCTTGAATGTATGGCTGCCAATATAATAGTAATAGCCAAGGTTCTACCAAATTCTAGGCTACCAGATCTACGTTTCCAAGACTTCCTCATTATCTTAGCACTCAATCAATGTGTTTCTCAAACTGAGCCTCTATTTAGAGTATATAACCTGAAACTGTTATGGGATGGCTCCAGAAACAAATTTTCATAGAGAAAGCTACAGAGGATATTAATCCGCATTCAAGAGCATCCCCAACGAAGCCAGATACACACAAGACTTATGTTTCTAGGACAGTGAATTTCAGTTCTATTGTTTGCTGTATCACAGGAAGGAAAGGAAGCTGAAACATACTAAGATTTGTCAGTTAGCATTCTGTTATTGCTATTATTTAAGAAATAGAAGACGGGTTGGTGTGCATCTATCGTTGAATAAAACAGTTGGATTTAGTTGGTAGCCAGGCTCGGAAACGCGATAGTCTCCAGAAGAGCAGAATTTCTGCATTAGGTCAAAACATGGTCTGGTTTCAGGATGGACATGACAAACCTTCAATATGAAGACAGATAAGCCTGCTGTGTAGTTGGTTTATCAGAAGAGTGGATTATGATCCCTTTGTACAAATTTGAACACTGTGGCAGTCACACTGGGTTGTCATTGGATATACATGCTATGTCTTCCAAACCAGGGGGCGGGATAGTGCAGAGGTTAGCGAGTTCAGATTCAGATCAAGAGGTCTCTGGTTCAAATCCCGCCAGGGGCGTGGCAACTTTGTCTGCAGTAGAGAATTGTTCTATGTGCAGTCAGGTTTGGGTGCAATGTTTCACTGAATTTCAGTGCAGTAGCACCCATGGTTTGCTAGCTCCAGCTGATGTTCGCAGGTTTCACCTCAATGCAACAATAGTGTTGTGAGATTTCTCCCTGCAATAATACTGGCAGTCGCAATAAAGGTGAAATACTCTTGAAAGCGGTGTTATAACCCATATCACCTCACCTCACCTTTTCCAAACCAGGAGCTGACAGTTTTACGAAAAGACAAAGACATATCTCCCCAGAGTGACCACTCTTTTCATATGACAACTTTGTCTTGTCCTATGCCATCTCGGCTAGTGCCTCGATCAATATGCAAACTGGCATCTTGGATATCCAACGTCTTTTGAATTCAAAAGCCAGAGCCAACAGCCTTTTTTTAACTCCTGTTGTGAATCATAAGTTAATTAATTTCTTCTCTCCTCTTAAACAGCAGCAGTATATGACTAATAAAATGTAAAACTGTAACTCTGTTTTCATTGTGAAAGCTGTACAGATTACATGACAAGCATTGCATTATTAACTAAAGATTTGGTATTTAGATGCCCCAAAAATGTTAAGTTGTCTCAATATTGAATAGGATGGAGTCATCTCCCTTTCATTTGTTGTCACAATAGACTCTGCTGGTGATGACTGATTCCCATGATTCACTATGTGCATGAACTTATATGAAATATATATAGAGGGTATTATGCACTTGTGTTTTGGAATGGTTAATATCCTGCATTTGGAATTAATAAATTCACTTTGAGTGTCTTGGCCAAATGCTGGATATTTGCCATCCCAAAACATAAGAGCGTGATATTGTCTTTATCATACAATTTCATTTTGTAACATGCCTGACAATGCCATTATATTTGAAAATATAATTTTAAGCTTTATTCTAATGTGCACATTTATGTTTGCAAATGAAGTTTGTTCTTCCCCTATGTGGTTTGTAATATGATATTTGATTTTGGCCTGAACTAATAGGAAACAGCAAACTTTTTTTCTAAGAAGCCAAAATCACCTACCGGTATATCCATCCTGATTTTAATCGTCTCAAAATAAGATATAGTGTTTACACCGCTCACATTTATAATCCATTAACAGACCTAACTGCTGGCTATTTTAAGTGTAAATGATATTTTCTTTAAAAACTGAAACCTTTATACTTTTACACAACCGTGTCTTGCGATGATGCACTGCGGGCCTTATTGCCCATGTAAGGCTTATCACGTAGTTGACACACCTCAAAGAATTATCGGTATTTAGTTTTATTTTGAAGCAGGATGGCGGATTGATTCTGGACCTCATTTTTAGCTGCTGTCATAAACGTTGAAGGTGATGGTTTAACTTCTTATAAAAGCAGACTGAAGGGACTATACACCATAAATTACTTACTTAACAAGTTAAACATTGTTACACTGGACCTGGTAGAGCTGTTGACATGAACCAACGCAGTCACTCAGCAGTCGACAAGCATTCGACACAACTCTCCGAAAAAAGAAACATTATTGCCTATCAACAATATGATATTGAATTGATAGGGAAACACCATGTTGATTGATAGAACGGCAATCAAAGGTTACCAACATTCATGATAAAAACTATACCGTTATCGTCTGAAAAAGTACCTTTTTTATTGTTCTAACCGCTAGCAACCTTAGAACATAAGATAATTGCTCCTTTTACTTTGTTTTCAGTTAATGTTTTAGTTATTTTTGCAAGTTTCAAACTTTAAATTTTTAATATGTATCAACATACCATGATTTTCAAATAGAAAAATATTTCAATGTTTTGTTTGTGGATTCTGCCTTTGTGTAGTCAAGTTGGTGAGTGTTGCTTCCCTTCCTTTCAGCATGATGGCAAATGACAGATTGCTTAAATTAGAAAAATACTGATGAAGAGCTAAAATGGAAGATAATCTGATAATTACCAAATCCCCAGAAAATAAATGTGACACACCGAAAGTGGATAAATAAAGGGTATACAAGCTTGAAATAAACACTCAAATCTCCTCAGGTAACTGTCATTGATATTTTTTATTTTGTCTTTCAACTTGTGTTTGAATTGTATTGGCTTGCTTATAAATATCACCAAAGAACAATTCTATTGTAATATCTTAAGATAATGTTTGTGAATTATGTTTGGGCTGCTATCAGTTTTTGTCTGGTTTCCACTGCTGCTGCACGTTGTAAATACTTATAACTTTTTCCAAATAAGAATTTCAGAACTCATGCACACAACTTCTTTCTTGTCCTTGGGGGGACATGCCAACATCAAAGTTCAAAGGTCAAGGTGGTGTGCCATGAAACAGTAAATCAGTTTTGGTGCCATGAGGCTCTTATTTGGTATATATAATCTATGGAGAAAGATCCAGAGTCAAAGGTCAAGAACGTGAGATATCATATCATTAAACAAAATCTTTTTAAAAACAATAACTATAAAAGTTTTGTTGGTAGGAGGCTCTTATTTGGTATCCATCAATTATGTAGAGTTACTAAGATTTGGAAAGGTTTGGCTATGATTGGTCAAAGGTCAACATTGCAAAGAGATCATTACGAAAGAATGGTTTTGCAAAAATGCTTTATTTAACTATTAACACTTAACAGGCTATGTCATATTTTGAAATCTGTAATAGGTTTTTTAGATGTTAAATCAATCATTTATTGAATAAACCCCCTCAGTATTCATAGGACATGTTCAAAGCAACAAGTTTTGAAATCACTAAAGACTGTTCAAAATTGTGTGAAATCACCCCAATGAATTCATGACATCCATATGCTACTATTTATGAGATCAGTTCTTGAATTTAATGCTCAATTGCTATTGTGGTTTATTTAGAAAAATACCCATTTTGTTATAATTTGGTGCTCCAAACACTCGTCTAATTTAACTTTTGATGAAACTTTCCATTACTAAAGGCGTTCTGATGGTGAATGTTATTAGCAGCCCAGACTAAGTCTTTGTTGCTATCAGTTTTTGTGCAGTTTCAACTGTTGCCGTCGCAACACATTTTCTTTGAGATGTATAGTAACTTTTTCTCACTAAAGTTTTCAGAACTCGTATACATAAGTTCCTTCCTATAGGCCCAGGGTATTGTTTTGACATGTTCACATTCAAGGTCAAAGGTCAAGGTTGCTAGTTAGGAAACAAGATATCACTTGAAAAGTTTTGTAGCCATGAGGTTTTTATTTGGTATATATCAACTAGGGAAAAGTATCAAGATTAGTCATAGGTAAAGGTCACAGCAAGGTAACAGCAAGGTCACAACTTAAGCTTTTGCCTGCTGGATTGTTTACAGGTTTTAACGACAGCACCAAAACTGTTAACTTGTTAACTGTTAAGTTGTTTTTAACTTCATTAATATTTTTTTCAATAATCAAAATTTTTTCTCTGAAAAATATATATTTTCTTACTCAATTATTTCTTCTTGATTATGATAATTATATATAATATATTTTTAATGATATTTTTCAAATTTTAATTATCCACTTTTTCATCAATAACATGAAAATACACATGTCCAAACTTTATCCAAAATTTTAAATTGGATTATTTTGTCAATAATCAGTTATAAAGCAAATTGTTTACACTATTTGTTCAGAATTATATTTTGTACCAGAAAGAAATTAATGTGCATGACTGGGATTTTGTTCAAGCAAACAAGGACTTGTTATATATAGTTTTCATCGTTCATTGAAAAGTATATATAAATACTTCACAGCAATTGATATTTCTCACTGAACGATATACTTCTGTTTTGATAATTCAACAAACAATGTAACAATTGTTACAAAATTTACCTTGAAGTTTAGCAAATCTATTTACCTTTCTTCATTCCAAATATGATTTTATGGCATTGCTTGTTTCTTATATTTGATCGTCCAACTTTAATTGTCATCGCCAAACAAGTCAGATAAAAAAGACCCGATGACCCGACAGTTGTGCACTTTCCAGGGCATGCTGTAACGACACACCGCCAGTGTGTGCATGTCTGCCTTACTTTATTCTTACTTTATTCTTACTGTACAAAAATCGGTCAAACAGAACCTGATATATGCCCTTCTGTGATGTAACTAATTCTACTTTTTGAAGTCCAGCCATATTGGTTAATCATCTAACTTGTGGCAATGCATTTTATATCTGTTATTTAACTCAATCACAAGATTTATAGTACCGTATATGACCGGGTATAAGCCCCCCTCACGTATAAGCCGACCCCCTTTCTCAACCCCCCAAATCCCAGTAAAAACCTGGTATCTCATGTATAAACCGACCCCGTTTTCTACACTTCCCGGCTGACCGGCAAGTTCAATGGCAGGTTGATGTTACCATCGATAAGTTGATACTTGATCTGACTTTATCAAAACATTCTTTACTTTTCAGGCGTTTATCAAAAATAAAAGATTACTACAAAATAAAATATTGACTTACGGTGTCTGTTGTTTTATTGAAAAAAATCATGCTTCATTCCCATTACACAAACTTTTAGACAAACTTCCATGCTACTTCCGATAACGTGTGTAAAGAAAACGGTGTTAGGATAAATTGTTACCTAGTAAAAAAAGACAAAGACATTGTTTCATATCAGCCTATGTACAAACAAAACAATAACAAGATCAGACGTTTCACAAGTCTGCTTCGGTGATGGGGCCGTCTATTACCGGTACATGGGCACAGGAAACGTTAATTACAGCTTTAATTGCTGTTAATTGATCATCAAAGCTAAGACGTTGACCCAATACATTATGTCATTACTAGTTAATTAACATCTAACAGATCTCTTAACAACCTGAATAACATGTTCATCTGTCATGCGTTAAATGCTTATTGTCTATCGATACCGACGGTAAATCTCATTTGATTGTACTTGACACACACCACGTAATGTTTTGACCCTGTAATGAAAGCCGACAGTGACAAGCACTTCAGATATGATATAGGTCGCTGTTCCTTTGTGCACCCCTTTAAACGCAAGCTCCAAACACTGTGGGCTTGATATATATCATGCTCGGTTGATGCATGGAGCTTTGTAACCGGAAATTGAAGTTATTGGAGGGAGGGTATAGTAACAGCATGTAAACAATGAGCACTTGCGATTTCCCGACAGTTTATTATTGTATCCTCTATGAAGATGAGATGACAGCTTTTTTAAAATTTAATTGTACAATTAATGACTTAATGCTTAATGGGAACTTTGCCAAAAAAGAAGTTTGCCGACTGTTAGATGAGTATCAAATATATACTATAATACTTTGCCATCTCAGAAACAATGCGACAACTTATTTTCATTTTGTTTAATTGAATTATCCTAAACTTTTGCACGAGGTTCCATCTCATATAACACCGTTTCTATTCAACTTCTCATTGGTCCACGTCGCAAATGCTAGTCACTCACATTCAGGTCAAGTTATCGATCGATATTTGCCAGCTAACACGTGTTGCGTGTTGAATATTACCGGTACATAAATAATTTATATATATTTTTTTTAACTTTCCATTCATATTTTTCTCAATATATTCATTATAAAACAACAATAAGACAAAGGTATATTTATTTTATTATTTAAATGACATCGATGATTATGCACTGTCTTCGATGTAAACATTGTCTCCCTGGACTCGCTCGGCTTGATGAACCGGGCTGGATACTTACCTGGCCTCAGGAATTTTTGGTCTGAAACATAGACTTACGGTATAGGCCGACCCCCCTCTTTGACCCCCCGATTTCTGGTATCAAATTCTCGGCTTATACCCGGTCATATACGGTAGTTAATGCAACAGTTTACACATAGGTTCTCCTACTCCTTTAACACATACAACAAACACTTCACATAAAATGGTATGCTGTACGGTGCACCACAGTTTATTCACAAGAACTCTTCAACATATTTACAATATAAGACAACGCAGTCACATTGCTGATTCAGCACCAAAAGCTACACCTGCTACCTCCATGTATCATATTGCATCCTTGTGCGGCTCACCCGCTCACGACATATTATAAAGGCTTGTCAGCCTCGACATAACCGCAAAAATTAAAACTGACCGCTGGTGCACCGCAGCTGAGAATGACCTCGTTGTTGTTGGGTTGAAGTTTAACGTCTGCTTCCACCATTGGGTGATGTTGACGACGTGGGAGCCTATGCCTTAGGAATAAAATGGGGGAATAAAATTTAGAATAGGTCATAGACACCCAAATGAAGTTAATAAAAGTAAAATAAATTTGGAATTTGGAATAGAGTGGGAAGGGGGGGTGGGGGGGGGGGGGGAAGGGTGCAATAAAAAAGAAAGTGGTGTATGATAATGTTAAGAATACAAATTTTGGGATTTAATAAATTGGAAATAAATTTGTTGAGTGCTGTGAGATGGCATGGTACCTGAAAGAGATAGAAAGATATTGTGTATGGGGAATTTTATTTAATTTGTTTAATGTTAAAACTTAAGTAATATTAGATTAGGTTTAACAGTGGAATTTGGAATGGAATTTTTAATTGTTATAAAAATGAAGTTGTAGATGAATAGTTGTAATGGGATTGTACCTATGCAAAGTGCAGGACGTGGTCATGCCAAACACTTAAGGTACAATCCCTGTCCTCCCCACTAAACCCGGTATAGAACCAGGCAGTGACCTCATTCATCTATGCCTCCCTTTTATACTCAACATAACGCCATCTCCATTCACTGCATTACTTCCTTTTGTTGTATCTTCAAACACTAGGAGAAAGAAATTTCATTTTAATTTGTTCCAAATTATATTTACATGGTTATTTTCAAATAAAAACATCTCAATAGTGTACCATTATTTGACTGCTTTAACTATCATAGTTGTTTTCAAATGATGCTATATGACTTACTCCTCCATTTGCTTATTGTAAGCTGGGTCTACTCAGTGAGGATCACTTATCAGAACAGGTCCATTTCAGCTTTCGGTGTTGTATTTATTAATCCCCTTCTCCAGTGTTTGAAATCTGGCTGTCTGAAATGTGCCTGTATAAGTTTTGGGTATAATCTGAAGCTTCATGGCTGATAGTTTGTATACTGGCTAGTCTAGGTTAGTAACATTGTGGGAGACAGTAGTCTATACGCAGGTTTTGTGACAGAAAATAATTTGACTCTACAGATTGAAGAAGAAGAAGGAGAAGAAAAATGAAAATATTCTACTTAAGTGTCACACAGTAAACATTCATGGAGCGAGTTAAGCAATATGTTAAAAGTACACTGTCTGGCCAGGAATGGCCTATGAGACACTAAATCACATTATGAATTACATTAAAAAGAGCTAAAATAATTCAAATGTAATATATATATTTATTAATTTATGAGAACCCTGTTTGAATTAAGTGGTGACAGGTCTCCTTGTCTAAACATAGCGCTTATTGTAGCGGCAAGTGGTTGGGAGAGTTGGGAAGAATGCATGAGAAAAATGACTTGGTCTGTTTGAGATAGATTTATAAACTGACCATAAATAGCTTGGGCTTTTAACTACAAAGATAATCTGGAATCAGAATAAAAATTACATGTAGTTAGAAAGTGTGTCTCATCCTCTAGTTCATAAGAATTACAATATTTACATATACATTGATTCAATGGGGTTTTTGGGCGAGAAAAGCAACCTAATTATACCCCCGCCTTACAGCGTAAGCGGGGGTATATAGCGTTCATTCTGTCCGTCCGTCTGTCCGTCTGTCCGTCTGTCTGTCTGTCCGTCTGTCTGTCTGTCCGTCTGTCCGTCCGTCACAAATCTTTGTCCGGAGCATATCTCCTAAACTATACATGCTACCTTCACCAAACTTCATACACTTATCAACCATGATCCCTAGATGTGCCTTTTGAGGGTTAGACCAACAAATGATTTTTATTTTTTGCGGTTTCCATGGAAACATGACTAAAACAGTGACTCTATGACCAAGTTCTTTGTCCGGAGCATATCTCCTAAACTATACATGCTAGCTTCACCAAACTTCATACACTTATCAACCATGATCCCTAGATGTGCCTTTTGAGGGTTAGACCAACAAATGATTTTTATTTTTTGCGGTTTCCATGGAAACATGACTAAAACAGTGACTCTATGACCAAGTCCTTTGTCCGGAGCATATCTCCTAAACTATACATGCTAGCTTCATCAAAATTTATACACTTATCAACCATGATCCCTAGATGTGCAGCTGCATGCCTTTTGAGGGTTAGACTAACAAATGATTTTTATTTTTTGCGGTTTCCATGGAAACATGACTTAAACAGTGACAAAGTCCTTTGTACAGAGTATATCTTCATAACTATACATGCTATCTTTACCAAACTTCATACACTTATCAACCATGATCCATTGATGTGCCTTTTGAGGGTTAGACCAACAAATGATTTTTAATTTTTTTGCGGTTTCCATGGAAACATGACTAAAACAGTGAATTTATGACTAAGTCCTTTGTCCGGAGTATATCTTCTAAACCGTACATGCTATCATCACCAAACTTCATACACTTATCCATATTGGTGCATCTCTTGAGGGTAAGACTAAAAAATTATTTTTATTTTTTGCGTTTTACATGGAAACGTTACTAAAACAATGACTATCTGACAAAGTGCTTTTGTCTGAGCATATCTCCTAAACTATACATGCTAGCTTCAACAAACTTAATACACTTATCAACCATGATCCCTAAGTGAGCTTTTTGAGGGTAAGACCAACAAAGAAAGCCAGACTATAGTTTGAAGCGGGGGTATGTGAGCTGTGCTCACTTCTTTACTTGTTCTACTTCTAAAGGGTGAGAACCACATCTTAGTTTGCTCAAATGCTTCCCTGAGAGCGGTCAGAAACTGAGCGAACATAAGGTGAAACTTTCAAAGTGTTTTAAAACAATCTAAATGTTCTAAGCTTATTACCATTAGTCTGTCAATTATCATTCCATAGGCCACGTAACCAGTTTTCCTGATCTATGCTTATTACCTTCTCTCTAATTGTGAGAATCTTCCAAGGGTAACAAAAAACACATTATGAATTGGAGAACTAACTTGTCTGATGAAACTTAGAACTGAATTATCCCAGGACTTTCTAAATTTTAACGACCAGGTTTTAATACAACTTGTCAGTCTTGATGGTTCAGCCATATTTAATTTCCTCCAAAAGCGGATAATTTTATTCTGCTGTATGGAGATACAGGACAGCCATCCCATTTCGCCTCAAGCTGCAAGATTAGCAGTATTATTGTCACCAAGCAAGAAACGACCGGCCCTGTTTTGAACAATGTTTATACATCTAAATTCTTTAATCCCCCAGATAGCTGAACCATAAGATAGAATAGGTTGCACAAGGTTATCATACAATGAGTTAAAAACATCATAAGGCATTCCTCCAACTGCCTTAAATTTACTGATGATGGCACTTAATGCTCTGCTTGCTGACTTAGCAATTTCCTTGCCTGTAAAATTTACATTCAGGTGTTCATGTGTTCAGTGAAGCAACTCAAATTCTTAACCAGTGAAACAAGTAAAGCTTATGGTTGTCAAGTTTGTGAATTACCGCAACTTGAGGTAGTGTACATGTGTATGTGTTCAGGGTTCCCTGTTTCTAACTGTTCAAGCATTTTGGCATTTGCAAGCCATTTAACACAGACGATGAATAATTGTAATTATTAGGCCATCATATCTTGATGTACAAAAGAAGTTATTCACAGCTTTTCATTAACTTCACATTTAACTCATTAACACCGAGACAGCTTCACGGCTCAACGCCTGGGCCACTGACAAAAGACGCTGCTCGCTGTAGAGAGACCAATTAGCACAAAGCACCGGTCTTTTCGGGGGGGGGCCTTTGTCGGCCATAGTTGAATGGACACTGTCTAGCCTTGTGCCATAAAGTCTTGATTGTTTTATAGTTTCGTGAAGATAGATGCAGGTGCTGGATATTAATACTTTACAGGAATATAACATGTGATATTTCACCATTGAGTTGATATTTTGCGGTTTGTCCGATTTCAATTCATAAACATACTCAAAGAGAGGGAGTGAAATTGTTTTCATTGTCTCACCAAATAACATTGACAAATAAACTTCATTTGATATCGCACCTTTTATATTGGTCAAAATTTTATGAGAGACAATTTCTTTTACCTATACCTAAACAACAGTACTTAAAGAACAGCAAATAATAAACACAGACACACACTTACATATTATAATATGTAAAGTATATACATAACCAAATATTACTTATAAGCATTTGTCAATCTTCATGTTAGATTGCCTTTCTCAATCTACCACAACAGTGATTTGATGGCGGCATATTGTTCACTCCTTTGAAAGTACTAACACATAAACACGTAACGTAACTCATATTTCCACATACGTTGATTTATATATGCATTTTCATTTGTAAATACAAATACTGCATATCTACACATCATGTTGAGTAGATACGGTGTGTCGGTATTTCAACTATCTGAATAATAATTAAGGATTTATAGAGATGATATCCCGATTTAAGAGAAAGCACGTAACATTAACAAATGTAATGATTATTAATATTGACCAAGTGATTTATTCTGTTGGGACGTTGTCAACTCTAATTATAATTTAACATGTGCATGTATCCATTCAATGGCAGATAGGGTCGTGGATCTATGAAGGATATTGTAAAAGTTAAAAAAAAACCATGTACATGCTAAAATTATTATTCTAACATGACACGAAAACTAGAATGAAAATACTGCTTTCTGATTGGTTACCAAAATCAATTTTGGAGTGATTATTTCGCCGATAATCACCTCTAAATATTTACGACCGATTCACATTCATACGCGCACGTTTACAAACTCCATTCGCTGAACTTACTGTTTTCATCGCCTCAGACAAAAGAAAAATGAATTTTAAATCAATTCTAAACAGACATTGAGAATACCGTATTTTTTAATGAAATTTAGAAGATAAATCCATCCTGTGGTTTAATTTTTGTCGAAGTAGTTTATTTTGTTATCACTAAATTTTAATTTCAAACCGAGCTCGCTTCTTACCGTAACGCGCGGTAATAGCGATTCGTCAAGTGAACAGAGGGGACGTACGTTATTCTTCAACTTTCCTTCCCTTTCCCCCCTCTCATTCATAAGTGACCACATTTCCAGACAGTATATTCAACCATGACAAACTATAAAGCTTTTTTGATAGTTTATTCAATCAGTTCACATCTTGCGTGAGAAGTTACCGCTAGCAGTAAACAACTACTTTTAGAGTAACGTCCCTTGATTTGGTCAGTCCTTGTCGGTATTGTAGGGGTGGTAGGTGTCCTATGTATTTACGTGAAAAACGTAACTCTGATGGGATAACAAATCTGTCTTTTGTTGATTTATCCTCAATGAAATATATACTTAAGGGTTTTATTTAAAACCTGTTGGTTTATGCTTTGATATATTTTTTATCATTGAAGCGTGTTCTTTGAAAATGAACTGTACCGTAGTTTCGAAAGCAAGTGGAACCGGTCTGTGCTGGTTCGACCTAATCACATTGTTGTTGCGCAAGGCGAATTAGTTCCTCATATGATTTCTAATTAGTCATGTTAGAATGGAGATAAATCCCTTCTGTTTTTTATTTTGGGGTTGTATATCGTGCATTTTTCACCCCTAAATTAACATTTCAAACCTCGCAAGCTCGGTTTGAAATTATATTTAGGGGTGAAAAATGCACGATATACAACCCCAAAATAAAAAACAGAAGGGATTTATCTCCTAATTGTTACAGGACAGCTACTGACCGTGCTTGATATAGGATGCGCTCAGCTAGTTCAGTAAAGTAATATTCGAACAAACTTTCATATTAATAATAGTATTCAAAGTAGAACAACACTGGCATTCAAAATATTAATTACATGCAATTATCAAATTGATAATTCATGACATGCCATCCCAAAATGATGCATTCAAGAAGTAAAGTTAAAATCAAAGTGTAATTTTCAATAGCCTCAAATTCTTATCAAATGATTTATACATGTACATAAATGTTTATAATAACGCTTCCCATGTTTCGTCTTAGAAATATGAATTCAGTGCGTTTAACAAATAAAATGTATCTAACAATGTTTCAAAATTGGTAACTTCACAAAGACTACAATCGTTTCATCTGATTTAATAAACCTTCTTTTTAAAGTGTTTATTTTTCCCTTCCAAGACCAACATATGCAGAATGTTTTCATTTACCAAACGTAGCATATTTTTGCACAAAGAGCAACGATTTTCATTTCTTATTGCTTTCCTGAGGATAGCATCTTATTTACGAAACTGTTATCTACACTAATGGATGCGAAACTGATTTTAAAATAAGTTCATTGTTATACTATACGACGGACGCACATATGCGGCTCTCGCTGAATAAGAGGTGCTTTCTATTTACACACATAAGCATCTCTCGCTGTGAGAAACTGCTAATTAATGGACGCTTATATGCGGCTCTCGCTGTAAGGATCTCATTATTTTGACGCATATACGCGGCTCTCGGCATTAATGAGTTAAGGATGACCTAATGTATATATTTATAGAGCATTGCATAATAAGGATGGGTATCGGTCCTCATTTCCATATCGCAGTATATTGAGATACAGAAAAGTGTATTGCAATACGTATTGCAATATATTGGTACTTTCCATATTTTAGTTTTTCCATGTTCTTTTGACTAAATAACAGCAAGTAGAACAGTGATCAATGCTCAACTGGACGTCGTTTTGTAAAGAGAGATACTAAAGTGACTTGTTTCGTACTTTTAACATGTCTGCTATTTCCACTTTGCATGTTCACACTTTGTTTACAACATACAGTAAAATCATAAGTTGTTTTTGTTACGTTTTTTTACAATTTTACATGGAAAGTGTTCATTCTTAAACCTCCGATAGATTGGTTATTTCCAGAACACTGTACTGGTACATATTGCATTGTTTCTGTATTGCAATATACCAATATATCGATGATACCGCACAACCTTATTGCATAACTTTATTGAAGTTTATGTAAAGATGTCTATATAAAGATGGTGACATTAGAAATTATGTCTTTGAGTCTAGCTCTTGCACAAGGAAATTAAGTAATATGAAGAAACATGACTTCCTAAAACACAAGTCAAGGACAGCATCGAGTCACATAGACAAAGTTATGTATGAGAGAGATAGACAGAGAAACAGAGAGTACACATCGAAAGCTTGGGTTTTTTATTAGCTTGCTTTTTGCAGTAAGGGCAGAATTAATTAGAAAGTGTATAAACATGTTAACTCGCTGTACTGAACTGTTGGAATTTAATCATATATTATTGAAGGAAAAGTATTTTATACTATACTACACTAATTAATATGATACGATATATTATATATACTGATGGCTAACAGAACCAAATTAAACTAAATAAAATAGTGAACTATATACACTTAAACATAGACAAAATATGGACTGCCACAATTTGTTAATCAGTCAACTCTTTTGAATTTTTAGTCATGCTGTATCTGCTAAACAGGTAAACACAATACAACACATATGTGGTGTACAAGATTAATATGTCATCTTGACGTGTCAAACATGTTTTAGTTTTTTTAATGGTAATACTAGAAAGACCTTCATTTGTTAAAATAACAGTCAGAGCAGTACTTAAAGTCATAGTCTCATTTTTGCAAGGCAAATTGTAATGCACGCCGAACAAATAGTTCATCAGTCACAGAAATCTTTCCCCTGATGTTTGTAACAATTTTCAGAATTCTGCGTGCATTCTAGCCCTAAATAATGAAGTTCAAAACATCCGACCCTATGTCTTTGGCGAGCGTTAGTCCTTACCATGTCATTTTGCTAAGGCAATGACGTAGAACACATGTAATTTCCCAGGTGAATAGCCAATAAAAATGGCCAACAGCTTACCTTTTTTCAAATATAGAAATAACAAAAAGGTGGTAAACTCAATGAAGAATGTGTCTGTCGTAAGTATCAGCGCTGCAATTACTAGATTTCCGGTGTTTCGTACTCACGATGGGATTGCACTTGATTCGGTACCTCATCGGTCTGAAACGGCATACGCCATTAAGCTGCTTCATCCAAAACTGTAAAATGGGCATAAAAATTAAAATCTTTGCAAATGCGACAGGAAATATTTGTGTCAGTGATCAGATTTTTGTTCGTGAAGAATAATTATCCAAGTTTAGTTGCCTTACAAAATTGGTTCTATGACTTTAAAGAGTGTATGTGGGTATCAGCTTCAATACAAGTTATTTCAAAGGAAGTAGTTAAGTCAGTTATGTTACCATGCATCTATGCAATGTTGCCACCAGTAAGTCATATGTTAATCTATCTTTCTTACCCAAGCAGTCACAAATATAAGGTATTTAAGCTTTCATTTCAGTCATGGGTAACACAGTTTCTCTAAAAAATAACTCAAGATCTGATTGGCTGCCAGAAGTACTTTAGTAGCTATAAATGGGGTTTCTAGACTAACAGGGACCAACAGGGTATTGTTTCATAATCCATGATACAAAAACATACCTTGTATTTTTCTATGTAAAAATAAGATATAATGCTTCAATCACCGTTGGTCTCAAACTCACCATTTCTTCTTACTACATTCTCTCATTTTGCAACTATATTGTTGGTAAATCTGTACAAAGTACCTATTTTGCATATTTGTTTTGGTCTAGTTGTTTTTTAACTTTCCTTTCTCAGCTTTGATTTTGATAACATGGTTTTTGTTTAACTTCAAACAGTCATCAAAATTATTGTTATCTTTACACTTAAACAAGGCAACCCATAGAGTTTGTTCTCTAAAATCAGTCAATATTGAGTTTTATTTCTGTGAAAGTTAGAATCCACACACTCTGCCCTGCATGACGCCCAGAAAAAGCTAGTCTCAACAGCTCATCCTGCTCTTTTGTGAGATCCTTTTTTGCACTACAATCATCAATGATGAATTAGGTGGTTTCATTTCTAAACTTTTGATGCAAATGTTTCAAACCTGTATTCAGACGATCCCTAGGAAAAATTATATACACTTCTGGATCTGTATTTATCCATAACCTAGATTTATATGATTATTTATGGTTGGACATAATATGCGTTAACTGTGATAACTATATGTTAAAAATTTTCATAGTAATAGCCCTAGATTAAATCTCGTACAAATCTTGTCTTACCACAACCGGTCTGGCCCCAAAATATAGCACAATGCTGATCTCAAGGTTACGTCATCCTTTACTATTCAAGATGAAACCTTTATATATGAAATGTTGGACATTTCATTAATGATTTTATGTATTTGCTTTGTACTACTCAGTGTATTTATTTTTTTTTTGTTTGTTACTTTAAACATTTGAGCTGTATCTTAAAAATGGATATCAGCAAAGTTTTAGGAGAAAGGAACACATCACCTGAACAGTCTCATGCTGAACGACTTCACCCTGAGCTAGTTGAGGTTAAGAGAGAGAAGTTTATAGGAGCTGTTTTAGGTTAAGAGAAATATCTTAATAAGAACATTTCTACAGAGAGAATTAATAGAATGACAGATGAAGATATCATAACAGTACACGAGAAATATGAACGCAGGCTTGGGGCTGTTATGGTTAAGACATTAGGAAAGTCTTTGTTACCTTTTAATAGGAAAAATTTATATGTTGCCTTATGGTCAGAAACTCAATCCACTATGCCGACTAAGGGAGAATCTTGCTATCAGAGGATTTTGATCTACTGTAATTGTTACAAATAACCCAAGTACTTTCAACAAAAATGAACAACTGTAAGTTTGTTTTCCTAATTTTGGACGTCAGGATGTAATCGTTCCGATGACAACTTGATTTGCTTTTGATATTGCCTTAACACATCAGATGGTAAAAAAGATGAAGACAGTACCATAGTGCAAAACATTGGTCCAGCTAAAGTAAAGAAAACCGCGTTAACCCTCAAGCCGCGGTTTACCGAATGGTCCGGGATGAAATTATACTACACCACAGTGATCCATAGCAAATCCTGGAATTACTAATTAAAGCAATTGTATGGTGTAGTAAATCCCAGAAAAAAATTGTACGGCAGTCGTGTCAGTTCAACGTTTGTATTTATGCTTTATGCTATTTGGGCTTTTGCTAAGCCGTCAATTTGTTGTTGTTGTTCTAAATAATTGGGGGCAAATTTTCCAAAAGTCTTATAGATATTGGTCATTTTTGTTGTTAAAAAAATATGCATAAGAAACGCTTAATTTTCCCTCACTACCCGTCGCGCCAGCTATAGCTATGGAGCGGCGCACATTATTGTTTGCTCAGGCGTGCGCACTCAAAACAAAAGGACACCTTGCCCTTGCACGCCCTTTGATATAAACCCTGATATATTGGGCTGATTTCAATACAGGTGGGATCATTTGAAAAAGAAGAAAATTGTCTTCAATGCGATATAAATTACAAATATACGCTACTTTAACTGAAGATACAGCATGTGCGGATTTTAAGATATTTTTAGTTTTATACCTTTTTTCAAAACCATATTTTTCATCATGTGCTCAATGTATTTTGACAATTTTTATATCAAAAGAAAGAGAAAGGGAGTGCCTTTAATTCCATGTAAACTTTGTACATGTGCTAAGATATGTGTAAAGCACTGCACAAAAAGCTTATATTCCTCTATTCGAACTGTGAACTGTATGGCAATTTTACCATGTAACTTTCTTTCGCTCATATCTTCTTAACATCTTAAGCGCATTTTGAAATTTATTATATCATGATAAATAGGGGATAATTGTCTTCTATTTGATAAAAATTTGCATATGCCCTGTACCAAATAAAGATACAGTAAGTGCCACAATAAGGTGAGTTTTGTTTATTCTTCAGTTTTTTACATGTTTTGGCAGGTGATATCACAAAAACTATTCTGCACATTTTGAAATTTTATATATCACAATGAAGAAAAAACGATTATCTTCATTTCCATATAAAAATTTTATGTGTACAAAAATCAGTAAAGACAAAGCAAGCATCGCACAAACAGGCAATTCCTCTAGTCATATAGTTAACTGAGATTTATCATCTATCTTTCTTTTACACTTCCTTTTTATTTAACAGCAGAGCACATTATCAACATTTTTGTATTACAATAAAGAGGACAGAATAGTCTTCAATTCTATATAAAATTTTCAAATGAGACAACAAAAGAGCGTTAAGTGATGTTGCAATTTTCAAAATGTGTTCTCAAATACCTGTGCGTACCATCTTTGCACACTATATATATTCCAAACCAAGTATTGCATATTTATTGTGTTTATATCATCGTAAAGAAGAAATAAATATCTTCATTTCCGTGTATAATTTGCACATATTGGCATCAAAACAAAACATGTGGAAATAATGCTACATTTGTCGGTGAAGATCAAAGTCTGTTTTCATTAGCTATAACTACCAACCTTTCAATGGTTTTACCTCTTAGTCCTAGGTCAATAGATTTTCCATGTTTTATATCTTCAGAAAGAGGAATAAATTGCCGCCATTTCCATATATGATTTGCATATACTAATAATATATGATTTATAAAGTCGGAAATAAAGACAATTTCTATTATTTGTGAGTGAATTTTTCATTGGGATATTGCTGTGAGGCCTGCATGGCTGAGCGCATGTGTTTGCCCGTGGCTACTAGCTTAGTGGGGGTCAGAACATTCTCGGGGTTTATTACTACCCTGCTTTCGTAACTTACATCTTTCGTTTAGGATGGCGCATAGTAATAAAATTCAAATACAGAGCAATAGATCAGCTTCATTTCCGTAGATAATTTGTCTATGTGCACAAAGTTTAAGATATAAACAATTTTTGAATAATTGTACAATTATTTCAAGACATATTTTTAAAATAATTTTAATACTGATGTCAAGAGAAACTGCTCATCTTCAGTTTCATATTGATTTAGCGCATGGACTCTCAGAATTTATAGAGTTATGGCACCTAAATTAAAAACAAGTCTACTCTGGTTATAGAAACCATTCTAAGAATGATAAAAATTTCATTCAAAGTGCCAGGTAAGTATCATCCATTTGTTTTAAGGGATTGGCCGACTAGTTTTGTATACAACAATATTAATGTCTGTAATTCGCCATATAAACACACCATATATTGATGAAATGGTCATGTTTGCGACGCTGTAAAATTCAGCCACTTGTGCTAGTTACACTTTTTCTGTAGCCAGGCGTTCACATTCCATAGGTTTGGCGAAAAGCTGTAATTCAAGATGGCGTCCAAGATGGCATCCAACATGGTCACCACATCCTTTTATCTAATATGACTCCTTCTAGTTCTGTCGTGGAGTGATGAATTTGATGTTTAAACATAAGTAGTTGGAGTTATTATTAACATTTTCAGGGCGATAAAAGTAGTGGGTAAAAATGACTGCCATCAGCCTATCAGGTTTATGATTGAGCTAGGAGAATAATCTTGGTGCCATTTCTATGGTTTTAAGGGTCAGGGATTTCAGTCAGACTATTCAATTTGCCATATATGGAAAATATGGGTATGTTGAATTGCCTAGATTGTATCAGTTATTATCAACTATAAGATGTTACCGGTGGAATGTACTTCACGGACAGCTATCATGATGTCTACCAGACACTCATGAACACTGAAAAAAGGCTCATTAAAGACCCAGAGTGAGCCTTTCGGACAGCAAACAGATTTAAGATATGGATGAAAGGAGAATGGTGAAAAACCTTCCAAAGTAGACTTGAATGATAGGAATAGTCCTAAATTCTACATCAAACACCTGTTCAGAATCCAAAGTCAGAGTCCACACCATTTCGAATATTGTATTTATATTTCTCAGAACAGTTGTTTGGCTAAAGGACCTGAGTGCTTCCTCACCATCCTGGTCAATCTCCAGGAAGCATGAATAGAAAGTGGCAGTCATGGGATACATTAAAATATTTCAATACAATACAGTTTGAATCCCTTGAACATCCTTGTAACCAATTCATGTGGCAGAGTCTAGAGAAGCATAGGTAACCCGATGTTGTCCCACCTGATGAAGGCGTAAGACTATAGTTTTTATCCAGAAAACCTTGTCTTTCTTGAGAAGAGCGGTGTTAGAACGAGTCATGGCAATCTTTGATCCACTGGCATATCTCAGTCTATTTCCACTTCTTGCCAAGGTGTACTGGAGGGAAACATGGGATCTGAAGCTCTGTTTGGATTATGCAATTCTGCCAGTCAAGGTAGATGATTTTAAGTACAAAACATTTATACAATCATCTGTCCAAAGCTGTTTGATTACTCAGTCTCGTCCTTCAGAGTGATTGAAGTAGCATTGTATATAAATGTACAGCATTCATCTTGCTTACTCTAAAAGACAGGAACAAAAGGCTAAGGTTGATTATTTTGAATAGCAGGATAGCGCTAATCAACTGTCAACTACCCAGATATTGTGTTATATTGTACAGACCCATTTAGTTCAATTGGTTCTGAAGTTTGGTATGCAACGGGAAGGTACTGTTCCAGACAAGAAGAAACTTGACTGAACAGATAATTTTACTCACTGTTGAATCTGTTATTGACGAGACAAGATTCCGATCCATCAATAGAGCAACATGGATGATTGCTGAGTGTTAATCATATTCATGTGCAAGTCTTTCAGAGTCAGTTAAATTACTCAAGTTACTCAAGCAGAAAAAAATATTGCCAGGAATGTCCAGTCTACTATCCCTAATGAGTTTCAAGCAAGTTGTTGCCAAAGCGGTTTCGTCAATATGCAATCCAGTGAGGGGGCTTGGTTGTATATGGACTGTAGGTGAAAGGTTCAATACCATGACATCAGACTCTTGGATGCAGAAACCTTTAAAAAATCTACTACCTTCAGATCATAGTTGTTCTTGAAGAGAGCTTATGAAGTGGGAAATAAGGGACAAATGATAGTTGACTTGTTTGCAACGTGCAAAAACTTCAGAACTGGACACCGGGAAAGGCGAATGAGATAATCTTGTTGTTGTCAAGGGCTGTGCAATTTGAAGCTTTGTTTGGCTATAACACATCTTCCTTTCTCATTTGATTCAGCAGATTCGTCACAGAGAGAGAGACTGGCTAGATACCGTGTATAATGATCGGAAACTAATTGGAGCTGATTGTGAAGCAGGGCAGAAAGTAGACAGGTCCTGTTTAAACGTAAAGTACTGAGAATTGTCTAAGAGAGTTGATCTTTAGGCCTGCTGATAGTTCATGACATGAAGGAGCAGTTGAATCACTCCTCATTTATTTTTCACACAAGATTCAACAACTACGTCTTAAATTCATGATAGTGTGTGCTGAGGTAACACCTGTTGAGGAAAAGTCTGATACCAACTCGGATTAGTGAGGACTTATGTGTTCTATTAACGATAGGAATCCAAATTGGTGACAGCCAAGGGGGGCAGTCCAGTCAAAATATTATCTTGTAAGAAAGATTACAGATGATTTCTGGCAAAGGTGGACTAATTGGTCCAAGTCTTCATGCCAGTATCCTGATCATAAATGAATAAACAATATAAAACCTATAAATCCTTTTGCTGCAAATGATCACACATTCTCAGTTTGAAGTTATGATACATATATGCAAATGTTGTGAAACTCAATCTTGATTTAAAAAACTTTTGTAAATTGAAGCCTCCCAATGCCTTGTAAGATTACAACCCTGGATCTCCAGATACGAATCTTAGATGACCAAGCAGAAGAAAGCGTGAGTACATGCGTTTTTGAAATCAAATTGACTGAAGTCCTGTTGTTCCTGGATGTGATACACTTGCACTCGTGTTAATATTGAACAAAAGACTATTTTTTGTTTAAGCAATATGCAATTTGAACCTTTTTAAATTTGGTTATAGCAATTCTGTCAAAACGCTTTAGCACTTTCTTTAGGGGGACCACTGTTCAATAAAAATGTCATTCACACCCTTTTATCTAATAAACAAGGATTTATAAATGGTTATAGAAACCATTCTAAGGATGATAAAAATTTCATTCAAAGTGCCAGGTAAGTATCATCCATTTGTTTTAAGGGATTGGCCGTCTAGTTTTGTATACAACAATATTAATGTCTGTAATTCGCCATGTAAACACACCATGTATTGATAAAATGGTCGTATCTCACGGCCCTGTAATACAGCCACTTATAGTTACACTTTTTCTGTAGCCAGGCGTTCACATTCCATAGGTTTGGCGAAAAGCTGTAATTCAAGATGGCGTCCAAGATGGCATCCAACATGGTCACCACATCCTTTTATCCTAGATGACTCCTTCTAGATCTGTCGTGGAGTGATGAATTTGATGTTTTAACATAGTTGGAGTTATTATTAACATTTTCAGGGCGATATAAGTAGTGGGTAAATATGGGTTCGAAGATGATCTCCAAATGACTGCCATCAGCCTATCAGGTTTATGATTGAGCTAGGAGAATAATCTTGGTGCCATTTCTATGGTTTAAGGGTCAGGGATTTCAGTCAGACTATTTCATTTGCCATATATGGAAAATATGGGTATGTTGACTTGCCTAGATTGTCTCAGTTATTATCAACTATAAGATGTTACCGGTGGAATGTACTTCACGGACAGCTATCATGATGTCTACCAGACACTCATGAACACTGAAAAAAGGCTCATTAAAGACCCAGAGTGAGCCTTTTGGACAGCAAACAGATTTAAGATATGGATGAAAGGAGAATGGTGAAAAACCGTCTGTTTTCCCGGGGCTACTAGCTTAGTAATATGACTATACGGGGCGGTACGTTAACGGGGTTTAACTCATTAAAGCCGAGAGCCGCGTATATGCGTCAAAATAATGAGATCCTTACAGCGAGAGCCGCATATAAGCATCCGTTAATTAGCAGTTTCTCACAGCGAGAGACGCTTATGTGCATTAAATTGAAAGCACCTCTTATTCAGCGAGAGCCGCGTATGTGCGTCCGTTGTATAGTATAACAATGAACTTATTTTCTAAATCAGTTTAGCTTCCAAGATAACAGTTTCGTAAATAAGATGCTATCCTCAGGAAAGCAATAAGAAATAAAAATCGTTGCTCTTTGTGCAAAAATATACTATGTTTGGTAAATGAAAACATTTTGAATATGTTGATCTTGGAAGGGAAAAATAAATACTTTTAAAAGAAGGTTTATTTATTCAGATGAAACGATTGGAGTCTTTGTGAAGTTACCAATTTTGAAACATTGTTAGATATATTGTATCTGTAAAACGCCTTGAATTCATGTATCTAAGACGAAACGATGTAAGTAATATTTTGAACGCCAGTTTTGTTCTACTTTGAATACTATCATTAATATAAGAGTTGGTTCGAATATTACTTTACTGAACTAGCTGAGTGCATCCTATGTCATGCATGGTCAGTAGCGGTCCTGTAACAATAATAGTTTTAGCATGTACATGGTTTTTTAAATTCAACAATATGCTTCATAGATCCACGACCCTGTCTGTCATTGAATGGATACATACACATGTTAAATTATAATTAGAGTTGACAACGGAATAGATCACTTGGTCAATAATAATCATTACATTCGTTGATGTTACGTGCTATCTCTTGAATCGGGATATCATTTCCATAAATTCTTAATTATTATTCAGATGTTTGAGATACCGACACACTGTATCTACTCAACATGGTGTGTAGATATGCAGTATTTGTATTTACAAATAGAAATGCATGTAAATCAACATATGTGAAAATATTAGGTACGTTACGTGTTTATGTGTTAGTACTTGCAAAGGTGTGTACAATATGCCACCATCAAATCACTGTAGTGGTTGATTGAGAAAGACAATCTAACATGAAGATTGACAAATGCTTGTAAGCGTTATTTGGTTATGTATATACTAAATATATACTATAATATGTAAGTGTGTGTCTGTGTTTATTATTTGCTGTTAAGTTTGCTGTTTATAAGTACTGTTGTTTAGGTATAAGTAAGAGAAATTGTCTCTCATAACATTTGATTAATATAAAAGGTGCGATATCAAACCAGTTTACCTGTCAATTTTATTTGGTGAGACAATGAAAACAATTTCACTATCTCTCTCTTTGAGTATGTTTATGAATTGAAATCGGACAAACTGCAAAACATAAACTCAATGGTGAAATATCACATGTTATATTCCTGTAAAGTATCAATAAACAGCACCTGCATCTATCTTCATGAAACTATAAAACAATCAAGACTTTATGGCACAAGGCTAGACAGTTTCCATTCAAAGGCTGTCAGGAAAAGAGCGGTGCTATGAGGTAATTGGTCGCGCTACAGCGAGCAGCGTCTGTGGTCAGTGGCTCAGGCGTTGAGCCGTGAAGCTGCCTTGGCGTTAATGAGTTAACACCTCCTTGCTTTTGTAATTGATATATTTTGTTTAGGATATCTTAATGAAGTGTTGTGAAATAAATGGCAATAGATTAGCTTTTATTTCTTTATATAATTTGCCAATGTGCACTCAGTAATTAAATGATTTCATAACTTTTCAAATATAGACAATTTTTATATAACTGAAAAATTTGTCCTAGACATATTTAAAAAAAAATTTTTATATCGTCATCTAAAGGAATTATTTGTCTTTAGTTTTGTAATGTTTTTGTGCATGTGCTCTCAGAATTTATGGAGATAAGGTGCATGAATTAATAACAAGTTTACTTCGGTTATAGAAACCATTCTAGGGGTGATAGAAATTTCATTCAAATTGCCAGGTAAATATCATCCATTTGTTATACAGTATTTGCAGACTAGTTTTGAAAAATGTCGATGCTTGAACAGCCTTCGGTTTTGATGAATTTAGTTTTAGTATTCTCCTCTGTTATTTTAAGATGTATTTAGTTTTATATGCTCCCAATGAAGGTGTACCTGAATAAGGAACTGAAGGGGTTATACGTTATTGTTATGAATTTTTTTAGTTATGGCAATATTTGCAAATAGTTGGGGTTTGTTTACATCAGTCAGGCAAAGCCGTATTGCTTACGCCATCCTTACACATTCTTGATGATTATGATTACCCACATTTAACCTTTCTCATTAATTTTAGCAATTCCCAAAATAGCTAGAAATAGCCGAGTTGCCATATAAACGTTATTCTACTTGCTGTAGGTCATTTGTAGACCAGACAGATTCATAAACGTACATTTCAGTGGATTCAGTCAACTTAAACAACCGCCAACCACGACTTTATCACTTCTCGATTTTCGTTCAAAGATTTTTCAACAAAATAAGAACTGGGCTTGATTTTTGTTAATTTGTCCAATAAACCCCTTTAATTAGCCTTTCATTAAGACAGCGTAATTATTGGTTGTGAAAAACCCACCTGGCCTAGGGGCCATAAAATTCACACGGGTGTGACGTAATAAACAGACTGTACAGAGTGGCGCATAATTATTTCAACTGAAATACCACCTTAAATAATTGTTTAATTACCATTGATGTGGTATCTTTTTTTACACCAAACGCTTAATAGTGTTACATCATCAAATGATTTATCAAACTGAGTGGAAAACATTCTATGAAAATCGTTAGTTATTGGGTTTTTTCTGTGATATTGTCACAATAGATGCGCGTTCCGTTTCAATTTAAAATTTAATCGCTATCAATCCAGTATAATATGTCTCTGATTTTCAAACACACTCTGTTTGTCTCCTAAATGACATCATGATTGCTTTACATCATCAAGTAATGACATCACAATGCTATGTCATAAACATGACGACATCACAGTGCTATGACATCACTGCACTAAGAGTCTCAGAGTAGTGCAGTGTTCAAAAATAAAAAAATCTTGTTAGTTCTTATTAAATCTGAAATTGAGTTCCCTCCATACCCTATTATGTCTACTCCCCATCCAAAAAGGTCCCCTCCCAACCTTTATTTCTTGGTGCCGAATTAAAACCAAGTTCCCTCCGCTGCCTTGTTGTTTTTCTAATTTGGCAATAACCAATTGATTACTCAAGCAAATCACTCTCAATTGCACAGAAATCTTTATTACGTCCTATAGCATCTGTGTGTGACGATATCTATAACATTCATCCTTAAGGGTAGGAAAATACACTTTTAGAGTAGTAATCCCCAATTCGAAAATATAAGTGTGATAAACTTTATATGGCAATTACGTTTTTTCTTGAAGTTTGTGCAACCAAACGCTGCACCAATATATTACTTATTCATATCCTGACCAATCAAAGTTAAATCTAACCATTTAATCCTTGACAATTAGGAGGAATGAGCAATGGAATCAGATACCTATCTCTGTTTGACTGTTTTGGTCGCCATCTTGGAACGTCCCCTCCTTTCCCAGTACACGACTGTGGAAATATACATTTTTCACGGAATTGATATGAAAAATGATTTGGATGATAAATAGAATCTCACACTCATGTATTCTGATATGAAATATGTCAACACTCGTTGATAAAATTAAATATATCCTCAGTAAGCCTCAGATAATAGTAACTTTTTATCTACTCGTGTTGATATATCAGAAAACACTTTCAAGATTCTTTATTTATTAAAGATATTGACGTGTTTGTTTCCATTGAGACGTGCTTTCTTCCATTATGGAAGCTTGTCCTTGAATCAGGCAAAGTTCTCTTCAAATTTGGTGCATTTGCTGCCATTACATAGGGGGGCCTGTGGAAGAAGAATTGAAAATAGTAATGATTGATGACAATTGCTATCATCAAAGATTGTAGTAGAACCGCTGGGCCAGTACATATCTATTTATGTGTCATCATGGATGCTCAATTGAATATTGATAGTGGGAGGTCTGAATCTATTACCTATTAATAATGGTTTTAAGAGACTGTAGAAGGTATTAATGGGGAGTTCTGGACCAGTGGTGATTGAAGGTTTTTTTTACATAGAAATTACCAGGTATTTTTAGTAGTCTCATTAAATCGCTTAACTCAATCTTGTTGAAGTTCATTTTGAATGGAAAATGAGATAAAATAAAAAGACGAATGTTGATGAATGAATACTCAGGAGGAGGACTTGACATGGTTGAAATGAATTAAACGAATGACAAACAAAGATGGCTTCTGGCAACATTTAGCCAGATGTTTAATGATAAAACGTGAACATAGTGAAATCCTTAATTTCCCAAAACATCAGTTAAAAAGATAATTAAACATATCAAGAATGACTTCTGGAAGGATGTTCTAGCTATATATGATAACTTGCAAACTTTTGAGATTAAAAAAATAGTTGAATTTAGGAATCTCCCGTTACGTTCCCTATGAGGACTTTAGAACATATGTTAAATGGTCTCAATATGGAATAAAATATATTCGAGATCTAATGACTGACTTTGGACATTTAAAAGAATTTCATGTCTTGCAAAGTGACTTCCAATTACATGATAATTTCATCTCTTATTTCAAATTGGTAATTTTTTTACCAAATTCATGGATTAAGCTTTCAAAGGATAACTCTATTAACAGGACAAATGATGATACAAACTATCAAATTCTTTGGGACATCATTTCATCACCAGATTGTAAATTTCTTTATTAATGAGGGTATTTGTTCTCTTCAAAATCTTATTTTAAAATGGAACTCAAAACTTTGAGTTCAAATGTCAGAAAATTACCTTACTGAATGTTTAGTTGCAATTGTGTGATTAGCAGTAGGACAAGAAACTTCCAATATAAATTCACCCATCGGATCATATCCACCAGATCATTTCTCTTCAAAATAGGATTTACAGATGATAATTAATCTTTGTACCTTTTGCCAATCTGAAAATAAAACACTTGAACATTTATTTTTTTTATGTCAAAAGGTTCAAATCCTGACAAACGAACTCATAACCCGGTATGAAAGAAAAACTTCTAGAAAATTAATCCTTAACTGTAACGATTTTCTCCTTAGCAATCCAAAGTTGAATATTCTTGAAAATCATGTATTTTTATAATTACAAAACGTTACATACAAAAGTGTCAATAGACCAACACATCTCCCATATTTGCTCAGTTATTATATCAAATAAAACATTGTTATGACATTGAACAATTCATTTCCGAAGACAAAAGTGAATTTATTATTTATTACAAACTATCTCCCACTGCTCCTCTATACCTCTCTCTTTATTTCTATTTCCCTCTTTGTCTATCTCCTCTAATCATATAATTAATACTATGACTTTATGATTTGGTTAAATTAGTATATGATTTATTTGTTTATATTGTTGAAATGTTGATTATATTGTATTGATTATTTATCAAAATAAAATTTGAAAAAAAAAGAAGAAAAAAATAGGATATTTTTTGGTGTTATTTTATTGGGTTATCTGTCAATTATTCCTCACATCTTGTTGATTATTCTTATAGACTTTCTGAGAACAAATACAGTATATACAAGGTTATCTTACTTGCAGCTGTGCGGTCAGACCGGATGCGGGGAGGGAGGAACAAGTTTGGGCCAATGTACAAGCGGGACCGTGCACTCAAGCAGCAGGCAATCAGGCAGCAGCAGCAGCTAGTGTCACACTGCCAGATGAGACTCGTCAATGGGATGACCATGCCAGGCTCACCAGAGGACATCAAGCCAGATCCTGCCTTGTTGAACATTTCTTACAGAATAGATTCTCCTCCAGGGAATATGGGTGGGCAGAAAACTTGCGCATCTCCCCCTGTTGGTAATCATAACAGTAACAACAGTAGCAACAGTAACAACAGTAACATAAATATTAACAACAACAACAACAGTACTGCCTCACACAACTCAAGTCCGCTTCCCCTCACCTCTCACCACCGGGCAATGTCACCCCCAAACTCATACCCCATGTCATCATCATACCCTTCAGTCAGTGAGGCTCTGCGAATCTTCCACCCCTCCGCCACCCCCCATATTGGCACAGCCTCTGTGCCCCAGCTAGTAGCAGATCTCAAGAATAGCATGGCAGAAGAAGGGGAGGTGAAGCACAAGCTGATAGCCTTCCTTCAGAGTGAGTATGGACACCTGGATGCGTCCAGTCACCCAGAGCACTTCCTGCAGCTTCTGTGCAAGATGACTGACCAGTTACTTTTCCTCATGGTGGAGTGGGCGCGCAGTTGCTTCTTCTTCAAGGAACTCAAGGTAGGTCAAACACAAAACTTGCCTTACTATGCCATCACTTACTGCTCATACAGAGGTAACAATGACTAAAAATTTATTGGTTTTTTTTTACATTTTTGTTATTGTTGTTGATATCTATGACATATATAAGATTAGTTCATTAACACTAAAAATATTAAAACTTAGACTGACCCCCCTCATGTGGGAATGGAAAGGCACTGGCCCTAATAACTTTGAAATATCTTTTAAAATTCATCTCTGAAACATATTGGTATAGAAGGCTGAAATATTTAAGAGTAAAATCTCTCTTGACTGGCCTCAAATATGGGTGTATGTAGCTGTGTATGTACGTAAAAAATCTTGCTGAAGCGATATCTCACTTCATCATCCAAAACTGTGTTCCACAGGAGATATCACTTGGAGGAGATCAAACAATATCTCCTAGGAGATATCATTTTCAATGCCCTGCTAGCCTCAAGTATATGACATCACAACTGTTTAACATCATCAAGTAATGACATCAAAATGCTATGACATCATAAACATGATGACATCACAATGCTATGAAAACACCACACTGGGAGTCTGAGGGTAGTGCAGTGTTCAGAAATATACATTTGTCAAGGAATTGATAAGAAATGTACATTTATCGTGGAAATGTAATGAAAATAATTTTGGATGATAAATAGCATCTCACCTTTCTATCTTCTGATATCAAATATATCAACAATTGTTGATAACAACAATTGTTGATAAAAGTACAAATATCCCCGACAAGCCTGAGAAATTTGTAACTTTTATCAACTCATGTTGGTTTGTTTGATATCAGAAGACACTTGGATGAGATTCTCTATTTGACCACTTTAAAACTTGTTAAAGGGATATCTCAAGAAATTTGAGTGATCTTTTATCATGGCATGGTTTTTAAGTGTGTATGAATAGTTACGCACAGTGTCTCCAAGTTTGGTGACAACCCCATTAGTGGATTCTGCAGACACCAGTTAATTATGTTCACCCTGACATCTACATGACCTTACATAAACCAATGTCTTAAAATAATGTAACCAACTTTAATGATGAAGTTTTGTGGACATTTGTTGCCAGCAGACAATGATGGCATTTCTGATGACAATTCATTGCTTATTGTAAACCTTTTACCTTTCAACACTTCTACTCATCACCTGAAAGGTCAGTTTGGGTTATGGCATAGTCCGTTGTATGTCATCTGTGTCCATAGACTTTTCATATTTTCAATGTTCTCCTCCAAAAATGCTGCACTCTCAAAGCTAAAATTATGTGGAATGAACCTTGCACCTAGTTTTTCCGAATTTGTACGTTTTGGACTAACAACCCCTCACCACACACACACTTTAATAAGGGTATGTCAGGCATTTCTCCCTAAATCTTTTAAAATCTTCTTCTCCAAGACTAATTTGCCAAGGAGCCTGAAGTTTTAAGAGTAACATCATTCTGAAATGAAGACTAAAATTTGTAACTTAGGCGTTGATTTAATCTCATGGGATAGGCAGGGTTTCCATCCTCAAATCCTCTTTCATCTATTTTTAGAAAAAACATCACTATTAGGAATAAAAAATTTGAAAGTATCATCTTTAAAGAATGGAGACAAAAATGTAAGTTTAATTGTCTTACCACCATAGGTATGGCAGGGGTGCATATAAGGTGATTCACCAACACCAAAACTTTTTGGTGTATCCAACCAAATTTGTCAACCATACCATAAACAACACTCTGAGACCATGAGACAAACAATCCTGCAAATAATCAGCCCTCTTCATCTTCAGCATACCCTTTGTCCCAACAGTCAGCCACCAGATCCTTAGACTACTGATGAAGCAAGCTGCAATAGGCATCCTCTTACAGAAAGGCAGATCAATCCAAAACTGTCTTCAAGCCATTGGCAAGCCTCCATCATCCACTTATGAAGTCATTGCTGCCGTAGTCTAGCATATTTACTTCATATGTAGAGACCCCTTAATAAGTGGAACCTCCCATCCCCTGCTGGTTGCATTACTGATGAGAACCATTGACTGACACTTAATTGTGTATTGCAGCACTGTTTACTTAAAGAATAATCAAGGTATGAGTCATTACGGGTAATATGCATGAGTTGAAACAAAGTTCACAGTCACAAAAAGCAAGAAGCCCTACAAATAATACCCCCCTTTTAATTTTTAGCAGTTGACTGATATGGGAATGCCTTTTTAGTTTTTTGGCAATATTTTCATTGATCATATTTCTTAGTTAAATGTGCAAATGTTTTTACATAAACAAGGAATGAGTAAAAATACTTTTACATGTTTTATACTATGATCATTCATTCCATACATTATATAATTGATCAGTCATGTTGGTAAATTCAGCAATCATCTTCGATTCTATTTAAAGATTGTTTTACATTTTGTATGCCTCTATCGATGTATAACAGCAACAATTTTTTATAGATCTCTATTCTAGGCGATTTTTGTACAAATTTGTTTGCTCTTATACATCGATGGAGGCACAAAAAATGAAATATAATCCTTGTAATTACAAAATCAACTTATTTCCAAAGCTCTTCTTCATTATCTAAACAAATCTTGAATAATATGCCTTAACCTATAGCGTTTGCATGCAAAAAAACATGATTGAAACAAAACTGAAAAATTTGTGAACTAAACAGCAGAAAATTTAATTTCTTTTTGTTCAGCATTGACGCTCGTGAAATCAATTTAAAGTTCATCTTAACTCAAGTCTGCATTTTTTGTGAAACCCTCATCAGCATATCATGAGACATTCAAAATGGTTACCATTTCTAAAACGCATTGACATACATGGCATATTCCAAAAGAGGCGATGGGGGTTTTTAGGATCTGAAATGGGGTTTTCCTTTTTTTGAAAAATATATGATTTATTGTATTTAAAAATAACAACTCTACAATATTTTTCATTAATTACTATATGTTTTGTTGGAAAAATAACTTTATGTTGAGACATATAAATCTATAAGAATCAAGAAAGTAATTTCTGACATATTTCATAATATAAGTATATTAAACAGAATATCAATAATTAAGTTTGTGCCTGTCATGCAAAAATATTTGTGTTATTATTATCTTAATCAACCTAGATTGAATTATCACTTAAATCTGGTTTCATGATTAAACTTCAAAATAACTTAATTGAAAATATTAATCGAGTAACACTTCATTTAGAAAATCCCAAGTCTGTGATCATCACATTGAAATTTAATAATTACAGATTGTTTGTAATTGTTTGAGGATCGATGAAAGGACGTTGTTTACAAATGCACTTCTTGCAAGAATAGAAGTGTTGATAAACGGCGGTTTATCGACAGTGCCTGAATGAATGAGCACGTTTCCTTCACGTAAATTTAACCGAAATTTCAAATAGTTTAATCGTACCTGCCTTATCAAAACATCGATAATATGTTTTGTTTACAAATATTCTTCCTAAAAACATAAATTAGATCGTGTTTCTGAAACTATGTACAAAAATATGACTCAGAACTGACTAAAAAAATTTTACAAGTTAGTTGATACACATGGTCGTGATAATTTCATGGCAACATATTACCGATACAATATAAAATGTTTAAATAAACCATAATCTGTTTAGCAGTTACTCTTATTATATATGAACTAATGAAACATACAATAAGTGCTTATATTTATTCATATATTACTCAAAGAAAAACAATCGAAAAGATTATCAAGGAAACGAGAGCATAATTCCAATGTTATTTGTCGTTAAGAAAATGCATTGATATTCCAAACAGTGTTTCCTTTTTATAGCTTCTGTAAGATAATGTTGGCAACTTCATCGTTCATTTTTCGGTAATTTATGCGATTATTTAATCTTTTGAAGTTTAAGAGGTATGTTGTCGTTCTTTATTAATCTATCATATTGAAATTTTTATATCTTCATTCACTTAAACGTAATTCATCGAGCTTCAGATATCCTATAGGAATAAAAACTTATCGGTAACTAATTCTCGAATCACCGGTGTACATGCAATAACAACATGCTCTTGCGATCGTATTTCTGACAAATATTTGATCTAATTTTGACTAAAAAAGATTAATAAGTTTGAAATTTTGTCAAATCAGACATTTTAAATAGGTAACATAGCCTCAGAAAAATCATTCTTAGCACTTCACTTAAAATCAGGTTTTTTCCATATCCCTATCGGGGACGCGGGTTCAGCCACCTGAAATCGGGTAAAACCACCGAAATTGGGTAATATGCCATGTATGCATCAAACTTCAGGACTTATAGTTAGTGATATCAAGAGTTCTCGGTGATGGTAATAGTGTCTCTTGGGAGATGAACATATCAAGTTATCAACAAAGTTGTGAAAATAATAAGATATGTGTATTTCAATTTGTTCAATTATTTCGTGATGTCACAAAGCATGAAAGCACGAGAAATGTTTTTTTATATTTTTGAGAGATCTCAACCAATCAGAACAAACTCATTTTGTAATCATTCATAATTGAATATAGGGACAAGGACATAAATACAGCGTAAGACACAGCAAGTGCCACACAAATGCTAATGTAGCATGTTGCTCAAATTTGGGTATTGAAAAACAAGAAAATTCTCTTTATCAAGCAGTTAACTCATTTTAAATGTTCACGATGAAAAATTTTGAAATTCGTAAAGTCATTGTATTTCAAAGTACAATCAAAATTCAAAGATACAATTGCGAGAGCAATTATGAAAAATCCAGTGACTTCAAGGGATAGCCTTATTGTGTGCACCATATTCCCTATACTATACATGATAGCTATCCAATTGAAACATTAACAGAAAAGAAGTAGATATTTCACTGTAGGTTTCCATGTAAGCAACTTAAAGCTTAAAATCTAAAGTGCACATGGTTTTGGAATTTATTTTAGCTAAACAGAGTTTAGAGAATTATTAATTAAACAACATCTCTACTTATTCAACCTCCAAATTTTCAAAAGCATTTCAGAAATTATCCGTGGCAAAACTATTTTTCAGTTGTGTGATTGGTTGGCAGTGTGGTCAAACTATTATAAAGCTTTTATTTTCAAAGTTTCCTGTGTTATTTTACTGCATTGATTGAATGTAACACAAATGTCAATTTATGTTGTTTAGACTTTTGTAAACAAATATCTTGCTAATTATAACAACTAAAGAATTCGACATGACCAACTTTGTCGTGGCCCTCTTGTTAATGTGAAAGGTTAAATGTTAAAATTTTACATTTGAATACGCATTGTTTATCTTTGTAACTTTTAAGCAAAACAGTAATATTTTACATATCTATTAGGTATTAGTTAAGTCGATATTTTAGATACAAGTGAATACTTTTACCATGTAGACTTACATCATGATGAAGAATTAAAAATTCTATGGATTTACAACATCTGTATTGCAATTAAAGATATGAGGATTCGGTGAAGATACCAAACAATGTCAAACAACGATATCAGAATATGTCTTCATGAAGATGTATATATCATTGATTGATTGAGTATTGTCATCTGTTGAGCCAAGGACAATCAAACTAACAAGGACATTTTATTTAAGAACTGGACAGTCCTTGGATGAAGCTAGGAACAGCTGGCTGATGATGTTGAGATATTTCAAATTGTGTACACTAAGGAATGTAGTGGGAGATCCAAGAAAATGAGACCTCTCATTGGCAAAAGGGGAAAAAAGCAAAACCATCATGTCAATGAACTCTTTCTCAATTGTGCAGAACAGAACCTCAGACAACTGATGTTACAAACATATAGCAGAGTCAGATGAACAGGTTTAAAGTCATTTTTAACAATACAAATTCAGTGACATCCTTTGAAACTGTAGTGTTGAACCAAAATGATATTTTGTAATCTAAAAAATCGTCTGTGTGCAGATAAACAAACCCTTTAACAAAAACTTCAGTGGAAAGTGCCATAAAGGATGAAGATGAAACTGTAAACAAATACTTTGCTTTATTTAAGTAATGGCACTGGGAATTAAAATGACATCTTACCAGAACGTGAAATCTAGTGTTTTAAACCACTCCATAATGTTTTAGTTTAGTGAAAAAAAGGTTACAAGCCTGCTTAGATAAACAAAAAGAGAAAAACAATAGCCAGGTCAATGGTCAGGTCATCCAAATAGTCCCAATTATTCATCAGTTCACATTTGCCATGAAGTTAGTGAGGGTCGTTAGTCTTTGGCTGATATATACAAGTTTTGTTAGAACTCTGAATATTAACTTAATTTGGTGTAACAATGTGCTTTTGACCAAAACACTTGCCTGCCCCAAGTCCCATGTGCATTGGACAGCAAACGTTTGAAGGTAAATTAGTAGAAATAATGAAGTAATTATGGTAAATGCTCGCCCTGTTCATTTGATTTGACAACATTTTTTCATTGAATTAAACCAAATTTAAGTAAATAAATCAAGTTATGTTCAATATTTCTTTTCAAAATGTATTAAATCTGTTTAATATCCATATAAATCAAGAACATCAACTAACAAACAAATCAAGCGTTATTAAATTAAGGCTGTATCAGTCTGTATCGTAATTAAGACTGTAGCATGGAACCTAGACTGACAAGTAGTGAATCACTTCTGAAAGTTGCATCAAACCTATTTCTAAATATTTATTGATCATTATTTCAGTTGAAACCTGATGCTGATCATACAATTTATACACTTACAATCATGAGCCTAAATTTATGAGAACTGTTAACAAAGTTCAATTAAAAATTAAAAAATCCTGCATAAATTAGGTATATTTAATCAACATTTAACAAGGGAGATAACTACTTTATAACTGAATTTAAGGCCTTAGTAATTGAGAGGTCTGAATGACATGGTATCTAAAACGTCTATGAAATGCAACCTAGTCCTTCAAAATGAATTTTTGGGAATAATTTGGTCAAAGAATATCATTGATAGTTACCAAGACATGCTATACGGTGTAAAATTTCATTCTATATTTTATATCAGGAAAGACAGCAAAACCAAGTTATGTTAAGTCAAGACCATTCTGTTAAATAAAAACATTTCCGTACATTACAATGTATAAGGCGAGTTGTGTATACCAGAAATTGAGGGGTCAAGGAGGGGGTCGCCTTATATGTGAGGTCTATGTTTCAGACTTAAAAATTCTGAAGTTAGGTAACTTTTTTATTTTATTTTATTTTTTTATTTTCCATATTTACCATTTTTGTCGGGCATGTAATTAATCTTATCGATCGTCGCCATCAATGAAAATTACTGCCGTAGTTGAACATTAACTAAAGCTTACTGCCCTGATCTAACGTTACAAAGTGTATGTCTATCATAACAATTAATTATGAAAATAAATTAGATAAAAAAAGTAATTATAATTTTAAAAAACTTGTCACATGAGCTTGTTTTCCAAGAAATAATAATCTCGAACCAAAAGCGCAATTTGTCACAGTTAAACTGAAGTGTAGTTACATAACCTGATTTTCTTAGAAACTTTAAACTCAAACCGATTTGCAATTTGTCACATGTTGATTTGTTTCATTACATTTTAAGTACGTCAAACACCACCAAAAAGGTATTTTTTTTATTATGGTAAATTTACGACATTCCCTTATAAAACAAATCCTTATTACAAAACATTGACGTATTACTACTCACTTTGAAAATTACCGATACATCAACTTACCATAACTAAATCTCTAAACTTGCAGCTTGCTTCATGTCGACCTGCCTCCAAGACGTGCTAGTAGGGGGGTATTACGAGGAAGTGATTTTGACTGCATTTTGGGGGGCTGAGAAAGGGGGTCGCCTTATACAATGGGTCGCATTGTACATTGTAATCTACAGTATTTTGATGGTTAAAAGAATTTGGTTGCAGTTGCCTTTAGGTCTCCAACCAAATGCCAAAGGTTTGATGCTATATATCATTGTAAAAGTTAATTATTTCATCTTTGTCGAAATTTACCAGTTGAGTTTTTTTGAGGGCAAGATTGCATTTTACAGTCGTTTTAGAAACCCATTCGGACCCCTCAATTACTCTTTGTTTACTGCATCCTTTTTTTACTGTATATGAAGATGATTTATAGCATACTATGATTGAGACCAGCAGTCTCTTGCTTTACTTGGAAATTAAAACATTAACATTATAAACCTGGCCTTGAAGCATATAAACAATGTTGATATATTATCAAAATTTCTGAACAGATATGTTATTCATCAAACCACACAGTCTAAAATTTTATACGGTAAAATTAACCCTTAAGTTGATAAATATTATTTTGTCCAGAATTTACAAGCCTGTGTTGCTGAATGCTGTATAGTAGCAAGATGCGACCATTGTTACTTTAAATGGCATGTTTGTATAGCAAAAGGAGTAAATAAAAAGATGTTTCTTACAGTTCTTATGTGAGTGTCCATTAACAAAATGGTTTATTCATGAAGAGGGAGCGAGTTCTATGGATTTACAACTTCTGCTACGAAGTATACTGCCTAAGTTAAACTTAAAATGATCAAAAGTGCCGTGACATCAGATGTTTATGTTTAAGTAGGTATCTTTAAAGTGACCCCATAATATTTTTCCTGAAATCCTTTTCTAAGTCAACTGAGCACATCTTGTTACAGTTTTAGAAATCTAAAATGTTTGTGTTAGTGAAAAATCCTTGTGAACATGCCAGAATGGTTATGAAAATGTTGTCTTCCATCCAAAAGTGGTTCAATTAACTTTATTTCTTTGACCGCTGTCATTAATTTTTTATAAATTGATGTGTTATATATTATGTGATAAAAGTTTATCTGGAAATAGGCCAGTAGCACCAATTTTTGGAATGTAAAATTTCTCGGTCCAAATTTATTATAGATAAAAAAACAGCAAGACCTAGACTAAAAAGTGAACCTAATGTTGAGTTTATAAAACGGGACAAAAAGGGAAAGGCACTTGCTCTCAAAATTTTACATAGCAAATTAGCGGTACGGGTTATTTGTGATGAATTAGGTTTTATTCAAGTATTCAAGTCCTGTCTACTTTTAAAGTAATTATATGATTATATTCAAATCTAGGATTCAGATTCAAGAATAGTGAAGCTAGGTTATGAGTAACAATTTTTACAATAACATTTTATATTTTTCAAAATATGTTGTCTCTGTTACAAAATTTCTAAAAGTCCTGTATAATTCATAACTTAACTAATCATCTGATTTTGATCAAAATTGGTATGAGTTTGCTGAATTCATCAAGGCGTGTCATTATAACCAATTTTTAAAATATTTGTTTGTGGAAAATGTAAAGGGTAATTTATAAGCGCTATTAAAAAAAAGTTACAGCAAGGGCTGCAAAAAGGTGACTTTTGTTTATTTTAGTTTTTTTCCATTTTTTGGCACGTTTGGAACATAAACTTTGCACATTTTGAAATTTTATTAACAAAATATAGAAAAAAGGATTAAATTCATTTCCATATGAAATTGGTATAAATACAAAAATCAGTAAAGTCCCAGCTAGCATCGCACAAACAGGCAATTTCTTTATTTATTTATATCTTGTTAAAGGGGCACAGAGTATGTTGTTGGAGTCAAATATGTCAAAATGAAAATCCTAATACTTAACAGTTCAGTATAGTGACAACAAACCGTTTTAAGTCGTTATTTGTGATCGAAAACTGGACTGGCCAATGACTTATAATTTAACCGTAATTTTGGAAATTTATTTACAGCCAACACAAAGACAAACATAGGTAGATTGTGTAAGTGGGTCTTTTACCTAATACACAAGATTTCACACAGATTTTTGTTTTTTTTTATCATTTATGGGGCTGTTTTCTGATTATCATTGAAAACAAGAAAATATCTCAATTTTGGCAATTTAGAGAAAATGATGCAAGTTTTGGACGCGACTTAAACTTAAACTGGGTCAAAAGTTATTTTTGCCTTTACTTGCGCAACATAAAAAATCATTAAACATACACAGTGTCACTTTAACTGAAAAGAATTTTTTTCACCTGAATTTTACACTTCTTATTCATTTAACCGCAGAGCGTATTGTCAACATTTTTATATTACAATGAAATTTAGATATATATATAAAATTGCAAATTACAATAAAATAATAAAGGAGCCTTGAGTAAAAGTATCCTAGTATCAAAAGGTGTTCTCTAATACCTTTAGGGTACCATCTTTGATCAATATATTGTCCAAACCAAGTGGTACATAATTATTGTTTTATTTCATCATAAAAAAGAAATAAATATCTTCATTAGCATATATAATTTGCACAAAATTGCATTAAAAAAACTAGCTTTAGCCACCCACCTTTCTTTGGTAATACCTTCTAATCCAAATGCAAAAGAATGTTACGTTTTATAAATTTGTAAAGAAGAATAAATTGCCTTCAATTCCATATATAACTTGCATATATACAAAGCAAATAACTTGATTTTTAAAGTGGGAAATACAGACAATATCTATTATGTGTTAGTGAATTTTTCAGCGGGGATATCACTGTGCTGCCTGCACACTGAGCGCGCATTTGTGTTAGCCTGGGGCTGCTAGCTTAGTAATAATACTGTGGGGGTTAGAACGTTATTGGGGTTTATCACTACCCTGCTTCCGCAATTTATATCTTTCATAGGCATATCCTAATAGAATTTAAATACAGAGCAATAGATAAGCTTCATTTCCGTATATGATTTGTCTATGTGCCCAAATTTTGAAATATGGACAATTTGTTAATAATTGTACAATTATTTCAAGACATATTTTTGTAATATTTTAATACTGATGTCAAGAGAAACTGTTCATCTTCAGTTTCATATTGATTTAGCGCATGGACTCTCAGAATTTATAGAGTTATGGCGCCTAAATTAAAAACAAGTCTACTCTGGTTATAGAAACCATTCTAAGGATGATAAAAATTTCATTCAAAGTGCCAGGTAAGTATCATCCATTTGTTTTAAGGGATTGGCCGACTAGTTTTGTATACAACAATATTAATGTCTGTAATTCGCCATATAAACACACCATATATTGATGAAATGGTCATGTTTGCGACGCTGTAAAATTCAGCCACTTGTGCTAGTTACACTTTTTCTGTAGCCAGGCGTTCACATTCCATAGGTTTGGCGAAAAGCTGTAATTCAAGATGGCGTCCAAGATGGCATCCAACATGGTCACCACATCCTTTTATCTAATATGACTCCTAGATCTGTCGTGGAGTGATGAATTTGATGTTTAAACATAGGTAGTTGGAGTTATTATTAACATTTTCAGGGCGATAAAAGTAGTGGGTAAATATGGGTTCGAAGATGATCTCCAAAATGACTGCCATCAGCCTATCAGGTTTATGATTGAGCTAGGAGAATAATCTTGGTGCCATTTCTATGGTTTTAAGGGTCAGGGATTTCAGTCAGACTATTCAATTTGCCATATATGGAAAATATGGGTATGTTGACTTGCCTAGATTGTATCAGTTATTATTACTCTCCCGTTGAAGATACCGCCGTTTAATAAATCTACAAAGTTATTACACATTGTGTAATAACATCGCGTGTTGATTGACGTCACATGACGTCACAATCGTCAAGCATGACGTCACAATGTTAGCGAGGCAACGACAATGGCTATCCTGGCGATCTGTATGATTTTTCTTTGATATAATTCAGCGAGTAATAAATAAAATACTAAACTCAGTCCTGTATAATTACATTTTTATGAAACTCGTGAATGGTATCGGTATCTAACTCGCTTTCGCTCGTTAAATACCAAACCATACACTCGTTTCATAAATATGTTATTAAACGGGACGTCGTTTAGTATTCTCTATTTATCAACTATAAGATGTTACCGGTGGAATGTACTTCACGGACAGCTATCATGATGTCTACCAGACACTCATGAACACTGAAAAAAGGCTCATTAAAGACCCAGAGTGAGCCTTTCGGACAGCAAACAGATTTAAGATATGGATGAAAGGAGAATGGTGAAAAACCTTCCAAAGTAGACTTGAATGATAGGAATAGTCCTAAATTCTACATCAAACACCTGTTCAGAATCCAAAGTCAGAGTCCACACCATTTCGAATATTGTATTTATATTTCTCAGAACAGTTGTTTGGCTAAAGGACCTGAGTGCTTCCTCACCATCCTGGTCAATCTCCAGGAAGCATGAATAGAAAGTGGCAGTCATGGGATACATTAAAATATTTCAATACAATACAGTTTGAATCCCTTGAACATCCTTGTAACCAATTCATGTGGCAGAGTCTAGAGAAGCATAGGTAACCCGATGTTGTCCCACCTGATGAAGGCGTAAGACTATAGTTTTTATCCAGAAAACCTTGTCTTTCTTGAGAAGAGCGGTGTTAGAACGAGTCATGGCAATCTTTGATCCACTGGCATATCTCAGTCTATTTCCACTTCTTGCCAAGGTGTACTGGAGGGAAACATGGGATCTGAAGCTCTGTTTGGATTATGCAATTCTGCCAGTCAAGGTAGATGATTTTAAGTACAAAACATTTATACAATCATCTGTCCAAAGCTGTTTGATTACTCAGTCTCGTCCTTCAGAGTGATTGAAGTAGCATTGTATATAAATGTACAGCATTCATCTTGCTTACTCTAAAAGACAGGAACAAAAGGCTAAGGTTGATTATTTTGAATAGCAGGATAGCGCTAATCAACTGTCAACTACCCAGATATTGTGTTATATTGTACAGACCCATTTAGTTCAATTGGTTCTGAAGTTTGGTATGCAACGGGAAGGTACCGTTCCAGACAAGAAGAAACTTGACTGAACAGATAATTTTACTCACTGTTGAATCTGTTATTGACGAGACAAGATTCCGATCCATCAATAGAGCAACATGGATGATGTTGTTAATCATATTCATGTGCAAGTCTTTCAGAGTCAGTTAAATTACTCAAGTTACTCAAGCAGAAAAAAATATTGCCAGGAATGTCCAGTCTACTATCCCTAATGAGTTTCAAGCAAGTTGTTGCCAAAGCGGTTACTCAATACTCAATCCAGTGAGGGGGCTTGGTTGTATATGGACTTTAGGTGAAAGGTTCAATACCATGACATCAGACTCTTGGATGCAGAAACCTTTAAAAAATCTACTACCTTCAGATCATAGTTGTTCTTGAAGAGAGCTTATGAAGTGGGAAATAAGGGACAAATGGTTGTTGACTTGTTTGCAACGTGCAAAAACTTCAGAACTGGACACCGGGAAAGGCGAATGAGATAATCTTGTTGTTGTCAAGGGCTGTGCAATTTGAAGCTTTGTTTGGCTATAACACATCTTCCTTTCTCATTTGATTCAGCAGATTCGTCACAGAGAGAGAGACTGGCTAGATACCGTGTATAATGATCGGAAACTAATTGGAGCTGATTGTGAAGCAGGGCAGAAAGTAGACAGGTCCTGTTTAAACGTAAAGTACTGAGAATTGTCTAAGAGAGTTGATCTTTAGGCCTGCTGATAGTTCATGACATGAAGGAGCAGTTGAATCACTCCTCATTTATTTTTCACACAAGATTCAACAACTACGTCTTAAATTCATGATAGTGTGTGCTGAGGTAACACCTGTTGAGGAAAAGTCTGATACCAACTCGGATTAGTGAGGACTTATGTGTTCTATTAACGATAGGAATCCAAATTGGTGACAGCCAAGGGGGGCAGTCCAGTCAAAATATTATCTTGTAAGAAAGATTACAGATGATTTCTGGCAAAGGTGGACTAATTGGTCCAAGTCTTCATGCCAGTATCCTGATCATAAATGAATAAACAATATAAAACCTATAAATCCTTTTGCTGCAAATGATCACACATTCTCAGTTTGAAGTTATGATACATATATGCAAATGTTGTGAAACTCAATCTTGATTTAAAAAACTTTTGTAAATTGAAGCCTCCCAATGCCTTGTAAGATTACAACCCTGGATCTCCAGATACGAATCTTAGATGACCAAGCAGAAGAAAGCGTGAGTACATGCGTTTTTGAAATCAAATTGACTGAAGTCCTGTTGTTCCTGGATGTGATACACTTGCACTCATGTTAACATTGAACAAAAGTCTATTTTCTGTTTAAGCAATATGCAATTTGAACCTTTTTAAATTTGGTTATAGCAATTCTGTCAAAACGCTTTAGCACTTTCTTTAGGGGGACCACTGTTCAATAAAAAGGTTGTTCACACCCTTTTATCTAATAAACAAGGATTTATAAATGAAACTAATCTTTCATTTTACAGGAAGCAACTTGTTGAACATAAAAAATGGACCATTTTCGAGAGGACCCTGATTATCACCCTTAGAGACAATGGTATGTCATGGAAGACAGTGAAGAAACACATGGAGAAAAACCATGTGTCATGTTTCTGTGCAAGGAATGATAAAACTGTATTCAAAATATAAATCATCAGGGTCTGTTGACAACTATAAGAGATCTGGCAGACCGAAATGTATGTCACAGCGTGAAGATTGAATCATCAGAAAAGAGTGTCTCAGCGATAGATATGCAACGCTGAACATCCTGCACAGAAGATAGCGACTTACTCTTGGCAGACGTATTATTCAGATGACCATCTCCAGAAGACTTTGACATTTTGGACTCAAATGTTATGTTCCAAGAAGAAAACCGTTCCTGAATAAAACTCGGAGAAAAAAGAGATTATTGTGGGCTCGTCGTCATCGCCATTTTAAGGTGCCAGATTTGAATGAAGTTCTTTTTTCCAATGAATCAATCTTCAGATGCTTCTCAAATCGTTGACGAATCAAAGTGAGGCGTTTGACACATGAACGGTACCGCCATTACTGTTTGCAAACAACTGTAAAGCACCCACCCCAAGTTCATGTTTGGGGGATGATGTCTCCAAATGGTCCAGGAATTTTGAAACTCATGCCAGGAACACTAAATAGCCAGAGATATCAGCAAAATATCGTTAATGACATCAAAGAACATGGTTCTTGTCTTGTATTACCTAACCATGATTTCATATTTCACCAAGATAAAGTCCCTGCACATAACTCAAGATCTACCTGCGCATTTCTTGCAGCCAAGGGAGTTGGTTTTGCTGGATAGGCCCGGAAACAGTCCAGACATGAACCCAATAGAGACTCTCTGGCATATGATTGGCAAAAACATAGCCAAGGATATGCTTACTTCCAGTAATCAGCTTTAGGAATCAGTGAAGAAACATTGGTATGGATTAAAGAAAACTGACCTCCAACCATTGTACAACAGTATGTCTAAAAGAGTGTGCTGTGATACGAAATAAGGGCGGGGCCACTCCTTATTAATATGACATTGCATATATAAAGTTAAGCCATCATGTCCAGCTTTTATTTTGTGAAATTGCCTTGTGCATTCTGAAATAAAGTTGTTTAAACATGTTAAACAGACTTTTGGTTGGCAGTACTGAAATTAACAATAGTCTATAGTAAATGGTTTGACCCCTAAAACCATAGAAATTGCACCAAGAGTATTCTCCTAGCTCAGTTAAGAATATTAATCGGCAGGCCAAAAGAAAGCAGCCTTCTTAGAATTCACCATTTCCTGATTATTATCTAACCAGGAATATGTTATCAATGGAATCTTTGACCCTAAAAACCTAGATAAAAACATCAAGTTCATCACTCAAAGGCAGATCTAGATAGAGTTATATTGGGCCAGGATATTTTATTAAGAGTTTACCACATATTAAAATCCTACACAGGGTTCAGTACATATGAAGTTATGCAGAGGTAGCGCAAAAGCAGGAGAATTCGACCAGCGGTCATATTCGACCAGGTTTTTTTATCTAATAAAATATATTTGCAAAACGTGTTCCTTTTAACTTTAACAAGTAACTTTTGAAACTGGAACATCTCAACTTCATCACCCAACTGCTGTCATTCATACCTGATGAAATTCATCAAGAGGTATGTCATTATTTTTCTGAGGTGTGGCAGTAGCACTCAAAATGGCGGCAAATTTTTATGGCGGTTATTTCTTATCCATTTGTCAAAATATTTGTTTTCTTAGAGATTATTTGTTGTCTTCAGTATGTTTTTTAGTACTTGCAGTGCCAAAAAGTCTGATAGCCATTTTGACAAAAGTCACGTGATTAGCATGTGCTGTGTGTCTATTTTTAGCTACTAAGGTCACATGGTTGTGGAAGTATTCGACCAGGGAGATTTCATTACATGGAGTGTTTTATTTCAGAACTTATTTCAGCAACCCATACTGATGATATTTTCAAGTAAGATTATATCTTTTACGATCCTTTGCCATATATTTGTGAAGAAAAATTATTCTTATGGGTTCTCAAATAGCTTGTTATCAATACTTTTTCATAATTGATTATCAATTTCATTTGATAACATGATTCATTATTGTTTCATTTGAAAGCTAAATGTAACATTCCAACACTATTTGCTTTCGCATTACAACAAAATCTAAGATTTTTTCTTGTTTACTACAGTAAGTATTCAATGTTTACATGTAAGTCGAAATAATATTCATAATTTGCTTGCAATTCTGTTATATTGCAAGACTGAAAACAGGAAATGTTAGTAATGTAGCAGTAGAGATGTCAACGAATGTATTTCAGATCACGTTTGTTTTGATGAAAATTTCGTCAAAGTTGCTTATAATAATTCAAATGAAATACAAATGCTAAGACAGACTGGTATCATAATTCTTTATATTTCTTATGTTCAGGGACCCCTTTGAAAAGTAAATGAATGGGCCTTATACATAGCTCTTAGCATATGATCATACTTTAACAAATCTTTCTTTTACAATAGGAAAGTTTCAGCATTAATCAACAGTTTGTTTAAAAGACTGTAAGTGATTTTAAATCCATATTATTGCAAAACAGTTTATGATAATGTCAGTCATAGCTTAATATTTATGATTTATATAACATCTATGGTCTACTCAAACGGTGTATTGTAGTGTATCGATATGTTGCAAATTCATGCAAATTAAAACACAGCTGCTAGTTCATTTGTATAAATATCGAAATTATTAAAGACAATATGAAAATTATTCTTACTATAAAATTGGTAAATGTGAACTTGTGAACATATCAACCCTAGAGGTGATAAGACAGCGGGATGGAATTGACAAAGGGCATGCAATTCGTACATGTTATTTGCAACATTGAGAAAACGAAAAGATTATTTTGTTGTTTAGGTTCTTTGCTGTGATGAATTAATACATTGAACTTGTTTATATATCATGGATATTGATTGTATGGATACATTGATACAAATAAAATTTGAAATGTTGACAAAATAACATAATTACAAAATTCCGCTCCATGTTGGGTGCAGGCAGTCCTTGCTAAGTCATCAAGTTCGTGTTCAATGAAGGAACTTTTTTCATGATCAAGATTAAACAATTATTGACGTTCATGGTTGACAACGATTTCAAATTTGTAGACGAGTTATCTATATTGATCATGTTTAAGATTATACAATTTTCAAAATATACAACTTGTTGTTTGGTCTGGAAACGATTTTCAATTCATACCGCTGTAAAGACAATCTCGTGTTGATGGAAGCGTAGATAACAAATAAATCAATGTAATGAATATATGATTATATTGATATGTATTTATAAATATCCAAAAAATAAAACTTTAAATTATTCCTTTAAACAGATATAAAATTTAATGAGCCAAGAGATTATAACTGACATCAAACATGTTTCGGCCATGTCAGCAGAGATTCCTTTAAACAGATATAAAATTTAATGAGCCAAGAGATTATAACTGACATCAAACATGTTTCGGCCATGTCAGCAGCATGACTATGAGGGTTATAATTTGTTTGACATATATGGCAATATTATGATTTGCATAATGATCCTTCTGTTTTCATATGGAAAATGATTTAAATGTGTTGAATAAACACTTATTTGTTTGAACACCTGAATATTCCCTTTAATGTGTCCAAAAGACAATTATTTTTCATCAATAAGGTGGTATTTTTTAAACTGGTCGGGTACTGCCGCAGGTGATCGAATTCTGCCGCTTTGAGAGTATTTCTGTCACACGAAACCTCCCAAGAACAGACGACTCATTAAAAGTGTCATTGTTAGGAGTCAATGTTGAAGTTGATACTCTTCAAAATAATACTGTTGATAGGTATGTGTAAACATTTTGTATAAAATGAAAAGCGTGGAGCAATAAGTGGTCGAATACTCCCGCATTTGCCCTAGATATTAAAACTCATTTAGCTCACAACATACGAATAGAGAAAATATCTGTTTGTGCGGTGCTGGCTATGTCCTTATTTATTTTTGTGCATTTACAAATTTTACATGGAATAGAGGACAATCTCTTTCTCTCTCTCGTGATATAAAATTCGTCAAAAAGCACTGAGCGTGTAATGAAAAATAAGTTTTGAAACATTGGTATATATACTGTTCAGCATTTTCTAAGGACCACATCATCATCCTTTATATTTAAACAGGTTAGTTGCAATGTACACATGAAAATATGAATGGACATTTAGTGATGTCTGAATTAGTCATGCACTCGATTGAAATTTCACTTTTGGTTCTCATTGCAATCTTTTGGTAAGAGCTTTTGTTACGTGTCCATAGAAGTTTGCAACACACCTGAACTTTCATTTAGCCAAAATGGTGTACCAACAACTTTGTAGGGGACATTTGACCCATAAAAGAATTGTCTAGAGGAATTTGAATGTTGCAAAACTTATCGTTTCTAAACTTATGGTATAGCTGCCAGACAACATGCAGGAGGTTGTGAAAAATCAACTCAAATTAATTGCAAGCTCTGCACACAACGTTTGCATGCATGACCACAATGTTTTTCGAATTCCCTTAACTCCTCCTCATTGTGGTGCATGGCTAGAGTGGGTTGCTGCTGTATTCATTACAGGAATGAGATCTTGGATGTCTACGTTAAACCTTACACTGGAGCTATCATGAATAACTTCATTCTTATTATGACAATGGACATCAGCATCGAGCATGGCTGGTGGAAAAGTACCTTCAAATTGAAATAATTGAGCTGATTGAGAGGCCTTTTTGGTTGCTGGATCTTAATCCAATAGAACATGTATGAAACCTCCAAAAAGCATTGCTAGACCGTGTGGTCCAAACAGGAACACTGAAAGCGGGCTCGTAGGAACCATCAACAGCAGCAACTTTAGCGCCTCATTTGCAGGGTGAGAAGACAATGTTAAGCTCTAGTGCATGCTAGAGGCTCACATACACGTAATTGACCAATAATCGTTGCTTTTTATCTTTTGTTATTTTGGGCTGCATTTACGTTTTTTGGCCCTTCTTTGGAATATTCAGGTCTTATGACAGTGAACTTTCTCTGAATAGTATATTTCATCTTTCATCACAAGTGTTAGATGTTCAGAAAAGTCCTGGTAAAAATTAACCTGCACTGTACATTCTGAACAATAAGACAAAGAATACATTGTATGGTTCTAAGCAAATGTTAAACAGCATATAAAAGAAACATCCCCTTTTGGTGGCACTTGCTGTATCCCTATTACATGTCGCTAATATATGTATTGGCCATGTTTTTACATGTCCTGTTTTTTTTAAATAATTGCCCACACTTTTGAAAGTATCATAAAATATCTAAATTTTTATTTTATTATATTTCATTACAATACAGTATTACATCATGAATGTTTGATTTGTAGTTACTTACTTGAATAAACTAAGTTACAAATTAATTTTGTATTTATGGTGTTACATTATTCAGTTCTCTCACTTTTAAACACAAATTTATGCAACAATCAAAAAAAATATTTGTCTAAAATATGTTGATTTTGTATTTTTTTTTCTTGAGAAGTTTTATCATTTATTCTTTACAACATTGCAAATGAGATATTATTCAGCATTATAATAGAGGGAATCGTTAATCTTATGCAGTCTTAGAAACATCTCAATTTGATGAAATATAAGATACCAGTACCTAAAATATTTGCCTTTTGTAGGGGTTGCAGCTTGACCCTGTCAGCTACATGTTATTTCTTAACAAATTCTTATTCTCATTCTTGCACATTTTTTATTGTCACTATCATTTTGCCGATATGAAGGCCATGAGCAGTAAAAACATTGAAAATTCCCTCATAGCAAAATTAATCCACAATCAAATTTTTTTGAACATCCAAAGTATTTACAATCATTAAGACGTTTTGGAACATCGTCCACAAGTTTTGTTTTGAGTAGGAAACTAAATAGATTAGGCAACTTAAAATGCACATTTGCCCTTGTATTATTGTACTACATGTTACTGCGAAAGAAGCTTACAGTCCCTGCTTGTTTGTAATCGTAGGGAAGTAACTCTAAAACTTTCTCGGTCTATAAACAGAGATGAGAAATTTTTAAGATTATATTAATTATGCTTTTATAAAAAGACTAAGACATAGAAAATGTATATATAGTTACTTTTATTGCATGTTGAATTGAAATACTTTCGTCAGCTGAAGTGTTCAGTTCAGTTGCACGACATTGAAAGTTTACTGCAGGCAGGCATCGAGCAATGTTTTTTTTTGAACCCCTGATTGGATAATGGAATACATTTAATTTTCTGCTCTTTCTGATGATCGATTACATATTCTGAGTTCAGTTAGTATGAGCTGCGAAAGTACGTATGTTAACACTTAGTGCACAGTTGTTCTGTAGTTATCTCTTACTTTATTTCTTTTTGAGCAGGGTGCAGCATTTTCATATACATAAATGTAAATTACATACATTTAAGGTGGCTTCACCCACTTTCCAGATAGGGGATGGAAAAACTAATTGGAAAGAATTATTTTTCTGTGACCTTTTTGCCACATTTCATGTGACAGTATTTTAAAATTGTTAACTTTTTATGTTAATTGTCATGAAATTATCAGGACCACATGTTTCGACCAACTTGAATTGTAAAATCTACTTCGTCAGTTAAGGGTCATGGATTTTAACAAAAGACAAAAACTTTTTATGTTAATCATTGATACCTGAATGATAATAGACTTCCATTTCAAAATATGTTAAAAATAAATATTGTGATTCTTGTAGTTTGTTATGTCACATAATGAAGTTATATTTTAAGCAAATCATAGTAATTTATGGGGAAAAATTTAGTATGCTAATACTAAACTACCTGCATTGCGGTTTTAAATGTTTTGTAAAAATATATATACCTATATAAAAGCTATAAAAAAAACCCAGATATATGGTGTGACAAACAACTTTGAGAAAAAATGTGTGTAGTAAAATAACAATGTTAAGTAAGTGTTATATGTAAATTCATTTTTCATACTGTTTTCATGTTTCAGATTAAATTATTCAAGTAATATTTCATCAATTTAAAAGCAATGGTTTTATTAAACATATGTTTTTATTATTTAGAAAAGAACAAATTGTTTGATAAATCTAAGATTATGGTCGAACGCTAACATTGAACTTGTTTATTCTATTACAAATGTCGGAACATTTACGTTGTTGTGAGATGAAACCGTTTTCACAGTATAACATGGCAATGAATGATTGTTAGATAGAGAAAAAGTTTGCACTTGCCATAAACAATTGGGCGATACTTATCTGACAATTTGAATGAATTTTTTTTTATCTTACCTAGAAAGATTTTTATTACAAATGAAGGTAGTCTTCGTCTCAGGTAAAAAAAAATTAGTTACATCTGATTCAACTTGAAATCATATATGGAATTTGAGATACATTATTCCTCTTTACAATGATTATTACCTATTACAATATGACTTCTAGTTAGACTTCTTCAAGCTTCTAACAAATGTCTTTATTTAAATAAAATCCATAATACTGAGCATGCATACATGCATTATTTTTTTACTCCGCCTATAGAACTGCTGCATAGTCAAAGCTGATATTTTGTTGGGAGGTACCTTGCATGTAAAGGTTAAAGTTTCTAGAATTGTTTTTGGTTTTACTTTGTGGAGAAGTTGAGGAAAATAAAAGAAAAGAGAAAGGGAGTTGCCCTCATCATCTGAGAGTTACCTCTTGTTCTGTTGTTCTGTTCGAGCCTAGGGTGCTTCACATGATAAAGGAGAAATGACCTTCTGTTGGGTGAGGTGATGTAAGAGCCTAAAAGAAGCATGGTTTACATCTTCACCAGAAGAACTGCCATTAAGCCAATCTCATTGAAAAGAAATCTAAAATGCTGCTTTATGTGACCAGGCCCCATTACGCGAGCCTATTCGATGTACATATGCTAATGATATTGACCTTTGTTCCATCAAAGATTGAAATACTAAAAATCAATTCTATCCATTATTATTATTGTTATTGAATAATGAATTAAGGTCAGATTCAAATTAATTCAACTTGTTATTTGTAGAATGGACAGAGTATAAGTGTTTCAAAATCATTTTCGAGGAATACTTACAATCTTGTTTTTGGCCATTGAGAGACGTGCATTGTGATTGCAGGAAGTTTTCTGCATAAAGCCAATGAGATTAAGAGGTCAAACTGGAGTAAAAGGTGAACTTGATGGCTGAAGTAATGGACCTTTGTGAGATCTATAATCTGCCTAAAGTAGAGCAGCAATAAAAGATTATATTTTAATGAGGTTGACCTAAAGCCACAGAGTTCTAGTGAAGATCTCCTTTGTTGGCAGGGTCACAATTTCATTTTGCTGTGGCTAATGGGTAGGCCTGGATATTGCCCTGAAAATGATATTGCAATATATTGCAATAATTTTCAAAATATTGCAATACATATTGCGATATTTTGAATGGAAGCTATCTTCACAAATTCTTTACTAAACAGTTCAATATTCCATACTAGAATCATCACAACAGGAGCTAGTTATCTGTAAAAAAAGCTCAGACTTTATGGGAATAATTTAATGACAAATAACGAGTCTTGAATTGAAGAATAGTTTAATTTACCAGCATATTGACAAGAGTTGGCACTATTAAAGAACACATAAAACAGAAATCTCAAATATGTCTTGTTTCAGTCTGACTACGGGTAGTACTTAGAATCTTGCTCAATAACATTTGGCACATCAAATCTGAGTTGCAAACTTGTGAGTGTTATGACTAGAATCTTGCAATTTATTTAAAATGAAAGATTTGTAAAACATTTAAAAAATTCAACTCAAAGACAATACTTCTGGTTCTTTTGGCAAACATATCAAATTAGAAATAAAATGTCAAAGTGTCAAGATTACAAGATATGTGGAAACTCAAAAAGAAACAAGTTGTTCTGTGTGACGTGGCCGGGTATTCCTTCTTTTTTTTCAAACACGTGAGTGATTGTTATTGAACTTGTTGACGAGCAGAAATATGTGACACGCCCTTTCTCACATCTGGTTCAAGTTACTGAAATTGAAGTCCTTGTGATGTACAGGAATATTTTGGCTCAAATTGCTAGTACCCCCGCTGTATTTCACATCCACATTACACTTATTGCATACAGCAACATTCTCAGCTACTTTACCATCACTAACACGTTTTTCAGTCCAAAATATTTCCATACTTCGCTTTTAGCACGTTTATTTGAAACTATTTCATACGACAAGGCCTGGCCGCCATTTTGTTGCTAGGCAAATCAAGGGCAGATAAATAATCCAAAGTAAGGTAACTCTTCCTGACCCAATATATTGCAGATTTAAAACATATCGCGGTATTCGTATCGCAAGCTTTTGAACTGGTACATATCGGTTTACCGGTAATATTGCACAGCCCTACTAATGGATGTGACTATCAGTTAAGGGCTCTTTAACCTTTCACTATCCCAGAGAATTCTGTCTTGATTTCCTGATCCAAATGGCAAAGAAAAAAGCACCTGTTATGGGTAGCAGAAACTTGCCAAGCCCAGAGCTGGTTAGAACCATAGAGTACCTCCCAGAGAGGGTTCAGGATACCCATCTTGCTAGCCCTGATCTAAGGCTTCAACTTTGCCTTGAACTTGCTATAGACAACAAAGATGCCTTTACTTGCTGGGACTAATTTGTTAGAAATACCTAGCCATAGGTGAATTCAGCAATTGATTAAGTTGTCAGATCCTTCAATCTTGCCTGAAGCCATTGCGATTTGCTTATAGAATACCCCTAGTCAGACATGAGGTGGTATGATAGGTTCAATTACATTTCCTAGTTTTAATAATTTGCGTAGTAAATTTCTGAGCACAAAGTATGTGTGGCCAAATATGTTTGTCACATACTTCTGTGTATGAAGCACTGACAAATTTATGTTTCGCATATCATTATAATAACTACTTACCTCTTGCTGACGATATCTAACCATGGTAAAGAGAAGATGTACACAATCGAGAAGTCTTTTATTTGTGAAATAGTTTCCACTAATTGTTCTCATAATTTAAATTTAGCAGTTTATCAGTCTGTTTCCACAGCTTGTAAAGACCTCACCCAGTGGAGGTGAGGTAAGGTGAATTGGGGATTTACGCTGCTTTCAAGGGTATTTCACTTATATCGTGGTTGCTATTAATATTGCAGGGAGAACGCCTGCAAGACCATTGTGCCAATGCATTGCTGTAAAACCTGCGAGCATAGGCGGGAACTAGCGAACCATGGGTGGAACTACACTGAATTTCAGCGTAGAATTGCACCCACACCTTACTGCATGTAGAACAGTTCTCTACTGCAGACAAAGTTGCCAAGCCCCAAGCGGGATTCGAACCATGGATCACCTGAGCCGAAGCCGAACGTGCTAACCACTGCACTATTCCGCCCCCTCGCCTAGTGGAAAGGAGATGTTTATTCATGGTATAGAATTTAACTTGACTGTGACCTATAGTACTTTGTTACACCTTTCAGGGGTCTAAACTCAAGTTTTCCAATGATTTTTCCAATTTTAAGCTATACCAAAAATGGCCAAATTTACAACTTTGTTTATTGGCCAGAGCTTTTCTTGAAAACTGTATGACTTGGAAACTTCAAATTTGGTAAGAATGTTACCAATTGGATGTTGATGTGTCTTTTAGTGGTTACAACTGCTTTGTGCAAAGTTCCTTTGAAATCATAAAACAGCAAAACTACAAGTTTGATTATATATGTGGCCTATGTGTTTACCTATAACTGTCCAAATATGTTACATAACCTTCTTTCATTGACAATCATTGATAAAATAACACATGTTGTTCAAATAACAGATATTGCATAAAGGCGATCTAACTATAGGCCGGGGTAAATGAGCTATGCTCACTATTGCCATATGTTTATGTATTTCACTCGCATTTTTGTTATCCAAAAGGCTTATATATACATGTCTACAGTTTTTTATCAATCTTTCAGAAATTTCAAACTTGCACAAGCATCAGGTATACATTAGTGATGGGCGTATTGAAATTTAAGCTAATCAGACCTGAAAGTTCTGAACTGCTTATGGCATGGCCCGTGTCAGGCATCTGTTGTCCGTAAACTTTTTTCATCTATCCTCAGGACACCATCAATGCTAGGAATCTCAAACGTTTTTAATATCTTCTTTGTAGGATGAATTTGTAATGAATTTTTCCAAAGTTATGGTAAAGATCCATTTTCAACTTTACATTCGTAATAACTCCGTTTTCATATATCGCACATCCGACTATACAGTTCTGTAGAAAAATCTTTCAACAATTTTTTGAGACCATAAAAAGAATTTTTAATCAACGAGAAAGTATTTAATTTTAATTTCAAGTATACCCCCCTCCAAAACTTGCCGTAGCCATAAACAAACCCACAATCCGTGACGTCACAGGATGTGTAGGATTTACCATACTTCCTGTTTATCGCGATCTCATTGTTATGGCCTCCGATCACGATGATGGATACTTATTTATTATTTATTCGAGCAGATAAACGTATATTCTATCGAACTAAATGCTGTTCCAAGACATGAAAACATTTCCTTACCTCCAAACTTTCTAAGAGTTTTCGACTCGGTCTCCGCGAACGTCTTGATTCGGCCATCTTTGTTTACATCCTCTGTTTACGTCCCACAATCCTTTGCGCGATCTTGCAAGTAATACGCCCCTTCTATTTATAGTACCAAGTCGATTCGGGAATGCCCTTTCGTTTAATTGTAATTATTTTAATGAATTTTGGTCCGATTGTCGTTTTGTTTGAATTACACGTTTTCTAATTTTGCAATGACTACGTTAAAATTACTTAGAAAATTATGCAAAGATGAAAATGGATCTTTAATTAGGCTGTAAACCAAAATGTTTTAGAAACCCTATACTTGTTGTTCTTCTCGACTCCAGAGAGTTTAAATCTTGCATACAGGTTCATTGGCCAGTGGGGCTTATGAAATATAGAATTTATGGCCCCTAATGATGTAAGGGTCACATGGGCCAAGCCCTTAACAGATTTTTTAAAGAAGGAATAGGCCTAGGTAGCTGAAAATGTGTGTAAAGACTCCTTGGCCAATACAGATTCTTAATTGTAGATTTTGTGACCTGTAGGCACATAAAAGCGCAACATGGGCCAAGCCCTAAAAGCTAAAGCACTAAAATCTATAATCTTGTGTTCAGAATCCTTGCCTAATGAAGATAACATCATTCTTATGACCGGAACCACATGGGTCATGATCTAATATCTTATTTAGTCTCCTTTCTCAGAAGCTAAAGGCCAAGTTTGTTTGCCCATTCGTCACTATATCGTTTCTGAAGCAGAATTAACAAACAGAACAAAAGACCTTGCTGAAACTTTGTATGTTGATGAAACAGCAATTGTAGATATGCCTTTTGGGGTTTTCAATTTCTTCAGGTTTTTACTTTTGGCAGTTTCCATGGCAACTTAACTTGAAATTTCAGTTCTTAAGCATTACCAAAAAACTGTTAGACCTTCCTCAGTGAAAACTCATATAAGGATGATTCAACATGTGTACATGTACCTTTTTTGGTTTTCAACTTCTTTGCTTTCCATGTAAACATAACTAAGAATTCCATTTCCAGATTAGATCTCAAAAACTTCAAGACCTCAGCTAGCTCAGTGAAAATTGGTCTAGATGCTACCTTTAGGGGTTTCGACTTTTTAAAATTCTATTTTTGGCAGCTCTATGACCATTGAAAGTCACAGTGTGAAGCAATCTTTTTGTTAAGGTTCCATTACTAATGATTTGTTAAGGTGGTAATAATTATAAACCCATCAAACAAAAGGAAAGAAGAATTCTGCTTCATCATAATCTATGTAATTCACAGTTTTCCCAACATTGGAAATTCAACCGTCTCCTTTCTTCTTCTTTCTCTGAAACTTAAGATTTAGAAAGCTGAAATCTTTTGTACAAACTCTAATATTATCTTCTTTTCCAGAAGCAAATGGCCTAAAAAACTAAAATCATGTGACCTTTTGATGCCTAAGAACCACAAATTGCTGTTTTGTTCCAGATGCAAAAGGCCAAATAAGTTTATTTCTTGCATACAGATTTTTTTGAAAATGGGATTTATTATTCATATTTTTGTGAACCTGTGACCCCAAATATGGTGTACCTGTTCCTCCATGTGATATATTGTATGAAGCCTGATGAGCCAAAGAGTCAATGGCTCTATTAATGTTTTTGGTTGTGTTCATTTGATCATTTGCTAGAAGCTGTATTGACTTAAGATTAGGAACCTGACAAAGCCAATTTGTCTCTTCCATTAAAGGTAGTCGATTTCAGCAACCTTCATGATGATCCCGATATCATGAGAACAATTTGATAGATTTTGTTATCATTTTGTATCAGATATGTTGGTAGCATTCACTAAATATCACATCATTAACTCTTATGTTGCTGAAAATTATTTTGACCAGTTTTGCCCCTGTGGCTGAATTTTCCAGCACTTACCTCGCTACCGTTAAAGCACAATTAGCCCCTGTGGCTGAATTTTCCAGCACTCACCTCGCTACCGTTAAAGCGCAATTAGCCCCTGTGGCTGAATGTTCCTGTGCTGTGAGACACAACCATTTTTACAATATATGGTGTGTCCACATGGCGAATTCCGGATGTAAATGGCTGTTTCATACAAAAGTAGTCCGCCAATCAAGAGATCTGTTAGTTGTATGTTTGGAACAGAAACTAAAGATATTAGTAAGAGCATATAAGTTACTCATATGATTTTACTGCTGTATCCTCAATAAAACATGGGGGACACGTCCTTCGCGTAGCAGTGATTCGTCTTGTAACGGAGTTTGATATAAGATAAATCTGTTATCATCCTTTTATGATAAAGGTAAGTTGTGTTTTGTTTAGATAAGTCATCTCCCTTAGTCGGGTACTCATGTCCTTGAAATTGGACTTGGAATCCCTGCTGTAATCTACAATTATCTGAAGATTGTCTTTAATTCCAGCTGAAAAAAATCCCATATACTGAGCGCGCATACATGTTTTATATATGGAATTGTAGACAATTTATTCTTCTTTATGATGACGAAAAAGTTATTAGAATATGTCACCCAGTTAAAAAGTAAAAAAGCTGCGAAAGATGATTGGGGGTACCCCGAGAAGGCTCCGACATAACCGGATTAATAGTGAGAACTAATTCTCACTTGGGCAGTCTGGAACCGGTATGTTCATTAGTGCCGTTGTACCCCCCCGGGGCACCAGCTGTGAGTGCCAGTGTTCTAAACACCTTCGTTGCGTTCTGCTGTACCAATTCTCTCCGTGGGTGCAGTCATCGTATGCCGCAGCGTTATTTCTTGCTGTGCATGTACAAATTATACATGGAATTAAAGATATATCTTTCGTCTTTACAACTTTGGAAAATAATGAAAAGGAGCCAACTTGTTCAAAAGATATGAAAAGCGAAAGAGGGATACTCTCAACTACTTGAAAACAGATTTGGATAATCGTGCTATTTGAGACACTAGTCTCATCATTTGCTGCATCTTTATTCTTCTTTATTTGCTGTTGCACATATGCAAATTTCATATTGAATCAAAGCCAGTTCTTTATCTTTACGATGAATTAAATTATAAAAATTATGAAGTTTCGCCGAAAGATCTGGTGTAAGTTCGTGATGCGGCTAGTACTGAACGTCCAGTGACAGCTCACATTGACTTTCTCTGTCTTTTTTATGAAATTGAAAAAAGGATATTTATTTACAATATGTTACAATGAATTCACTTTTCACCTTTTTTGGTGTGAAGTACAAACTGGATCAGGAGAGTAATGCTCATTCACACTTCTGCTTCTTTCTTCTTTCTTCAATTCTCTTCATTATCCTCCTCAATGTCGTTCTGTCATCATACTGATATAAGATTTAGTGTAATCTTGTGATGTGTGATAAAGTCTAAAACATGGCACTGCACAGAGTGACACAACACTCTTTACATTCGAAAGAAAATTCTTTTCCTACGCTTTTCTTCTTTCGAACTGGCTGATTGGTTTCTTCCATTTCCATGTGACGAAGTTTTCTTTTTGCTTTGGAGCAAACAACACACATGCATGAGAGGTTCTTCTTTCCAACAGGCTGAATCTTTAATGGAAAGTGACGACCATGAAGACGCAACACACTATCGTTGCTCCTGCTTGGCCGGACGCAAGGACGTCTGCGCAGGGAAGGCACTTTTTCTGTTTTGGCGAAGGTGATCATATGCTGCACCAAATCTTTTCTAAATTGAAGGCTTGATTTCAAGGGTTTGTCTTTTTCTTTTTAGAGAATGTAAGAGTTCAACATGGCAACTTTCAACACATGAAACCACACACGCTTCCACCACTTAAGAGTTTTCATTTTGAAAGGGGTGTACGACAGCATCTAGTCGGCCCACTCCAAACCTCACATATATTTGTTGTATTTGTGCACAATTTGTGGTCTTGTATATGCTTCCCCAGTAAGTAATAACAAGAAGAAACCCTGAAATACAGGAATAAAATGAATTAAAACATGGTCACTTGAACATACTATTGTTTACATATTATCGTAGCATCACTGCATCAAATTGACACATCAAGCACCTTATCAATATATAAAAATAATATGAATGATACCTAATAATTATTATACCCCCGCTAGATATAGCGGTCATTCCGTCCGTCCTTCGGTCCTTCCTTCCTTCCGTCCTTCCATCCGGTCAATTTACTCAAAAACCGTTACGTCTAGATCATCCAAACTTTGCACACATGTTAACCATAACCTTGTCTACAGTTTCTACCACTTTTGAATTTTCTGGAATTCATTTTTTTTGTCATTTCCATGGAAACGTCATTTTTTCGACTTAGTTATATGGTGTACAATGGGGACAGTTTTTCTCAGAAACTTATTAAAGCTAGAGGAATGAAATTTTGGTTTTGGATACACCTGATGATACGCTTGATCGAGTTCGAAAGCCATTTCCGAAATTTTATGTTTTAAAGAGTTATGGCCCTTGATTGCTTAATTGGACTTGGAGTGATTAACAGATCTGTTGCTCCAATGGGGACAGATTTTCTCTAAAACTATTACACCTAGAGGAGTGAAATTTTGGTTTTTGATACACCTGATGATATGCTTGATCGAGGTCGAAAGCCATTTCCGAAATTTTATTTTTTAAAGAGTTATGGATAGGCCTGGATATTGCCCTGAAAATGGTATTGCAATATATTGCAATAATTTTCAAAATATTGCAATACATATTGCAATATTTTAAATGGAAGCTATCTTCACAAATTCTTTACTAAACAGTTCAATATTCCATACTAGAACATTATTATTATTGTTATTGAATAATGAATTAAGGTCAGATTCAAATTAATTCAACTTGTTATTTGTAGAATGGACAGAGTATAAGTGTTTCAAAATCATTTTCGAGGAATACTTACAATCTTGTTTTTGGCCATTGAGAGACGTGCATTGTGATTGCAGGAAGTTTTCTGCATAAAGCCAATGAGATTAAGAGGTCAAACTGGAGTAAAAGGTGAACTTGATGGCTGAAGTAATGGACCTTTGTGAGATCTATAATCTGCCTAAAGTAGAGCAGCAATAAAAGATTATATTTTAATGAGGTTGACCTAAAGCCACAGAGTTCTAGTGAAGATCTCCTTTGTTGGCAGGGTCACAATTTCATTTTGCTGTGGCTAATGGGTAGGCCTGGATATTGCCCTGAAAATGATATTGCAATATATTGCAATAATTTTCAAAATATTGCAATACATATTGCGATATTTTGAATGGAAGCTATCTTCACAAATTCTTTACTAAACAGTTCAATATTCCATACTAGAATCATCACAACAGGAGCTAGTTATCTGTAAAAAAAGCTCAGACTTTATGGGAATAATTTAATGACAAATAACGAGTCTTGAATTGAAGAATAGTTTAATTTACCAGCATATTGACAAGAGTTGGCACTATTAAAGAACACATAAAACAGAAATCTCAAATATGTCTTGTTTCAGTCTGACTACGGGTAGTACTTAGAATCTTGCTCAATAACATTTGGCACATTGAAGCACAAAGTAAATCTGAGTTGTTGTGAGTGTTATGACTACCCAGCAGGCAATCTGCCGTTGTATCAATGTTGAAACGACGTCGTTTATCAACGTTGAAGCCATGACGTTGTAACGACGTTGAAAAAACGTGATATCGACGTCAAGCCTTGAGGATCATTCAGATGGTGTTAGTTAGTTTCGTTCATATACATATAGCCATGCATCATCTGTGAGGCTTTACGCTAATCATCATCCCTTTATAAGTCCTTGCTTAAAGAGTAGGATGACTGAAGTTATCCAAATATTGGAATTTAATTTTTTTAAAGAGGGTGTTTGTGTTTATATGACAGTGCAACGATTTAGATCAAAGTGTCAGCAAAAAAATGTTTGTTACAAATCGGCAGTTACCGTTTTTAAAGAAGTACTAACTTTATTCAAATTGAAAAATTATGTTTTCATTTGTGAACTTTACTGAAAAAATAAAGACTGTTGAAACATATAACAAATTAGAGTTAACAAGGTATGTTGTAAGAACAGAATTACCTCCCTTTATTGTGAAATTGAAAGAAATTAACTTTTTTTTATCAAATCCAATATCAATAACAATTTTTTAAATGTCAATGATAGCTGTCCGTTTTTGCATTTTTCATTTCATTCTTTAAAAAAATTCTTAACTAATTTGATGTTATTAATAATAATGAAATGTCATAAAAGTAATTAGTTGTCAGTTTTAAGTTGTTCTGATGACGTTGAAACAACGTCAAAAACCAACCAAATTTCAACGTCAGGAAACTTACGTTGTTCCGACGTCGAAAAATGGTCGATCGACGTCCTGACCTGAAATCAACCAAATTTCAACGTCGAAATGACGTCAGATGCCTGCTGGGTAGAATCTTGCAATTTATTTAAAATGAAAGATTTGTAAAACATTAAAAAAATTCAACTCAAAGCCAATACTTCTAGTTCCTTCGGCAAACATATCAAATTAGAAATAAAATGTCAAAGTGTCAAGATTACAAGATATGTGGAAACTCAAAAAGAAACGAGTTGTTCTGTGTGACGTGGCCGGGTATTCCTTCTTTTTTTCAAACACGTGAGTGATAGTTTGTTGTTAAACTTGTTGACGAGCAGAAATATGTGACACACCCTTTTTCACATCTGGTTCGAGTTTTAAACCTGTCTGCGGCTGCAAAGACATGGCCTTGCCGAAATTCAAGTCCTTGTGATGTACACAAATATGTGAGCTAGTACCCTCACTGTATTTCACATCCACGTTAAACTTCTTGCATACAGCAACATTCTCAGCCACTTTACCATCACTAACACGTTTTTTCAGTCCAAAATATTTCCATACTTCGCTTTTAGCACGTTTGTTTGAAACTATTTCATACAACACGGCCTGGCTGCCATTTTGTTGCTAGGCAAATCAAGGGCAGATAATTCAAGGTGAGGTAACTCTTCCTGACCCAATTTTTCAAACATATCGCGGTATTCGTATGGCAAGCTTTTGAACAGGTACATATATATGAAATTTTGGTTTTGGACACACCTGTTGATGCTCTTGATCGAGTTTGAAAGCAATTTCTGAAATATTATTTTTGACAGACTTATGGCCTTTGATTGTGCAATTGAACTTGATTAACATATCTGTTGCATCAATTGGGACACATTTACTCTTAAACTATTAAAGTAAATTAGATTATCCAGAATCATATTTGTTAAGGCAATATTTTTTTAATATTTGTTAATTTTTTAAAAATCAGACGGGCTGCTGGGGTATGTGAGCCATGCTCACTTTTTTCTTGTTGCATTAACATTACATCATATGTGAATCATTAAATAACATCATCTCCAGATAATAATACATGTTATATTATCATTAAGTGTATCATAAATAATCACCTGCAGTCACATGTAAAGCAATCATGAAACAATACATCGTGATGTTATAAACATCATACATGTATACATAAATATAAGTATTTACAACCATATGGTTTAGGTACACATGCATATAACTAGTTACAATTATAAATAAAACAGGTTACACAAACAGGCAAGTCAGTTTTAATTCAAATCGTAAGATTATATAAAAAGCAATTAATAAAGACTTATTTAAAACCTATCTAATAATTGAGACACTAGCGCACATCCAACAATCACTCACCTCGAACACACACATACCTTTGATAAATAGCTACAGATAATTAAATATATAATATGCATTTAGTTTTATTATTTTAGATATTTAATGGATATATGCCTATGAAATATATTACAGATACCAACTAATTACATTGGCCAATACCTAGGTAAATATGAATATACTTTACTCTAAAGCATTATCTTAAATCTTAAATACTAGGGGTGCAACCATGCAGGTAGGTCACGATACGATATGTATCTCGATACACCAGCAACGATACGATACGTATCGCGATACACAAAATAAAAATCACAAAAGAAAATTATATGAAAAAAATGGTCAAATACCTTCTGTTTGAAAAGAATCAATTTGAACACAAAATCGAAGATCTACACTTCACATTGGAGGAGTGTCTAATATTTGTGACAACTGACAAATACATAGAAATTCAGGTCAAACAGATATTCGGTTTCAATTGTTTAAACTTTCAAGAAAACAAAAGTGTCTATAAAATATTTTTCGTGTGATTGTATTAAACTATTGATTGTGTTTTTTTTATCAGTTGATAAAAATAAATAATTATTAAACTCTAAGTGGAAACATCATATAAAATATTCAAGTGATCAATGATCATGCCTGATAATCCGGCCATTCTTAAGCTGTTTTGATGATGCTATCAAACGATGGCCAAACGAGTTTAGATGGCGACAATATCAAACTTGAAGTTGAAAAGGCCCCTGCTTCGCTTAAATCTTCCGTTTGGCAAACATGTGTTTTTCCAGTGGAATACAATGACGGGAAAACTGTCAAAAAGGATGAGATGGTATATCGTCTTTGTCAACTAAGATTGAAGTAGGCTAACATTGAAATCGAACTTGGCCTTACCGATCAAGCGAATTGATCTGATTGGCCATTCGCTTAACTTTCAACCAATGTGTAAACAGCATGACAACGTACTTTCGCTTTAGATCGTTTTCCAAAAAAGCTGTGTTTGTGTGAAGCGTTTTGAGTCTCAGAACATGTTATCATTTAGATATTATGATCTTATTTTTAAAAAATAAATAAAGCTTGATTGTCTTAATTATATCTAGTACAATTACGAATAATGGTAATTTATTTTGGTTAAAATTTACATTATATACGCTTTGTATTTGAAAGTTTTGGAAAAAATATTCATTGACGATCACAGAACAAAAATTGAAAACATCTGAGCAAATACAACAGCTTGTTTAATAACGACGATCTCATATTGCATTGCAGAGAAATTTTTAAGCATTTAAGGCAAGTTACGAGCTTAACACAAACCACACGATTAGTCCACTGGGGGAATGTGAAGATTTGATATGTTTGAAAAGGTTTAAATTTTCATTACATTTTGTGCAAATTGTATCGTAGCGTATCGATTCACTAGCAAAATTGTATCGCGTATCGTATCATATGTCAAAAACCGCGATGCACCGGTGTATCGGTGTATCGTTGCACCCTTAATAAATACCTATTTAGAAATAAGATTAAGACAGAATATATACAACACACGATAAAAGAACCACAACTAACCTGATTATTGAAAATCCCAAATCCTCGAAAAACACTTCCAAGAATAGCCTTAGGAAACACAGAAGATAACAATTCCAATAATCTTATCCAACTGAATGTAACTGACTAACTTAAAAGTCTAAAACCTGAACCTTATAAAACACCTAAAGACAATAGATAGTAAGCCAGACTGTAAGAGAGAGGAGAGTTGAAAGGGAGATAGCTTGGGTACAGAGTGAGGTGCAGGTGATAGGGCATGTTGATTGTTGAAATCTACAAATGTTAAAAGACTATAAAACCAACTCCAACTGCCTTTCAATTAGAGTTAAACCAAATTCTAAGATGCCTAGCGGTTAGAACAATAAAAAAAAGTACTTTATCAGACAATAAAGGTATAGTTTTTTCATGACATAACAATTGAATGACGTTATATCCGCTCTTCCCTGCTGCCCCCTCGTGATCACGCGTCCATGGTAACCTTTCATCTCGGTTCTTTCGGTCAACATGGCTTATCCCTATCAATGTCTATCGTATTGGCGATTTTGCCAATAATGTTTCTTTTAATGGAGACCAGTTTCGAACCAACTAGTTCTATTTACCGGAAAGAATAATGGAAAGCAAATGTTTGTCGACTGTTGTTTCACGTCAGGTCACGGGGCCCCGTGTGACTGTGACGTTGGTTCACGTCAACCGTCTCTACCAGGTTCAATGTGATAAGGTCAACCTTATAATTAAGTAATTCTGGGTGTACAGCCCCAACAGTCTGCTTATATAAGAGATTATAGCATCACCTTCAACGTTTATGACAGCAGCAAAAAAATAGAAGTCCGGATTCAGTCCGCCATCACGCTTCGAAAACAGACAATACCCATAATTCTTTGTGGAATGTTAACCACATGATAAGCCTTATATGGGCAATGTGGCCCGCACTGAATAATCGCACAACACGAGTTTGTAAAAGTAAAGGTTTTTTTTAAAAACATGAGGTGTTAATTTGTTTGTTTAAGTTTTTAAAAAAAATAATAAGAAGAAAATATAATTCAAAATTAAATGAATGAAAAAGTTAAAGTGCAAAACTGCAATAATCAAAGCTTTAACCAACTAAATGCCGTTTTCAACTAGGGGTTGGATTCCAAACTTGGAATAGCCAACACTTTTCCCTGTTCATGGATTATTAATGTGACTACCGTCCTCGTGCTTTAACAATAATAGTTCAGGGCAAAACTATACTTTATTACAAAACACATTGGGGTAGAGCGAACTTTATTTCTTAAATAACTTATATACATAATTTCAACACTGCCACAAAGGCACCAACCCTTCGTCAACACAAAGGTTTTGATGCGGGTTGTATACTCTGGAAAAATTATGCATGATGCGTTTGTACAGATAGCCAAGTTAATTGATTGGTGAAAATTTGAAGAGTTTTGTCCCAGCATTTGGTTGTTATCATTCAAATGTAGGTACGTGAGCAGTAGCCAGAACCTGTCATCAAAGCCACTGAAATCTTCCTCTGTTGAAGTACCAGCCGTAGTTTCACCTGTACTAGCTAATATGTCTTGCAATCTTGCAATGTTTCTTATTTCTTGATCACTATCAATGTCACTTTCACTAACACTGTCACCATCACTCTCATCAGTAGATTCCATATCAGAAGCTTCATCGGCATGGACCTCTTCGATGAAGTTGTCGTCGCTAGACGTTGACAGACCTTCCCGACTACTAGTCCTCGGCCTCCTGGCCTCAGGCATCTTTCACATCAATCAGTAATTGATCAAAAAGAATTTAGGTACACGCAAGATTAACATCAACAGATGACCTTTTGTAAAGAGAAATTGAATGTGAGCTTCATGGAAATTAAATTTCCACATTTTGTAAGTGTTTCAAACATTTTTGCCATTACACGCTTATGGCGCCAATGGCCCCAAAAATTGCATCGAAAGAGGACATTTCCAACAATTGTCCTGTTGATCCCCGGTCAACTTGTCAGCGACTATACAAAAGTTGAAAAACCACAACCAATTTGAACTGTCGGACACTTTCTAACTGTCTGACGCCTTGGTTTGCGACTTTGCGGACGATACCAAGGGCCACCCACGTTGTGCTGACAGTTCACCTTGATGCCACCTTCTGACTTCTTAAGCGACAAGACGCGAGTTGTGGGCAACTGCCTTCTACATCAAGGAAGTTCTGATTGTCATTTGTGGATTACAAGTGTTTTGCAACTCTTTAATTCTCTTCCGAGAATGATAGGTTCCATGGACCTAGCCGTCGGGACGGGCAGAGTGACAGGGTCCTTGGCCCTGACGTTTCGTTCACTCGACGGAACAGATGCACTCCCAACATATAGCGAAATGTTTTACACCTCAGAATAACACCACTCTTTGTCAGAATTCTTAAGAAATTAGACCTGTCAACCAAGTATCTATCTTGCCTTGCGGGGATGGCCAACGAAAGATCCCCGACATCATGTCTCAACCACGTAATATTTCTGTGGACAATTTTCCCCATGACCTGATAGTGAAACCCGCCACAAAATCCCCTGACTCAAAAAAGACATAAACAACTCAATAAACATAAACCCTGAAGTTCTGTCTCCAGAGATTTTCATTGTTTATAAAACTCTATTACTGAACACTTAAGAAACAGTGTTTTGTTTTACTTTTTTTTACTTATAACATTTTATTTCTAAATTTTTGCGGCGCTTTATTTCTGCATATACAAATGTATATCAAATTGAAGATCATTTGTTGGTCTTTAATATGGGACATTGTAGAGCGCTACTTGGTTACGAAAATATGAGGTGCTAAAGTTGCCCAATTTGCGGCGCTTATTGTGCCTTTATTTTTTTATGTGCATGTGTGATCGATATATGGAATTGAAGAGCATCGTTTCCTCTTTACTTTGATGTATAATTTATCAAAATGCGCCAAGCGGTATAGAAGATATTGATTGCCAGAGAAAGGTACATGAAAATCGTGCTTTAGATCGCATAATAGGAAAAGCTATCGCTATTGGTTTTAGCACATATACATATTATATATCAAATTGAAGATAATATCTTTGCTTTGAAAATAATATAAATGTATTTTGCATGTGTCAATGCGTTATGGAGATATAAAGTGCCAAAGTTTCCTTATTTGTGACACTAACAGAGATGCGAAGTGTAAAAGTTGTTCTTTTTACAGCACTTGTTGTGCCTTTATTGATTTGCGCGCATAAGTAATCGATACAAGGAATTGAAGACAATTCTTATTTCTTTGTCGTTTTGGTAAATTTAACAAAATCCAGTCATCAGGGTAGAAGAAATTTAGTGTGAAAGGAAGGTACATGAAAATTGCGCTTCAGATCACATGAAATGAATAGCGACAAAAGCGCCCTTTGTGTGGTGCTTGCTGTATCGCTATTTGTTTTAGCGCATATACATAGTATATATCCAATTGTAGACAATTCTTTCTCCAGTGACGATGATATATATTTGGAATCCTTCATTTGGTTACGGAGATATCAAGTGCCAAAGTTTCCCTATTTGCGGCACTAACGGATATGCGAAGTGCAAAAGTTGTTCTTTTTACGGCACTTGTTGCACATTTATTTATTTGTGCACATAAATCATCGATATAGGAATTGAAGACAATTCTTTTTTCTTTATCGTGATGTAAAATCTAACAAAATGCGCCTAACGATGTAGAAGAAATTTAGTGAGAAAGAAAGATACATGAAAAACGCACTTGAGATCACATGTAGGAAAATCGGCAAAATTAGTTTTTTGTGCGGCGCTTGCTGTGTCTTTATGAATTTCTGCCCATGTACAAATTTGGAATTAAAGGCAATCTTTTTCTCTATCTTGTGATATAAAAATGGTCAAAATACGTTGAGCACATCATGAGAAAATTGGTGTGAAAAATTGTATAAAACTAAAATTATGTAAAAATCACCATTTTTGCAGCACATGCTGTATCTTATTTCAAGTAGCGCAGATATGTATTATACATCGAATTGAAGACAATCTTTTTCTCTTTTAAATGATCCTATTCATATTGAAATCCACCCTAGGGTGCAGAACAATGGTGTGTGATAGGAGGGTGTGCATATGGTCAGATAACGATCGGGTCAGTAAGCTCGTGCGAGAGAGTATTAATTAAGTGATGATTTCTCACAGGATTATCATTTGGCCATCCTGAGTGCAGACAGCTAAATTTCAGTAGTTGATGGACAGTCAGATGCAGTGTAACTCTCTACCTTTTGTATGCAAGCCTACTATTACACCAAGAGGAGGCTCTTTCTAGTGTTAAAGACATGTATAACTATGACTCAATTTACCACTCAAAATTAGATGTGTGTTAAGAAGGTTCCTCAACTTGGTCCTCCTATTTGATCCGTTGCCGTGTTGTCTAGTCATAACTTTAAATAGAATCTTAAGGTTGCACAACACAAATTAACCTTTTTAGCTCATCTTGCCTGAAAGACCCAATGGGCTTATGTCATGGCATGGCATTTTAATTTTCTTCTCCAGAAGCAAGAGGCCTATAATGCTGTAACTTTGTGTACAGACGCCTTAGCTTATAAGGATTCTAATTTACAGATTTAGTGACCATGTGACCCCTGATAAGGGCCACAATGGCCACACTCTTAAAACCTTTTTTCGTCTCTTTTCGAAAACATCTAACATCCATATATTAAAACCTGTGACCTTTTACAAAATAAATTATGGATAGCCTGATGAGCTATAAAGCCAATGACACTTTTCTGAAGATATGCTTGCCAAAGTTTAAACTTTGGCTTTTGTTTGCTATATGGGTAATTTTATGAATAGCATCCAATTTGTTGTGTGGATAAAACTATTTTTTGAAAACAGTATAATAATGTGATTTTCAAGAATAAAAAAGACCCCATGGTACATATTTTAGCTTGCCTCTGAAAGTCACATGAGGTATGCGTGTGTGTGTCTGTGTCTGTATCTTGAAGATTCTGCCCATTTTGAATTTGATTTTTGGGGGATTTAGTAATTGTTTTGATTTTGGTATGCATTGGGTATGTTGTTCCCTCTATTCCTCTCTTTGAGAATCTTTTGTTATTTACTTTGCTTACCTCAATTGAAGCCTCAGTGTGAAAGTTCCATGTCTTTTAAATGACATCGCATTTATAAAAGCCTAACACTGCACTGTGTAATATATGCTATGGGATTTTCCAAAAGAGAAACTCCATTTATCAGGTCTTAACTAAAGTGAAAAGGAGTGAATTGGTTGATAATCCATACCCTGACTTTTTAAAGTGACATTTGCTTACAGTATAAGTTCTTAGTAACTGGCAGCACGAAGTAAAAGAGTTGTTTGTTTGTTGCAGGTGGAGGACCAGATGAAGCTGCTGCAGAACTCATGGAGTGAGATCCTGGTGCTGGATCTGGCCTTCAGACAAGTAACTGATTCCTGGTCCAGCGAGATTCTTCTGGTGAGCGAGTCACACTTATTCCCCTAACTAACCTCCCCATACATTTTCTCATACCTTCTTCCTATACCATCTCCCTATACCAACTCTCAATACCTTTTCCCAATTACATCTCCACATACCTTTTCCTCATTTCATCTCCCCACACCATCTCGCTATACCACCTCCCCAAACCATCTCCCCATGCCAACTCCCCATACCATCTCCCCATGCCAACTCCCAATACCATTTCCCCATACCATCTCCCCATACAATCATTCAATAGCACCTCCCTATACCATCTACATGTAACACCAGCCCAAACCGTCTCCCCATACCAGCTCCCAATAGCACCTCTCTATACCATTGCCCCATACCATCTACACAAAACAACAGCCCATATCATATCCCCATACCAGCTCCCCATACCATTTCCCAATACCATCTCCCAATACCATCTCCCCATGACAACTCCCCATACCACCTTTCCATGTTGTCTCCCTGTATACAATCTCAACCATACCATGTTATTTCATTGTATGTATGTATCTTTTCATTCTACTTCCCCTCCACCATCTTCCTTATACTTGAAACTTTATGCTTTACCACCCCCACAATACCTCACCCAATACTATCTCAACTTACAACCATCTCACAGTTGATAATGCTTCATTTTAGGCTACCTTTCTTGATCCTATCACTTTTTTAATTGCTTGTACTGGGGAAGTGGTTTGCAAATACCAAGTATAAATTGTAAGCCTCAAAATAAACTCATATAAGGGTTTTATTGTTTAGCTAAAAGGCTAAAGGAGCCTTTTGCACAGAATGGTGTACGTAGTTCAGTAGTTCATCAGTCTTTCCGTAAACATTTTAATCTGCTTTAAAACTGTTTTGTTCTCCAGGGGAAAAAATTGATTACATTGGAACAAATCTTTTGCCAACTCCTTTCTTAAATTTGTTTCTGGTGCTTCCTCCAAAGGTTTGTTTTAAAATAATACTGAAAATGTTTAACCAAATGAGATAAGTAAAGGGCATATCAACACTTGTTATATCAAATGGATTGCAGATACTATACTTACTAAAGCGTCTCCGCCTAATCAGATGTGTCATAAGTTTGGGCGACCTCAGGTGGTGTCCCAGCCTTAATTGGTTTGCCCTACAACTACTCATTCTCCTTCCATCCCCCCATAAACATTCTCCGCTCTATTAGAAATGATCAGTCCTCCTGTCCAAACTTCCCCAGTACAATCAAAAAACCTTCTCCCCACCTAGCTTAACCTCACCTTACCTCGCATTGGCTATCTCCCAAATACAACCTCCCGAACCTAGCCCAATCTCACCTTACCTCGCATTAGTGACAATGCACACAATCTCATACTGTTGTACTTTTGAATAGCTATTTACTCTGTCTTCAATAATTGTGAAAAATGTAACATTGATTTGTTTTGAAAGCATTTGCAAATAGAAACCAAATTGAAACCATTTGTTATTGATAGCCATGTTGTATCTGTTTTAAGTTTCAGTTGCAGTATGACATATCTGAAGTGTTTTTCTCGTGAGCCTCACCTCATGCTCAATTGACCATGACATGTTGGGCTTGTTTTCTTTAAGTTGTCTTATTATGAGTTTATTTTTAAACACCTTATTAACTATTACAGGAGTCCATTCTTTTATCTTTCGTCCGTCTGACAACCTTTATAAACAATCTGTATGTTCAAGTTAGAGAAAACATCTGTCATCTCATCACAGAATCTGAAATCAAAACAGACAACAAGTCAGCACCCTTGTTATTTCACTGATTTCTAAAAACGCTGCTGTTGCCAAACCATCTTCAATAAATCAATAAATGCAATTCAATAAATGCAACTGATTATGTATACAGGCTCTGTTAACTGCTGATCAAAATCATACTGAAAGATTTCTTCCTGTATCTTAAAAAATGTTTGTACATTTTTATAAAAAGATGATGACTGGAGTCTTTTTTTAAACAAGCAGTCACTGCTGAAAACTTGCTGTTCATGTCCTTTAGCAGAAACATCAGCCATATGACTCTGCCGTGAGACTGGCAGTACTAACCTAAGGAACATGTATTTCTGTGAAGTGTATGCTACAAGAATATAACCCTTCAAGAGAATTATCAGATTGCCTTAGAACTATCTTATCATCCTAATGAAACTAGTGAAAAAAAGAACAAAAGTCTCCATAACTTTATCTTTCTACAAACTATTAAATAACGGATTCAAGAGATCCAAAATGTCATAACATTTGAGCTCATCAAACCTGAAGGGTCAGATTTGCTTATGGCATGGCCAATCATCTGTAGTCCATCGGCATAAAAATTTCCACAAGAAGTGCTGCACCCCCAAATTTTATGGGGAATGGTGATCCAAATTTGACTGGAACTTAACCCTCAAGCCGCGGTTTATGGAATGGTCCGGGATGAAATTAAACTATGCCACAGTTATCCTCAGCGAATCCCGGAAGTCGGACTTATAATCTGAGCATTTACTAATTAACGCAATTGTACCATGTAGCGGATCCCGGAAAAAAATTGCACGGCAGTCATGTCAGTTGAACGCTTGTAGTATTTACGTTTCGGCTTTCGCTAAGCTGCCAATTTTTTTTCTCGTTGTTGTTCTAAAGAATTGGGGTTTTTTTCCGAAAAATTTATAGATATTGGTCATGTTTATCGTACCGAGGTTTCTATAGTCCTGGGCTTGCTATAGTCCTGTGAGTTATTGCTCCCCTCGTGCACAAGCTTAGCGAGCCGCGCGTATTATTGTTTGCTCAGGCGTGCATACTCAAAACAAAAGCACACCTTCCTATCGCACGCCCTGCGATCTAAACCCTTGGACGGATTTCAATACAGGTGGGATCATTTGAAAGAGAAGAAAATAGTCTTTAATAAATTACGAATAGGCGCTACCTGAACTGAAGATACAGTATGTGCCGTAAGAAAAGTAATTTTCAGATATTTGTAGTTTTATATCTTTTTTCGCACTATATGTCTAATCATGTGCTCAACGTATTTTTACAATTTTTATATCACAAGAAAGAGAAAAAGATTGCCTTTGATTCCATGTAATATTTGTGCATGCGCAAAAATAAATAAAGACACAGCAAGCGCCGCACAAAAGGTAATTTCTCTATGCAAATCATGTGAACTGAACGGAGATTTTGACATGTGCCTTTTTTCTTTTGCTTGTATCCTTCTCAACAGCTAAGCGTATAACGAAATTGATTACCTCGTGATAAAGAAGGAATAATTGTCTTTGACTTGATATAAAAATTTTATATGCACTATGTAAAATAAAGATACAGCAAGTGCCGCAAAAATGTGACTTTTGTTTATTCTTTAAGTTTTTACCATTTTCTCGCACTTTTTATCACATAAACTTCTCCGCTCATTTTGAAATTTTATATATCAAAATAGAGAGAAAAGGATAATCTATATTTTCATATAAAATTCGTATGTAAATGAAAATCAGTAAAGACTGCGAGCATCGCACAAACAAGCAATTTCTCTATTCATCTCTTGTTAACCTGGAAGCGATTTTTTTCACCTGCTTTTTACACTTCTATCCATTTAACGGCAGAGCGCATTATCAACATTTCTATATCACAACAAATAGGAAAGGATCATCTTCAGTTCTATATAAAATTTACAAATTACAATGAGACAATAAAGCAGCATTAAGTGATTTCGCAATGATCAAAATCTGTTCTCAAATACCTTAGGGTACCATATTTTAAAACAATATATATTCCAAACAAAGTGGTTCATATTTATTATTTTTATATCATCGTAAAGAAGAAATAAATACCTTCATTTTCATGTGTAATTTGCCCATATTTGCCGACTAGTTTTATATACAAGGTTATTTACATCCGTATTTCGCCACGTAAAAAAAACATATATTGGCAAAATGGTCGCGACTCGCGGCACTGGAAAATTCAGCCACTGGTGCTAATTACACATTAACAGTATCGAGGCGAGTGCTTGAAAATTCGGCCACGGGGCAAAACTGGTCAAAATAATATTCAGCAACCATGATTAACCAGGGTTAACCATGATATGAAGATAATAAAAATGTAGCTCTTTATTATATTATCCGCAAAGCTTTGTGGAAGACATAATGTTTTCAGTTCCGTCCGTGATTCTGTAATTCCGAAATGCTTTCGTTTCCGGGCCATATCTCTAAAATATTAAATAATTTTTTATGAAACTTGGTATGTAGTTAGGTCTATTGGTGGTGTGGTGCCTTTTGCTATTTTGGTTATTCTGAATTTTTTTTTTCTGGTTTCCATGGAAACAATTTGAACTTAGTGCAAATGGGGGGTAGCATCTGTTTCCGGGCCATATCTCAAGAACTGTTCAATATTTTTTCCAACCTATATATCTAAAAATCTAATGAGTTTTATGTTACTAAACCTGGTATATGGTTAGATCTAGTGCTTGGTTTGTGCCTTTTTGCTACTTACTTTGGTTATTATTAAATTTTCATTTTACTTGGTAAGTGCATATTGGGGGGGCTGTAGATGCTAATTATAATATTTGATGACTTTGTGAGTATCAAATGTCACATTCCCTACAATAAAGAAGTTGACAAATTTATAAAACTCTTCCTTATGCACCACTGAACATGAATATTTCACGAGTCATTATTATTTCAAGTTTATTGAGGTTGATATATTAACCTTTTTATTATATGTTTGGTATGGATTGTTTCTGTTTTAAGTGGCAATAAGATGATAAGGTTGGATTAAAAGTTTGGAAGGGGGACATCACTGTGCATCACATGCACATATTTCTAGTTATATATATAGTGTGCAAAGATGGTACCCTCAGATTAATTATCTCATTATCATTTTCCAAATTTTATATGGAATTGAAGATTTTCCTCTTACTAATGCACCCTTTGTCTAAATAAATAATAATTGTAAAAGAAAGGTGGATGATAAAATCCCTCCTAAGTTTGGAAAATATGCATAGAGAGATTGCCTGTTTGGGTGGTGCTTGCTTGGTCTTTACTGATTTTTGTACACATAAAATTTTCATATGAAAATGAAGATATATAGTGATATGTAAAATTCTAAAATGTGGCAAGGAGTTTATGTGAAATGTGAAATAATGATAAAAAACTAAAAATTAACAATAACCACCTTTTTTGTGGCAATTGATGTATCTTTATTGTATATAGTGCATGTAAATTTTTTATATCAAATGTAAGACAATTATTCCCTCTTTGACATAATGTATTGAATTTCAAAATGCGCCCAGCTGTTGAGAAGACATGGCCGAATAAATGACAAAATCTCTGTTCAGTGCACATGATTTGAATAGAGGAATTTGCTGTTTGTGTGACGCATGCTGTGCATTTATTAGTTTTAAGAATGTAAAAATGTAACTTGGAGTTAAAGATAATATTTTTTTCTCAATACTGTTATATCACAATTATAAAAATACATTGAGCACAACGTGAGAGTTATGTGAAAAAATAATATGTAACTAAAAATGTCTGAAAATCCCCTTTTTTGTGCTAGATGCTGTATCTTCATTTCAGTTACAGCAGATACATACTTCATATCAATTTGAAGACAATTTCCCTCTCTTTAAAATAAATCCCAGCTGTAAGGACATCCGCAGAAGGGTTAAGATCATAGGGCAGGCAATATGAAGGTTTGCATATGGTGTGAGTACAAGCGTGGAACCAAACAATAACTTAAGCATGGCTTGCTAAGCTCGTGCGGGAGGGAAGAAAAAGCTCACAGGCTTGTACGTATACAATGGAGTAGGGGAAATCTGAGTGACTGTAATGCTTATTTTCAGTATGATAGACAGGATCAATTTCTGCATAACTTTCGTTTTATGTACCCTGCTGTTTAGAAGAACAATGAACAAAACTACATCTACTCGTAAATATAAGCGTTGAACTGACACTACTCCTATACAATGGTCATCTGGCTTTGCCAATTATGACGATACGCTAATTATCCCCCGCCCAACGTAGTTGGCGGGGGATATTGAAATGGTCTCTGTCTGTCCGTTCGTCCGTCCCGATAAACTGTGAGACCTAGCTCGAGGAAACTTGGTATGTGCAACGGGCATCATGCGGAGATGTGCCTTTTGGGGTTTTCAACTTCTTTGAATTTTTATTTTTACCCGTTTCCATGGAAACGTAACATAGGACTTCGTTTCCGGACCACAACTCCAAAACTGTGAGACCTAGCTCGACGAAACTTGATATGTGCAACGGGCATCATGCGGAGATGTGCCTTTTGGGGTTTTCAACTTCTTTGCATTTTTATTTTTACCCGTTTCCATGGAAACATAACATAGGATTTCGTTTCCGGAGCACAACTCCAAAATGGTGAGACCTATCTCGACGAAACTTGGTATGTGCAATAGGCATCATGCGGAGATGTGCCTCTTGGGGTTTCATGATTTCTTAAAGGTTGTTTGTAGAAAAACAACATGATCACTGTTCAATATTCCACAACGTATCCTTAACTACCCTTTCCCTTTGGCGGGGGATATAGCTGACTCTGTCTGCTTGTTTGTTATTGCGGGAAAACATAAGTGTGTAATTCACATCCTGCCAGGAGATAATGCAGTGGAATCTAAAGTCATCTCAGACTATCCTGGGACCGGCAACTTAAGGGTTCATTTGGAATGGGTGGACAAAAAAAAAGGGGGGAATCGGAAAATAGTGGTAGGATGTTGGTGAGACATGATATTTTGATCTTTTAAAGCATGTTTTTAATTTTTTTTAAATGCATTGAGTGCATAGAGAGTAGCAAATATGTAAGAGAGTGGAAGTTAATTTATATAAAATTATTCCTTAACTGCTATTTTTTAAAAAAAGGAACCTGTTTTCTTTACTGTATCACAATTTAAGAATGTTATATGCTTTGATCAATTTTCATCCAATTTTGAGTTAACACATCTTGTCTTATGCACTGGTATTTTACCAGAAGAACTATTTGGTGTATATCTTAGTCTTGAACATCAACAATACAAAGGCTGTGATACAGAATGTGACATCACTGTGTAGAAGTAATTATTTGCCCTACAACATCCTATGAAAGACCCCAATATGATTGACTACGTAGGTAATTAACTGTAGTATGCTTCAACTACTAAAAACTTTCAGTTCAAATTTGCAACAGGTAAGTATTTGGAACTTGTTACAAAGTGGCTTTTACCCATTGTACAACAGGAACTTGTCTGAGCACGATGTTAAAACAAACATTTCAGGAATATTGTTTTCAAATTTATTACCATGGTTTATCAGCTGCGCTGATGAAAGAAAGTGATCATGTGATATTTTTCATGGTCAAACTGAAACATAAATTTTCTCTCTTCACAATTTTTTTCACTCTCTCCTTTCATAAATCTTAAGGATACACTGTTACTTGAAGGCAATTGTCGGTCAAATCACTTGTTGTTATTTGATATAAGACTGCTTTTATGAAGTCCAAAGGAAAGGCAGGTTGTTTTATTAAAATGTTAAGAATTTGTCCAAAGAGATTGGTTGTTCCAACAGATTTAGGAAACTGTCATTCATAATTTTGACCCCATCAGGCCTACAAGAGAGAAGGAGTCTTGGCTTGAAGCTCATCATGCAACCATAGGCTGTCCAGCATTAGTCATTGATAAACTCTTTACAATTTTGAATTTGTCTCTAACACTGCTGCATGTGCAAAGTTAAAAGTTTGCTTAGCAGGCATTAATCCTAGAACCTTAAAAAAAACTGCTTTTCCAAAACCATTTGGAATAGGAGGCTCAAATTTTCAATATATTATCTTTGTTACATTGACACTAAATTTTCTACATTTGGTCTTTCGTTTCCGCTCCAATATGTACAGGGCAGCAGGGTGACTAGCCTCAAACCTGTCTTTGAGTTACTTCAAGGAACAATAGTGCTCATAGTGTTCATTCTGTTAGTGGGAGGGAGGGGCCATGTTATCACACCCGTATCTGGCTCAGCCTAATGCAGCAGGAAGAATATTGTCTAATTAATGATTGTGAGTGGTTGAAGATTCCTTTTTTATTGCACGAATGAAAATCAGATTTATTTGAGTGTATGCCAATAAGTCAATATGTACTGATCATATATAGGTAACACCTTAAACTTAATAAACATTAGTCAATTTATACAGAATGCTGAAACCTTGATTAAGCAAGCTTTAACCATTGGATCATGATTGTATTTTATGTACAAATCATTGAATGTTATAAAGCTGAGTTCAACCTCTAACCAATCCTGAACAACTGATGATCTGCACAGCATTTCTTAGACCACAATTACGATTCATCCATTTATTTTCTACCCCTTCTAAGTGTGGTGCATTTTTATGGAGCAAGTCAAATTGTAATGTTTTTATTTGTTGGCGTCATTTTCTATAACAGTAAACTATTTTTTGCTAAATTTTAAAGTGACCCTTTTAACCTGAAAACAGACATATGCTAGTATGTATAATTCACTTGTATGGTAATAACAGTCAAAGATTGGGTGGCAATATTCATTCGATAATTATATCTTGTTGTGCTGTGTTATTGTTTATAGAAACATCATACTTTATAATTATTGATACATGTTTTTTGTTTCCTTTGTTAGTTGACATGGAATCATCTTGAATTGTACAAGGATGTTATGGTTTATACTGAAACATATGTAAGATAAGATAAGTCTTTATTATCCAGAAGGAAATTTTGGTTACATTGTAAATTATACAAACAAGCAAAACAAAAATTTGATCATAAATAGATAAAGGAATACATGTAGAAGCACTAAAGTAATTTAAGCTTAATGTAGTAATAAAATACCAGAAGGTGGTAGTATGGAAAGGTTTACAGAATGGTAAAAAGGGAAACGATAATTAACTGTTGTTTAAAAAAACTTGACACCGGCTGGGACAAAAATATGACAGAACCTGACTGGAGAAATTCAAAATCGTTATGGAGAACATGAGAGCTGTCATCTATGATTTTTTTCACCTTTTTGACAACATGATAATGATTTTATGCCTGTGATTTTGTGTGCCGTGTTAACAATTTTATTGCTATATCTAATTTGATGATATATCTATTTTGATTCATGTATGATTGTGTGCTTGCAGGCAAGTGGCCAGAGGATCGGGTTCGATGTATTGGACAAGTTGGGTCTAGGAGATGTGAAGGCACGACTATATGAACTCATAAAGAAGACAAAGGAACTCAAGATTGATGTATATGAATATGCGTGCCTTAAGTTTCTTATACTGCTCAACCCAGGCAAGTTAACAGAAAAAAATCAGGAATTGTAGACAAATCATATGAGAATACAGTGATAATTGTGTTTGACAATTTGGTTTGATAATTTCTATATGAATGTAGTCAGTCTTTGAATTATTTTGAGTAATTTGATTTTTGATAAGCAATTGATCATCAAGTTTAAGCTTAAGTTAATTCTAATAAGGTCAGGTTTTTAAGTGTGATTAAATCTATACACATACAATTTTCTATTTTGAACCTTTTGCTGAATGTCATGGCCTCTGGAATTTTCTGGAGCAATGTAATACAGCGCTGCAAGTCATGCTAATGAACTTAATCACCACAACAAGATTAATCTTAATCAAATCCATAGCTATATTTCATGCTTCTCTTCAGTGTTGATGCTATATCTAATGTGATTCATATATACTCCTTCAAATGGTTTGTTGCCTAACAACAATAATGTGCCATCTATTTTACTACCGTCTTTACCAACTCTCTTGTAGTCAATATTATCAGCTTGTCTCACAGACTTATTTAGTTTAAAAGTTCATTATTCTCAAAAGTTATTTTTTTAACAGTATTGATTCCATACCACATTGAACAACTTATCATGTTGATCGATTATTTCTAATAATCTGAAAGTAAGCAGATCAGTTTTGTTGAATATGTACCATATCAACTTCCTCTCTGAATCTAGTTCTTGGCTATAGTACATAAGAATATAAACCTTGCCCATTCTACCTAGATTTAACTCTTTCATTCCTCATTTCAGTTTATCAAATGTGTATTATTTGTTTGTGCAAGGTTTCCTACTGATCATGTTCATTGTAATGGTGGATGTTTCAACCATGGCATTTCACAGATTTTCATCAAATTAAAAATAAATGTACAATTCATGAATTGATGACCAATATCTATTTCAAACTTTAATTTAATGTTAGGTATGTATTTTTCTATCATACATTGTGGATTGTTTCAAAATATTTATGTCTGAATCATCTCCTGTTTGTGAAGCATTACTGTTGAAATATGAATATATATTGTGCATGCTACATTTTTGTCTAACAAGAATTGGTTACTGGCAACTGTTGAGCTTGTGTTAGCTTCAGACTACTAACTTAGATAACCGTATTGAGACTGCAGCTCTCCCAAACATGTTCCTTGTGTGCCATTCAGTGTTGGTCAGCTGGCCCGCCTACATCTGCTTCAGATGTGGCCTGCTCATGACTGAAAGATTATGAATCTGCAAGCACTTTCTCCTGGAGATAAACGCAAGTTTTACTTCTATGTAGCAAAACTCCAAAATGCCTTCTTTTGGAAGTGATATTCTCTATTGCTTTGACAAGAAATTGTCTGACAATCTTGAAACATTCTTGCTGTTTGTCAACAAGGATCATGTATCCAGTGAGAGAAGAACTGTCAATGACAATATGGTGATGCTTCAACGATATTCTCCTGAGTTCATGATCCATTTAGCAGTCAGTCATCTATTATATCCATCTGAATCTATGATATGCCCTCTTTCAAAAACATCACATGTAAAACCATTTAAGGATAGATTTAGGAAAGAATTTGTACTGATTCCTAAAAGAAGCAGTTGCAAGTGATTGTGTTTGTACAAGTTGACATGTTCATACATGTTGAAAAGTTCACATTGTCGCTGTTTCTTTGTGCTTTTATCACATTGTTAATCAGTTTGACACAATGCATGATCCTAGTGCAATTAGTGATGCAAAGTGCATATGAATGTAATTGGATGTATATTTGCATTTTAATGAACTTCAGTATGGAATTGGTAGATAACACACAAGATCTGTGTATCTATCTTTCACATTAGAGTTTAATTAACTGCTTTAAACTGTCTTCATTAAATTTAAAAATGTATGAAGTAATTATTGTGAGAAATTCTTGACATAGTGAAGCCTTTAGCTGGTGTGTGGTGCTTAAACGGTGTTGGTGTGTCTGGATAAGCTTGTTCCTTGTGTATACAGATGACTGGAGCACTCAGCCCTTGGTCCTCTCATACACCAGCAGTTGCTGTGCTTCTTGCCTAGCAATTATACACCAGTTACTCTCCAGATAACTCGTACATGCATACTCATCTATCTGTGATCCAATATTTCAACATCACTTTTGAAGTGACTTCATCCTCTAAAGACCTTGGTATCCTCCTAGAATAGGAAAAGCCTTAAAAGCTATATACACAATCTCATCAGGCATAGCTTTCACAGAATTGCAATAGACATCATTCAACCATATTAAAACCAAATCATAAACACAGATATTTAATCTAATCTATTCAGTTAATTTGGATGTTTTTAGAATTCCTTTATATTTATCATGGACCGTTTAGTCTATTATCACACATATATCTTGATTTTATAGTTAATGCTGTAACTGTCTACAAAAATGTTTCTGTGGTAGACCCCTGTTTGGTCTCAATCTGCACTCTCTACTAAACTTTCACTACCATCAATAAGGATGATTTGTTTCTAAACTATGAATTTGATTCTTCATATAAACAGAACTCTTCATAATATAGACGTTAGGTATTATTGGAGAAATCTCTCTACAACTTGTCAAGAGGTATGTGGGTGCAGGAATTTCTATACAACTTGTCAAGAGTATTATATGTTGGTATGTGGGTGCAGGAATCTCTGTACAATTTGATGAGGGTAGTGTATGTGGCTCGATGAGGAATTTCTGTACAACTTGTTGAGGATAATTTACATGGGAAGTTGGGTGAAGGAATTTCTGTACAACTTAGTGAGGATAATGTTCATTGTTAGTTTGGTGAAGGAATCCCTGTACAACTTGTTGAGGTTAATGTACATGGTTAGTTTGGTGAAGGAATCCCTGTACAACCTGTTGAGGGTAGTGTATGTGGCTCAGTGAGGAATTTCTGTACAACTTGTTGAGGATAATTTACATAGGAAGTTGGGTGAAGGAATCCCTGTACAACTTGTTGAGGTTAATGTACATGGTTAGTTGGGTGAAGGAATCCCTGTACAACTTGTTGAGGTTAATGTACATTGCTAGTTTGGTGAAGGAATCCCTGTACAACTTTTTTAGGGATGTGGATGTGGGTATGGTTGCGAAGGAATCCCTATACAACTTGTTGAGGGTGTGGATGCTGGTAGGGTTGTGAAGGAATCCTTGTACAACTTGTTGAGGATTATGTATATGGGAAGTTGGGTGGAGGAATCCCTGTACAACTTAGTGAGGATAATGTACATGGTTAGTTTGGTGAAGGAATCCCTGTACAACTTGTTGAGGGTGTGGATGCTGGTAGGGTTGTGAAGAAATCCCTGTACAACTTGTTGAGGATTATGTATATGGGAAGTTGGGTGGAGGAATCCCTGTACAACTTGTTTGTGGGTGTGGATGCTGGTAGGCTTGTGAAGGAATCATTGTACAACTTGTTGATGGTAGTGTACGTCAGTAGGTTTGAGCAAGTTGAGTGGACAGTAGTGAGGGCGATGTCTAACCTTGCTGCCTGTTTCAGATGTCTTGGGGCTGGAGAACCGCCACTACGTTGAGCAAAGCCAGGAAAAGGTCAACGCTGCACTTCTTGAATACTGCCTTAACTTCTACCCTGATATGAAGGACAAATTTGGACAAGTGTTACTGCGGCTGCCAGAAATTCGTTTAATTAGCATTCAAGCGGAGGAGTTTCTTTATTTCAAACATCTGAGTGGTGAGGTGCCAGACCAGACTCTTCTACTGGAAATGCTGCATTCAAAGAAGAAATAACAGTGTGTTTGTTTGTGTGTGTATCCTTCCTACCAACCTACCTACATGACATGTACATAAACAGACTGACGAGGTGTGTAACCAGGGCCTTGTACCATAGTCTATAGTCAGACAGTGTACAGAGTAGTCTTGTATATCAGACCTGACAATCATGGCAGGAGCTGGCTACCTGAGGAGAAAACCAGCTCCAGTGTACATATCGAAGCCAGCTTCACTTGTAGCATTGCCTCTCCATCAGTTGTGAAGATTTCAGTTTTCTTTTTTTTCAGTCTTTCATCCAGTATAGACGGAGTGTTGGCAACTTTAGCAGCCTCTGCAGGTTTGGTCTGTATATCAGTCACTCTAGTCTTAGTGTACAGAATTCATCATCATTCTAAGCTATTTATCCAAGCAACAGAAGTGTCTGAAGATCACATTCATTACTCTTAAACACTTTCATTCAATTCAGGTCATACAAAGATTATTTTAGTTACAGCTAATAAAATGTGTATATTATTGTAATAGTAGGGTTGCTTGAAGATAAGGAAATCATAGATTTCGTGACAGACATTGCCTATATTGGCAGCTATCATATAAATATTTTCTGAATGTAATCCTCATATACATCAGTGACACAAGAACAAGTTAAGTTCTAGCAGAACTTAAACATCAAGCAGCAGGTTCATGTCTATTGATTCACAAGGCATCAAATAATTGTTTAAGTTTTGTTTGACTCGTCTGCTTTTTCACATTTACTTTAATTGGATTAAATATTTTTTCAATCAATTAGTGAGTGACAGACATTAGCTTCCATGCCTGTTTTAAGTGTGTTTATGTTGTTAAAGTTACTGGTAGTGACCATGTAATGCATCTGCATCTGTAAACATTAACCAATTTCCTGAAACCTGTAAGTGCTTTGTTTGAAAAGTGCTCTTATGTCCTTGGACTTTTTCTTCCACTTGTGAATGTGTCTCAGGGTTAAACCTGGCACTAGCTGCCAATTTTTACAGCTGAGTGACACTTATCTCTGATTCTAGACTTATTTCTCTATGATGAAAATAACAGTAAAGCCTCATCCATTAAATGTATTCACCTCAATACGTTATTGTATCTGTGATGGTTTATTTTTAATTTCATATGATAGTCTTGCTAATTTCATACATGTTTTATAAGGCAAAGTGAAAAGTTGACTGGAAATATATAAAGATTTGCTCCATGAGTGCAGTTTTGTGTAGCCTGTTATGTCAGTTGGTGATGAGCTGGATGCTGTTACCATAGACAAAGTCTCCTCCAAGAGTCAGTTCTCGCAACACCTTGGGTAGCCTAAACAAATTTAACCATGTATATTTCTATCAAAATGGATCTGTAGATACAGCATATACATGCACTTTTACTTTTTCTGTTGATGATTGTCCTCAGTGATTATTTCCTGTCTCTAACCTGTTTTTTCTTTTGCAAGCCATATTGGCATCCTCATTGGAAACTGCCCAAATGTGTGAGTGTAACAGAACAGTTTCAGTTTTAACATAAAGACAGGAGTTGATCACTGAAGTCATCAGAGAGTAGCCATGTGTGAGATGTACTGTGTGGCATGTTGATCTCTCCCTCTACCATGGCAGGAACCTTACACCTTTTGTACACTGGGTGCTGCATTAGTTACTCTGGCAGGAACCTTATACCCTGTGTACATTAGATGCTTCATCAGATGTGAAAATATATATACATTTCTTTACATATATATATTAATACATTATCTGTTCATTGTAATCAAAATGTGAATATTGTAATTTCCACTTGGCCATGTGTGGTGCTCGCATGGCTTTACGGTTGGCTGTACGACTTTTACCAGTGTCTCTAGTTAACGGTTGGCTGTATGACGTTGACCAGTATCTCTAGATAAGGGTTGGCTGTATGACGTTGACCAGTATCTCTAGATAAGGGTTGGCTGTACGACTTTGACCAGTGTCTGTAGTTAACGGTTGACTGTACGACTTTGACCAGTGTCTTTAGTTAATGGTTGGCTGTACAACATTGACCAGTGTCTTTAGTTAACGCCAGAGTCACATGAGAACAAACAGTGGACCTCAGTAAGAGGTCTAGTGGAACTTGGTAATAGCTTGTTTTGGAGCATTAGATACACAGAACATCGACCATTTTGTGTATCTCCAGTGATGTGGATGCTAAGTTGACTTATCACTAGTGCAAGTCAAAGCCATGGGACTGAAGGTTGTGTGAAGTGTTTTTGTGGGCAGGTTCTGCTTTCAGCAAGATGCAACACTGAAAAGCACAATGTAACTGTCAACTCTTAAAAGTGCTACAGGAACATGTGGTCCAGCTTTTGTTGTAGTGCAGCTTAGTATCAACGTTCATGTTCAAGCTGCCAGTTAATAATAAAGATATGTTTCTATTTGTTAAAAGATTTCCTGCTTCTAAACAAAAATGTATTGATGATATTAAGAAGTCGTTTAATGTATTCTTACGTTTTTAATTAAAGATAAAAATTTGTCAGAGTTTTTTCTGCAAGGCATACACATTTGTTAAGTTTTGACATTGATTTTATCCTGGTTGTTATGCATGATTGGTTTGTTACTTTGATACTGTAGTCGTAACCTGGCAGGTGAAGCCAACTGTGAACAGTTAGCCAGCTGCCAGCTGTTGTAAGTCTATCGGTCCTTTCTTGCTTCTTTTTAATAATGTGCTGTAACAAGATGTGCTGACATGTGAAATTCCACGTGAACTGTGATACTGGAGATGTCGTGAAAAATAAACTGGCCAATCAAAGAATTTCCAAGTTATGTTGTCTTTTAAGCATTAACATTCAGTTTTAGCTCATCTAGTCTGTAAGGCACGATGGGCTTAAGGCATCTGTTGTCTGTCCATCCATCTGTCAACTTTTAACTGTTGCATCTTTTGCTTCAGAACTATTGACGCAGGAAATCTGCAATCTTATGAACCGACTCCATGACTGATGAGGTTTTTATTCATAGATTTGGTGACCATGGCCATGACTTGATAACCTATTTTCATCTTCTACAGATGCAAAAGGCCTAGAAAGCTGAAACTTTGTGAACATACTCCTTAACTGATTAGGATTCTAATTTATAGATTTGGTGACCTTATAACCCCTAATAAGCCTAGCCCTAATATAAAAACCTATTTTCATCTTCTTCTCCAGGAGTAAAGGGCCAAGAAAGCTGAAACCTTGTGTACAGACTTCATAGCTTTTGGGGATTCTAAATAACAGATTTGGTGACTATGTGACCATGGCCTCTGAGGCCATGCCTTACAAGATTTTTCCTTCTTTTTTTTCTTGAAGATGCCTTGAAAACTAAAATCTTGTGTACATACTTCTAAACTAGTGAGGACTTTAATAAATGGATTTGCTTTGACATCCATATGGTGACCCTGAGATAATTTATAAAAGAAATTTATGGATAGCTGATGAGCTACAGAGCCTATGGCTCTATTTTTGTATTCAAATCTATTAGTGAATGTATTATGTGCATTGCTGAAATAAAGAGGGACGGACAAGTTGAACACCATCCTCGCTAATCCAGGGTAAGATTACGTTCGGGTAATTCTAAACTATTTATATAAGCCAATTGGTATAATGTATTTAGTCTTTTACAATGAGATAGACTCTTTATTGACGGAAAGATAATCTATCCAAACTCAACTCCTGACATTGCTATTAATGAGGATTGACCACCCCTGACATCTGATGGACAGACACACTCATCCCTCACACCTACCCAAGGCAGACCAGAGAAGAAAGCCAGGTATCAGAGTGACATTTACACGACTAACTAGGGAAGTCAAGGAAGGTATATAGATATTCTACTTGCAGAAACTAAACTGGATGATGTTGTCACCATAGATGTACCTGGTTATGATGTGTATACAATGAACAGAGATTTCATAGTCAGATCAGGAGTTACTGCAATTTTAATAAAGAGCTCATCGAAAAGATATACCAAATATATAGAGACTAGCACTGGTGGTGTCCTCTGGATAAAAATTTCTAAAGATATACTTAACACCAACGAATATTTTTTATGGGTGCAGTGTACATTCCCCCTTATTTTAATATATCTCAATTTGTGGATATTATAATGATATGAATAAGTTTGCAAATAGCTGTGAAATTGTGAAATTAGGGGACTTTAACGCAAGAACTACTAGATTTTGTTCAAATATCTGATATTTTTCATTATACGAAGAAGAGATACAATTTTTTTATTATATGAAGAAGAGATACCATTTTTTATTTTCATTAAATGAAGAAGAGATAGCATTTCTTACTTACATTATATATAATTATTATCATTTCCGGCGCTACACGTCCCTGTGCATCGACAGACATTCATCCGATATTCATAGCAAAAGTCTGCTTCATATTTGCAGAAATAATGATCTTATTATCAATGGTATATGCTCATTAGATGTGTTAAAATCAATACATGACTTCAGTGTCCTAGATTTTGACCATATTCCCTCTGATGCTCATTGTGCTTTGAAGTTGAGCGTCAACATGTGTAACACCAACATGAACTGTCAATCATGGACTGAAACTGATCGACAACAGCACTGCACGTGCACTCATAAACGACGTACCTCTCAATTTCATGATGTGAAATCGATGACATTGTAGTGGAAAAACGGCAACTGTACAGGAGAACAAAAGACAGGGACCAATCTTGTAGATGATATAAACAACGTTTTTATTGAAAGTGAAAGAGTGCCTTTAGTTTAACAGTACAAGGCACTTGGAGTTAAATCTTCAATATTTATAACTGAAGGATCTGGAATATCATCAGGTTCTTCATCGGGCACATCATTATTTACTTTCTTAAAGTATTTAAAAAGTTCCTCAAGCGGTGGAAGATCCGTATCTTTATTATCGTTTTGCAATAATTTCAAGAATGATGTTGAATCTTCCTTTCGTAATTTTGATAATTTGCCCTTTCAGTTATATTTCCATGAATATAATAAAAATTTCTTCAACGTTTTTGTAGAACTTACTTGCAATAACAAATCATATTTTATAATTGTAAGTTTTATGTTTTCGAAATGAGGTTTAGCCTGGTTATAGTTTGCTCTACTGATTTCACAATCATGCCCAAACCAAGGCTTTTTTATGATTAATAGTTCTATTTCAAAGGAAGAAATATTAGAAGCTTCTTGTTATTTGAAAAATAGTAAGGCATGTGGCCCTGATGAAGTCATCAACGAATATATTAAAACCACGCAAGACATTATGTTACCTCTTTATGTGCATTTATTAAATGAAGTTTCAGACGATGGTGTATATCCCGGACAGTGGCTTAGCGGATTAAATCGCCCTATTTATAAAGGTAAAGGTAAAAATGCAATCCAGAAAGTTATAGACCTATCAGCCTTTTAAATTGTTTTGTAAAACTATTTACACGGTATTCGTAGTAATAGAATTCAAAATTTCATAGAAAAGCCAAATATTTTATCAGAAGCGCAGACTAGATTCCGTAAAACATATTCAACACTATATAATATGTTCACCCTCCACTTTTTTAAGTCAAGAAAGAAGAACATATTTTGTTTTCTTGATTTTAAAAAGGCTTTTGACAGTGCATGGAGGGCAGCATTGTGGAATACATTGTATGATCAAGGTATAGATGGCAAATGCCTTAGAATTTTGACATCTATGTATCGTGGTGTTTAATCATGTGTAAGTGTTTTAAACAGCGATTCCGCATTTTCCTTGTAGGAGTTGGACAAGGAGAAAACTTCTCCCCAGTATTATTTTCTTTGTTATTAAATGACACTTTTAATGTCCAACGATTGTCCAAGTCTAGTAAATAACCCTGCAACAAAAGATTCACTGATAGTCTTGTCCATCAAGCTGTTTGTTCTCTTATATGCCGATGACACTGTCGTTTTGGCCTCCTCAAAAGTATATTTCAATATTTGGAAATTAACAATAGATGTGGAAAAAACTAAAGTTCTTGTATTTGACGGTAACAAAAATGATATGGATTTTCCCCCAAAGGTTCTCCTTTGGAATATGTTAACGAGTATGAATACCTAGGTGTTATTTTTGATACGAAATGCAGTTTGAAACTTTTATTTCTGTTACAAATCATTGTGGACAGGCCAAAAAGCAATGTATTTTATGCTACGTAAAAGACAAATCTTTAACCTGTCAATCCAGTGCCGGCTATATCTTTTTAACACAATGGTAAAAGCTATATTGCTGTATGGATGTGAAATATGGGGTTTCGTTGGTCTTAAACAAATTGAAAATGTACATATTTGCTTTATGAGAAAACTTTAGCATATAAAAAAGTACTCCTTTATATATGCTCTATGGTGAACTTGGTGAAGTCCCACTCTCGGTCGATGTGAAAACCCGTATGTTATCCTTGTGGTCAAGATAACTTACTGGAAAAAGCTAGCAAAATATTTTTTATTATGTATTCAGTTCTTTATAACCTCTATAATAACGGTATTTGCAGGATTGCATGCATCCATAAAATCCTTAACAGTATAGGTTTAAGCTATGTATATGACTGTCACAGTCTCCTATTTTATCTTCCTGGTTCAAAAGAACTGCTCTCTCTGTTTTAACAGATAATGCCAAACAAACTTGGAGCTCTGAGGTGGAAAAGTAAAAAAATGATTTATTATACCCCCGCCTTACAGCGTAAGCGGGGGTATATAGCGTTCATTCTGTCCGTCCGTCTGTCCGTCCGTCTGTCTGTCTGTCCGTCTGTCCGTCCGTCACAAATCTTTGTCCGGAGCATATCTCCTAAACTATACATGCTACCTTCACCAAACTTCATACACTTATCAACCATGATCCCTAGATGTGCCTTTTGAGGGTTAGACCAACAAATGATTTTTATTTTTTGCGGTTTCCATGGAAACATGACTAAAACAGTGACTCTATGACCAAGTTCTTTGTCCGGAGCATATCTCCTAAACTATACATGCTAGCTTCACCAAACTTCATACACTTATCAACCATGATCCCTAGATGTGCCTTTTGAGGGTTAGACCAACAAATGATTTTTATTTTTTGCGGTTTCCATGGAAACATGACTAAAACAGTGACTCTATGACCAAGTCCTTTGTCCGGAGCATATCTCCTAAACTATACATGCTAGCTTCATCAAAATTTATACACTTATCAACCATGATCCCTAGATGTGCAGCTGCATGCCTTTTGAGGGTTAGACTAACAAATGATTTTTATTTTTTGCGGTTTCCATGGAAACATGACTTAAACAGTGACAAAGTCCTTTGTACAGAGTATATCTTCATAACTATACATGCTATCTTTACCAAACTTCATACACTTATCAACCATGATCCATTGATGTGCCTTTTGAGGGTTAGACCAACAAATGATTTTTAATTTTTTTGCGGTTTCCATGGAAACATGACTAAAACAGTGAATTTATGACTAAGTCCTTTGTCCGGAGTATATCTTCTAAACCGTACATGCTATCATCACCAAACTTCATACACTTATCCATATTGGTGCATCTCTTGAGGGTAAGACTAAAAAATTATTTTTATTTTTTGCGTTTTACATGGAAACGTTACTAAAACAATGACTATCTGACAAAGTGCTTTTGTCTGAGCATATCTCCTAAACTATACATGCTAGCTTCAACAAACTTAATACACTTATCAACCATGATCCCTAAGTGAGCTTTTTGAGGGTAAGACCAACAAAGAAAGCCAGACTATAGTTTGAAGCGGGGGTATGTGAGCTGTGCTCACTTCTTTACTTGTTATATTCTCTTTTGAAACCTCCATTTGGACTTGAAAGTTACTTATTGTCCCTTCAACAAAATGAAGATATCCCATTACTCCTGTTTCGAACTTCATGCCACCACGTACCGATTGAAAAAGGAAGATGGAATAGGATACCAAAATCTAAAAGAAAATGTAAATTGTGTTGTATGGAAGATGTTGGAGATTAGTTCAATTATATTTTTAAATGTTTATGTGTCATTAAAGAAAGTGCTTTGTATTTACAGACACAATTTCTGAAAAGACCAGATATGGTTAAACTTCAGAAACTATCCATGTACACACAAATATCGTTATTAGAAAACCTTAGTAACTTTTGTAGAATCATTATGCAAATTGTAAAATCTTCCGGCTAATCATCTATCCGCTTGTAAAATGTATAACACTGTCATTTTGTACTTCATATGTCGGCCTGAGTGTCATCAAGTTCTGTTCTGTTCTTCTATTCTGTTCTGAAGGTTAAAGTTGAGCGGAATACAGGTATTGGTAATTAGGAAGGACGAGAGGGGGTTGTTAGTTCAGGAGTTCCGAATTAGTCCAGGTGAGACAGTGAGAAGCCACAGATTTGGTTTTTCAGATGTGGAGTTTTCCTCCAGTCTGGTCGTGTTTGATTTATTGCTATTGTTACGTCTCATTCACCATTTTGTTTGAGGAATTTGATATTGTCCAAAAGAGCTGGCATTACGTCTTACTTGTTGAAGGAACCTTTACTTGGTGTTGAGTGGCCTATGTAATAGGGAAAACAAAATGACTCTCCTAGCTACGTCTTAGTAAAATTCATCTCGACAACTTGCGGTTAAAGAAGAAACAAATATTTCGTTATATCAAATATTAAAATCGACTTATCTGTTGTATGGAGCTGTGCTAAAAAGTCGACTGTTAGTCAAAGAATGTGATTCAGTATTCATGACACACAATTAGCGGGAGAGTTGACCCCCGCGACACAATAGAAAACTTTCTGCTATTCATCACCAAGCTTAAGCCTAACATTGCGGTATCATTGTTAAGCAAAATGATATACTGTACAGTTTAAATAAGTAATACTTTATTGTAGCTAGTGTAGTAATCCGCGGGACTATTTACAACATATCAAGAAACGTTGAATTTGTTGACATTAACGTTTTATTTCATTCTATATGTTCTTTAGATTAGTATAATAAGCTTCGAATAAATATTTAAGAAACCATTGGTTAACAAAAGATTGTGTTACGAGGAGCTACCGATTCTGTCGAGTTTAATGTTCAGACAAACCGGAAGATTGTCAAGTCAAGGCCTAGGCGGACGTGTCGGTGGGGTAGTCCACTGGAACATCCAACGTGCTACCTGCATCCCTCCGGAAGAAGTTGGGCAGTGTGGATGACACCCAGGAGGGCGGATTCTCCATTATTCTGTTAACAGACATGTGGTATTCTATTCGCTTTCATTCGGAACTAAATGTCAAAATAAACATACCGTGAATATGGTTAACTGATCTCTAACTATATATTTGAGGGGGATCACTCAAGTTTTCATGTTCTGTACATCAAATCAATTATTGTGAACACTTGCCCTCAATTTAGCTAGGCAATTTACTTATTATGCACTTGGAGGGGGACATACCTTAACCTCCTGGAGATGACGATGAAGTTAAAGACAACAACAATGACGAGGGCGATGAGGCAGACAGACACAACGATGGCGACGACGATAGTTCCAAGGCTTGAGTCGGGTCTGATGGGCTGGTCGTCAGGTAGTGACGGCATGGTTCCTACATTGTTAGTGGCAGCATTGGTACTGAGCAGCAGCTGGTGGGACTCGTCCCTTGAGTCTGAAATCAGGTGAACGCAATTGAACTATCAGCTGAACACACTGATCAGAGACATTGACATGTTGGTATGTCGGTCACTAGTTGAGCTTTACTTTAATTAAGTGTAGAATATAATTATCACAAATAAACTGTGTAAGAAACGTGATATGGCATCAGTGAACTGTTACAGAGCGTCAAACATGTACCCTTAAAAGTATCTGTGTTTTGTCACTAACTAGGTTGATTATTACATGTAATATAGGAGTACTTATATATCGTTCGCAAATCGCCAACAAATTGCCGCTGCAAGGTTACAGTGATCTGACATTTTTGGCATGTAGTATTATTAAATCCATTGTTATTTATCATATCACCATTCTGAACACAACCGTTCATGGACGGAGAAGAAGGCTCACCCTCATCAATTCCCGGTTGCTTGTTTCCAAACAAAGATTTGTCATCTATAATCTTGTCTTCGTGTGAATTCTCATTTTCCAATTCGTCTTCCTTCCAGTCCACAGTAGATCGAGTGGGTAGTTTTGAAGTAGGTGATGGTGTCGGTTGCGTGATGGTTGTGGCAGTTTGTCGTGGTTGTATTGTGGTTGTCTCTGTCTGCAACGGGGTTAGTGTGGTTGTGTGTGACTGCTTGTGTTGATGGTTTGTGGCAACCCATTCCTCGCTGTCAATATCTTGGCTACGTACTGAGGACGCAACATATACAAATAGATAATCTTTAATACACATGACCTGTCAAGATAAACTTAATAGAATACTAAACGACGCCCCGTTTAATAATATTTATGAATTGAAATAATATTAAATTTGAATTTAAATGAAACGGGACTGTTATGACACAATAAGTAATAAAAAGAACATCCGCGTGGTATTAGTAGTGGTTTTTTTTACTAAAGATGAAAATTACATAGGTCACGTCGGAACTTCTTTTGAAATTTCCGATAACGTCACAAGCGTTAACATTTTCACTCTTTCAGTACCGGGAAGCTTTATAAAAATATTAGTTAGATGATGCCTAAACCTTAATTCAAGATATTACAACAACATTGTTAGGCGTTTTGCCATAGATATGTTTACGTTTGGTTTTATTATTAGAGATTTGATGTTTTCGTAACAAACGTTTGTATCAGGGAATGCCACGTCATATAAATAGAACAAATTTCATTTCATCAAATGCGTTATGTAACAATCAAAGTACAATATAAGTTACTTATATTTCTCTTTCCCCCATTCTGATAAAAATCGACCGTGTTCCGAGGAATAAAGGTTTTTTCAAAAATTGATTCCAGCGGGATTCGAACTTTCTCTATCAGAGGCTTTCCTCTCCATAACGATCTGAAAGCACCCTTGTAGCTCGCACGTTCTGATGCAATCTCAACTAGCCAATCACAATGACTCCGGGAAAACCCTTCGGTATCGGTATCTACGAGCAATTATGCCTCGTTTACACTAGACCACGATAAGGCCACGATTATACCGATCTGATACGAACCAATTATCGCAGTAGATCTTTATGATCGTGCCACTTTTTAAATATTTTTTCGTTATTGAACGTTCTGTTACATTTTGATACGTTGCAATTCGACCTAGTACGCATTAGTACTAGTTAATATCCGACGTGTTGCGCTTCAGAGAGGATGTGTTACGAATCCTTGACGATCTATAGCGACCGTTTACGATTATTACGATTCCATCATACGATCTGTTGCCTTTTGTTGCCTTTTATGTGACAATTACGAGCACGAATAACACGATTAGTTCTATTGGTATAAGAAGTACATGTTATGTATATATTGTGTCACTTCATTCAGCGAGTTCGACATGGAGACATGCAATGTTGTTGAGGAGGACTTTTTTGTCTGTTTACTTCATGCCTATATCTGGGCAGTTGAACGGGAACACAAAGAAGCACAGGTGACTGAAAAAAAGGTAGAAAGTGGTGGGTGAAGCCTTGGAGCACTGAAGACAAAAGGAGACAATTTGGATAATATAATCGACTCCTAAACACTGATTTTAGAGCTGATGACCCGGCATCATTCACTAACTACCTGCGACTACCTGCAGGCATATTTGATGACATACTGGAGAAGATAACCCACACCATAGAGCGACAACACACCAGAATGCGGAGGTCACTTTCACCAGGATTGAAGCTTGCCATTACCCTGAGACATCTGGCCACTGGAGATGAATATCCCTCATTGTCGTACAACTTCAGGTATAGCATCCATCTCACTTCTCATCCCAGAAGTATGTCGAGCCATTGTCCAGGCCTACAAAGCCGAGGTGTTCAACATTCCCGTCACACAGGCAACATGGAAAGCAAAGGCCAAAGAGTTTGAGGACAAGTGGAATGTGCCACATGCAGTCGATGCTCTGGACGGGAAACATATAGCAATAAGAAAGCCAGTAAACACAGGCAGCCTGTACAATAACTACAAAGGTTACTTCTGTATTCCAAAGCTGGCTCTGATTGATGCAAATTATCAGTTCATTTGGATAGAATTGGGTGGCATAGGTCACATGTCAGATGCACAGATTTTCAACGACTCTGAGCTATTTGAATGCTTAGAGAATGGTAGCATTGGCTTCCCAACACCAGAACGTTTGCCAAATGATGAACAGGAGGAAAACCAAAGTAAAGATATCCCATACTTCATCCTAGCTGACGATGCGTTCCCACTCAAGAAGTATCTAATGAAACCTTATTCAAGGAGAGGGTTAAACAGAGATGAACAGATCTTTAATTACAGAATATCCAGAGGGAGACGAGTAGTTGAAAATGCTTTCGGCATCATGGCCATGAGATTCAGGTGCCTGCTTGGAACATTACAACAGGGAACGGACACAGTTCGAGACATCATTGAGGCTGTTGTGGTGCTTCACAACCTGCTCAGGCAGAGGAATCCAGTTATTCCAGCAAACATCATTGACCATGAAGATGATGAGCACAACCTAGTTCATGGTACCTGGAGAGAAGAGGCGAGATGGAAGGAAGTGCCACAACCAGGCTGTTTCACCAGGAATACAGGAGGGGGAGATGCAAAGCAACAGAGAGAGTACCTAAAACAGTACTTCAATGGTGGAGGGGCTGTTTTGGCAGAACCAGATGATCTCTTGAACGATTTCCATCTATGAATATTCTGTAACCAAACGATGCTTGCCCATGGTAGGACTCGTCTCTACCAATAAAAAGAATATACCTTTTTCTCTTAATCTTTTGTTTATTGAGAAATAAAACTTTCATTATAACATTATGAGTATGTCATTTGACTTCATTACTTTCATATGCTAAGAACCGTGTGTGTAACAATCATGAATGGTTTTCATTAATTGAGAAAAGCACCTTTGACAAACATTGTTGGTATGTCATTTAACTTGATGACTTTTACATACCAAGAACATAAACTTCCTTAAAAAAAGCCAGTGTATGACAAAATGATTGACTCACATTCATTGAGAAAAACACGCCGCTAATGGCTGTAATATTGCCCAAGCGGCGTTAAACAACAACTCACTCACTCACTCATTGAGAAAAAGGCACTCATGACAACATCATCAGAGTGTGGTTAAAAATTATACACAAATTTTCATTTAGTTGGAAAATAAATAGCTGTCACATAACCTGTATGCGTTTCAATTAAAACAACAAAAACAAATTGAACACCTGACATGATATATAGAATATAGGCATAATGAGCCATGAATATTAAAGTTCATTCATCGTTTTCATCTTATACAATACATGTTGTTAGAATCGTGGGGACATTTGAAGTAACATCTTACACGATGTGTTACGATCATCTCGATACGCTCCATTGCGCTTTTGTGCGCTCTAATACGCTCTAATGCACTCTGTCCCGATGATAACGCTCTACTACGCCCTACCACGTTCTGAAACGATCACTAAAAAAATCGGCATGATCGTGGCAAAGTATTAAACATGTTTAATATTTTGACACGATTATAGAGATGCCTCACGATCATTGAGATCCGTTGCGATCACCACGATTTCTATCTGCGCTCCCCCACGCTTCATAAGTTGAGTCACGATTTAAAAAAAAAAATTGAATCGTGGCCATCGTGGCCTAATCGTGGTCTAGTGTAAACGAGGCATAACACCCGTTTACCATTCGTTAACCTTGATCGCCGCTATCTTTTATTCAAACGCGATGATGTGATTGGTCCGCTAATGACAAGGGTTGTCTGTGCTAAACTGGTGTCAGCACGTGCTGTCAGGCTACTTTTAGAACGTTTTTGTGAGGAATGCCCCTTAAAGGGTACGTTCGAATCCAGCTAGAATCAATATTAAAACTTTTATTCCTCGGAACACGGTCGTTTTTAATCAAACTGCCACGTTTCTCGTGCCTTTAATTTCGATATCACCTCATTCAAAAGGTGCTGACGCGTGCAAGTTATGATCGGACGGTGATGTTTCCATGAACTTCATGTTAAAATAGTGTATCATAAATAATTTCACGTATTTAAATCATGTCGGATCCTGTTGATCTTTTGAACAACGGTAGGGAATTATCTTAGCTAAAACCTCATTATTATTTTCTTTTAATTGTCCTTTGCTTAATTCCATATATAAGTCTATATAATAAAAATTATAATTTTACCATTCGCAAGATTTTGTAGATGACAGTTTACTTTAAAGGCCTCAGATATATTCAAAGCTCTTGCAAACACGTAATATATATATAATATTGTTATATATTCAATAAATGATTTTGGCAAAGTCAGTTTTCTATTAAAGTGACCTTACCTTGATGACTACATTGTATTATTTAACCATGTAATCATGATTGAAAAGGAAACACGGACAGGTCTACCATTTAATGGTTGTTTAATACGTAATAACCGAGGATCATTATTTGATTTACATAATTTTTTCATTCTTTTATTTCATCTAAAGATATTAGAAGTCAGAGAATATGATAGAGAATATAATTTAGATTGACAATTTTAAGAATTCTGCATCACAGTTTTCCCGTAGATTTATCAGTTTGGCTAACATTACAGTTTTTAGTAAAATAGTTCATGACCTCCCTAAATTTTCAAATGGAAACATTTAAATTCCATTCTATCTTTTCTTTCTTTCAATATATCACCGTTTGAAAAAATATATATGCAGATATCTGTATATATATATATATATATATATATATATATATATATATATATATATATATATATATATATATATGCTATATTACGCAGCCCGCGCGATCAGAAAATTATAATGCGGGTGATATATAACGATTATCTTAAATTAGTGGCATTGATTATGCTAATTAGATTTTGTATATTAAAGATGATATATGAAAACCGTTTTCTAACTTGTTGAGTGCGAAAAACTAATTAAACTCATATTAGTTATTCAGTTATTATTTTTATTAATAGCTGTCAAAAATTGCGATTTCTATTTCCATTACTTCATTTTACTAACATAATTCTTTATTTACTTTTTCATTTCATTAACTATATACATTGACCAATATTCTAAGTCAGGATATCGTTGAAATTTGATCTTAAAAAGTCTGTGAGATTTGATTACGCGATCGGTTTTCGACTCACAAGCGTTTTCTGTGTGGACCATGTCTGATACATCTACACAATGATTTCGATGATCAGGATCATCACACTGAGAAATGTCACCACACTGATCCTGATAAACACTTTCCTCATCACCTCTCATACTCACATCACTAGCTGATGGATTTCCACGGAATCTTTTCATATGACTCACATTTCTTCTGTACTTTACACCCTGTTGAGACTGCACAACTACACTATTTCTTTTTATTTGGCTAATAACAGTATACGGTTGGTGTTCATATGGCGTTGTCATCTTGTCAAGTTTTCGTTGTCTTAAAAGCACTTTTGTCTCAAAGTCCCATAGAGCACAGCACCCCCCGTATCCGTACAACCTCCTTTCACTTTTCTTTGATCCACACTAAAAACTCTTGTTCTTCCCACAGATTATAGCCTATGATATTATTCGTTGCCCCTGAATCTATCATCATGTTTACATCTATTCCTCCGATATTGATCATAATCATCCCTTGATACTCTCCATATGTGACTGCGAAAGCGTATTCAGATTCTTCCAGCCTATCTTCGTCATTCAACTGCTCATGAAGACTCTCCTCAACAAAGTTTACTCCCTTGGCCTCGATAACTAATGATAATCCTGATCCTTTTTTAACAAGGACATCCTAAATGATTCTGATTTACACCCTTGGATTATCTGATCTCTAATGTGTTCATCTATGTCTGTGTGACTGCAAAAAGCAACTTGTCTTCTTAATCCTATCACAATCTACCCCATGATCTCAGGTTCTTTCTGTACTAGTTTTTTTAAACAACTGCTTTTCACAAACCTCATTTACCTTTTGGAGAAAGTAATTGTTTAAAGCTGTTTTTGCATTCTCATAGTCTTTATCGTCCCCCCCCCCCCCCCCCCCCCCCGCCCCTGTCAGCTTGAGGGTAAAACTTTCCCTGAACATGGGACCTGCACTGTGTAGGAATAAAGCTAATTTCCTGGTAGCATTCCCAATGCCACTGTTTATCAAATAAAGATCGAACAATCTCAGCCAATGTGTCCAACGTGATCAAAGCGTAGCTTGCTCTCCCAAACAATAAAATTGTTAAACCGCACCTAATTCTGCCACTATCCCCTTAAGATCAGAAATAAAGTTCAAAACCATATGTCTTTGTTTCAAAAGTGTAAACATTAATTTCTCCAACACGAATCGAAAGTATTACAATTGACCTACATGTATCTGACCTTGGCAAAATAATCATTGCGGTCAAATATGAAACGTACTGCCGACGAAGAAAATCACAAATTTTTCACAGAATATTCTTAACGTTACTTATTGAACCTTTTCACCTCATTTAGTTTCATTTGGAATTGATTTGGTTTTAATATTTGTTTACTTAGTTGATTGCTGAATTCGTTAGAATCGCAACGTGCAGTGAAGTGTATGTGAAGAACTTACTATGGCACTGCCTGGCACTCACTGCGCCCCGGTAGTGCGTGGTGTGCCGGCGAGAACAAGGGAGGCACGTCTTCTGTCCAGCGTGGTTTTGATACGTCCCGATATCACACAGTACGCACCGGCCTGACACAAAGCGCGTGCCTCGCGGGCATCCCACTGAAAATTATACCATAGTCAATTCACTAAAAAAAGAGAAGATATTTCTGATTTTAAAGAGACAAACATAATGAAATGAACATGAAAATTAATTCACGGTTATATAGCATCTTTAGAAATTTCCCCCTAAAAATTGGCAGGTTGACGTTGTTTTGTTTGAAAATATGAAACATATGAAAAAGTAACTTGTAGCATAAGCGTTAGTATTAAGAAGAGAAAGCACTTGATATAATTACCACAGAATGCATTGCGTGAGATTGAACCCATGGGACAGGTGACCTTAGGTGTGACGGCGACCTGCTCGGGGTTGACAGAGTAGGAGACTCCCGGGCCTTCCACGGAAAAGGCGCTGTATCCGGACCTCTTCAACTCCTTCGCAGACCTCTCGAGCGCTTCCACTGCGCTCCGAACCGAGGCCGTATCGACATCACCTTTAGGGAAGGTAGAAAAACTGCTTCATACAAAGTGAATATGTAGCACTTATAATGAACGTAACATAAGAAATTATGTTAAGCGTGTTGCAAGCCTATCATCACCCATGAACATTACCTGCACGCATTCAATCTGCATCGACGTTGACGTCTTACTGCCTTAACGTCGCACACCCTAAAGATTAAGTTATTTTAAAAACAACACCACATACCTGTGGTGTGAGTTGACGTCCCGTCCCCCTCCATGTTGATGGCGAGGGTGACGGTCAGATGGACGGTCTGTTCTTCTGCGGAGCGTCGTTCGCGGCTTGGACACGGTTCCACCTTTGCCGTCATGTTGCAAACATTACCCACGATGCAGCTGACCTGGTCACTCTTGGACATGAGACTCTGGGTGAGCACACTGGCCGTAGCCTTGTCCACACAGTCAGTACTTTTATAGGAGCCCTTGAAGCGCAGCTCGAGTCTCTCAGGGTTGTCAATACCTGCCAACACCGCAAAGCCATCAACACTTATTGTAAAAAGATATTTATCTAAGACATCGTATTTGCGAGATTCTACTTAAAACTATAATGGATTTTATTCGTACGTGTGCATGGTATGATCTTCTGGCTTGGGGTCCACATGCCGCCTGTACAATTATAGACTGGTGGGTTTTCAACGAAGGTGAGGCCTCGTCTGCATGACACTGTGCATCTCAAGTTGTGCTCGTCTCCATTACAGGTCGGCCGCGCTCCGTAACCTCGCTCAAGGTCCAGTGCAGAACACACTGACGAATAGATCAAGGGTCAATGTATAAAGGGAAACAAGACGGATACTTTTGTTGAATTTAAAGAAAAAAAAAAGATTTTGTTTTTGTTTACTGTCGTCATGATACACCTACCTGGACAATCGGCTGTATTACATTTGACTTTATCAACAGAGCTGCCGTTACAGTCCGCGCCATTGTACTCAGGGACGGGACTGTTGCATTCACGCATGCGCAATGTCCAGCCTCCACCACACGTCGCCGAGCACGGGCTCCAGTCAGTCCAAGGACTCCAGCCACCATCAACATCGACTGTTGGACAGAGAGAGTGTATAGTTCATTGGTAAACAGTTGCCAGTGCCCAATCAGACCGTGGTGCTATCGCATTGTTTTTTGTACTCTGCAATGACCTTCATTCCGTGGCTGGCATGTACATTCCTAGACATTAGACGATATCAAGGAGGAAAATGATTACGGACCAATATGATTGATAAGCTTTTAATGGTGTAGGGTCAACTTACTCATCTCCGTTTGGCAGTACTCCCCGGTAAAGGTGGGCGGACAAGCACACGTGTAGTCGTCTTTACCGTTGATGCAGGTGGAGCCGATGTGACAAATGTTGTTGAGGCAGAAGTCGGGGGGTTCTGTACAGTTCACACCCGTGTAACCGCCGTGACACACGCAGTGGTATGCGCCGCGTCCGTTATAGCAAGTGTGGTCGGGACACGGGTTGGACGCGCACTCGTCCACAGCTGGGGGAGGAAGGTGGTCAGTTACATGTTTCGATGAACTGATGATAATTCTGAGGTAGATCTACAGATAGACATTATTTTGGACACCAATAATTTGTTTGATAAATTCAAATTATCAACTTAAACGCACTAGTGCACGCCAATATTTCGTAAACACAACGATTGCACAGATACTGCATATCTCTCAGTATTACTCACTATCCTCACTCAAGTAATCTATTGTATTAAACAAATAATTATGTATTCAGGTAGTAAAAAGGGATTTTTAAAGGCAGGAAGTATTTATTGTTACTTTACATTAAATCCGCATGAACTGCGATATCGGAAATATTAAGATTTTGCTTATAACCAGAAAAGCGGAAGCGACAGCCGCTATGGTCAATCTAATAACAATGCTAATACTGTGTTATCAAATCGGTTAATTTACAACATTGCTTTCATAAAACACATTTCATGATTTGTTCTCAGTTCAGAGTTTAGGTAAATTCAACAGCTGCACACAGTACTAGTTCAGCCGTTTCCAGGTGTCGATAATTTATTCGTTTTGTGCACAGCTAACCATAGATTTTTATATGTCCAAACCGACAGCGGCTGTCTTAACGTTTTCATTTTGATTGCAGGTAAATTGTAAAGGATGTTTAGTATTTCATTGCATCGATAGAAAGTTTAAGTGAATGCACAAGTCCTCGTAAACCTTAAAATAGCCAATTTAAACCGTAAAAGCGTGCCTTTAAATTGAATGATATGAAAATAAAATGTCGTATTTATAGAATCTAAAGGAGCTCAATTTTCAGTTTCACAACTTCTTGCGTGTTCAAAGAGAGAGGGATACGTGTCGTGCTATTCATAATAAAGGTCAAGGCCAAGATAAAAAACTAGATGCAAAGGCGGTGTAGATAAGTGGTGACTGAATAGCTTATTTGTAGTAAATCATATTTCTTAGTTTCTTAAGTTATCCTGCCTTCTTATAATCACGACAAACCTAATAATAGTCCTATAAACATTTTCTAAGGGAAATGTTAGGAAATAAACAAAATTTAGACATTCGTACGGAGGCGCTAGGCGCATCACCAACTTAACCTATAGATTCAGATTCATTCAAATCTTATGAAATTTTAACTGAATAGACAAGTGCTATGGAAATGTGAGAGCTTAGGCCTTGCTTGTAACGTATGTAAGGGTCGAGTAAGTAAATGTGATGTGAAAATAAAATTTGTAAGGATTAGGGTGAGGACATATAGGAGAAAGAATAGGCTTATGATGCTTCACATGTATTTTTGTAATAAAATCATGAAAAACCTTCATGTGTGTATACTAATCAATTGTACCTCAATCTCTCTATCTAATGGTATATACTGATGGTTTTGCAAACTGGGGGACTATTATTGCAAACTCTACTACAACAAACTACCATGTTAACTGACCAGTTAAGATACCTGCATGTATATACTTTTGAAATAAAAATCTAAATTAAAAAACAAATGTTTAAATATAACGAATTTGTTTTCTCAAGTGTTCATTTATTCTATACAATGTCAATTATCATGTACAATATATTATGTATTTCTTTAAATGTACATATTGATAGTTAGGCCTTCTATCAAATTTCACAGCAGTATCTGAAAATATTACGTCAGTGCTTAAGGTTTGTTCGTTGGCCTGTTATTTCTTGATTCATCGAGGAAACTACCGTAGTGACTCATAGACTTACAAATCACTCGGTCCTAGGGAATAAAATCAATCAAGATAATTTCAACAACCCGTATTGTTGCTAGCGATAATGAGAATAATAATGATACATTTTTAATGTGCTCACAAAATATTTACTCAGAAGTATGATCATGTCGCTGTTCTGTCAGGGCGAAGTACTACACAATACTCGCCAGGGACTAGGTACGACATAAATATTTTAAGTTCCAAGCCGTCCTTGGATATCCGGCGAATTACCATTTTTCTATTTCATTTTTAGTTGGTAAGGATTCAGACAGCTTATTTGTGTCGCACCGCATTGTACAAGATTTAAATATTGGATTGAATTCGCTCGCATAATCACTCAGTTAGGGATGGACGTGTGAATGGTACTGTCACAGTTGGGTTGAGGGTGTCGTGTTTTTTGATTATTTTAAAGAACTTAATGGCCGTGATGACGATGACGTCAGTTTTGATTCTTGAAATGTACTGAATCGTGAAGTGTTGGATTGAAATATTACAGAAGATGAAGTATATAATGCTGTCAAATGCTCACATAATAACAAGGCTTGTGGCCTTGATGGTATTTGTAATGAATATATAAAAGCATCTATCAATATGTTGATGCCTGTGTACATTAAACTTTTTAATGCTATTTTAGACTGTGGCGTAACACCAAAATCTTTAAGAACAAATGTAGCCCTCAAGACCCCGAGAATTACAGGGGCATATAAATTGTTAGTTGCTTTGGCAAGCTTTTTACATCTACTATTAGTGAAAGGTTAATTTTTTTTGCTATCACTAACCTTTTGAGTGAAGCACTAGCTGGCTTTCGTCGTAATTACTGGACAACTGACAACGTCTATACACTTAAAGCACTAATTGATATTTAGCAAAATTACAATAAAAGTCTATTTTTTGCTTTTATTGATTTCAGTAAAGCTTTTGATACGGTTTGGAGACACGGGCTTTGGCTTAAAATGATAAAAACGCAATGCAAGTGGGAAAATGTTTTAAAGTTATCTATTATATGTACCACCAAATAATGTGTATTTTGCATGATAATTCTCAGATTTCCCCCCTGTAAAATAGGAGTAAGGCAAGGTGAAAATCTTTCACTATTTCTTTTTGCCATTTATTTATACGATCTTGAATCTTTCAAACAAGATCACAATGTCGATGGACTAACTACTGTAAATTCTCTTTTTGAGATTAATTCAAAAGTATATATAAAGTTGATGATTTTACTGTTGCTGATACCACTGTTTTATTTGCCGAGACCTCGGAAGGTTTACAAGAATGTTCAGGTCATTTTGAAAATCTCTAGCTTAAAGTTAATATAGACAAAACAAAGATCGTATGATTTTCGAAAGGACATGTTTGTAAAAATGTTCACCTTTCTTTTTTTCGATCGGCCATTAGAAGTTGTTAAGATTAGAATTATTTTTTAATGGGGATAAGTTATCTTATATCATTTATGATCTTTTGTTCACTTTGAGTGTTAATGGCAATAATTGTAATTTTGTTCTGCAAGATAATGTCAAAGCTATTTTAGATGAAACTGGAATGTCCTATGTATAGGTTTTTCAATGTGTGAATAACATAACTTTGCTCAAGAATGATATCAAGAGGACGAATTTTGAAAGTGGGGTGATGAGTTGACGATTAAGTGGTGCCGTCTCAGGTGTTGGTATAGAGAATGCAAGTTTTGAGGGTGGGGTGATGAGTTGACGATTAAGTGGTACCGTCTCAGGTGTTGGTATAGAGAATGCATGTTTTGAGGGTGGGGTGATGAGTTGACGATTAAATGGTACCGTCTCAGGTGTTGGTATAGAGAATGCATGTTTTGAGGGTGGGGTGATGAGTTGACGATTAAATGGTACCGTCTCAGGTGTTGGTATAGAGAATGCAAGTTTTGAAAGTGGGGTGATGAGTTGACAATTAAGTGGTATCGTCTCAGGTGTGGGTATAGAGAATGCATGTTTTGAGGGTGGGGTGATGAGTTGACGATTAAGTGGTACCGTCTCAGGTGTGGGTATAGAGAATGCAAGATTTGAAAGTGGGGTGAGAGGTTGACGATTAAGTGGTACCGTCTCAGGTGTGGGTATAGAGAATGCAAGTTTTGAGGGTGGGGTGATGATTTGACGATTTAGCGGTACCGTATTAGCTGGACGGTGTGCATATGTTGAGTGTTGAGGTAATGAGTGTCTTTTGAGTGTTAAATCATTATTGAACGAGTGAATGGAAACGTATCAGGTTGCGGTATACTGTTTGCACGTGTTGAATCTGAGGTGATGACTCGACGTGTGAATGGTACCGTGTCAAATGTAGCTATAGGGTGTGCATGTGTTGAGTATGAGGTTATGAGTGGACGATTAAATGGTACAGTCTCAGGTGGCGGTATAGTGTTTGCATGTGTTGAATCTGTTGATTTACGTGTGAAAGGTATCGTCTGAGGTGGAGGGGGTGCATGTGTTGTAAGTGAGGTTAAAAGTGATTGCTACCGTCACAGGTGGAGGGTGTAATGACGAGGATGCTGCTGTTTCCGGCTGTGGGAATGTCTTCCAGAGACAACACTCCCTCCTCACTCTCCATACTGCACGTGCTCGACATTGCCTTCATCATGTTTTCATCCCATCGGGAGCTCAACAGCAGCAGACCTTGGATGTGAATCACTGCAAATAGTTCATATAGCTGTCAAAATGTTTCCTTTATCATTCGTTAACTTTGTTTAGGCTTAGACATCCCCAAATCACGAATTATTATTAGGGTTCTATACAAATAGACCTTTTAACATTACTGGCGTAAGTTATCATAAAATGATAAAAAAATATTATCTTAATCTAGTTTTTCAACATATGTGAAATATTTGCGTTCATTTCTAGAATATATGACATGTACAGACAATGTTGTGTGTCTCACTGGCCATATGGAATGGACTATATATGTCATATTGTGTTCAACTGTCATTGTAACCGCATGACACAAGTAACACTATAAAAACACAAACTGTCTGCCTGTCTGTCTGGAAAAATTCGTGATTGTGTGAATACCTAGTCGTAGAATCTTAAAAGTACCATGAAATCCCCCAAGATTCAATGTATCAACTGTAGATTCAAATGATGTCCTTGTTTAATCCTTATGAACTCATTGTCATCCACTTACTCAGTAAGATGAGATTCTTTAGTATCAACCGTGATTCCCTTGATATTTGGATTTGTTGTTACCAACCAAGCCTAACTTTTTACACAGAGGGAAAAGATAAATATGGAGATAAAGGAGCACCCTATCTTTAGCCTCTTTGAATGAAGAACTTGAAACATTTAGGATGATACATGATTCGATATCATATTATCATATCATATATAATGGCCCATATCTTAAAACTATTACCAATATCGAAAAAAAGTAGAGGCTTTTATTAATGAATAACCATGATATTTAGTCAAAATCCTTTAAAATGTCAATGAAGGAAAGCATTCATTAAATTTCCTTTGATTCCATTAAATGCATTATATCATACAGAAAACCTTTTCCCCATTTGTCTTTGAGACTATCCCTTGCACTAGACGTCTTCTGAATGTCACGCCTCAGTAGCTGCCTGGAGTTCATCATCATCGCCGAATCTTGTTCCACTCAAGTGTGCTTCCAAAAATTGCGCATCAGAAAGAAGTCGCCTGGGACCAGTTCTGGACTGTTGGGGGATGGTTAAGTTGTTCGAGGTCAAATTGATATCATAAAGAAGCACAACTCCATCAGTAATAATGTGGCCTTACTTGTTCTTGATGGCGGCTCTCAGTTCCTTCAACAAGTCCAGCATAGTGGGCTCCTGTTATTGTAGTTTTAGTTGGTTTATAGTCTATAAGTATCACGCCCCTTGCCGAAGGCTGAGTTCTGAACTTCTCTGTTGCAGGAGCGTGCTTATGCTTCAATTGCATGGATTCTTGCTTGGTGTCAGGATCCCAGTGATGAATCAACATTTCATCCCCTGTAAACCGGACGAGCATGAAAGTTATCGGGATAAGCAATATAAATGTCCAAGAGCTCACGACTGGATTCAACTCTATGGTGTCCGCACGATCCTCAGTTTTAGAATTTATTCAAAAACTTTCTCAGTTTTCTGCAAGAACTGAGGACACAAGTTTTTATGAAATATATTATACAGGCCTCAAGTTTTGAGAACTTCTTTGGATTATCTCCTTTATAAGGAATATAAGATATAATACCTTGTTTCTGAGTGAAGGAAATACATTCTCTTGTAGTTAAGCGAACTGAGAAGAAAGTATGATACATCATTCCAAAATAATTTGAAAAATTCATAGAAGCCTTCTGATCCTGGCTTTTATCATTGATTTCGAGGACTCGATTAAGTTGTTTGGAAGAAATTTGGCCATCCAGCAGATTGCTTTCATCACTTTGAATTTACATGAAACATCTTAATTCCGTACTTTACCACATCAACCAGGCCACTTTTAAGTAACTGGATCAACATTTATATTCCTTTGAAGTTGTAAACCAGACAAGACCCAGAGATTGATACCTTGCCAATCCGTAATGATGTTGGTCCTGACATGGTTGGTATCTAAGTTTTTGTTAGAGCCTTGGAATAGAGATTGGTCAGGTGTCTGTTTGATGTTGCAACGCCTGCTGAATGGAAGTTCTTGTTGCTTAGTTCATTTTCGGACTGCAGGAATTTTGGTTCCGCATTTCCTTGAACATGCAGCGATAAGATCAAAAGTAACTTTTGTAAAGACGCTCTGTTGGCATTTCACACATTAAGATCCCCCCACAGTTCTTTACTTCAAGAAATTTAAATTGATAGACTGCTTCATATGAAAAGATTATAACCCAGTTGTCAGAATTAAATTTTCACATTAAAAGGGGACAAAATATACTTAAATATACCCTTCAATTCTAAAGAGACTTATTTTCAGTTGACCTAATTTTTTAGGACATATTCACAAGTATGAAAGACAACACCTGAATTCTTCTATTTGGTCAAGATAAAGATGGTATCGAATAACCGTATTTATGTCCAATCCTTCTGAAAAACACTATGAGATGTATTGCTTGAAATATATGTTCTCATGTTTGCAACGTAACTTTTGACCTGATGAGGGTCTTGATGTTTTCATATTACTTGCGAAACTTCATATTTATAAACGCAAACTTAGTACTAATATGAAACATTTAAAGAGAATCTTGACTGATACGAGGGGAAGTCAATCACTTCATAGTGTATTGATACACCCCTGAAGACATCATCGTTGATGTCATTATTGAGATAGGCCATCTGACGATAGTTTACAGACATAAACAACCCTAACCGATCATTAACTTGAGATTTACAGGACTGTTGAAGCCATTAGAGGGATTTGGTTGCACGGCCCCAGTGCTTAATCATGTCCGATCGTATAGAATAAAGGTGGACGAGATATGTGGACGAGATATCTTCAGAGTGTGGCATTTCTCATGGAAGTGTGTGCACCATAATTCATGAGGACTTGCACATGTCCAAGGTGTCTTCAAGGGTGGTGCTACGACACTTAAATGCACGAGGTCGTCACAAGAAAGTTGAATCAAGTCGTGAGCTCTTTGACATCTTCATTGCTGATCCCGATAACTTTTATGCCGGTCTGGTTACAGGGAATGAAACGTGGATTCATAACTGGGATCCTGGCACCAAGCAAGAATCCATGCATGGCTGAGGAGCCAGTCAGAAGATTTCTACCGCAAGGGCAAAGATTGTCTCAAAGAAAAATGGGTAAATTGCATCGAGGTCCGGGGAGATTATATTGAAAAATAAAACATGATTATTGGCTTCGGTTTAATTTCCACTTCTATGAACTTGATTACTTCCCCTCGTAAAATCAACACTGAAAAGACAAGATTTTTTTCTAAAAACCAAAACATCAAATTCTATCAAAAATGAATGATTTATTATGGCCTTTTAGACGATTAAACATTTGAAAAAGTTCACGAAGAATGACCTGCTCGTTGATTGGCTGAACACAATATTATTTCAATTAGCGAGTGGGTCATCGTTCGTGAACCATTGTTAAAGTTGAAGGAACAACATGGGAGACTTGATCTCTCGATATCAATGATTTTATGATAAAACGAGTGTGATTGGTAAAATCCATTACGTATTTCATCTGGAAGGTTCTGATACGACAAAGCATTGACTAGCAATAACTACCAGGGCAGTTTTGTCTTATGTCACTTGTATTTAATTGAAATTAAGAAGCGCTGTTTTTGTGAGGAAGGTTTTTGGCGTGGAAATTGGAAACTTAACTTTTTTCCGAATTCCAAAAGAAGTTTCTTGGTAAGAAGCGAAGTGATGATTTTCGTAAGTATAAGGTAATTCATGTAGCTTTATCTCTGTGTGTTTGCCGACTGCCAAGAAATGCAGGAGAAACGGGAGAAGGGTGATTCATACGTTTCATCCCTTTTCTTAGTCATATGCATAATTGTTTATGTAAAGAAATGTTTTTACCTACGACGTATTTTTTTCAACAATACAAATCCTTGTGGGCGAAAGTTATCAATTGTGTCATTTTTTCGAGAAGTCCTGACTGTTGCTGTAAACTATCAATATTTACCATTAAAGTCACGATCCAAAGGTACTGAATTGCGCTTTAATCGAAACATAGTCATTGTACCGAATCTTGGATTCTCATTAAACAAACATTATTTTGGAAACAAATCTCAGACAGACCTAATGGTATTTTACAAGTATCAAAACTAAAGTAAGTGTTAAAATAACACGTTAGTGAATCTTTTATGTAAGTTTTTTACTGAGATAATAGTGATAAGTAATGTATTGATTTTTGCTCACACTATTGAGATATGACTATCGACGGGTAAGCCTAAAGGTTCGAGGCACATCTTTCCGCTACAAGTATGGCATGAGCGTATGTATTGTGCAAATACTCGCCTATGTTAAGGATAAAACATCACCCAAGAGCATTATTACAAATTATGGATGTTTGCCCGAGGGCAAGTATCCTTTATTCATAATATTGCGCTCGGTTCAGGTTTTATCCATTTTGAACTGTCAACTACTTATAATTACGTTGATTCGTCTGATGACGCGGTGGCGGGATATAATCAGAAGCGACCTAAGATATCCCACATCCTGATATCACAGCTTAGTTATGAAAGAGTTTATGATTGACATTGCTGCAACTCGGCCATCCTGGTACAGCGTTTTTTTGGAGTTGGGAGTATGTTTGCGGATCAAAAATAAAATATTTGTACATTTGTCAAGTGTAAGTTAGTGAATACTTTGACTTAAGCTAAAAAATCTCTTCAATGAAATTTGAAGAGGGACGTTACAACATAATATCGTACCTTGTAAAGCGAGTATGTTGATGATACCTGCATACGAGCCCGGGGGACATTGTTAGCGAGAATGGAAATTAAACCCCCCCCCCCCCCCCCCCCCCAAAGTATTCACTAACCTACACTTGACAATGAACTCTAACGTTTTACTGAGGTTAATTGACGCCGCTAAATGTTTATAAGAAATAGAAGGGAGAAGGTGTTGAAATAACTGCTATATGTCTAACCTTGAACTCCTTGTTCCTTGTATGAATGTATTGTTAATAAAAAGGGGTTAAAACATGTAACATGTCATACCCAATATCCGCCCGAGATATCAGTCCAAATGCCGCAGGCCAGAGAATCCACAAGCAATAGTATTATGCCCCCTTGTACTCACCTGCGCCGTACCCAGTTGATATAGCAATGGTACTTCCTGCCCTGACCAGGGGGGAGACCGCCTCGGGGAAGGTCTGCCTCAGCACTGGATGCCCGGCTAGGTAGATGGTGAGGTCCTTGGTCCAGTCAGCCCACACCATGGCCACGTGTGTCCAGGTGTCCAGGGATAAACTCACAGTTGACGACACGTTACTGCGTCTGAGAAAACAGCAGTGGGCGGCTGTCAGATATAATGGCATAAGGTATTTCTATTAATGCAGGGACATTGATTTTCCTTTTTATATATTTTGCTGTTGATATCTATACAGTGAGATTATTTTGAATCAAAGGTAAATGAAAATGAATTTCCAAACACTCAATGATACTTTACCATTGATATCAAGAAAATAAAAGTTCATACATTTAGTAACGTTTTGTTACAAAGAATAATTCAAGGGGAAATTTTCAGTTGTAAGCACAACTGAAGGATGTAAAAAACCAAACTGACTAAAACATCATACCAATCAAATGTAAAGACACCATCAAAATTGTCTATGGTAAGGCAATGGGCAATGCGACGAAACAATAAAACAAAAACTCTCTGAAATACAAGAACGTTGTCAAAGGAACAAGAACAAGACAATTAAACTATGTCTTTCTTGAAATATCAGCTTCACTTTCACTTTTCACTCTGCGAAATCATGCACTACCTTATCAAAATTGACTTCAAAATCTGTGTATATGAAGAAGTATGAGCGCGAAAGAATTTTATGAATTTCACAATACGGCAAAAATGTTTGGTCTGAGACACGCGAAAGACGCCAATGATACACAACTTTATGTGAACAATTTTTTACACTTCTAAAACAATAATCACATTATGTGGTTGGACATGATCGATTTTCAGCGAAGAAATGCGCGTTTTGACAACTATCATCAGTAATATTTTCGAGAAACATTTTTTCAAGAAAAGTAAATGTCAAATACTGTTTACATCCAGACTAAATGCTTTTATTGAATTTAAAATTGTAAACACTTGCATTTTGCCCTACAGGGTAGTTGCGCCTCTGTGATTGAAATTTGCAGTTATAATTAAAGTCTGTTTTACTTCTTGGTAATGTGCTATGGATGTGCTTACCGTGTGTCACGCAGCTCGGAGGTAGAGCTCAGATCCAGTGTAAGGAGAGGACCAAGTTTGGGGTGCACCAGGGTCAGTGCTGTTGTCCCCGCCCCCTCAGCATTCGTCTTGATCCACGTGGTCAGGGTGAAGTCGCCCAGATCGTCATCGAGAGACTTCCGTAACGTCACCGTGGCGGGGCCCACCACCATCACATCGTAAGCTTGTAGACAACGTGTTTATGGTATATAAACGTTGTTTGAAATATTGCAGTGTGTCACTGATATATTAAATGCTTTGCAAATGTAACTCAAACAATGTCATAAAAACTTCAAAGCTGTCACATGTGCATTCGAACATTAAAACAAGTACATAATGAGTGTATGGTACTCACGAGTGCATAAGGAGATCTGTGTGGTGTGTGTGAACTCGGTGGTGGTGCCGAGGGGACAGGGCAGACATTCTGTTGTTCCGATTCTGTCCTGGTAGAAGCCGTGTTGGCAGGGGGAGCAGGGGACAGCACCCGTGCTAGAGAACGTGCCTGCCTTACATAACTCTGTCGAGAATATTTGTGTATTTATGAAAACAATAAATTAGTCTTTAAAACGACAAAGAATTTGGTTAAAAGGTTTCTGTTTATGTTTGTACACATGTTTCAAGGAAAATCATAAAGGTAGCAATATTAAATAGTTATACTTTGCGTAATGTACTTTGCGTATCCGCTTACTTTGTTAAGGTAAGTCGCATAGCGTTCTTGGGTGGGAAAACACATACCCTTGCACTCGGCCAGCTCCCTGGCTCCGGGTATGAGAGTGCGGGTTCCGTTAGGACACTGCAGACACTCAAAGGCACCATCTCGGTCCTGGTATGTTCCTGCAGGACACGGCTTGCAATCCACGTCGTTAAAGTATGTACCAGTCGGACAGGCAGCTGCAACACGACAACACACTTCCAGTGTAATTGAGATTAATAATTCCTTATTGAGAACCATTGTTAGAAACGCCATTTCAAAACTACAGTATAGATAAAGAAGATATATTTACCGCAAGATGCAGAGGCATACACAGACACCTGGCCCCTCTCACACTTGAAATCACTCCATCCAGTTGCGAAGGAATCGTGTCCGAGCTCAAAGCCAGTTATGTTCAAATCGAAAACACCATTCTGAATGTCCATTTTGGTTCTCGCGACCATCGCTTTGAGTATGTCCTTATGAATGTTAATCGCTTCAGGAACGGAGAGGTTACTCATGTCGAAATCCACACTGAAGTCCCACGTAATGAGCGCCGCTACTGATGCCGATCTCTTCGCCCGATCAAAGAGTTTGGCCTCGCGGCGCTTCCGACGAGCCAGAGATCCGCACTCAACCTTCACATTTTCAGCGCGGCAGTTCTTGTCCTTGGTGCAGGAGTCTTGCCATGAAGCCGAGGTCTGCAGCGACATGACGAACTGCGCCTTGATGAGCTCCACAGTTTCAGATGTCCCGCAATCGCCAGTGTAGTAGTACAGCTCAGAGGGTAGGAGCATCGTACTCGGGCGACGCAGTTCTGAATACAAAGAATCAGGCTTTGAGGAGCATTTTGCGAATTTATATGATGGGGTTTTATTAGTTTCTCCTGCTATACAATAACAACAGTGTCTATAAACAAGTTTTGATTTGTGTACAGTGATGAAACTAATGACCTGTACAGTCGGGCACGTTAGTTGTTGGTTTCCACTCTCCAGTAGAGGAGGCACAGACGAAGTGTTGCGAGATGGCCACGGTACGCGGTACGTCGTAGTTCTCATTGCACTGCATCTGGCACAGAGTCCCTCCAGCCCACTTGTCACACGCCATAGCGCCGTGCCTCGGCTTGTTTAGGTCAGTGCACGTCTTCTCTAAAATAAAATAATGCTAATTATCACGACGACGTTTACGTGAGATGATATTGTTTCAAAACTCATTTAAATTTGAGTTCTCCATATTTACTGAGCTCAACATGAATATATGTAACTCACCTTTACACATGGGAGGTGGTTGCGTACCCCAATCCCAGTACGCTGTAGGTGCCAGCCCGTTGTCTATCTCACAAGATATGGAGGTAGCTCCCTCTAGCGACACCCCCATCCTACAGGACAGGTCGCAGGACGCTCCATACTCATACCCATCAGGGCAGTCTGCCTCCATGAACCGGTCTCCGAAACTAGGCTGGGCACACTCCGGAACTGCAACAGCTCAGGATAATTCAAAGCCTCTTGCTTTTAGCATTTCTATAGGCCAGTTATGCATAACATATGTAAAACTTCTTGAATTTCTTTCGAAGAAGCGACAACTGTAAGCGTCTAAGGGATCAAGCGATAGCTAAGCTCAATGCTTTTTCCCGAACAGCCGATAACTCAAACTATTAAAGTCGTTATTTTCCCAACACCTTTGATATTCATGGACTAGTGGAGGTATGTCATGATTGAAGCCAATTGATACGACAGTTGTCCTAGCGTAAACAGCTGATTAAATTATAGGACAGGAAAGAGAAGTAATAACATTATCGGAAGGTTTTCCATGGATTGTCAAGGGGGATAAGAAGCTTACTTTTGATTTTTGTCTTTTCTGTGTTATTAACCTTGTCGTTAAATGATATCTAATTGGTCCATTGGAACTTAATACAAGCATCTACCATTAGCATTGATTCGATTCCTCAAGAATGCACGGTCATGACCCATACTCACTTTTTTGCTGGTTTTTGAAGTTTATCATCATTGACTCAAACGTTCCATGTTTTTTTATAACGCTTTTGCACGGTTCGAAAAAAAGCCACCCACGTTTCATGGTAGTCCTATAAATGCTCGGTATTAACTTTATGTTATGCTTTAATGATGTTTGTTACGAACGAATTGGATCGATCACCTTCAACCAGGATAGAGAAGGCGCAAGGTGCAGCTTTATTTCCAACGGCGTCTACTGCAGTGTAGAGGATCTGGTTGAGGCCCTCCTTGAAGCGCGATCCTGGAGGGAGACCCTTCATCTGGCTGACCCGCACCTGGTCGGAATTGTCAGTTGCGATCATGTCAGGCCACGTGACTGTCGCCTCCCGCGTCCCCTTTTCCGCCTGAATCACCAGCTTAGTCTCAGGGCAGTTCTCGAACTTAGGCGGCAGGTAATCTGTAAAACATGCAGTCATCAGATTCACCCTCTGAATGGGTAATTGAAAAGAATAAATGCGAAATATGCGTCAAAAGGTTAAGTGTTAGAAGTGCTGTGAACGTGACCAACCAGCACAGACAGGGTAGGGCTTGGACCAGAGTCCGTTGTTAAGGCAGGTGGTGACGGCTTGACCGGACGCTCTGTAACCGCGAGCACTGTTACAAATGAGCATGCACACACTACCGTAGAAGTTCCTGTTGGTGCATTTGAATGTCAGACCATGCAGGGGAAGCATCAAACCTGAACATGTGTTGGCTGCAATACCAGATAGTCACGTGTTAAATACATTGTCCAGTGATTATAATTAAAACATTTGCAGTGAACACAGATGTTGATATTCAAACATGAGGAGGTATTCCAAATTATTAATCAGCGAGGCACGCTCTTCATGGTCAATTTGGTATTGACTTGTTATGTATGTGATCTGTTAATGAAAATAAAATGAACAATACATACGCAGACACTTTGGCAGTGGGAAGTCGTATCTCCCGTCATACATGCACGTGATGCGTGAAGTGCCCGTGAGTGCGAACCCGGGGTCACACGTGAAAGTGCATGAAGTGCCGTAGATCATGTCGGGCAGCTCGCAGCTCCTGTTTCCGTATTTTGGCCAGTCGGGCATCCGGCAGCGTTTAACTGAAACATGCCAAGTTGCATTCAAGTAATTCATTTATCTCATCAGTTTGTGTGCATATTGTTGCAAGATTAGAATTCTGAACTACGTGAGTTGTTAATTAGTTACTGATTGGTCATGCAATGTGTGGACGTGTGCCTTGAGGAAAAAGAGTGTCAACTGACCCTTGACCTCGAAGTTGAAGGTACAGGTGTCCGTGAAGCCTGTCGAGTCCATTGCAGCGTATGTGATGGTGTGTCGTCCCTCGGGGAACTTGTGTCCAGAGTCTCCATCACCTGCCACCCGTATCGGACTACAAACAGGGAATCAACATGGTCATATTGTCTATTGACCATATAGTTATAATTATATAAGACTAGTTATTAATTATTGTTCAATTAATGGTTCTAATATACGGAACTTACTCCTGAAACGCTCTTGATGTTTCCTTTAAATCAATTTGATATTCGACACAGCGTCAGACAACATTTTGGACAGGAAAAATACGTTGAATTTTTAAAATACAGTCGAATGTTTCTTGCGCACTGGTTTAAAATCTTTGCTTGAATTAATTGTCGTAATTTCATTGAAAATTGACGCGACACTATGTAATGCTCACAAGATTAAGGATCCGTCAGGCGCATGCGCAGCTGGCATTGCCCACTCGACCACGGTTGAGTTAGCTGCCGGAGGCGCTGTGATAGGACTAGGGACCCGCGGGCAGCTGATGGCAGGCAGCTGGTACACAGAGTTTCCGTCTGCAACACTTCACTTTTGAATTGCGTTTGGTGTGTGATGAATGTGTAGGGTGAGAAGATTGATTTGTGCGTGGTGTGTGATGAATGTGTATGGTGAGGTGATTGATTTGTGTGTGGTGTGTGATGAATGTGTAGAGTGAGATGATTGATTTGTGTATGGTGTGTGATGAATGTGAAGGGTGAGATGATTGATTTGTGTTTGGTGTGTTATGAATGTGTAGGGTGAGACGATTGATTTGTGTGTGGTGTGTGATGAATGTGTAAGGTGAGTTGTTTGTTCAATGGTTGTATATTTTATAATGGTGTGTGATTGTCTTAGTGCTGTATTGTTTATTTTGTCACTTTTTTAGTCATATATATGTGTACTACATGTTGGTGTCTTTTAGGCCTGTAAAGGCCCGGAGTATGTCATGCTCATGACACAGTAATAAACTACTTTTATTATTATTATTATTATTATTATTATTATTATTATTATTTTAATGTCATAATATCACTTTTGCAAGGCATTCTTTTATGCACACCAGGCTTCATCACTTCATCACTCACATCAATCTTTCCCCTGACGTTTGCGACAATTTTCAGACCATACTTAGAGCTTACCACGTCATTTCGCCAAAGCCATGACGTAGAAAACATGAAATTTCCCAGCTGAACATGCAATGAAAATAGCTAATGGTTTTTTTTTTCAAAAACAGAAAGAAAGTGATAAAAGGTGATAAACTCAATCAAGAATGCGCATGTCATAAGTATCGGCGCTGCAATTACTAAATTTCCGGATATCGCACACGCAAATGGGGGCACTTATATGATTGCCCTTAGAATGGTCACACTAAACTGTAAAAAGGGCATAAAAATGAAATTCTTTGTAAACAGGAAAGATTGGTGTAGGTGATCACATTTTTGCTCGTGGAGAATAATAAGTTCAGTCACTTGCCTCACAAAAGTGATTCTTTGACTTTAAATTAGATGGAGGATATTTTGACTTTTTACTAATGTTCGGTAAAATCTACCATTCACATACTACGTATTACGTCATACTCTGTTGGATACCGAGAAAATGAAAACGTGTACGTGTGTGTGATGATGCCCTGCTGCTTACTCTCCATCTCGCCTCCGCTTCCACCACCCCCTACTCCCGCCTTGTTGCAGAAGATCGTGCACAGCTGCAGATACTCCAGTAAGTTCTGCGAGTCCTGAACACCCATCTGTCCAGCCACTTGACCGCCCATTTGTCCAGAAAACTGACGGCCAATTTGTCCAGCAAACTGGCCGCCCAGCAGATCACCAAGCTGAGAACCCATCGGTACCTGGCGCCTCAAACGCTTGACTGAAACCAACTCGGCCATATACTTATATATATATGTTCTACTAGTCATTATTGTTCAATTTATGGTTCTAATAACTGATGTGAGTTAGAGACAATATACGGCACTTACTCCTTGATGTTAGATAATATAAAAAATGATCATTATAAAAAACTAGGAAAAGCATTAACTTTTTGATGGAGCTGTTTTTTCTGCATTGGCCCTGTGGCTATTGCAGTGTGATTGATGATATACATGTACATCTATAATTTGCAATACGATAATTTCCACAGGGATGCTTGATGGAGAAGGGACATGTAGACAATCTACGCGTAACAAAAATATACACACACCAAATGGACATTGGGCCCTGAACCAGTATCCAGCGTTGCATCTGTAGCACGTTAGACCTCCCTGTTGCTTGAAGACGCACATACTATCTGCCGGGAGTGATTTCCCTGTATGACCTTGCTTGGAACCGTCGGTAAGAGGAGACCACGGTGTCTTGCACCACAGCGGGCCCCCGACACGGGACACGACTCGACACGATCTGGACTCCGTGACATCACCAAGCTGGATGAAAGTGTTTATACTATCATGACATGTCCTATGATTAGGGGATCTGACTTGTAGTGCCAAAGCTTATATCAATTTAATACAAACGCCTTAGTCTTTTTCAAGAATGAATGTATACGTAATGTTTTATTTTACACAAATCGATGGTTCATGGCCATTTATAATTATTCGGAAAAATATGGGTAAGGTTTACTCTTTAAAACCTCAAAAATAGAAATAAATAAAAAGAAGTAAATGAACTTCATATTCAATCAGGTAAAAATACAATGCAAGTTCTAAACTATTAAAGAGCCACTCCGTGATTTTCATAACATAACATTTACCTTTGATACGAACCTAAATGTCATATGTGGTGATATAAAATCAAAACATCTTAACTTTTCATGTCCAAGAGACTTATCTGTTTTAGATAAGTCTCTAAAATTACGTTTGACTATTTGACGCGCGCCACTATCCGGTTTTGGATCATAATTGCGACGTTCCTACCATCATATTGTCACTGTAAAAAAACAATAAGTTTTAAAATGTCTCTTTTTGGTAACAGTCGATACTTCGCGATCAAATGACACCATTGATTAAGTTTGGCATATATGACTCCAATAACTCACGGAGTGGCTCTTTAAATGCTGACAGCCTTTCTGAATATAAAACTGATACCCTTGGTTATTTTGGTTCTCTGGTTCCTCAACGTGACACGGTCTGTATTTCTCATGTTTATCACCTTTTCTAATCTTTCAATCAGCAAGGTGTCTACAGATGTAAACGCTTATTGATAGAAGCACAAGAAACCGATACGGCTCATATATCTATTAGATATATTTGATATCGTTTTCGGATGACATTTTATTGAGAAGACGTCGATGTATCATTTTCGTTATTCCCTTATTATTTCAATGTCATCTCGCTTACTAAAAAACCCCACCAGTTCTAATTCATGTAGTAACTTATACAGTCTGATGAATTATGAATGATGATGAAACTAGATCTTAATACTAACTTGTTTTAAAAAGGGACAATAAACAAATATAGAAAATAAAACAGATCAAGTCAAACCCTTGCGTAAATGAACAGTTTATTTTGAATTGAAATGATAAACGATATTATAAGTTTTTAAGTAGAATTTTCGTGCTATTTTACAAAAAAATTAATTTGAATAAATCATTATCTATCTTGAAATGACATTGCATTATTTTGATATTATTTTGATATTATTTTGAATTATCGCTATATAACGTGGAATTGAACAAATCCTCCTGACGGACTCGACCACATAAATTACAAGAATTTAAAAAAAAAAAAAGTACAAGAAGGTGTGAGCCTTATCATAACACCATTAAATACTTTTACTATCTAAATAATAAATAAATATATATGTTTATATATAAAGATAATGTCTTATAATACATTCCTTCTTGAAATTTAGAAGTGTAAGAAACCAACAAAATTCCATTAAAAAAACTTTTGCCATTCTTTACATTGCTGTATATTTTGTTGATGTAAAATGTTCAGTCGCCTGAGCGTGAATACGTACCTGTGTTTGTAAGGAAGCTTCCAGAGGTAGACAGAACAGAAGACATAGTCCCAGACACGCAGTCCGGACCAACACATCCAGGCCTGCCATCCAAGAGCTGTAAATAATATCTTCTGAAGAGCTCTTAACTTTTTCCATAAAAAACAGAGGACAGAAATATTTATGAAATCATAATTCATTATAAGATGACATAACACAACGCAACACGTGCAGTGTTCCGTAACGACTTGGCCAGTCATGGACAAAAAGTATTTGCATATGTATTCTAAGTAATGAGAGCTGTTATATGTCATCAACATAAGGTTTCTGTCATTTGAATTATTTTGCTCATACACATTTTGAAATCAGGTTTTCTTTCTTCAAACTCACGTTGCTTGTTTGCTGTAATAAAATGTATATTTTCAAATAATTTATATAACAGATTCTCTTACTGATTCTCTTATTATTACAGATAACCGTCTTTTAAAGTGACGTGATGGTTTTTCTATGGCTGATATAAGAACCAAAATAGTGCTAAGTTATGTTCAAATTACCCCTCTAAAGTTGCATATTAATTGCTGAAATACCCAAACTTTGATATTTTCTTGTTTTCAAAGATTTATAAAAATCGTCCTAATAAATGTCAGGAAGTTGAAATTCTGCTTGCAATTCACATACATATTAGTTAAATGACCTTCTAAACACTACCAATCAATATTTGTCATCTGTAAATCAGTTTTAAAAATGACGTTTGAATCATTGACACGCGCCATTGTCCGGTTTTCGATCATAAATCACGACTTTAACCTGTTTATTGTCAATATACTGAACTTTTAAGCACTTAGATGCTGATCCTCAGACCAAACCACTCTGCTCGATAAAATAAAACAATTTATGAAGTTTGACATATTTGACTCCATCAACATACTCTGTGGCCCTTTAATTCACTTCTGATAAATAGATAATAATGTGTTTTTTTTAAAGTATATTCATCACCTTTCCAGATATCGTTAACACCTTTTTAAAATAACGACAATTTTTTATTTTGAAATGGGCATTTACACACAGAGGAAAGTTTTATTCTTCGGTAACTTAAACACTCATTTCGATGATAAAAGGAATCTGACGTGAGAACATTCATAAACCTTTTCATAAAGCTATTGAAGTGTCATGATTTGACTTAGCTTATGGACTAAGTGGTCATATGTTAGACATGGTAGTTTTGAGAGAGAAAAACTTGGTGACTGGAGTCAACTTGATAACATGTAAAGAGAACATCGTGGTATTGTGAAGAGGTCCACAAGTTCAGAGCAGAAAGCAGAGCTGAGAGAAATTGGAGAAAATCTCGCCTTTGAGTGAAATGGCGAGATATACAAGAAGCAAAGAAATCATGTGATTAATGTGATTCGATATTGTGTAAACGACAATTCTGCCATTAGAAGATAACAAGTCTGAAAGGCAACCCAAAGGCACGCACGCCATACTGTATGTGAACAGTTGTTTTGGAATGTCTATAGATGTTGTTTTACACTTCATTCAAGTGCCAAGAAAAGAGTCAATAATTTCTACGACCTTTCTGAAGATAAAATTGCTACGTCCAGACGATGAATGGGAAAATGCATAAAATGATCAAGTGCCGAATACCCTTGGTGGTTTTCAATAAGAAATGGTTGTACAAGATTTAGAAGATGAAAACCAGAATCTTTTTCGGTTTGCCAAAGCAACTACACCTTTACTAATAACGGTACCATGATCGAAGTGATGAGTGTCCCAAGGACCCCTAAACTAATAAACCCCATAACTAATCCTTGTTCCATTATCAAAGTGATAAGTGTCCCAAGAACCCCTTAACTAATCATTGCACCATGATCAAAGTCATAAGTTTATCAAGAACCCCTTAACTAATAAGTGTGCCTTGATAAAAGTGGTAAATGGACCAATAACACCTTAATAATTATACCTTGATAAACGTAGTAAATGTACCAAGAACCCCCTAACTAATAATAGTACCTTGATAAACGTTGTAAATGTACGAAGGACCCCTTATTTAATTTTTATATATTTTATTTATTTATTTATTCATTTTTGTGGTACATGTACATGAAATCAGATATCATTTTAAAGGAGATATCAGCAAATGAAACTAAACGTTAACGAGTATTCAGCTGCAGTGGATTAAGGATGCCATTTACAAAATAGAACAAACAAATATTTAATCATTTGGAAAGGTAGATGACAAGTCGAACAGAATTTCATAAATTTCGAATAACAAGTTGAGTATGTGTTGTATTTATCGATGTTGTATGCTTTTTTGATGTCACGTTTAATGCTATTAAAAGTTGGTTTCATCTCGATATTCTTAGTTCTAAATATGGATTCTATTTCTTTTTTCCGGATATCCGAGACATATCATCCTTTTTGATAGTTCTATATTTGCACTTGTAACATCTTCTAACCATTCTTTGAGTTTATTTCAAATGTCAACTACTTATTGACAATCGTAAAACAGATGGGTTATAGTTTGGCTTTCTTTTTTACAAAAAATGCATATATTTGTATCTTTGATGTTCATCTTATTTAAGAGATCATGTGTAGGTAAAATTCTATGTAGAGTGGAATATTAAAACCATGTTAATTTTGAGCTAAGGTTAGATCGAAAGGTACCTTGTGTATAGTTTTCCATTCTTCTTTATTGGTCGAGCTTTTCAGAATTTTTTCCCATTGCCGTTTGCATTTAGAGACACTATCATTACTTGGTTTTTTCTTGTCATATTTCGTAGAAGACTGTGCATCCTTTTCTCTTAGTAACAATATCTTCAATTAAATATGGGGTGAACGGGGTGTTGAGTTTCCTATATATAGAGACATTTGATTTTTTAAAATATCCCTTTATTGATTGAACAATACCTGTGTAAGTTTAACGTACATTGGTAGGTTTGAATGATTTGTTCATAGTCGAGAAACTTACCATCGTCTTTCACAATATCATTGATTAAGAAATACCTGCGTTTGACATACTCTTGCTGTTTAATGTCTTCTTATTAATTTTTATGTTATCATTTCTCCATAATGGCTGAGATAAGAGAGCGGATTGGGTTTCAACACTATTTCCTTTTCGTTTTATGTAGTGACACCCATGCATGTAAGACATCTTTCCAAAATTCTTTTTTTTTAGTTAACACATCATTGATAATTGATTCTTCGTTGTACTGATAGAAGTCCTTATATAAATGAGATATATTTAATTGAAACAATGTCTTTAGTTTCGATTTATCATCGGAATTATAAAGTCTTTTCACCCAGCTTATTTTCGTGAAAGCAATGTATTTCTTATATCCTGTACTGTGAAGCCTCCTTCAGTGTAATTCTGGGCTATTACTTTACGTTTTATTTTATCTGGCTTTCCTTTTCAAATAAAGTTAAAGCAGAGTTTTTAGATTTCTTTTATGGTACTTTCGTTAGGGTTAGGTAATACATTAGAGATATTGTTTACCTTTTGTAAAATATGACTTTTCAGGACAGTTGTTCCTCCAAGTGGTGTTATATCTCTCCTGAGCCATTAGTTCATTGTAACTTTACCTTGTTTCCCCTTATTTGATACTTGTACCTTGATAAAAGTTGCAAATGTGCCAAGACGTGAGGCGATTTGCGATTTGGATAAGAAAGCCCACAACACCATTGTGGCTATGCATTGCGGCGAAACCTGCGAGCATCGACTGGAACTAGCGAACAGTGGGTGCTACTGCACTGAAATTCAGTGAAGCATTGCACCCAAACCTTACTACGCGTATAACATTTCTCTACTACAGACAAAGTTGCCGAGTCCCTGGCGGGATTCGAACCTCGGACCTCCTGATCCGAGGCCGAACACGCTAACAACTGCGCTATCCCGCACCCAAATGAGCCAAGAACCCCTGATTTAATAATTGTACTTTGATAACAGTTGTAAATGTACCAAGATCCCTTAATTACGAACTGTACCTTGATCAACGTGATAAGTGTACCAATGCAAGTTACACAATATGTTCACAGAAACGAATAATGTACAAAACCCCTACTTATTAGGTCGAGCGTCAGCGAATAAGATTACAATAATTTGACACAGCTATGATGAAAGTTAACACTTAAGATGCATATTACTAGTGTGACAGGCCAGGTGCTGATGACAAGATAGTCTGAGAAATGAAAGCTATATCATAAGATGGCATCATGTTATGAAAGCAATCTCTGTAATTCGACATTTCAAGAGATATTCGTTGTTTATATTTTCAAACATAAAGGAATACATGCCAGACAATATTCCTACTCTAACATCTGCTACAGTATTAATGAATTCCATTTTGATGGTTATAATGGATTATCTTTTCATTTTTCAATCCATAGGAAGAGTGTTTGTCCATTTCACTACTTATAGAAACTTGATTCTATCTCACCGATATTATATCTACATGGTTTGTGTTTGCTTTTAATCCGCTAATGTAAATAGATTGATAACGTTTTGCATGAAATAAAAAAACATCACAATAAACAGGAAAACACGGATTTATAACTGCACATATGTACAAAATGAATATCCAGGCCAATTTATCATACTATATATAAGATTTGAGAGATTCTGTAACGAGATTTCTCTCTTCAAAATTGAACACCTACAGAGATGTTGTGGTAAGTACAGCGGTTTATTATCGCATCAGTTGGTATGGGAAATTGGAAAGCGTGCTACCAGTACTGCGGGCAATGCTTAAAAATGCTTCTACAACTCAAACGTAAGTGAAAATGAATCGAGATAAACTTTTCAAATACCCACTTTTTCTAACCTGTTTTGTGTTTTTTTTACTTCAATACAACAAGAAGAGTAAATTTAAATGTTAAAAAACGGAAAACTTTGAAAACTATAGGCGTGGATTTATCAAGTCAGATTAATATTCCCTGATTTAATAACCCTGGCCTTGTCTAATATAAGACTACATTAACGCGTTAGGCACCTGAAATCTGTTTGATTTGATAAAAGTCTATCATTCCTTTAAACTTACAAAACAAGCGGTTGAAGATCAATGCTAAATTGAACCAAGGCTGTATTTAAAATATTTCGGATTCACGTCATTTCTCAATACAATGAGTGACGTTCCAACACGTTTTCCTTCTGTTGGGCTTTTTTTAGAAAAATATCACTGCAATACTTGGACATTTTTAGATTTTTTCGGAAAAGGATTTGCCGTTAAATCATACAATAAACAAAAAGTAGTTTTCGCGCATTCTGACATAACGCTAAGAGGAGCACTTGTCTTTTAAGAGCTAATCTACGCGATCCTCAAGTAACGAAACACAGAAGCTTGATATCGTTCCACAATGTTCATTAAAACACACATCTATGTCATTGGCAACTTTTTTGCATACAAGGCTCCACTAGCAAAACGTATAAAAATAATAATTGTTCTAATCCCAGACTTATGAAACTATTTGACACGTCGTTAAATATGTATATTTAGAGAATATTTTTACGTTAAAGGAATTCTTTGTATCTTTAGAAAAAAATTATACCGCCTTAACAAAAATAGGAATCGATTTGCACACAATAAACGAAAGGGCATCGCCTTATCGTCTGAGTATTTGATACAAAAAGGAGCGTTTTATTGCACATTAATTTAAACTGTATACGCGGAAGGATGCCTTCCCATGTGAGCTAACAGTTTTATTGTGCAATTTTGCAATTGTCAATCAAAGCATGGAATGAACTCGCTAGGGACTGCAAACATTACAAAAGTATCGCAATTTTGTTTAAATGCAATTCAAAGTCTGTTTTCGTCTCCCATTGCGACTTCTGAAACGGAGTGTACTTTTCCTTTATCCCTCAGGTTTTTGGTTTTAAAAATATATTTGATAAACCAAGACCGTCGAAAAAGTGGCTGGCCTTTCGGCTACGGTCCGCAATGTTGATTTGAGGAAAAACAGCATAACAAAAGGCGCTGCACTTTACTGTTTTTACAACTTTATAAGAATTAGCTATATGCATTTTAAGCTACGGTTATTACTCCATGTATGTAATCATTCAACATTGAATGTAAACCGGTCATTTTTTGCCTCGCTATGTTCAAAATAGTTGCATGTAAAACAATACACACCTTGCTAAAAAAAAAGCAACATTTGATAAATTTCAGCAAACGATTTGTTATTCTCAAAAGGATAAGCCATATAAAGGATGACTGATTTAAATGAGCGCTATGTTTCTTGTCACAATGTGACAACAATAAAATTTATTGTCCCAACAGCTGCTTACCACCTCACTGCAGGATAAGACCAATTTAAGTCCTACCAAATTCAAATTCAAATTCTTTAATATCTATTCATCACCAGCGGTGGTACAAGAGCATATAGATATATACAAACATATTAGGTATATACAATGTGAAGGTCAATTTTAAAATTTTGGACATGTTTTTAACACTGAGAGTCTTTTAGAACACAACAGCATTTTCATTTTATGAATGTTCGGGAAAACACAAAAGTAATCAGGTATGTAACTTTTTCTTATATAAGCAAAAGCTGAACATTGGTTGGTGAGTCACAGAGCGGGCAATTTCTATTTTCACGTGCAATGCCTTTCCAGCGGCCAGTTTCGATAGGCACATAATGGTTGCTTGTTCGAAATAGCAATAGGGGGTAGGATAGACATTTAGAAAGTAAGATATGGTTCAAAATATAATGAACTTTTGATAAATTTATAGTAAAATCCCTTAGGGCTGCTAGAGACATCACATTGCCAGCTCTGTAAAAATTGACGTCAATCATTGCAACAATATGGTTAATATGATAGTACATTGGTTGATGAAACATCCACAATTGTTGAATACATCTTAATGAAACAGTACCAAGGATTACTGGAATGAAGTGATTCATTGCTTCGTACAAACAAAATATCCAGTGAATATTGAAGTTTCGAGGGAGTTTCTCCTAGAAGTACAGTATCGTCAGCATATAAAAGAATGAATAACCTTATACATAAATCAATGTAGCCATGATCTGAGTTAACAATTGTTACACCACTACAACCTTGCTGAATTAAAAATCTTCTAGATCATTAAGAAAAATTGAGAACAATGGAGGGGAGAGATTTTCTCCTTGGCGAACGCCACGAAAGCTTGAGAAGTATTCAGAATGGACACCATCAACAGTGATGACTTTATATTACTGTACATATTTCTTATTAGATTTAAAAAAGTTCCATCAATATCATATGTCAACAATTTTTGCCATAAACCAACTCTCCACACATCGAATGCTTTAGTAAAGTCGATAAACGCACAATACAGCCTTTTCTTAGAATATTTAAAAATTTGCGAAAGAAGATGGAGTGCAAAAACATTGTCAATTGTTGAAAATGTTTCTCGGAATCCTGCTTGGCCTTGAGATAATATATTATTTGATTCAAGGAAGGTATTCAGTCTCCTGTTTAACACAGATGTAAAAAGTTTTCCAAAACAACTCAGGATAGTTATTGGTCGGTAAGTGTTAGGATCAGCTGTATAACCTTTCTTTACATAAAGGGGTCTTATAACACCCGTTAGCGATGCATCAGGGATATGACCTAATGATAATATTAGATTAAAGAAAGAGATATAAAAAGATCCCATAATATCAAATGAATCTACTAGGTAGTCATTTTCAAATAAATCCACACCACTGCTTTTGTTTCGTTTCAGGGATTTAATTGCTTTCTCGATTTCTTGAATAGAAATGTCACAGTTTAGACACTCATTATCATATAACATAGGCTGTGCCTCTTGGGGGGGGGGGGGGGGGGGGGGGGGGTCATCGGCCGAGTGAGTGTTCTCGTTTATTCCTTTGATGAACATATACAAATCATTCTCGGACTGGGACCTTTAACTACATTATTTTTATCAGGCTGTAACGCGTTGCAAAATTCCTTAGGCAAATACATCTGAAAATTTCTTAGCATTTCACCTGTTCTATTCTTGAAATTTTTAATGTTCTTATTCAAATATTTCTTGTACTGTTTAGCATGATATTTGGAATATGATTTAATTAATTAATTTGGAGATTTCTTGTAACGTCGTCTAGATTTTTGATAAAGTTTTCTCTTTTTTTGCATTCGGCGTTAAACCAAGGCTTATTAGGTTTCTTTTTAGGTATTCGTTTACCTGCACGATGGTTAAGACAACAATGGATTTATCCAACAAATCTCTTGCCTCCATTTGCTGTATTGAAGTCAGGGACTTCTCAACATATACATCTCGAACCGTCTCCGTGACATACAACGATGGCAACTCCGCCCCATCTCTTATCATTGGTGCATCTATAGATATTTTATAAGGCAATCTTACCTGTTTGAACCTCATTGTTTGTTGTCAACACTAACGAACTTACGCTATTGGACCATATTCAAATGTAATTGTTTCGTAACAAATAATGCTGTTCGTAATAAAATCAACATAAAGAGTTAATATTGAATATGTGCACAATGACAGTTATATCAATTGAAATTGTTTATGTGTTTACAAATGATATGTTTGTATTTTCAAGTTTAAGTATAAGATTTTTTAAGTATAAAACAGGTACATGTAAACATGGCAAATACTTTTTAGTTATGTTTACAATTGTCTTTAAGAAAGAAATATTGAAAGGACGTAAGGAGTCTTCATCATATAAGTTGATAGAGAATGCTTACAGCTGTTTTTATTGTAACCTAATTTTCTTAGACTTTAAAAAAGATGAAAACCTGAAAAGACCAATGACCTCCAACTAACATATACAGTGAGTCATTCTCAAAAAAGGGGTAAATGCTTGTCCTGAGGGCATATCTTTTTTTTTAAAAATTTGGGGTCAATTTTCTTTATATCATAGTATACACTGGGATAGATTCTACGTTTGCTGTGTGAATAAAAAAAAATACTTAGTTAATTTCGGTACTTACAAGCTATTTTACCACCCAAAAACACCCATTTATGACTGTCCCAGGTCGACCCCCTCAGCAAAGTCACCCCCTCCAGAGCCAGAAAACGCGTCATTTAAAAAAAATATATATGCAATTGAAGTATGAATAGCTTAAATAAGCATTGACATTCTTATAATTGCCATTATGATAACATATATTTATTAAATATGTCATTTTATACCTGTCCCTCAGAAAAGTGTCCTTCATGTAACAACCACATAAAATACCAAAATACTATCTGACCACTAAAAAAAATCTTATCTACTTCCTGTCCTGCTCATTGAGAGCATCCTGTTTATGCTGGTGCCATGTGATGCTAGCTGCTTGTGAATCTCAGTGTTCTTAAAAATCCTGATTCAAGGTAAGAAATTGTTGAGTATCTTTTAGTACCATCCTTTATGTAACGGCCATTTATCAACCTTATTGTTTGTTTTCATAAATGAGCATTTTTTGTGAAGTGACTTCTGTGATTATGATGACCAACATATGACCTTTTTTGATACTGATGCCATCATTAATGCATTAGATTTTTTTGGGGGTGAATGCCGTCCTTCATGTAACAGTCCTTTGTGTAACAGGACTATTTGTTACACGAAGGACAGATTTTGTTACATGAATGACTTTCGATACTCAAAACAACTATTTTATTCATCAGGACAGACCTGAGAAAATTGGTCTTCTAAATAATGTTAATGCCATATTGTTCTAATGTTTGTTAATGTTCACATTTTGATTAAATTGTCAATTTGAAGTTTGGAATATCCTTCGTGTAACACCTAAACGTCCTTTATGTAACATCTGCATAGGATTTCGCATGAGTATGTTACCATATTTTCATATCTTCATCAGGACGGACCTGAACAAATAAGTTTACTAAATATTTCTGATGTCATATTGTTTTTAAAGATTTTTATTGTTCACATATTGCTACAATTGACATTTTGGCGTTCAAATGTCTTCCGTGTAACACCTTGATGTCCTTTATGTAACATCTCATCAGAATTTTGCAAAGAATAAAGCATAATATCCACATATCCTTACCAGAACAAAATTATTTGAATGCCTTTTCTTTGACTATTGACTATCATAAGATGCAATTTTTTACTTTTTCGGACTGTTATACCAAATCTTTATTTTCGGCTCTCAAGTCCTTTATGTAACATTTCCTGTCCCTAATGTAACAGATATGTTCTTCGTGTAACACATATATATTATTCATGAAAAAATATCTTAGAAATATATATTTTTATCTGCCAAACTTCTATTCCCTTGCTTATGTAAGATGTTTAGAGTTATAGTCTTTATATTGTCACAATAATGTTTTAGTATCGAAAAATAACTATCTTCAATGCTGTTCTGAGCGTAAAATTTGATAATGCTACAATTAATGTGTCTATTTAAACATCTCTTTCAGCTAACTTATCAATGTAGCCTATTTAACTACTAGAAAACAACTTAATCAAAATAATGTTAACTCAAAAGAAGTTAAATTCTACAAGATGTGTTCTTTTTTTAATGATAATGTATTGTTACACGAAGGACATAAAGTAGCGGGCAAATTAATTAATTGATTATATATCTTTAAATAATGATTAGTTATAGGTTGCAGTTTTTTGTTTTTATGTTTTCCAGTTATTGTTGTTTTGATAATAAAAGTCAAATTATAACTTAATACACTCTGTTTTTGTGATTTTTTCAACATCTGATTCCTGCGTATTTTGAGAATGACTCATGTAACGAATTCAGATTTGCTTTATCAAGTTACATATCCCGTTTTTGGACTATGCTGACCGTTCTACTATTTATAACTTTGAAGTAACATGTAAAATAATGTAAAGGAAGTGAAGCATATTTCCCGTTGCCTTCTGGCATTTACATAAAGTAGTAAAGTAACAGGATTAGAAACAAACAACAAATCAAAGCTTTTTATTTCCAATTTGTACATATGCATCCATCTCATATCATGTCATGACATCTACTTGAGTTTCTAAAAAGCTTATATGCAAAGATGACCAGGATGTATGAAAGATGGCATGCTTGCAATCTGAAACTTGCCATTAAGTTTATTACTGCAAAGGTTTAACGCGTGCACACCTGTTTCATATTCCACGTATAAAGCATGTCATTTTTGTACCCTTTATACCCTTATAGTTTGGTGAAATATTATTTTAATGATGATTACTGAACTTTACCGAGAGATCTCATTGGTTGCAAGACGGAGAATTAGAGTTACCTCTTCCTAACTTTGCGTCAAATCAATGAGATCTCTCGCTGCGGCCACACCTCCGTAGAGTCAAGGTGACGGGCGGCCATTTGTCCCATCACCATTAAGTTGGGCGTGGAAATCGTCTTTCGGCCGTCCTCATTAAATTACCCCAAAGATTTATTTGTTTAAGTGAGATGGAGTAGAAAGGCAAATCATTTGAGAACATGTCTGCATAATTTTTATATTGATTGCGTGCGTATTTATTGTAGCATTCGGACAAGAAAGCGGGTGGGGGCGAATGGAGTGTCTGACCTTTCCATATACTATTAACAGAGGTACAATTCTATTCAGGGGGTGTTCTCAAAAATAAATAATTTAATTAAAAAAAATAATATAAAATTTTTTTTAATGATCCGAGGGCCTGTGATTCTGTGGGCATATTTGCATCAACAAAATATAAGAAAACTTAAGAAAAAATATGATGAACGATTTTATTTTTGTAAACGAAGCTCGCCACCACTGCCAAATCTGGCAAAACTAATCGATTTTTGCTTCAAAACAAACTTTTTGTCTACTGTCATGCTCAAAACATCGACTTTACAATGGTTATATTCTGTACATTCAACACGATATTGCAGTGAATTTTACACTAGCGACCTGCATGTCGTCAGACCGGAACTCCACCCGTCGATGTTTACATCGTTCTGCGCAATCGAGCAGCGAGACAAACGTAATGTGAAACGCGCGAAGGAACGGATCAGTTGGTGGCAATGTTATTGGATCACTTTGGAAACACAAAATTTAATTTGTACATGTTATATACTATCATACGTTGGATATCATTTTCCACAAACAGTTGATATCAATGCAAATTCCAGGCGTCACACTTAATACTCCTAAGCCCATATAATCTCGGAGGGGTACAACACACAGAACGGAATACGAAAACAGTTGTTTAGACAACATCGATAATTCATCTGTTAAGATATACGTAAAAATAATCCTAACATGTCTTTGAAAATAAATGTTACCTTTTCAACCGGCAAAACTATAACGATTCAAAAATATAGAACAGCTGTAGCTCTCCGAAAGAAACTTTCAAGTTATGAACGCGAAAGACATTTCTTGCATATGGTAACCGGCTTATTTTCAACAAATGTCTCTGTGGGATGCTATCTAAAACAACACGCTTTCGCTGTCACAGAATCAAAGAATTGCTAATGCCATGCAGGGCTCCCCCTTATTACACATTCAGATTATGATGTGTGGGAGTCTTCTTATTTCTACTCTACTCTCATGTCTAATAGGGGGAGCTGGTACATTGGGCTGGCCGTCCATTTCACCTGTTGATGTCCCGTTACTACCGATTAAATTTTCACAAGTTCTATGTATGTCGTCACGACCAACTTCTGGCATTCAGAAAACAGTTATTTTCGTTTATCCCGCAAAAGGCTGTCTCATCGAGCAGAGAATAACCTGGTTGGTGGTACAAGAACGAAAGTTGTATATTTGAGCATTTCTGCAAATATTGAACCTATATTTAACGCTGTTGGCACACCTGTAAAAATCAGATTTTATAAAATGGGAGAATGTAGAATGAACATCCTTTTGAGAGGGAAAGGACACATCATCTTATTGGAATAACGTTTTGATGGTAGATTATGCCTAGTGGCTCTATATCATAAACAAGTCACAGTGCAACGTACATCGACAGTTACTTAACTCATAAAGCTATGATGTACAAAAAACCTGTTGCTTCAACATCATAACGGTTTAACCTCGGTGTGAAAGTTACATTTACCCGTAGTTAAAAAGTAATAATTTCGCACTTTGAAGTTTACACATAATCCTGAACGTTGATTGGTTGAGAGCACGGTCATGTGATCTTAATTCCAGAGGTCCATTTCCCATGACGTCTCCGAATGAAATGTTCATACTTGTGTTAACAGTTTCTAGCCGATCTAGGTCGTGTGAACATTTACCGGAACTACTTTACTTGCTGGATGTCCAAGTCGAATCTAGTGACAAATTTATATAAATTCTCACTTACCATATTCGCTTTTCTTTATTCAGTAAAATAAAAAGAGGTAATTGAATATATAATTTGTTAGATTTAATTGTTTCTATGATTCTTGAATATGCATCGCATCAGGTGTTTTTGCCTTTTAAACTGAAGCGAACAAAACGAGATGCCTTTCGACAATCGCAAGACAAATTTCACATCACGATCATTTTAGGGAACCATGGCGTATACTAAACCCGATAAAACACTCACGATAAATCCATACTTGATAAGTGAGGGGAGAATGCTCTGTCCTTGTAATAATAGCCTTGCTAGAACGACTGTTGTTTACATATTTAGGCGATGAGACACGAACAAATGTCGGCTCGTAACGGCCGCCATGACATGGTTATAATTATTCATAAGGCAGATAACTCTGATCTTGTGTACTTGTGTGGATTTTATTTCTGTGTACGCTTCATTCATTTTGTTTTAGCGCCGCTATTCCTCAATATAATGAAATTTACGGAATAAACAGGCGGTAGAATTTTTAATTGGAACTTTTCTCGTTGCACAATTTTACTCATTCAGAGGCTAAGACAAAATTTGTATTACTCCGCTTAACAAATATAACCTAATATGGTGCGAAATTATAAGAATTGAATGTCAGTTTGTGTGTTTGCAATGGAAAATGAACGATGTCAAACCTACATTCAAACTCTCATGTGAACCCGCTGGCAAGCTCGCTTGGTTCACAAGAGTTTGAATATAGCTTTGACATCGTTCATTTTCCATTGCAAACACACACACTGACATTCAATTCTTAAATAAAGTGAGTATCGATACTACGACTATCGGGACTACAAGCTTGGGATCTGTTCTTAAGTTCGCTGCATACTCCATTTCATGTATATTCATTTACATGCAAAGCAATCATTTTTTATGTTACTTCGATACATAAGCAATTTTACAGTTACAATAAATATTTACATTTCAAATATAAATTCATTTCCATTTCCATTTACAAATATTTAAATGAACCACCAATAATTTCATTCATACATTGAAATGATTTACAATTTCAGTTACACGCCAACAATGCAAGTTATACTATCTGCACATTCAATTGCAGTTATTCTTCCTTGACCCTTTTATAACATAAAGTCATTTTATGAACGATTTTCAATGGTATAAACGATAATAATTTGTTTCTTTATATATATCCTATCGTGGCTTTTACTGCGGACGGCGCCACGAACGGTTCTCGGGGCACCAAGATTAAGGTTTACAAGCAAATCTGTTTTTCCAAAACATGACAGTGGCCGAGTGACATTCAGAAGAATATATTTACTGGATAACAATTTCTTTTTTGTCACATCCCATTTTTGGCTTACGCTATTGCGTAGTAATCCTACTGTTAGACTTAGTGGTTAATGTATCCTGTACGAAAGAGACCAATAGGATATTAAAACTGTACGCCTGCGTGATATTTTAACATTATATACTTGATTCCTTAAATCAGGAATCGATGTAGCCTATTACATATAGATATACATATACCGGGGGAAACAGTATAGACATAAAAATGACAATATAAAAATTTGTACCTCAGCTGGAATGAATCCTATGTAGCTCAAGCGATTAATTTATTGCTTAATCGCTGCTTATAAATGTTCTAATTTCATTTGATGAAGTTTCCAAATTTTTCAAGTCGATTTGTTTGCGTGTGTTGACTATCTCATAACCGATCATTGTGGTTATGAAACCATAAACTTAACCAAAGGATATAACTCCCAAAGGGGTGTAGACATTTGCCCGAGCTCATTGCTATCAGGTCATCATCATAAGTTAAGATAAGAGAGTGAGATGACCTCTGATCTCTGCCTGAAACTGTGATCAGAACACAAGAGCTGATGGAGTCTCTATCTGGGTCATTCTCAAAAAATGGAGCAATTACGCTAACAAAGAATTATTTTTACAATTTGATGATTTTTTTTACCCCATTTGTGATTTCTCCAGGTGTATCTCTCATGTTTGCAATGAGTAGAACAACAAACTCTTTAATCTCTTCAATATTGGTGTTTTTAAAATCTATAAAAACATGATATCATGCACGTTACATAACCAACAATGGTCATAGGTCACTATTTACATCTATATATATAATACTCTACATGAAAAAAAGGCAGATGTTATGGGTGAAGTCTGAAAGGATTTACTCATTAACGCAAAAAAAAAGTATTTCATTGATGTTCAGTAGGTTCTTATCAAGATATATGAAAAAGAACACGGTAACACAGATTTGTGTCAGTGATGTTACCATGTACAATTTTGATGAATCCAAGAGTTGTCTCTCTATGATGAAGAGGAAATAATGATGTCTCCTTTTCAAGCACTTCTTGTTCTAAATGATGCATGTGGACTTAGTTGCGTCAACATGAAATTGAGCTCAGCAGATATATAGAAGGTGAGTACACTTAACGAGTATGACTTTTTACTGTCAGTGATGTTACCAAGGTTTCTATAATGTATTTTATTCTTTCAACACTTTGGTCAAAGCTGTAAGTTGCCTTCATGAATCTCCATCACTTGCTTCTTTCTCCTGCTATTTTGGGAGTAATCATTGTACATACTGACCCCTTCACTTGAAATTTGTCAGTGATGTTACCGTCAGTGATGTTACCATTAAAAAAGTAACATCACTGACCAAAAAAAGTAACATCACTGATAACTCATAAATCATGATATAATATGTTTGATTGAAACACATCATTCATCATTATTACTATGTTTTACTCTGTGATATATGTCAAAGTTTGATATACAATACAACAAAGAAGTGTAAGGTAAATCTTAAAAGGTACATAATGTTTTATTATTTATGGTAACATCACTGACATAAAAAAGTAACACCACTGATACATCATAAGTTTTGATACGATATGTTTGATTGAATCACATTATTCATCATATTTATTATGATTTTACACAGTAATTTTCTATTGTTTGTGAAATCTATTAAAACAAAGAAGTATCATGTAAATTTTAATAAAGTATACGGCTTTATATTACTTGAGGTAACATCACTGACTTAAATGTCAAATCCCTGATAAATAAAAGACATTAATTTTCAAACTGAACAAACATACTTTGATTTGCAAAATTAGATGAATATTATTTTTAACTTGTTTGATAGTATTAATATTGGTAATACTTTAATACTCAAGCAAAGAATTTGCAATTGACAAGGATGAGGCAAATTATATCTAATGTAATAACATATAATATGTTAGGTATGTCCAATGTATACAAATTTATTTTTCTCATCAGCAGGGCGCTCATTGCAGCAGAAAAACAGGAAAGATGTGGACAACAGAGAGAAAACAACCCTGAGAAGTGCCAAGATTTTCTTTAATGACATGTTCATGTTAGTCATTTTACCTGTGGTGTCAGTGATGTTACCATTCATTGTTGATGTATGGTATTATTATTTTCAGAGATTCCATCAATTAACACTATTCAATTTGGTATTTACATGGTCTAATAAATGATGACACCAGTGCCTTACCCATAAAATACTACACCTCTGAAAAAAAATAATTATATTATTCATTGTCAGTGATGTTACCTTTACAGTCAGTGATGTTACCGTTTGTTAGAGAAAATTTTGATCTGATAAAAAAATACCCTGTGTAGGTTTATACATTATTACATTATTTAACAACAGACTATGTCAACTTTACCATTATATAATAAATAGTGAAGCCGGTTATTCATCTTTGACAGAAATACATATTTTTTCTTAGTAATGTCATATCAGTGATTTTGCCTTTCCTGTCAGTGATGTTACCAATAATATTTGATGTATGAAATTATTATTAAAAACCCATAAAAAGTGAATCAACTAACACTAGGCAATTTGGTATTTTAAATAATTAATGAAGAATACATCAGTGCCTATCTTTGACAGTCTTGCACCCTTTAGAAATCTTTTAATGAAATTTCTTGTCAGTGATGTTACCATTTGTAAGATAGAAATTTCTTTCCAGCGGAAAAGATCAATTTATATGAATATTTTAAGTTAAACCTGTCTTGCATTTTACATTAGATAAATAATGAGTTAAACAATGTTTCATCTTTGGCAGTACAGATGATGTTATTAAGCTTTTATTCAACATGATGTCAGTGATGTTACCCTCCTTGTCAGTGATGTTACAACTAACAAAGTCTTTTATTTCCAGAGAAATAATAGCCAGAAACACAATCCACCTGTTACTGTATTACCAGTTAACCTTTCTCAAAATTCTAAAGTTAATTTAGCATTTTTTTAATTGCATTTGCACTTTGTACACATATATTTGTATCTCATTACATTGTCATTTTCACATTTAACAAGTAAATTCATGAAAAACTATATTTGATGATAAGTTTTTATAGATTTTCTTCAGACAACCTAAAGTATGTCATAGATACTAGGCTCAAGTAAATTTATTAACAAAAATAATTTATTAGTTATCAAGAAAGGCTAAAAAATGTTTCGGTAACATCACTGACATATATCCTCAACTCATCATGTTAACAAGTAAATATTCATATAACCAGACATGTTTAAGATTGCATAATCTGGATTTTTATTTTCAGGGATTACCTTGTTCAAACTGTTCAAATAAATTTGAAATTGAAAAGGATTTGTTTTTTGTTATGGCATCAACCAAATGACTCCATTTTTTGAGAATGACCCATCTATGAACCGTTAAACAGTTATACACAAGTGTATTGCTAATTCACAAATTATTCTGATATGTTTGCTGGCAATATGCGGGGTTAAAAACAATTTTAATACGTTATTTACAACCATGTAATATCTGTTTTGTTTATAAATGTAAAGTTGCTCAAAATGTGTCGGTGCCAGTTTGTAGTACAGTTTCCTGACAGGGCATGCTCGTAACATGTTACGAAACTAAAGACATTTTCGCCTCTCACTTGTTGACAAGAAAACAAAGCTTTAAACTAAACAATTACATGAACATTTTCATAAGAGGCGGGACATTAAGCATTATGTGTTTTTAAAGCGAATAGTGTGTAAACATTCTGTGAAATATGATAGTGTTTTTTTCTGTATATGTATAAGGGTGACATTTAAGCTGCGTTTTAATCTTCTTCATCTTGGAATGACGCGTTTTAATGACCTAAGTTTTACTCATTGTGCCCGTTATCGAACGACAAAATGCTTGTTGTCGCTTTAGTATTATTTTACATTTTATTCAATGTGTTGCTGTTATGCTGTATTAGATCGCTTGAGCCCCAAAAATGTTTACCAATCCTTATGATTATAAAATCAACTGAAATGTGGAAACCAACAAGTAGTTGTTCATATATTTGCCTGGAAGACCCAATAACATCAATCTCTCGTAAATGTTTTCGCATGTTTTCGATGTGATGAGACGATAAGCGTGTATAGACGAGCGTCAATACCGAGCTGGCGGATAGGACAGGCTAATGTTTCTATGGTAGATAGTTTAATGCCCGTAGATAAGTCGTTAATATTGTGTTAGTAAACTATTGCCTTAGCGTATATAATGCGAAATATCTATAAATACTTTTACTAGGACGAGGACAGAACGGATGCCCTTAGGAAATAATGATATTTTCAGAGTTATGACCGAGCCAATCGCTGATGAGTGAGTCGATAAGGAACTGATATCCTGTGGAACGAGTTGCGATGTTTATGATAAATATATATATGTATATATTTCCAGTGTATATAAAGATCGTCTATGTCGTATGCCTATTGTAAACATGGTCACGTTACGGTGAGTATAGAGCGTAGACTTTGGTCTTACATATTATTTATACACTCATACCAACTCTATTTATTCGCTTGATAAATCAACCTAAATCCAAAATTTGTAAAGAAAATTTAACCACAATACAGACGATCACTTTTTCGTGTTTCATGTTCGCACTTTGCAACATTAATTTGATCATGCCGGACATCAATAGCTTTCTTAAACGCTAATCAAAGGAAACGCTATCATCTAACTGCAAAATGTTATTTAAAAAGGGTTTTGAAGTTTTCGACGAATTTTCTTAATGTTTATTTAATAATACCACTTCTTCAATCTGTGTATTCACCCAAATAAAACTTAAGTAGAAATCATTTTGCATAGCTATTGGTATCCGTTTGAACTCAGTTGCTGACAACAAAACATAAGAAGCTGATGACCTCCATAGTGATATTTTTAAAGAGACCCATATCTTAATCTTCGTGCATAACTTAATTTGCCTGGTAACAATAACTAATTTATAATTATTGCTGTACTGGTGCATCACGAAAGATTGTTCACCTTCCTGTGTATCTTAATGCAAATATTATGTAATCAGAAATTCGTTTTTCGTCAATTGCATTATCTAATTTGCAATTATACAAACATTTCTATGTCCATGTGTTACATGATTAATCTGAAACGTATCAATGGATTGTCAAGCAAATAGTGCAATCTTTCCAACTTTGGCTCACAGAAATATATGTATTGATTCAAATTTCAAATTTCAATGTTTTGATCCCTGGCCACTTCAACAAGCTTTCAAAACCGAAACAGTTTACTGTGTGATATGGAATTAGGATAGGTAATGGAAAGTTTCATCTTCACTTCTGACGTTGTCAGTATGATGCCTGAAAAACTTTCCAAAATACATGATATTTGCACTTAGATTGGCAAGTGCGGGAAAAAACATTGGTATTCACCTGTACCTGCACTATAAATGGTAGTGACACTAACACATTTGTAGCCTTTTTACATTGGCGTTGTTTCAGTAGAAATTTTGATTGTGGAATACAGGAATTATTATTCAACATACCTGTCGCATAAATTTGGTCACAGTAAAAGGACTTACTACTATTGGGTTTTTATGTGTAATAATCTAAATAGGATGGAAGAAAATCACTACCTAAAATATTTTTTACCTTTTTCATTAATTACGTTATACTTTGATTTGGAGCTAAGATGAAATATGATATGCCTTCTCCTTGTTCCGTCTGGCCAGCCACCTGACCATGTGCCTGACCGTAACCGTGATTGTGTGCCTGACTGTGCTGACTGTTGTCCGAGCCTCTGATCTTGACTGCTACCCCAACCTGCTGACCAACAGTGACCTGGAGACCGGGACCACGTTCATCAACAAGACGGCGGGCTGGTTCAGAAGGGCGAGCTCTGCCTTCCTCAGTACAGACAGCAACACTGGGGACAGCAGTGTCAGAGTCTTCGCCAGGTGGGTCACAAGCTTCTCCACTCGAGATTGTTTTGTCCAACACAGTTCATGTGGAAAGTATCAAACAACGAATGATAAATTATCATGCACTGTTCATTACATCGATACTGACTGAAGTATAATTTAGATAAGCAATGGACAGACCCTTGTCGACCCCCTGGAAGTTGTCGAATATCATTTGCAAAATTTATGTTTATGTTGCTGAGTACTTGAGTGATAATGTAAATGTTGTTAAAGGAGAGAGTCCTGGGCCGGAATTGCCCACAACGTTGAGCTGGAAGCAGACAAGAATTACGTTTTCTCTGCCTACATCAAACTGCTCAACATCGCTGCTGACAAGCTCAGCGAGGCAGTAAAGGTTACATTGTTCTACCGCAGTTCACAAACTGGTAAGTCAACATCTTCAATGATCTGACTCACATTAATCTTCTTTTGATCAACCAACCGGGTCTTCTAAACGAAACTAGCATTTTTTCAAGTAAAGAAATTATCTTTTTCATATGAAAAAAACTCACCAATAATTGATTTCAGACAGTCTCTCCAAGAAGGCTGTAAAATATAGGATTAACCCTGGAATAACCTAAATGAAGAAAAAACTTGAAAGGTATTGACATTGGCCATTATCATATCTAGAATATCTTCGACAAAACATTCACTACAAACATTGATCGAATAAAATCCAAATGTCAATAGGTTCAGAGATGATATGCTGTGCTTTAAACCTGCATATATATATATATATATATATATATATATATATATATATATATATATATATATATATATATATATATATATATCACACAACCACGATCATTGGCTGCTGGGATTGTTAGCTCTGTCTCTATATTGAAGTAGACGCTAGTCTTTGAAAAACATGATTTAGCGTAGATTGCACGAGTTTTTTCCCGGAAGTAGTATAATCCCGGTCTTATAACGACAATATAGCGTATCCCACAGTGTCACCGTGTTACGAAATCTAAACTTAGATGAGACCCGTTTATCCGGCAGAACGATAAAACAATATGATAATCAAGCAAACAAAAGTGATAGAGAAAAATAGTGTGTGAACAAAATGGTTTATTTGCACACTAAATCAAGATGATAAAAGGGTGCGGTAACTAATACCCGTAAATAGATCTACCAGATTCATCAGCTAATCAGAGTAAACTACCCATGAATAAATCTAGCGTAATACCAACTCAGACTTGAAACAACAGGTTAATTGCCGTCTTAACGACAGAACATCAATCATAACAGATCAATATTGGCATGATATAACGGGTTACTTGCGGGGCGGGTGGACGGATAAGGGATAGAAAGGGATGAATTAACATGTACACGGTACTTTTAAGATAATCCAAAGGGATTAGATATATAAGAATAGTAGATAGGTACAGCAGTTTATCAAAATATAGGGATGGGGATTGCAAGGTTATACAGTCTTTAAAATAAGTGATCACATACTCCAAAACGGTACAAAGAAGAAAAGGAATATTAACCACACCATTCCAACAACAATCGTCCCAAAGTGGTTCTAATCTTACCGGCCTAACACCAGACTCTAACTGACTAACAAGTAGCGCTTAAACCCCTATATATAGTTTGAGTGCGGACGGCGAAGAAGCCAGTCTAGTAGGTTCTGCGGTGACAAGAGAAAACACTTAACCTTAAAGCAATGTGGATAGGCTCGAAACCAAATAGTAATGAGAGACTGTGATAATATAAAAATAGAATGGCACAGAGTTTATTTACTCAAACCTTTGTGACCTATCGGTGATTAAAACTAGAAAAAGACTTGAGGAAATTAATAGATGATTAGCAAATTCGAGAAAAAGGAACAACATTTCTAGGAGAAATTACTATTATTAAAGCTGTTTCAAAGTTAGTCCATATTTTTAGCATATTGACTGACCCCCAGGAATAATTTCTATTCTCTTGAAAATTTTATTTTATTTAATTTGGAATGGCAAAAAAAATACCATTAAACGGATAACCATGAAACGATTTAAATAAGAAGGAGGCTTACGGATGATTGATATCTGCAAATTCATTGAAGCTTTGAAAATGTCCACTTTGAGGATTCATTGTAGAAAAAAGTACAACTGGTAACTCGTGTAGTATTCCTTTTAATGACATCAGCCAAAGTAGCTGAAACGTTTCGTACGACTGTCTTGATTTTCTAAAGGCATGATCTAGATATTGTAGAAAGATATAAGTAACTAATGAAAATATTGAAGATATTCTACCTCAGCTTTTATGGTTTAATCACAATTTAAAAGACTCATACTATTAAATAAAACAATTGTCTGATGAAGGATTTCTATCAGTCAAAGACTCATGTGACTCTATGTTTTTATACTTTTAGAAACATTGAAAATTAAGCATGGAATCGAAGGAACTGTGTCAGATTACAACTATTTTATTCATATCCTACCAAGGCCCTGGAAACAACTTATTAGAAACAACAGGAAGATTCCAATTAATAATATGAACATTTGCTTCTGCAACAAAAGCCTCATTTTTCGATGCAAAATGTATTTCATAATGTAATATCAGAAACACAATTCCAATATTAAGTATTAATCTGAAAACTGTAAAGGTAATTTTTTCATGCTGAAAAAATCATTGCTAAAAGAAATGATGACACACACAAATCTACAACAAAATAGTTTCCTTTCACCCTAACTTTGTTCCTTGAATTTCAATTCTACATTGTACATTACATGCACACCAGTTTCTACTGTCCTTGTGACTGTTAAGATATTATTCTTCTGTAACCATGTAACAGATGGGAACCAATAAGAAATAAAAGCTGATAATATTGCAAATGCTACATGATAAAAGGGTGGTTTATAGGTCATAAAAATTACATTGGAACACAAACAAATAACCACAGTCGCCAAAATAACGACATTAGTATGGAAATTGATACATGAATGGAAAGTGCATGAAGTACTCCTAATTATTACAATTATTAATGACATTTCATAATGATATTGTTGAGAGGCGGGGTAAAAGGAAGGCACGCTCCAATAGCGTGACACGCAGAATTCTGTTGATAGGCATAAGCGACATCGTTGTTGAAGGACATTATAGGTAAAATGGAATGAATTAACATGAAAACGCCCACTTGACATCAGAAATGAGCGGTCTGCTGCTAATGAAAATGGCCCGCGAAATCCTGACGACCGGTCAATATCATCAAGTATCCTTGTGACGTCATTTCGTTTCGAAATTATGACAAGATTGCGACCCAACTAGCGTATCGACTCGAAGATTTGAAAAGTATTTTGGTCTATTTCTTTAACAGGAGAACACAAAGTTTTGATAAAATATGACGTGTCATTTCAGCAACACCAATTTTGAAGTTTAAAACAAATTTAAGAAACTTATCGCCCCAAGTTGCATCCAGTAAACTTCAAGGTTAGATTTGCATAGCCATATAGTACGCTTGTATCACACTTTTGCCATAGTACAAGTACATACTTCACTGATTTCAATATTTGTTTTGTTTATTATGTATGTTATGGGATTAAACACGTCTTTCCGTCATATTTTGTGTTACGGGGAAAATAGTGCCTCCTTTTGGACCAACGGCTTGCATTCCAAATTGGTCTAATTACTCAGGCGACGAAAGCGTCTATGACGTCATTCTAAATATGTGAGCCGAGGTTATAGTTGGTTTCGGCCGTAGCTTGATCCGGGATTCGTCGGTTTTGTTCATGTATAAGGCTTTTTAAAAGTGGAAGAATAAAATCAGTACAAAAGAACAAAACATGCATTTTAGTTATATTAAAGGTAACGTTGTCTTTTAGTGCATACTCATTTGCAGAAGCTTTTACGGTCTTTCTCAACTGTACTCAATCCTCGGGCAGTAATTGAAGATATTTGGCTTCTAAAAATAATAAGGCCCTAAACAATAGCGTTATATTAAAGTTTATATGGTCGGTGAGCTTCTTGAGAGTCGAGTCACTTCATTGAGGGTGGAGTACATATATCGGATCCTGCAGGTCTTCGAATTGGCCCCTTCTCCGAGGATCACAATGTATGGTTGACTACGGTGGTCGTGGTCGCCATAACGTATTTCTCAACGCTCGTTATATCTGAAAAGTCGTTGTTCCTTGTGTAAGGATTTCTAAAGCTTGTTTCAAGATTCATCATCTGGTCCTCATGTCTCCTTGCTTTCCTTCAGGCGCTAAGAAGTATGTGCACATTGCACAGGAACGTTTCATGCAGCCCCACATCTGGCAGTTGATAGGGGCGGATTTCACGTGTCTCTCAGGTACAGCAGAAGTTGGATGCATGTGAATACTGAATGTTTATTACAATTTTGCATGTAGATGAGAAAGTAGATGCGGTATGAATGAGCTTTTTCATTTCATGGAGTGGTAAATAAATGAAAGGACATCTTGGTAATGTAAAGGATATATGATGTCCTGTTATCAAAACCACACTTAGGTGTTACAGTAATGTTTTATGACAATTAACAGCAGCTTTTAGCCAAACATTAAACTCACCTACATAAATATAGAAAATGATTGTAAGATCTTGGTGTATATGACACCTATTCTATTGTCAATAACTTGTAAGATTGAATATATTCGCCAAAATAATTACTTGTAAAATATCTGTAATGTGTTATATACACATGTAGTTAATTTTGAAATTTCAGTAATACCTAAAAGTAGTTGAAAATGATAGTTAGATTCCTATAATGCATGGTATGACAGGCTACGACGAGATGATGCTGTACATCCAACTGGACTCGCCTGAAGTGGACTACCTGCTGGACACCACGTCTCTCACTGAGATCCCGCCTTTACCCTGGAACTGGGCTGCTAGTGCTCACACAGACATTGACAACTTCCGGAAAGCCGACCTCAATATTGTGTGAGTCGGTTGCTTTTACCATTTCTTGCCTTTAAGTGAAAATGAACATAATTTAAAATGGTTGCATGCATTGCATCGGCATGCATTTATTTTCCTTATGTCATGATATTCCAGGCATTGCGGTATATTTCTTAAATAATTAGTAACTTCAACGCACTAACAACGTGCAGCCTAATGGAATTTATGCAATGTTATTGGTTATTACCTACTAGGGAAGTCATAACATGGTTGATATTTTTCTTACGATGCCCCAGGGAAGAATATCACTTTTTCATTGTGACATCACGTCATAACCAATGTTTTGACTTCAGAGTTCGCCTATGACGTCGCGTTCCAAATGCTTGAATGTTGATTTTGATCTTTTTTTTCGCGACTTTGGTAATAAATAGAATATCTTATTCCTGCCAATGGCATACCATGTCATTACGACATGCACTCATATAATTTCCTCTATAAGATTAAGACGATTTCCTTGCAAAAGGACAGAACTTTGAGAGATTGTGACCAACTGAACAATGGAACTTATCTTTGAGTGATGAACACACGTTATCAAAGACGTCATAGGAACAACAGAACTTATCTTTGAGTGATGAACACACGTTATCAAAGACGTCATAGGAACAACAGAACTTATCTTTGAGTGATGAACACACGTTATCAAAGACGTCATAGGAACAACAGAACTTATCTTTGAGTGATGAACACACGTTATCAAAGACGTCATAGGAACAACAGAACTTATCTTTGAGTGATGAACACACGTTATCAAAGACGTCATAGGAACAACAGAACTTATCTTTGAGTGATGAACACACGTTATCAAAGACGTCATAGGAACAACAGAACTTATCTTTGAGTGATGAACACACGTTATCAAAGACGTCATAGGAACAACAGAACTTATCTTTGAGTGATGAACACACGTTATCAAAGACGTCATAGGAACAATAGAACTTATCTTTGAGTGATGAACACACGTTATCAAAGACGTCATAGGAACAACAGAACTTATCTTTGAGTGATGAACACACGTTATCAAAGACGTCATAGGAACAACAGAACTTATCTTTGAGTGATGAACACACGTTATCAAAGACGTCATAGGAACAACAGAACCTTGCTAATAACATGATGCACGGTGCACTTTAAGAATATATTATCTGTTTCAGAGTTTCGTCTGGCAGTGGAAGCGGTGTCACTGTAGAAGTAAGCAGAGCTATGTTTCTGATACTTAGGGACCGATCATTTATTACAGGGGGGGGGGGGAAGTTGGGCCGGGGTTTAATATACAGCCACCAGGGGAGGGTCGTGAAAAAAATACGAAAGGTTAGGTAGGGTCATTTTGAAATTGACATCCTTCTTTAGCAATTGAAATTGGGGCTGAAACATTATCAAAAAGCCTTATCAAATGAAAAGAAATTCCAGAATATGAAAAAGACTGGTTTATATTCTTAAAAACACATGCTTATGTAAAAAAATCACCATGAATTCACTGCTCAATTCTTTGTTCTTAATTCTTGTAGAACAAAAAGTAAAAAAGTAGTTCTGTTGGACTGAGAGTTTATACAAGCAGTTAACAGGTGTTTGCTCTATTTTTATACAACAAAGATGCATATTTGATAACTAATAGACTCATAAAGTTAAAACAGCTTGTCAAATAATTAATATCTGAATGATTATATTAATCGTTCTCAATGATACAAAGTTATGAAACCGTCACACTTTAGCAGATGGCTTGATTGGTGCAAATTTGTTAATATAGCCATACTTATGAAAAATATCTAAATGCATATTTAGAAAAATAAATTCCAATGTTGATACTCCAAAAATTGGAAACATTTGCTATATTCATACTTAAGCTTCCATACTCTTTGGGTTTTACACTTTATTGTTTAAATATTATGTAACATGTAGCAAATGTAACATATGTAATTTTTGTAAAACCTAGATGTGGCTTTATTATCATTATGTTATGTACCTTCTAAATTCTATAGGTTTCGTGTGCTACAAACTTAATGTAGACGGTTAAAAAAATTTAAAATCAAACTCATACACAAACAGTTTAAATGTTATGAAATTTGATAATTTAATTCCTATAAAGTAAAGATGTGACATTTTACATTGTTTGGTCTTATACTCTGAAAGTGTTTGTAGATAGATTTTAAATCTTTTTTTTGTTGCTTTAAAAGAAATCATTTTGTCAAGAGCTTATCTCCCAACCTGGTCCTTCCATGGTTTTATCAATTTATGAATTCATTGGTTCAGGTTTTCAGTGGAATAATGTCGGCAAGATATGTATTTTGATGTAATTATTAACTAGTGCAATATCTTAGCTCTTTTTCTCTGTAGAAAGTAAATTCAATAAAGAAGATAAAAAATCCATAAAAAATTCCTTCTCTCCCTCAGTGCTAACCTATTTTGTTATTTAAAGATAAAAAAGACATTGTGAATTAAATTTTTAAAAAAAATGAGCCTTAAAAGGAAGATAAAATTAAAAATAGAATTTACACTATGTTAAACATATGTGTGTATTATAAGCAATAGAATTCAAAAACTATTTTGATATACAGTAGATGTAAAAAAAAAAGTTCTAATAAAACTGATTTTAAAACACTATAGACCATTATCAGATATCATGTTATGGAAGGGTAAATCTGTTGTTTTTTTCAACATTATTTTAAGCGTTACTTTCTCTTTTGGAAATTTTGGAATTAAGTTTCTCTTTTGGAAATATCAAAAAAAAATTGAATGTAGAACCGACCATAAATCTTCAAAATACCAATTTCAATTAAAGACCGGTCCCTTATACGAACATATTCATCAGTGGGTATAAGTTAACAATTTTATCATTTCACAAGTATTAGGTAAATCATAGGTAATGCAGAAGTATATATTTCTATAAGAAATAAAAATGACAGAACTACTGTATAACAAGATTATCGAAGACATTTGGGGAAATTGGTTTTATCATTTCTAAACATGCCTAAACGAAGGAAGATGTTTAATTGGTATTATGAAATCTCTGAATATTTTCAAGCTCTTGTCATCTTTGATTCATCCCGTTCTTTTAACACTAGATTGGCCTGTTACCAATAATGGCCATTTTTTCGACCACACTTGCTAACTTATGTTACTTACTCACTATGGTCAGCTGAGTCAGACGAGCAGTGAGTTCGCGTTCGGGACAGCGGTGAGTGCAGCTATGATTGTAGACGACCAGAAACAAAAGTACCAGGACTTCTTCATCGAGAACTTCGAGTGGGCCACGATCGAGAATAAGCTCAAATGGAAACAAACAGAACGAGTTCAGGTGTGCAGTGCCGCCTAGGTGACGAATGCTCTCAGATTATGATATGTACATGCCAATTTATATGTAAGAAAATACTTATTACAAATCTATGAAAGCTAATGACATATCTGCTAATCATTCATAGCGGCGATACAATCATTATAACCGAATGGATGGAACACTATCAAATAATTTAAAATCTCTTTCAGTGGGTTTAGTATCCATAGATTTATTGTGATTTCATAATTATGATTTGAACTCAGGGTCAACTAACCTACGATGAGGGTGTTGATGCTGTCGACTGGCTGCTAGCTCATGGGTAAGTTGTATCGGTTACCAAAAGACATCCACCAGATAGAAGATTTTAGTAATCTCCATTTATATGAGCATTTACTTCAGTTTGTTGTAACATGAATGCAGTGTATATTCATTCAAAGACCAAATTTAGCGTCCCATTATGGATTTTTAATAACCAGATTTTTTCAAGAGCTAACGAAGTAAGCAAAGGTTGGAAGGTACCGTTTCTCTCGACTAAATTCGGTTCGAAATCAATTTGTGTGCGTCAAAATGCATTGTCCAAAGACATTAGTTCTTACCTGGATGTGCTCTCTTATGTCCAACGTTATGTGTATTATGCATGTACTATATGTTTAATTCACCATTTTAATCGCTCAACATTGACAATAAATTCGTTCTTCGGGTCAATTACCCTGCACGCTTCCGGTATATGGATGGACAGTGAATCATAAGGGGAGCTAAAACTCGGATATTGTCACCTTTAATTCATCCTGTTCTCTCAAAGCTAGTAATGGCCATTTTGTTTAGATTGAAAACAATGCTGTTTTATGATAAAGACAAATCACCACGAATTGATTGATCACGTTGGTCCGAATAAAGTATTACTATTCGTTGATTGATAATCGTGCATCTAGAACATTTTACGGTTGTAGTTTCGCTTTTAAACCTATGAGTAAAAAAGGACTCACCTCGATTTTAAGAAGTTTTTATTTATGATGTATTATACATATAATTTATCAAAACTACTTCAAAGTACCGAATACATTCTAATTTCGTTTTAATAATGTTATCAGTGTTTTAGAACTAAACTGAAGTACAGAAGAAATAACACACCCTAAGATTTCGTTTTCTTATATCATATTTAACAAATTAGAATTTTTTATCCTAATGTAACGAATTGAAACAATGAAAACATAAAAAGTGATTTTTTCAGAAATCACGATTTTTTTCATTCGCACATGAATTGGACATGCTAAGAGAATAAAAAGCGGTGAATTCGATCATTCACTACTCTTGTTACGGAAAAAGCAGAAAAAATGACACTTTTAACAACAGCAGAGCGAAAAAATGTCATCGGAATGTGGGGGTTCCGAACAGTCAGATTGCCAGGACGTTTGGGTGCATCAGACAAACAGTCATTCGACTCCTTCGTCGCCTTAACCAGACTGGCCAGACATCTGACCGTCCTAGAAGCGGAAGATCGAGAGTGACAACTCCCGCAGAAGACCGATCTCTTCGCACACTGCATCTGCGCAATAGATTCGTCACCAGCGGCATCGACGGCACCATATCAGCAGAAACACTGTCATGAGACATTTCGGGCTAGCAGTATTCGGGCATATCGACTGTTCCGAAGAATGTCCTTGACCCGCGAACATCGCCTCAGCCGTGTACGCTGGGCAAGGAAAGTGAGTCGCAAGCAACGTCGTGATTGGGCTAGAAAGATCTTCAGCGACGAAAGTCGATTCAACCTGTTCCAAGCACACGAGAGAGTGAGAGTTGACAGACGCAGAGGCGAGAGACAGGCTGCAGCATGTGTCCAAAAGGTTGTACCCTATGGCGGTGGCAGCTCCATGGTCTAAGCGGGATCTGCGGCGACCAGTAGACAGATTTGGTGACAATTCGTCAGACCCTTACAGTCCAGATATACAGGGATCAAGTGTTACAGTCTGTAGTTTTCCAATTCATACAGATGCAGCAGTAAGGGATGATTTTTCAACATGACAACGCAAGACCACATCACGAGCATGATCGAGCATCTATGAGACCATTTGGGAAGACAACTTAGACGTCGCCAACAGCAACCAGTCACCATACAACAGCTGGAAAAGGCACTGCACGAAGAGTGGCAACGTATCCCTAACGACGTACCTTTTTCATAAGAAGATGTGTCTATGCTTGTATTGACTGTAAGGGGGGTGGGGGGAGTATGTTCACACCTGATGCTAACTCCAATATTAATGAAAATCATACAACGTTATGACTTATCTGTCAATGTAAAGTATATGGCTATAAGTTCGAGTTTAAGATCTGAAAGGTGTTTTAGGAATAGCGAGGTGAACGCTTACAAGCAGCCGTGTGTGTTTCAGGAAGAAGGTGCGAGGCCACACTATATTCTGGGGGGTGGAGGATAAGGACCCCGCCTGGGTGGGGCAGCTAGAAGGGGAGGAACTTGCATCCGAGATGATGAGGCGGGGGCAGGACGTTACCAGCAGGACCCTCGGCAAGTAGGTCACGATCTGTTTACATATCTTAAAAGACGATCAAAAGCCCTCTAATTTTTTAAAATTTGTGTTTTCTATCAAAGTGCTGTCACATTGAAATTTACCATTTTCAGATTAGAACACTGGGATGTTAACAATGAAAACCTCCATGGAAACGTTTATGAAGAGGCGCTGGGAGATGCTAACGTCACCATGGACATCTTTAAAGGTGTTCATGATGCGGATCCTAATGCCAAACTCTTCCTTAATGACTTCGGCGTTGTGAGTGGCTCAACGTTTACGCAGGTATACACAATGTTAGTCAGTTCACTGGAGACTAAAATGTGATTAGTGTTGACTAAGGTTAAGAAATCCTTCATGGAAACTAATCGCCGTTTTATAACAAATATAATACATCTTGATTCAGGCATACGTGAACCAGGCGAGGATGTTTAAGGAGAACCCCTCAACCCACATCTACGGTATAGGTATCCAGAGCCACCTCACTCCACCGCTCGACCTCACCCTCATGAAGGTGTCTGTACTGTGACGCTGATTCTCTAACATTAGATGTGACTATAACAACTGAAATATACTAAATAGAGCCAAATCTATTTCTCTGGCTGACAGTTTCTCGGATAAAATTTTTTTTTTTGGTCAATGGTATACACTGAACTCTTTTTAACAGGAATTTTTTTAGAATGGTATAATTTGTTTTTTGTAAAGACAAAATGTCAAGGAGAGATAGAGGTTTGACCCTTCACTTGTTTTGATTAGTATATGTATGTACATGTCATAACCATTTGTAGTAAAATGAATGGTTTTGGTTGACTTAACGTTTTAAAGAAATGCCCCCAAAGTTATCTAAATGCTGCAATATACATTTATTATTCTTAGATTTTTCTAACAGCGGACTGCAAGTATATCAAATCTATTAACCGGAAATTGATCATGAATTTAACAGTGCAAATAATTGTTCTAGCACCGACTAGACACCCTTGCTAGCGTGGGACTCCCCCTGTGGATCACGGAGATGGATATAGCTGAACCAGACGACGAGAAGAAGGCTCAACTGTTCGAGGACGTGCTGACACTGTACTTCAGTCACCCAGCGGTTGAGGGGGTCGTGCTCTGGGGTTTCTGGGATGAGAAGATATGGAAACCGGAAGCCGCTCTTGCTTCCGGGGATGATGTCACTGTGAGTCCTTAGTCCTTTCGATCTCTTCATATTTCGAATCATGTTACATAAAGAGTGAGATTCTGGTCCCGAACTTGGGCATCCTTTGACAAAGAGCTTTCGCAATAATTTTTTTAGGAGAATAGGAATAATTAACAAAATCTTTTTGTTCCAATGTAAACGTTGACTCGCTTCTCATGTGGTGTTATAAGCGACAGAATATCATTAATATTAGAGACACTATTATATCATAAACCTCTTTTAAATAAGGATTTCCGTGATATATCATAATGACCTTGGTTTGGACAGTTTACAAATTGTTGAATAAATGTCCAGGAAACTTTGAAACATAAGAAAGAAGAAACATACATGTACAACAAACACATATTACAAATGATTTAATTTTAAAATATTAATTGTAATCTTTACATGGTTTTGGCATCAATGCTTGCGAATATGATTATGACATTATAGTATCTTGATGCATGAGATGGTTGTTGAAAATTTCTCATAAATTTTATACAGATTATTTGAATCGGAAAACTTTCCGAACTTCGGTTAAAATTTTAAATATAGAGATATTCACAATAATTTGACAACACGATTGTTCTTGTTTCTTTATGAATTCATTTCGTTATATTTTCGGACTTCCTACCTTCCCTGAACTGCGAGTTTAAGTCTTCGTTGAAACACAATAATGTCAAAATTTGAAATCCCCGCAAAAGTTCGTTTAAAAATGTTTAAGAATCAGATGATACCGGAATACCGGAGAATAGACATAGAAGGAGTCTTTTCGGAACTCAAGATAAGTGTTTGCCTATGTGGGTATATGATACCCCTATGTTGAGAACTAAGTGGGTATATGATACCCGTATGTTGAGAACTAAGTGGGTATATGATACCCCTATGTTGAGAACTAAGTGGGTATATGATACCCGTATGTTGAGAACTAAGTGGGTATATGATACCCGTATGTTGAGAACTAAGTGGGTATATGATACCCCTATGTTGAGAACTAAGTGGGTATATGATACCCCTATGTTGAGAACTAAGTGGGTATATGATACCCGTATGTTGAGAACTAAGTGGGTATATGATACCCGTATGTTGAGAACTAAGTGGGTATATGATACCCCTATGTTGAGAACTAAGTGGGTATATGATACCCGTATGTTGAGAACTAAGTGGGTATATGATACCCGTATGTTGAGAACTAAGTGGGTATATGATACCCGTATGTTGAGAACTAAGTGGGTATATGATACCCCTATGTTGAGAACTAAGTGGGTATATGATACCCGTATGTTGAGAACTAAGTGGGTATATGATACCCCTATGTTGAGAACTAAGTGGGTATATGATACCCGTATGTTGAGAACTAAGTGGGTATATGATACCCCTATGTTGAGAACTAAGTGGGTATATGATACCCCTATGTTGAGAACTAAGTGGGTATATGATACCCGTATGTTGAGAACTAAGTGGGTATATGATACCCGTATGTTGAGAACTAAGTGGGTATTCAGGCTTTCAAGTGATTATTCATATTTTAAAAACCCGACACCTTTCTGGGTACTTAAAGTGACACAAAGTATGTTAACAGATTTTTTTATGTGGCTTGAGTAAGAGCCAAAATACATTTTGGCCTGATTTAAGCTAAAATCGCCTTCTTAACTAACAAAATAATAATATATTCTTGTTTTCAATTATAATCGGAATACGGCCCTGTGAATGTAGAAAATTCAACCGATTCAAACGACTTCAACCGTTTATTGTCACTACACTTAACTGATGAGCAATGAGATTCTGATTTTCTGGAACAACCACTACTCTTAGACAAAATAACACCATTAGGAAATTTCACATATTTGACTCAAACAACATTCTCTGTGCCCCTTTCATGAAAAACGTCATACGTTTCTGATAATACACAAACAAACTTTTTCACTAACTGTCAATATAAAAGAAATTGGATGTGAACATGTTGCGAAATAAGTGTTTATTGTTAAACAATAAGCTACAGGTGTTTTGTTTTCTAAGATAACATTCACATACAATACAACATTATCCACGTGTAGAAGGGGTGAGACGTCAGAAACGTTGTGTGAAATAATTGTCACCATGTATCATACAAAACTTTAGAACTGATTTAAAAGTTCGTTTTTTTAACAAAATTTTATGTGAAATATATTGAAGTTAAGAATTCATAGAGCATAAAGAAACATGTTGATGGTGATACAAATAAATATATATAGTAGATATGTCAAAAAGATATGAAAGTTATTTTAGCATGAAATTACGTCAGATGTCGGAAACAAATTTGAAAATGAGAAATAATATGTTTTGCATTTCATTCACAGTCAGCTTTGATAGCCTATATGTAGAAAGAATAAATCCTTTCTTGGTTTGACCCCTATTTTGAAATTGACTGGCCCAAACAGTGAGGAATGAGAAAGGCACGGGTTTACCCCTTAAAATGTCGTTTAGCTATTCAGCCAATACTTTTATAATAATTGTATGTAATATCTTATCTTATAAAGGCTGATAAGAATTGATAATTGCAGCTTTTCAAAAGTAAAGCTATGTTTATGATAGTTATAGCTCAAGATATATGACAGCGTCAAGTTAGTACTTACTGTTAAGATTTGACAGACTACGATTTGGTTGAGAAACTTACTCTAGTGTAATTAAAATTGTTAGTAGGATGAATAATAGCACTTTATATAAAATGACATTATCTTGGACATTTTTCGATGTAGTAGAGAGAATAATATTGATGATGAAGTGGTGAAAGAGATAGAAATTCATTCAGCATGATCGGCGTAGCGACAAACTGACGTTTTTTAAAAACAAAACAATAGAGAAAGCCGAACGCATTTTTTACATTAGTTTTTTTTATTTGGATGCATTGAGTAAATACTCATTGGGATTTTTTCAGTAGTGTAAGCGTATATTTTTGTGATTTTCTTTACGCAGACGATGATGTTTTTTTTCGTATTAATACTTTTCTTATTGGTAAAATACGCAAATAAGCAGCTTAGGTGGAAATCTGTCTTTTTCCCTTCCCCAGCCTAACGCTGCCGGACTAAAATGGCAGAAGCTCGTGAGACAAGACTGGAGGACCAGCGCCACTTTGACCATGGACACCGGAAGTAGCAGTATCCGCGCATTCAAGGGGGGCTACTCTCTGAAGGTGATGCGTGGAGGGTCTGTACTGGACACCAAGCAGTTCACCCTGTCATCTGAAGGTTCAACGATCAACATTGACGTGTAGACTCGAACCATTTGCTCCTACCCCTGACTGTAAACATTGACGTGAAACATTCGATATTTCCTGTCAACTTTAAGATGTACCTCGATCCAGTTTCTGAATACATTTTTGCAACACTATCGTTTGATCTTTGTATGTGAAGTTGACTGAAGTGTTACATATGATCATACTGTTTCATCACATATATAAGACAACCCGTTTTAATTATGTTAAACTGATTCTCTAAAATATTGAGCCAATTTCATGTCTTATATTTAGATAATCAGAAATTACAAAAGAAGTCATGACAAGTCAAATACATGAATTCAATCAGCACTCATGTCTTAAAATGCGGCGGAACGTCTATATACATGTAAACATCACAATACAAATATATTAGCAACCTATCATATCTACTTGAAGGATATGCAATATCTTTCTTTTCTTACTGACCTAATTATGTAAAGTTTAGCATAGCTTGATCAGGATGTTGCACTTCTGGTTAACGAACAATAGACAACCTTCTCCCCCGCGTATCCGCCATTTCACCCCGGCTTTTCTGTATGATTGTCTGATTCAGGTACATACAGTATGTATCTAGGAATGGGGCGAGCACGAGTTTCATAAAAAAGACAAACAGTGCGTTGTCTTTCATATTCGATATATGTTTTGGATAACGTTACCTGCAAAATTACAAAATCCATGTACCGACTTGTGATTAAAACTAATCTATTATGGAGATGCTTTTGAATGAAACGATGCATCGTCCAAACATTCTGGGAGACGGTATTAGATCGCATAACGTTACAATGAAGCAAAATGTCTTTGTCTACGTTACTGAGGCTTGATTCTCGGGATTTTGGTAAAGATAAGGATACAAAGTTTCCGATGGCGATTGCTCATCTGCACCTGGAAAGAAGATTGCCTGGGGTGTTTTTGTACTCGAATCTGTCTATCAATGCGTCATATTTTTAAAGAACGCTTTTTTAAAACGGGTAAAAGAATTGATTTGAAAAAATAGGTATAAAGCATACACTGCAAAAATGGTGTTTGGATATTAAACACAAGTTTTTCTTTAGTTCATAAACAACCTTCTAGCACCTCACCATATGATAGAAAGAATATCAATACCGTTTTGATGAAATAACTTCTTTTAACACCTTAAATACTTGAAGGCAATAACTGATAACCAATAATATTATGAATAATATATAATGTGATTTTGTATCAAAAGGATTCTAGAGTTAGTTTAAAAAATTATGCAATATAATATGAAGTAACTTGCAAATGTGAAAATATGCTAAAAAACAAAGGATAAATGAAAAGATAAGACATTGATAGGTTGACAATATTTATTTGTTTTATGGCCAAATTTGACCTGATCAAGACTTCTCAAAATTAAACAAATTACAGATGGGAAGCGACAGCAACAAACTTGAGAGCTAGTGGCACTGTGGCTCTTCAAGTTGTGCATGATTACATGATGGTCAAAATAGGTGAGGGACTGATAATCAGTAGACTTCAGGGTGCTTCCTTGTAGCAGCTGGTCAGGTCATCATTCTTCAACTAAAAAGAAAAGTGAGAAATGCTACACTAACTGTTCCACTAAATTTAAGTGAAGAACTTCAAATAAGGAATCTCATCAAAGTGTCTTCTGCTATCAAATATAATTATGACAGCAGCAGTTGATCAAAAATTTAATTATCTGAGGCTTTTTAAGTAGCTAATTATAATTTGGTAATAACTTTGCCACACAAAAATGGAAGTTTGAATATAATTCCAAAGCTGCATACGATTCAATCAGTATATAAAGTTCTTTGGTTATGACCCCATAAAAATGCAATCAGCAAACGCAACCTTAAAAAAATTAATTTTACTTACATAAACTTTTGAGATCATGTTTGTTTGGTAAGGCCTTTTTGCTGTTTCTTGGGACTGTCATGGCTAATTTTTTCCTCAGTCAGCATGGTCATTTCTAAATCAGCCTTGGTTGTGTCGCATGGTTCATCACGATCTTCATCCTAAAAAAACAAAGTTAACAAAAGGTTCCATGAATTCATATAATTTCGTGCTCTCTTCATAAATTACTCAGCATTATTTCCAAAGACTGACTATTCATGCTAAAAGGAATTAACCACTTTGTTTAAGATGGAAGATGTGATCTCAAAAAAACAAAATTAATTTTTCAAATTGTATGACAATGTTTTTTTGATCCCAAGAAACATTTTTAAATCAACATACAATGTTTGGTTAAACTATGATAATCCATTTCCATTCATTTCACACAAATGGCCGCAACTGATTATTTCATGATACTTGAATATTTTTCTAGGACTACATATGTTCGGGTTGTGTAACGAGAAGTTTTGACCGTCCGGAGACAACACATTCGGCATAGACTTAAATTATGCTTCCTTGAAAAAATTAAAGGAAAAATTCTTTAATAAAAACGTGCTGCTTTCCCTTTAGAGTAGCATAGATAATGTTCATGAAATAAGTTATTGATTGATCAGCATAAAACATTTAAAAAATCTAATTGAAATCCTCATACATGTAGCTTAAAGTCAACAACTTATAATTAATCATGCGATCAAGTGACGAATTAACAATGTTTACAAGATTTATCTCATCCATACAACAATTATTAATAAAAATATTTTTGTAAGAGAAGCCTGCAATATTCGAATGGTAGTTTTTATTATTTAACCTTTATTTTCCTTATTATCTGAGTTCGTTATAACATCATAACTTTGTGACGTCGCATGTATTGAACCAAATCTTACATTGCAAAATGTTGATTCCTTGGTATGAATAGTTCATTTGTCGAAGGAATTCAAGCACACCTCTGACCGTTGAATCTTCATTCAAACTTTGAACACTCATGTTTGGTGATATTGGCCGTTTTCAGTGTATATAACAAAAACGTATTGAACAAAGGATCGAACAACTTCCCGCAATAACAATATAATGAAGGGGCAAGAAACTCTTACTGAACGCTGAATTCCTTTGTTCTGAAACCACGTGCTTTAGGAGAAAAGTTCGAAACAAAGAGAAGCTGAAAGTTTACTTTTGTTTCCTATCATACACACAATCTTTTTCTTGTTTTTAAATACTTATTAAAACTTTTTGAGGGGAAGTTTGAAAACAATTTTGGTAAAATTGCAACTAGTAGTAGTAAACTTTTATCTTTTAAAAGTACACTGGAGTAACCTGTTTTCATGCGTCACCTGTTTTCGTGGTAATTACAATGATGTCTGTTGATCTAACGGTCGGCTCCCAACACGCCGACGCTTCATTTCGCAGACACTTTAACGGTTCAGTAAACAAGTTAATTAGCTCCTGTGACCCCTACTAGAATAGTGGAATAGACCCAATATATATATTTATTCGATAACAACATGAGTGGTATAGATATAATTGTTTTATAACATTAATAAATATTTGTGATTAACAACTTTGGCGTTGTTAGCACTAGTCTTTTGCTTTTCTAGTTGATGATATCGATATATTTATTTGATAATTAGTTAGCACTAGTTAGCACTGATTTTTTAACACTAGAGTCTCAAGTCAGAGTTCAGAGTTTAACCCAGCTTCACCAAGTGGGAGACGGCATCAAGAAACTCGAGCGGTGTCTTCTCTCCGTTGCGTAGGGCTTCCTTCAGTCGTAGAGAACACTAGAATCTTGTCTTCGTCACCATCAGAGAGAAGTAGGAACCGCCGGCCATCACTCTTCTCTGTCCACTTGTCTTCCAAGTTGACATCGCTGCGGCTTGCAGGTAACGCTGGAATGGTCTTGCGACGATGTCTGTAGAGGGCGCTGCTGACGCTGGAGTAGGATGGGAAGATGGGGTGGTTCTCGTCGTCCTCGGCCGCGAGCTGCTCTTCGTACAGGGTCTGCATCGGCGTTGTCTCCTCTCGCGCTCGCTTGCGAAGTTCACTAACAAACTTCTGTCTAATGCCGTCATCTGGTGCGTGGTTGTGATCTGTCTGTGTCCTGATGAAGTCGCCGACTGTTGAGCATCTTCCTGTACAGGTCTTGGTGATGCATCTCCAGTGTGTCTGTCTGATCTTGTTCCGAGTGTAGACATATCCATCTAGAATGATCTGAGGGGCTCCTTTCTGCGACACAAGATACTCAACTCTCCGTAGTCCAGCCATAGTGATGGTGATGACCATGTTCTGTTTACCATTTTATATACCTTGTGAGTTTTCAAACCTTTTGATAATCAATTAAAATCCGACAATAATTGAATGTAAACGCAGTGCTAAGAAGAGAAGACAGATTATCACAAAGTTTTATATAAACACAACTTAATGTCATTGTGGACCAATATACTCTAATCCGACAATAACTGAATGTAAACTCAATGTCAAAAAGCATTTTCATTTTCATTAAATTTTGTACAAACATAATCTACCATGGTTATTGTTTCATAATTTGCTCGTTAAAGATTGAGCTTTGTTATAATCACATATTTCCAAACTTTTCAATAATGAACCTGACCCAGGCTTAATCTACTCTAGTGGACCCTTCTATTATGTCTGTGGGGTTGATGTTAATTGAGACCTCATTAATTGTCGGCGAATTACTGCGTCGTGGAAATGAGTGTCTGGGTCTTGGGACACAACCGATCTAACCCCTTACCGCTCCCAGTCAGTTAAGAGATTTCGTGCTTGTTTGGTTATCCTTTATTGTTAATCTAAAACATATATACATTTGCGAAAATGTTTTCCAGTTAATCACTGCTATTCTTATCCTGAATCACCTGACTTTTGAGTAAAACACTTGTTCAATTGATAAATTTATGAATATATATGGAATGGTTAAGTCTTATTAATTTTTTACTATTTTGTAAGACTTTCCGGTGCAAGGAAAATAAGTTATTTGAACAGTTTGCATATCAACACATATCAACATCAGTGTAATTGCTAATGTACACTATCGATCTGTGTTTTTAAAAAAACAACATAAACAACTTGTAGTTTTGGCATGTATTGTATTGTCTTATATTTACTTTATAGAAATACCATGAAAACGGGTGACACCGAATTTAATAGTAAAATTGCAATCTGTTTTTAAAATGTCAACAAAATCTGACAAAAGAATAAAACAACTGTTTATTTATCATGAAATAGTGAAAAGATATGTACTTTATCACTTTATACTGTTCAGGATGTATGTGATAATCGGCAATAACACTAATAGAAGTGTAGTTCTTTATACCCTTAACAGGTAACACGAGGTTAATTCATTCTGTTGATTCTTCGGGTGGTGGTAATAATAATGATGAAATTAATAATGATAATAAAATCAATGATAATAATATAATCATCATCGTCGTCGTCAACTTTGATATAAATGTAACTCCTACTGATATATTCACACTGTGTTTTTGTGACATTCAGAAAAAGGGTATACGATATATCAAAGCATGCATTATAGCAACATGTATACGCTTTCAACATGTTAATACGACTACATGCTTTCTTATACTTAACTAATATGAGAATAATTTGTACGTAGTACAATGTGTTTATATTTGAAACATGTTTTGATGTGTTTAGCATTTAAACACATTTCGCAACATGTTATGTGTGGAACATGTTCGCAACATGTTTAAAACCACAACGCCATGTTTAAAGTAAAGTGCAACGTGTTTATATTTGAAACATGTTTTGATTTACAACACATGATAATTTATGTGTTTAGCATTTAAACACATTTCGCATCATGTTTTGAGTAAAACACGTACGCAACATGTTTAAAATCAAAACGCCATTTTTGCAGTATATGCTGTTGGAAGGGGCGACTTTTAAATATAACAAAATCTGTCTTTCTGTCTGCAAAAGTCGTTCCAAAAAATAACAATGCCCTGTTAACTAAAATAAGCAATTACTTGATACCGAATACACTTCAAACAGAGAGGCATCGGTGAGGATGTAAACTAATTGTTGTGAAGATCAAGTTTTAGGTATAGAATTGTTACGTACCTATAGTTAAATGTCATATTAAAAACTTAATTAGTGTAGCCGATATGGGATCTTCGCTATAGCAGCGGTAATCAGGAATTGCTTGCAAACTTAAGTTGATTTTATGATCATTTATGCCAAAACGAAATTTTCATAAATAATTATACAAAGTCGGGAAACAGTACATCCTTTTGGGAAATGTAGTCAACTATTTTGACATCATTTGGTCAGATGTACTTTCAGCTACGCAAGACATTTCTTTACATATGATTGGTTTGTAATATCGATAACAAATATTTAGAGGACAACTTTTCTAGATTGCATTGGAATTTGGGAAGATGTTTAATTAGGCCTCTAATTAAATGTGAGTAGTTTTTTTAAAACGCCGCTTCGGCAAGTTTCAGTCATTTGCGGCATGCATTAACTGTTTCAAAATATTTCATGGGTTGACATATAAAATGAATATGGATTTTGATTAGAAAGATAAACAACATTAATACCGTACTGTTAAAAAGCAATGTTACTAACTTTACACGATAAGTATAAAATACAAGCTAAATCAAGAAGTATAAACATATATGTAAGATTTAGGTTTAGAAAGATGGAAGGTTTTGGCAACAATAAACCATATATCTGGGCTGGAAAGTATAAACTGTAAGGAAATAAACTTTATTCAAGATCTATAGCGGTTTATAAATCAAATGTTTAAATACGAATATACGGAAATGGAACATTGGTTATTTGGCAGAAATTAAGAAAATCAATTTACATATATACACATCACAACTTTATCCTCCACGTGTGACTTTTTTAATATACACCATTTGTAAAATTAGTCCCATTGCATTCTTAATGATGATGATGACTTGGAGATTTTACAAGCGCTTCCAGCACAGCTGATTTCGCACTTGTGTCCGTTAGGACCTTTTGTAAAGTTCCGAAATTGTTTAAGAAGTGGTAAATTTTGAGCCAAGTACCAAAAGGGGTAATTTTGAAATTTTGAAATTTGGAATGATATATTTAGTAGAGAGGGGAGAAGGAAGGGGGCCGGGGAAAAAGGGTGGGGGAGGGTGGAGGTGGGGGGTTAATTTATGGTATATGATTGTGGCCCGTATCTTTGATGTATTTGCCTAGAGCATGGAATATTTGTGGTTTGTTGTGTGGGTTGAAGATGTGTTGTATGTTGTGTGGGTTGATGTTGTGTTGTGAGAGGGCGGTGTTAAGGGTTTTGCGGTGTGTATTGTAGTGTGTACATTGTGTGAGTATATGGGTGATTGTTTCTGTTTGTTTGCAGTGTGGACGGTCGCATACCTAGAAAAAAACCGTTCGACGGATCGGTACTGCGATTTTAGTTGTTGATTGGCTTACATAACGTTGGAACGTTCCAAAATAAGACAAAAGGGGTGTTTAGACTCATTCATTTTATTCTATTCATTTGAAGTTTGATGTATTCGTTGTATTTGATGAGTGAATACATTATCCATATAAACGAACGTGCCGTCGATGTATATGTCATCTTCATTTGTATTACGTATTTTATGAATAAATACATGATCATATAAACACTCCAGACATTATATACACAAAATTGTACAGTATGTGACAGACTTATCGATCAGTCCAAATCTACCATACTCCGAGTAATTGTCCGACACAATCCAGATAGGCCATGACTTCGATGTCGCCGTTACGAAGGCCGTCCCTTGCCCCGTTGATGCGTACATCCCCTTCAATGTAGCGGCGCCGGCGCGGTTCCCTTGGATTCCCGTCAAGCTGCGCTATCTTCACCTCAGTGACTGACTGTTCCCTCTTCATCATGGCGATGAAGGTGAAGATGTTGGGGTGTGCCGCTGTCTGCTCCCAGCAGGCACAAGACGTCTTTTAGACGTCTAAATTAGGTCTAAATTGGCTAAATGAAGACGTTGAATAGACGTCTATTAGACGTCTAAGCCTAGACGTTGAATAGACGTCTAAAAGAGTCTTAAGATAGACCTGCACTTTCATACAATTTTATTATAATGCTCTAATATTTCAGTTTGAAAGATGTTTCCTTTGCTTATTGAATGTAAACAAACCTTTCCAAAATTAGGTATTAAACATTGAAAGATTTCTGTCACTTTACATGAATATTACAATATATTTTGCATCAAATAATATATAACACTCAAATGTAATTAATATTTATCAAAAGTACAAATTTATAAGAAGAAAAATTATGAAATGTTCTGGGTGAAGAGATTCGAACTTCAATCCAGATCGAAATTGTAGCCAATGCAGTGCTCTTCCATGCAGAGTTGCGACCCTTACATCAGCTTTAATTAGGCGCCATTTTCAGTCCTTTGTTCTCAAAAGAGATGGGATTTCTCGATATCAACGCATCTGAAGTGGTGTTCCTTACGGATGTTTTCGTCTACAGTTTAGGTAAGACTATGTTTACTGTATATAGGACACGCTAATTAGTTTTACCTTGTCAGTAATCAAGATTCTCATTCGTCGGTATCTCAATCTGATTAAAATCTGATGAAGTATCGCGCGCTTAACATTTGTCCATCATCAATATGCGATACTAACATCTGACACTATCCCGCTAGAGGGGTCACCAGATTGACCTTCGTCCTTGAACTCCCAACCAACAACCTATTGAAATATAACCAATCAGATTACGCGTTACTTCCATTGTTCGGGTCACCGTTAAAAGGGCGGACGAAGTACGCGAAATGGCTTGCGGTGATCTCGTAGACAAAAAATTTCGTAGATACGGGAATTTCGTTGACAACACAATTTCATAGACAGTGAATTCGTAGACAGTATAATTTTTTTATTTCTAAGTCAATATTGGCTTTTATTTTTAATTATTATTATCTTTTATAGTAGTTTATATCATCCCAGGTAGCAATTCAGCATCGTGCGCCATCACCGGGCCGGTACGGTTTATCAACGCTGGTGCGACACTGGGCCAGTACAGCATTTTGGCTTGTCATGTCGACTTCGGACCCTCATATAAATTGTTAAACACTCTTAGAACTTCCAGATAGTGATCAATATTGAATGTTACATATTAAATTGTTTTAATTCTTTCAGTCCGAACTTTTGTCTATATAGCAATGTTTGTATAGTTATATACACAAATATTTAAATATAACAAAATGTCAAAAGATTAAATATTACAATACTAACAGGAGAAGGGGACAAAGTGAAATTGTTATCGATCGAGAAATCTGAATATTCATAACTAAACCTACACCTACAACATAGGAGAGTTAATCGAAATATAAATATATCTTTCAGATATTGAAGATGACAAAGCATCAGAAATAATAACAGACACGAGTAATTCATTTGTAAATGATATAGTATATCATTCATATATTATTGATTTATTATTCATTTAAGTTCAGTCAAACGAAAGGCAAAGCATTAGACAGGAGGGCTTGTTACCTTAATTTATTTTTTTAAAAGATCAAACAAGAACTAAAAGAATTAATAACACATGAATGTTGGATTACTTTAATAGTTTCAAAATACAACAAAATTGACTATTATAGTTTTTATTCACTTTATTTCTTTGATCGAACCTATATATTAGTGTTCGAATCCTTGAGCTGGATAAATAAAGGTTTGTTATTATTACTTCTAATCCTGTTTTAAAACCTGTCTACGAATTCACTGCTCGATTTGTCTACGACTTCACCGGATTTCGTGTCTACGAAATTGGTTTGTCTACGAAATCACTGCACTGCATAAAGTGGAGAGACAAGCGTTGAAGAATTTGGAAATTCCGAACTCAAAGTCGAACAAGTCAAAATTGTGCATTGTTTACTGGACCGTTAAGATTCACATGTATTGTAAGTCGGTCAAAGCAAGAAACGAACTCGCTTCGCGTCGGATCGTTGTCAGGTTCTGCAAACCCCTCGATCGGGTAATAGTTCTCGTTCGGGAACCAACACCCTGATCGGGATAATAAAACCGTCTAAAACACGGACAAAAGTGTTTTTTACTTTTTCTTTTTTTAATTTCACATTGGCGCATCACGACGAAGGAATCTACAGGTAAACAAACCTTTCGGTCTTTATGGTATTTACTCTCTCTTCACTGAAACGCAGTTTTTCTTTAAAATACTTTCTTACAATTTAGGCACCCGTTTCTGAAATTTCCTTCTGCACAAACGAGAAACCACATATCACGCAAATGTTCGTCTTACAATACAGACAGGAGGACATGGCGCCTGCTGTCAATATCTACATTTTTCAAATATTTATATTCACAGTACATGAAATTTCAATATTCAATGATCGCTGAAGAAACATGCCGAACGAAGCACTTGGAACAGATCGGCTGTTTTCGCCATGCCTAACTCCGCGCAACACCGAACATACGCTGTATGGAGTCCAGGCTGATGGCATTAATAGCCTAGAATTTGATTGGTTAATTCTCGTAAGCCCGGGACATTCAACTTAACGGGGCAGTGTCAGATGGAATATAGCTTGTTAAAGTGAAACGAAACGAAACGAAACGGAAATAAAACGAAACGAAATTAAACAAGCGGAATTCCATCTGATTTTAATCAGATTGGTCGGTATCTTTCCTTTGTTTTCAATGGTCGTGCATCTGACAGTAGGGAGGTCGCGTCAAATTCCTAAAACCAAAACCCTTGAGTCAACAGTTTTGAAATTGGTGGCGGATAAAAGGGCTTATCGTTATGAAGAATTTCCATACCTTAATGGATGTGTAATCATTAAATGAACGTTTTAATCCATCATTTAGTTTTTCTCTCACGAACAACTTAAATTGTGTTCTGTCAAAATGGCTGAATGACCGTCGTGTTGATACCGGAAGTCCTAAATATAGATCGTTCAATATAAATGCTACCGTGCTTCGGAAACGAAATATTCCATATTGCATTTTATGGTGCTTCAATTAATATGCGTCTTGAGCTTTCAACCACTGCTAGGTTTTGTTTCAATTCCTTAAAATATCACACAATGGAATAAATATAATGTAGTTTACATCACAGAATATGTTGTTGTATTTATCAAATTGTGGTTTCATATCCAACAATACAGAATGAATACATTTGACACATCACAATCACAAATATTATATTAAATGTATTATATTATTTTATTACAAATATCACATCTTATCACAGAACAGATATTGCACATTATTCTATCATGATTTTAAAACTTCGATGGCGAATAGGGTTTTATTGAAAACAAATAAACAAAAACAATTTCTTTTCTTAAAATATTATAAACACTTGAAAAAAAAATAACCATAAGTTTCTTTACACAAAAAGGTGACCAAAACGGACGTTGTTGTTGTTAATTAAATATAAAACATATTCACAGTCCATATGCAAATTAAAAAGATCCTTGTTCCGTCGAAGACCTAGAAATTATAATAGATTCAGTTGTCACAAGATGGGTTTATGCAAATTATCTCACCTTGCTCGATGGAACTAAATAAGTTTATAAGAGTTACTTCGCCATCAACTTTGCCAGAATGTATTTAATTCAAAACAACGTACAATGGGCGCGCTCAATATGCATAGTCAAGTAACCTGCCCATATTTAAACGAATCAAATTCTAAAGTAAAGCGAGTTTGACTTTCAAATAAATCATATGTGTGTTTCGCCGTTTTGACCAACTTGTCTCCCTTCTGGTCTATCGTCATTTTTACAGTATCCTGCTTCTCTTTTCCGTCCCAACGTGGTTATTTTTGTTTAAGAGATAGGAGCCAACTACGACCACAGTGTTTTGCGCAATAAAATAATAAAGTCGATCAATTTATAGACACGGGAAACACCATTTATTATTTATTGAAGAGTTTGAGTCAGAAAATGTAATGTAATGACAAAATAGAACAACATTACAACGATGTATTACAATGAACATTTTCAAGATATAAAGTTTACACACACATGTCAACACAAGATGAAATAAATATGGTTGACAAATGCCATTTTCCGAATTGTCCAAGTCCACTCCGTCGTTGGCATTACATTTATAATAACCGGAAATGACTTTATGTATATGGAAACGTAAGATATTTTTATCCTGCCCTCAAGCATCATATTTAGTAAAAGCAAAATACGTAAAATATTTCCATAAATGTATGTACAGGATTAAAAGAATGCTTGTTGTCGCTTTAAGGAGATGTAATTAAAATATATCAATATGGTAATCTATTAACAACACAGGAAGAGTTGACCAATGAAATCGCTAGAAATTCATATTTCCGTAAATATCTGATGAAGAAAGATTCGACGTACTAATACTTCTTGGCTTGGTGTTGTTAGAAGATATTCCCAGAAACTTTTGATAATATTAGAAGAGGGGAAATGGATTTTTCAAGCGCGCTTTAATAGTCGTATGCATGTCAATTTCTCGCGACTTGCACGTACAAAGATTGCCGAAAGTACGATGTGACGTCACAACCCTGGCCGAATCATTTTGTATGGGATCGAAGAGAGAGGTAGGTCGCTCGACGCGACCTCCCTACATCTGATGGTACAGCCTCTTCCATTATTAACTTTCAGCTCGTAATTTTGTGATGCTACTTCAAAATATGTGTGTAGTGTGTTAGTATACATATTTGAAGGAAAATATAGCTTTCTCTATTTTTTTAATGAAACCAAATAATTCATGACCAAATTCTTTCCCTAGGTTTTTTGTTACCGGAACTTTCATAGTGGAATATTAATGATTAATACACCCTTATTATATGCAGAGAACCTGATTCAGTGTGGAACATTTTCATTTTCAGATAACTGTCATTATAATTCACTGCAAAAGAAACCTTTTTAGATTCAACTATTATTAGTTTCTAGTTAGTAATATATAAGTTTCATTTGGTGTCTGTGTATACATTTATGTTTTTATTAAATCAATTTTTTCTGGACACGTAGCTTACCAAATAATTAACAGTGTTAACATATATTTTGATTTGCATCTGAACATATAGGTACAAATGTACAAAATCATAAATTGAGATAACAATTAATTGGTATTTTGTTACCTGAAATTTCAAAGTGGAATATTAATTATTAAGACACCCTTATTAAATGCAGAGAACCTGATTCAGTGTGGAACATTTTAATTTTCAGGTAACTGTCATTTTAATTCACTGCAATAGAAACCTTTTTATGATAGTTGACTTATGACGTAGATTCAACTATTATTAGTTTCTTGTTAGTAATATGGTTTCATTTGGTGTCTGTGTATACATTTATATTGAATTTTTCAGGACACGTAGCTTACCAAATATTTAACAGTGTTAACATATATTTTGATTTGAATCTGAATATATAGGTACAAATGTTAACCATGATCATGAGTTGAGATAACAATTAAGGTTTCAATTTATTTTCAGATACTTTGACAAAATTTAATCTGTTACAAGGACGCAATCAAGGAAACAATTCTCAAGAACGGCGGAATTCTTTTAAGATGCTCTTCGAGGGTGCAAGATTCTAAGTAAAGTTAATTTTTCAAAACATATAAAAGCAAATATTTTTGTATTATTACAATATATACGTTGATTGCATTAAATAGATTTTTATATTGAATAAATATTTCATCTTATTTGAGCTTTTTTCTTGCTTATTTTCAAGGCACAATTGCTCATCACTTAGTTTGAAAATTTTGAATCTATTCATAAGAAAATGTAAACCTAAACATGAAATTAAGTAACCATATCAAATTCTAAAATGGTATCCATTATTAGTCATTATATTGTTTTAAATGTGAAATAATTGGGCTTAATTGTATCCATTTTCATCTAACATATGCAATTGTGCCTTACAAAATACAGGTTTTTGTTTGAAGCTCTGAAACCTGATGAAGTTCCCACTGCATAACATTATTATACTGGGGTATAACACAACCACTAAAACCCATGTGTTAAACTTTTTTCAGACTTCTGTTAAATATTTTGGGAGGTATTTACACTTCTAATAGAGGTTTAATGTATGTCTAACAAACGTCTAAAAGACGTCTAAAAGACGTCTATTAAACGTCTAAAAGACGTCTACTAGACGTCTAATAAACGTCTAAAAGACGTCTAATAAATGTCTAAAAGACGTCTAATATACGTCTACCTTTAGACGTCTAATAGACGTCTAGGCTTAGACGTCTTTCTAGTCCCACAGATTAGACTATATTTAGACGTCTAGGCTAGACGTCTATTAGACGTCTATAGACGTCTATGTGCCTGCTGGGCTGGTTCATCTTGTGGTGCCAACCTTCCGGTTGTTGTTGGTCCTGTGGGTGGTGTTGTCGTAGTGGTTCCAGGTTTGGAATCTTCATGGGACGCCTATCCACTGCGATGTGACGTAGTCCATGTACTTAGTGATCTGCTCACCGCCAGGACTCACAACCATAGCAAAGCATCTTCGTCAGCAGCAACAGGAACAAGAGCTAGACCCTTGCTCCTCTTCACACTGAACATATCTGGCGCAAGCATTAGAAACGTCCTATATGATCCTAAAGATTTTTGTGCCCGTTACTCACGATCTACTTTTTCAAATGAGTGTCATCGTCGGTCGAAGTGCATGAGTCAAATCGCCTTCTCTTAATTTATTGGTTGAATATATATTCTGCAAGTTCATTGGTTCATAATGATTGGACGTCGTGACAATAAACTAAGTAGCCGAATGCCAAGAGTTACGCCATTATGACAGGGCATATTATCCGCTAGACGGGTAAAAGGCGTGAAAATACAAAAGATATAATTGGAGACTATTAAATTAAGAATTGAAATCGAATGCGATGGGATTACATAATGACCACCTGTTTGTCATAAAAAATAAGACTAGTTAAACAAGTCTGATTGTTGTGACAACATTTGGCAGACGTCGTAATTGGGGTAAACATGCTATAACTCTACAAATGATAATGCATGAAAAAGGTCTTAGTTATGGCAGTGCATGGTACATACTCAATATCCAGTTGCATATGTCCAAAGTGTCACCACGCTTGGTTCCTCGCTTACTGACTCCATTGCAAAAACGGAATCGAAGGGACATGTCACGGTAGGCATTGGAGCTTCTGGAACAAGACGTAGAGGATTTCTTCAAACGTCTTGTTACAATGGATGAATGCTGGGTCTATCAATATGATCCTAAGACAAAAGAGATAAGCAAAGAGTGGAAGCATGCTACGTCACCACCTCCCAAAAAGGCCAAAGTACAAAAGCCTGCAGGCACAGGGGCGTGTATCGCTTAGAAATAGCTTTAGAAAGACATATAGACCCTACCCTACTACTATATAAAAGGAAAGGGATGTAACGACCAAACCACCCCATGCTCGAACAAAGTCAGTTTTCGCATCCAAAATAATTTTTCTGGACAAATTGTTCACAACGATTCGAAAGCTAAATGATTTCCCTACAAAACGAGCTATGGATTGTCAAAATCGGGTAATTATTTCAAAAGTTACATGCAACGACGTCCCGAAAATCGCTACCGCCAGATTTTCAGGCCAAAATCCCCACTCACGGAAAACAGCAAAAACTCACCGTTTAATATCGTTTATTGATTCCAGCAATGTTGACAACACCAATGGAGAGCTCGATTCGATCGGCGACATCGAACTACATGTTCACAATATGAAAACAGCACCTAATTATTATTTCTACGAGTGCTAGCATACATTTTATCAAAAATCATCTGCTTTGCTGTTGTCTTGTCTGCCATAACAGTGGCCTTGACATTCATTTGACCTCGTAGCCGCAGCAAATTAGCAACTGAGCGAACTCCGAACTCTGATCGAACTCCTCACACTCCTTTCAACACCATGTTTGTAAACATCACAACGTGGTCGAAAAAAGTTTCGGATTTATAGACGTGTCCACCTTACCACAAGCAAATGGAGCTGTTGTGTTTTGGAAATTAGTCACATATAGTAATTTAAGAGAGCCTTTTTTAGGAGTTTAAATTTTTATGTCTGAATCCGCAAAGGAAAAAACGATTCTCCAACTCCAGGCGCTTCGAATCACTTCTCTCCGCTGCTGGCAGTGCTGGGAATAATTAATGGACCGATGCCTTCAATTTACCAAGCCTCCATCAGGTAAGCATCGGCGTATACGATGTTTTCATTATATTTTTTTCTTTAATTGCCATCATTCTATCATTTTAACATCAATTTATTATTTTACTTTAGTGATTGTTTAAACATCTCTAAAATGTTATTTATAGATCTAATTGCTTTGCCAATATTCCAACGAAAAAAACCCAATAAGACAAGCTTAATTGATTATTGATTTTAGATGAAAGTGCCATGTTTTTAAACATATGACAATAATACCAACTTTATCGATTAGGTATGCACGCCTTTTGAAAATTTGAAGGTGCTATATCTGTATATGATTATAAAAAATATATATGTGAAACTAGAATAGGTAAATGATTAGTTAAATTAAGTTTGAAACCATTTTAACAAAAGTCTAAGTCATGATTTTTATTTTGGATTTCAGAGGAAGGCATGTCACAGACATAAACAGTAAGTATTTGATTGAGAATTTATGTCATTTTAATGATCTGGTTAGCAATTTGATATAACACCATCAAATGTATTTACCAGCACTTCTATTTCTAAGCTGCTCAATATTTGATTTTTATTCAAGACTGTTAAAATACCTGAATTATTCCCATTTTGTAATATCATATTTATACATGTAGATAATTTAAAGATTGAGCCTTCCGTATTACACTTACAAACTGATGGTGACAGCTGGTTAATAGCCTTCTGGCTTTTTGTAATAAATATCTAATATATGATCATGATATTAAACTATGTTCTGAATTTACTGACAAACATTGTGAAATACAATATATTTAAAATGAAACAACAGGAGAAAATCCCAAATTTTAAACATATTAAAGAGGATATTAAAACTGCATATTTTGTTCCCCGATTTAACGCCTACACAAACTGTAAATATGATAGCTTTATGAATTTCTGGTCAATTTGTGATACTCTTGTCTGAAGTATTAGATTAGTTTTTAATTATTACTATTTTCAACCTACTGTTGGAATTGATTTTGAATATAAGATTGCCTATCCATTATATCTTGTATACATTAATGAAATATTACTTGTGTAAAATTTGTTTATGTTGGGAACTGTTATTCTAATATGTGTTTTTTTGTATGGAGTTTTGGAAAAAAAAAAAAATATATGATCATGTACATATCTATTCATTTGGGTAAAAGTTTCTAAAGAGAGTAGCAGAGCAAGTATGGTTTTAATTTGACAAGCACAAATACATGATGTAGCCTAGAATTATCCAAAAAAATAATAATTTAAGAAATAAAAGGATGAAATGTACATTGTTTAAAATATAGAAGTGTTTTTTCAAAAAAGATTCTCTCTTTGCAGGCATGTGTCTCAATACAGGAGGAGAGAGTGGAGACACTTTTCTATCATTATTTGAAAGTTTTCAGGTAAGCACAACAGCCACAATCTAAAGATTTGGATCATTGCATGATATACTTTTTAATTTTTTTGTTAATGTATTTCAGTAGATAATGTAGAGTATTAGATATATGCCACTGAGACATGATCAAGTTGAAATATGTTTGTCAAGGTAATTTTTGTTTAGATATATTACTTAATAGTTGTGTTTACCATGAGAGAAAAGGGAAGACAATTGTCACAACAGGTTCAATGGGAGGAGAGGTAATGGAAGGGCCTAACCATGGGGGGAAATAAGGAGATAACAAGGGGGCTTTAGGGTTATTGGTTAGGTACCATGTCTTAAGCTGTTGTTAATGCTGTATGAAACTTTTTTGGTGAAAAGTGTCACTTTGTTTCTAGAGTTTGATTGAGCAATTCTGTAAAAGAGGCAAAAGAAATCCAACTTAAATTTAAAACCTATTTATTTCAGCTATCTTAAAAGCAAAATGCTGTAATCATAAATGTTTATACAACACACCTTTACCAATGTAGATTATGATTAACCAAATATTAAGTTCCATGATTGTTTGAATTATGAGAGCAACCACTTTGACTATACTTTGTTATTTTAAATGTTAGTTTGTAACATTAAATACAATTAATATAGTAGTACTTGAGGAGCTATAATGACAATGGAACAATTTTTTTTTGGCCTCATATTTAATTTGGTTCCAATTTATATTTTTCAGTTACAAGATTCAGTATCAAGAGGGGACAGTTTAATCTGGAGAATATCCTTGCTGCATACATGGAAAAGAATCACTAATACATGGACACTCTTGAAACTTTTCTGCTATTGTAACTCAATAAAATCTTCAAATAAAATAAATAAATTGACTATCAATGAATTTATTTGTGAGGATTCTTTAATATGTTTTTGTATATATACAGACATACAAGTGAGTCCCCAATTAAGAAAACAATACATTTACTTTCATCACTTATATCCAATTATATTGATTGTATTGAATTCAATTGATTCTTATTATTTGATATGTGATCATTTAGGTGCCATTAGCCTTCAAAGAACTAAAGGTGTGTTTTGTAGAGTGTAAAATAGATATTTCATATGTTTAATACCTGAATTTCTAGCCACCTATTGATAACACCTCCCTTTTCAAAGTTTTAGTTTAATACAATTAACCATGAGGAATTGTTAACACTTTGCATATCTTAGATGATCAGTAGGTTGTACTTCATAAAAGCCTTTCATGATGTTTTTATGAATATTTAAAAGGTTGAGTTGATAAATTTCAAAGGATGTTCAATACTGAATACAAATACTTTTATGACTATAATATACACATCAATAATAGGCAAGGAAAGTTTATTTTGGCATAACTTGTAATGAGTGCTTAACAGTAGGTGAAATATGGGCTACAAATCAAATCTGTCTGTTTCGTGCTGGATATATAACAGATGATGTACAAAGAATGTGTTTTTAGATTTTCAATTATAATTTCTACATCAAATATTCTATGCCAATTGAATTAAACTGCAAGCAAATAAGTGATTCAATTTCACTTTTCACCTCATCTAGCCTGACATGGGACAGTGTCCTTATATAATTTTGTGTACCAATTCCTTGACTACTAAGGATCTAAATTTATGAATTTGGTGAACTAAGAAAGGCCTCTAGGGCCACTCCTAAAGCCTATTTTCATTTTTTTCTCCTGAAGATGATAGTGAAGAAACTTGTACATTCTAATGAGGATTCTAAACTATATATTATATATCTTGTTTGTCCCTGACTAAAGTCACACAGGTCATGGCCTTATAAATATCTTCTTCTTTAATAATCTTGATAAAGCCAAGAAAGATTGAATATTTATATGCTCCATAAGCGATAGGTATAATAATACTATGGCCTAGTTATAGTAGATTTTAAAGACTGATGAGCTCCAGGGTCATGACTCTATTCTTTTAAAACTGAGAAAAATATTACAGAACTGATGTGCCTCTGAGCCTGTGAACCTTGTAAAAAGGTTGAGTGTGTATCACTGTTAAGGTTTGTGTTATTTTATCACGCTCAACTCAAATTAATTTCAGTGGGCTTAATTAATTTCTTTGAAGTGTAAAAAGGTAGAGCCTTCGATTACAATTCTAACCATTACAGACATGTTTATGAAACTAAAGAGTTTATTGCTTGCAAGGCAAACAAATTCAGAACATTTTGGGGAAAATGCCCTCATACGCAAATATTCTAAAAAATATAACTAAATCAGATTTATTGCATTTGAAACAGCAATTAAAGATACAAGTACTGTGCCAGTCTGGAGATCTGTCACTTCAGACATGCTTTTTTTTACCTTATACATAATAAAATATACTGATTACTTTAAGAATGAAATTTATTATGTTATTTATTGGACACACTGTTAATGTTTGTTCCTTTATTGGGGAGAGACTGGCCTTATTTTAGTAACTTAAATCAAATCACCTTTTCATGAGGCATAAAAATCTACCTTTCAACTGAAGTTATAAGAAAAGTTATTTTTTCAACATGATTATACATAACTGTTAATAAGTTTTAATGCAGCATGTTGTAACTTAATATGTTTTTGTTGTTTTAATCTTTTAACTATGAAAATCAAAATTGCTTCCAATAAAGAAAACTAAGGTAACCTTCCAAGCGAGGCATTGCATTTATGCCCCTAACCACCAGGGTGGTTGAACAGTATGAATTACAAAATACAAGTCATTATCAATGATTGCTATCCACATCTTTTATGATTTAAATGATCTCACTCCTGAGCCAAGCCAATATTGATAAAAATATATAATTCTGTCTGACCTCTGAAAAATAAATATCCCCTTTTTTGTCGAACACAGTTTTGATAATTTTAATCATATCACTATTGTTTGAAGAAATAAAATTAAATCACCTATCTAATTGTAACAGAGGTACTCTATAGTCTATATGGTATAATGGTTAACTTATTTTATCAAATAATGTATCTGAACTGCACATCAAATATTCAACATGGAAGTAGTTTATCTAGAATTAGGAGTTGCCTTCAAATTTGCCTTTGAGATTCAAACCTCTTTACAAATTCTTTTAATTTTTGAATATTTTCTTTTCCAATTATAAAACATAACTGAGTTTTAAAAATATATGCTTTAATTAAGAAGGATAGCGAAATCTATCAAGTTAATGTTGGTAACAGGTTAATATAATATATGCCATCACTTTTTGGAGAAAAAGATCAAGACAATATTTTTAGGTAAACCGAGTAAAAGTTGTTTATATATTCTTTAATAAAACATGAAAAATCATACTAATAAGTATATTGTGCTACATAAATTAAAAAAAAATTTTTTTGTCAATTAAAGTTTATGTTGCGATTTTCTAACGATTCGTTTGAAATTTTGACATTTGCCAGTCGAATAATTTCATATTTCTGGAACGTTTATAAAAAATTAATAGTTCGATGTCGCCGATCGAATCGAGCTCTCCATTGGTGTTGTCAACATTGCTGGAATCAATAAACGATATTAAACGGTGAGTTTTTGCTGTTTTCCGTGAGTGGGGATTTTGGCCTGAAAATCTGGCGGTAGCGATTTTCGGGACGTCGTTGCATGTAACTTTTGAAATAATTACCCGATTTTGACAATCCATAGCTCGTTTTGTAGGGAAATCATTTAGCTTTCGAATCGTTGTGAACAATGTGTCCAGAAAAATTATTTTGGATGCGAAAACTGACTTTGTTCGAGCATGGGGTGGTTTGGTCGTTACATCCCTTTCATTTTATATAGTAGTAGGGTAGGGTCTATATGTCTTTCTAAAGCTATTTCTAAGCGATACACGCCCCTGTGCCTGCAGGTAAGGTCATGGTGTCTGTTTTTCTGGGATTGTCGTGGAGTCATCTTGACGGAATATCTAGCTAAGGGTCAGACCATTACTGGAGCTTATTACTGCAACCTGTTGAGCAAGTTGCGAGATGTCATTAAACAGAAGCGCCGCGGTATGATCACGGCGATGTGGCTTTGAAATCTTACCGCATCCCCCTATTCACCCGATCTTGCACCAAGTGACTTGTTCTTGTTCCCCGAGATGAAAAATCCACTTCGCGGACGTCGTTTTTAGGAAACCAATGACATCATTCGAGAGGTGGAGGCTTGGTTTTCCAGGGGTCATCTATTCAGACGGTCTACGCAAGGTGAAGAAGCGATGGGGAAAATGTGTATCTCTGGATGGTGACTATGTAGAGAAGTCTTAAAAACATGAGAACAAAATAAAGTTTGTACCTTTGATATGTGTCTTTGATAATTGAAACTTTTTCATCTTTGAATTTGAAAAGGGATGCCCAAGTGAAATAGTAATTGCCAATGAGCTGTACCCGATGGTGGTGAATAGCCTCACACCTCAGTGGGTAGTGAAACTCATCACCAATAGCGGGTGAGTTACACAGATTGCACGTACGTTCTGTTTTAGGAATTGCTTGCCATCTGCCTTTTTCAATTGGCAGTTTGTGGTTGCTGGTTCTGAATTGTAATAATGGCATGTATATCGATTTATCAAGATAGAGATATTCCTCAAAAGCAGGTTTTCCTTAAATAATTTGTAGTAAAAACCTTTAGAGCTGGTAGTTATTTCTGATCTCCATATTTTGGTGAATTGATCTTTTAGGATTGAATTTACCATCGAAACAAGCAACGATGTCGAGCAACTAGATGGGTTATAAAAAACATATGAAAGACCGCAGTTATCGAGGATATATTTTATCGAGGATAACCAGGGGTTAAACTCTAGGGAATCTCTTAGGTTCAGTGCCATAAAAGAATACATTATATCGGAGAGCTTACGATTCGAGGAAGATGAAGATTATTTATGCCAAAAAGATAACATTCTCTTGTAGATGGTTATATACAGTGGAAACCTTCCGAACTCGCCATACAGCATAAATGAAGGCGTAGACACTCTAAGACCTGCTGCTAACTTGAGAATTTTTAATGAACCTTTTCAATAATATTCAGTTTTTCATAGCCCCACACCTCGCAACCGTAGACCATGATAGGAACAACCATAATGTCGAAAGCAGTTAGAAGGTAATCTGAAGGGATACTCATATTTCGAGCTTTCTTAAGTAATACAAACATGGCTTTTGTTGAACTTTCCGATAATTTTTGTTATGGCTTTTACAAGTCGCCTATTTCTATAAAAAATAACACCGAGGTATGTGCAATCATCAACTACAGTAATAGGAGTGTCTCCGATTGTAAAAGAAGACTTTGATCTGTTTTCAATCAGGCGGTTATAGGGGCGACTTCTATCACGTCAGGCGGAAAGCACACGCTTCAGTGTCCACGGGCCAGTTCAGGTATGAGGTGAGGTGAGATGAGTTGGTGTTTAACGCCGCTTTCGCGGCTGCTAGTATTATTGCAGGGAGAAAGCCCGCAACACCATTGTGGCTATGCATTGCGGTGAAACCTGCGAGCATCGGCTGGAACTAGCGAACCATAAAACCATACTACGCTGAATTTCAATGTAGCATTGCACCCAAACATGACTGCGTGTAGAACAGTTCTCTACCGCAGACAAAGTTGCCGAGCCCCTGGCGGGATTCGAACCACGGACCTCCTGATCCGAAGCCAAACGCGCTAACCACTGCGCTATCCCGCCCCCAGTTCAGGTATGTTCACTGGTGCTAATTAGCTAGTGTTTCGAATAAGCGTATTGAAGTTGTTTATCGGCCAATTTCGAAAATTAAGATTCAAGTCACTGGCAAATTGGAATTCATTTTAATTTCAATTATTTTATATAACTTTGAAGTTAGGAAAATGAACCAACAGGAGGTTTTTTTTGGAGGGTTTATTAGCTATAGGAATGGTAATGATTAGTGCCTCTTCTCAGGAGGAAGGAAATTTACATAATCGCCAAATGAGATTGGAGATGATAAATAGTATGTTGATTGTGTTTGGAGGTAATTTTTTAAACAATTGGTAGGAAGTAAGGTTTTGCCAAGGGGCTGTTCCTATTTCCCTATCTTTTAAATACAAATTGAAGTAATCCATTTGGACAGGTTGGTTGATGGGTTTGTTTTTGTTGTTTTGTTTTGGGATTGTGTGTGTGTGTTGTTTGTGTTAGGGAAATGATTGTGGGTTGTTTTTGTTGCTGTTAGCGTTTTCAACTTGCTCTACAAGAGCATTTGCTTCAACGTTAGGTGTGGTGTAATGGTGTCTTCCCTGGAAGTAGACATTTGTTATTACAGTTAAAATCCTTTGATGTTGGAGGGATGTCGAAATTTGTTGTTTTAAAGGATTAACTTTCTGGGTTATACTAAAATCTGAATTACCTAACGAAACAGGAGCATACTCATTTGAACACCAACTCACATTCAACATGATTGACGATGATGAATGCTCAGTTTAATTTTAATTGACAAAATTAAATATATTGATTGATTGACATTGATTTATTGAACATCAGCTCAAATTTTGGATATATAATACGATGGTCGGAAAGTATTTCATCACTTCCAAAATGGCAAACCAGCAATTAGAAAACAAATTCCTTCCAACTTCAAGAGGTGGCAGATACCTCTGTATAGATGGGTTCATGTTCAGAACGAACCGAAAGAGGAATGCTGTTAACTGGATATCCTGGAGATGTTTACAGCAAGACTGTAATGCGACAGTCTCCACCGTCGATGATATATAGTCACGAAACAACCTGGAGTACATAACCACGAACGAATCTACAATGGCATACAGGTAAATATATAGAATGGTTGTTTAATAATAATACTTTACAAATAAAATTAATTCCTTTAACATCATGAAGCATCATTATTTAATGCTGTAAGTTTATATAGTGATGTATTTAACACAGTATTTATAATATTTTATATATTCTCTATAGCAACATGATTTCTCTTTTAGAATTAGACCATCAAATTGTCGCCAAGAATGCTGCCATCACCGTCTTCCCCACCTCTGAATGGAAAGGCTGTAAACCTTTAGTTATGTCCATCCTACAAAATTGTCTTATTTGTTTATGAAAATAATAAGTTATCAATTGGTAAATTGATAACAACATTTGCTGACGTGTTATTACATGTTGTTATGTCGTGTTGTTATTTTGTTTTGTCATAAATAAATACAATAATATTCTGTATAGTCTTGTGTTACAATTTCGTTTTATTTCCACTTGCGAATTTGGTGTTACCCGCATGCTTATAATCACAGATTAAGCCCATTGTTCCCAAAGTGCAGTCTACTAGAAAATCCCCACCTGCCGCCCTTATTTGTTGTTATAAACATCACAAATGTCTACATCGAGGTGATAAACCGGTGTAATCATCTATAGATGGGAGTTTGCTTCTGCGTTTGCCGCAACGGATGACTCGGAGCTTATTCCAAACTTGTTTTGAGTTGGTCTTACCATTAAGCCCCTCCCAGAAGTTCTCCTAATGTCGTTTTTTTGTTCCTTTAATGAGTGTTTGTATCTTGTTTTTAGTTGTTTTGCATGTGAGAGGTACGAAATGTCGCGTTTTGGTTTGTTGAAAGCCGATTTGCGGGGTGTACGTGATTTTTTATTTTATTTTTGTTTCCTCAGTCCACCATGGGATTGAGGTTTTGGATATTTTTGGAGGTGTAAATGGTACAGAATGTTATGCAGCGTTGATGATAGCTTTAGTGAAAATATCATAAAAGGTTTGGAAACTTTTATTTTCATGGTCTGCTTGTTTTAAATGTTCGCAGTCAGCCTAGTTGTATGAAAATTTAGGATTTTGGGGGACATTTTGAACCTGAGTTTTATTTGGAAATGAGTGGTTTAATGTGATGGATATAGGGAAATGACCACTTCCTAACAGATCATCAAAGATCGCCCTTTCGATCTGGCTAGCGATGTCCGGAGTGCTGATCGTTAAATCGATTGAGGACAAACCTTGATGCCCCAATTAGGGACCTAATTACGGTAGTCTGATTATGGAGAACATATATAGTCATTAGTTATGATCCAGTCAGTAACCGCTGCATCGGCAGTATCGACGATGCCCACTATTACGTGTAATAGTTATGGGTTGTGTCTCAAGGTTTGGAGTGTTTGCCAGGAAGGTGTTATAAGTTACGTGTTCCTGGACTAAAATTGCTAAACCTAGCTCAAAGTGAGCGACCGGGATTGGTCTTTGACCGTTTTGTCTAAGCGTTGCAGTAAAAGCTTATATTGAAAATATATATGAAGAGAATTTGACATTGAATTAAATTTGAATTAAATTTGACATGAGACTGATGACATAATGTTAAGCAAGCTTTCTCGCTGCGACTCTTTTGGATTTGAATACTAAAGTTGGCAACTCATTGGAAAGATTGGTAAAACCACGAAGACAGGAAAGTAACTATCCCTTAAGAGGTGTTGCTTGATGACGGAACAGTTATCACCGATACTAAAGCGGTATTGGATCACTGGAGAACTGATTTTGAAAATCTGTACGCATGCAGGAGGCGACAACTCTGACCAAAACGACGAAAACCACCTTAAAGAGCCACTCCGTGAGTTGTTGAGTCAAATATGCCAAACTTAATCAATGGTGTCATTTAATCGCGAAGTATCGACTGCCACCAAAAAGAAGCATTTGAAAGCTTATTTGTTTTTTGACAGTGACAATATAAAGGTAGAACGTCGCAATTGTGATCTAAAACCGGACAGTGGCACGCATCTAATAGTCAAACGTAATTTTGGATACTTATTAAAACAGTCACGAGGGCAGTTAGGAGTCGATAGTGTTTGTAAGGTTTTATAACTAGTATCAATGTATATTGGACGTGCTATCTACACCTCTGTGCATTTATAAGGCTGTTTTTAGATTTTCATGAAAAACCAGTATTTGTCATATATATGTCTTTTGGACATGAAAAATTAAGACTATTTGATTTTATATCATCACATATGACATTTAGGTTCGTATCAAAGGTAATTATGTTATGAAAAACACGAAGTGGCTCTTTAATGAAGTGTTGCACGACCTAGAAGATCTACGTTTAGCTAGCGGTACTGAGGCGCTTAACGGGCCTATCACACGTGAAGAAGTTACGAAAGCCGTGCACAAAGCTAAAAATGGAAAAGCAGCCGTTATTGATAATTTGCCAGAGGAAGTATTGAATAATGAAAACTGTGTCGACATTCTCTACCGAATTTTTTACTTATTGCTTTGAAAATGGAGTTACACCGAACAGTTAGACCGAACCAATTATCAACCCAATCGTCAACAGCGATTCAAATCTGCGCAAACCGTTATCCTATTGTGGAATTTCTCTTCCATGTAAGATCTACTGTGACATTCTCAATCAACGGATATCCAAGTGGTTGGACACTAGCAATTTGATATCTGATACTCAAAACGGATTCAAGAAGGGGAGAAATCATATCATTTCTGCTCTCTATATACAGTTTCAAGGGCAAGGTAGGACTCGAAAAAACAACACTTTTACATGTTTTATTGACTTGAAAAAGGTTTTTGTTAATATTGATAGAAATTGTCTGTGGTTAAAGTTATTGAAAGCGGGAATCAACGGGGAAATGTTTTCGTCAATCCAGTCGATGTATCAAGACACAACAAGTGCTGTTAGAGTGCATGGGAACCTGACGTCATTCTTCAAGGTGAATATAGGAGTGAAGCAAGGCTGTCTCATATCTCCATCATTATTTTCGATATATATCAATGACTTAGCAAATGAGATCGAGAGTTTAAATGAAGGAGTAGCAGTCAATGATATGTTTGTTTCTATTTTATTATATGCAGATGATATAGGTTTAATTGCCCCTACAGAAAAGTTACAGAAAATGCTTGACTGTGTGACCAACTGGTGTAGAAAATGGCGTCTGAGTATTAATGAGGACAAAACCAAATTGTGCATTTTTGAAAGGACGGCTTTACTCGTTCAGATGTGGATTTCCAGTGTTGCAGTTATAGTCTCACTTACGTAGAATCCGACAAGTATTTAGGTATTTGGTTCAATGAACACTTGGATATGAAGTATGCTGTGAGAGAATTAGCGAAGAGTGCGCATAGAAAGTTAGACATCCATATTACTGAGACTCCTAGAACGGCAATAAGAGAAACGAAGAGACGCTTGATGAGACTGGATGAAGAATTCCATTTATGGAATGATAAGAAGAATGCCAATGAAAATAAGTTAAGAACATACAGATTATTCAAGAAAGATCGCCAACCAGAGTTATACTTGAAGACCATAGTTAACAGAAACACAAGAAGAAACCTCTACATGTTGAAAAAGGACGATACAACAAGCCCCCTGCCTGAGAAAATTTTCCCTTTCTGCCCACATATAGAGAATGAAGTTCACTTCCTTTTAAATTGCCATATGAACCGTGATTTGAGACTCAAGTTTTTATCTTTGTTAAATATTACCGCTTGCGAGTTGCACCTTCTAAATGCTTTTATGTCATCAGATCCATTTTCCTTAGCTATTTTAGCCACTTCTATTAATGACATGTTTATAAGGAAAAATTTATTTTCTTAAATGGTTACAACTATTTAACTTTCTATATCAAATTTTATAGTTTTGCTATATTATTTTGTCCCTTTTATCCGCCCTAAACTTTATAGTGTCTCATAAGCCTTTTATGGCTTGATGTATGTATAATTTTACCAATATACCAATGTCTTTTTTTATGTGTGTACATACATGTGACACTCTAATAACTTATATCTGATGTAAATAATTCTATTAATGTTTTTCCACGTGACTCTAATATTTCAATGTAATCCACTACTGTACTTTAGGTCATATGGCCTTACATTACTGAATAAAGCTTCTATCTTCTATATCTGTCTGTCTACGTTTAATTTTAAGTTTAATGTTAAGTTACAGAATGTATAGGGAATAGTTTTTCACATACTGAGAGGGGTGATTACTACAGTCTAGACTAGTACTGAATTATGGAAAGAGAGATTGGATTGGGAATCTCGAAAAGGTGCAACCGAGAATAGAATTCTTTAGCCGTTTTAGCACTAAAATAACGGTAAGTCACTGGTAATGGTTTGTACTGTCTAGATAAAGGTCACTGTGTTCTGCCACCGGTCGAAAAAATTTCAACGTCTAAACCAACATGCTTTAGATAGCCTTATCAATGAAGCGATCAATGTGTGAGGTAGTAAATGAGCCAGGTGTGCTATCTATCTCTCTACACGTCACCAGACCAGATGGAGGGTATGCTGGTGTTGGGTGTCTGCCTGCTGCTGGTGGTGGCGCTGGCAGACCAGGAGCTGCTATCTAACCCTGGCCTGGAGCTTGACCAGTTCCACAAGGGCTCCGGGGGATGGTACTGTTCCGCCTGCAAGGCATCATGGAGCTCAGATGCCTTCTCTGGATCACACAGTGTCAGCGTGACCAACAGGCTTGTCACTTGGTCTTTCTCGCCATTCGAGATTAGAAGCCATGGTTTTCAGCAAAAGAGTTTGAAAATCTGGAACGTTTTTTGTGTAATGAAATCCGCTAGGTTTTCGACAGGGAATGTTTAGATCAGTTCCATCATGACATGTCTTTGCTTTTTAGTAATTGTGAGAAGTATTACATATTGAAATCCTGTACGAGATTGCACAAGTGTATAATAAGTGATTATTCATGTAAAGGGTCAACTGGAGATACTATATACATATGTACACACATCATTTTTGTAATTTGCTTTTACATGTACACACATACACATATATTCTAAAAATGTATTTATTTATCTATTGAGTTATACCATGATTGTGTTACAGACACACCGAATGGTCAGGAATCAGCCAGAAAGTGAGCGTCCTGTCGAACAAGAACTACTTCTTCAACTCTAGAGTGAAACTCCTCAACACTCACGCTGGTGCCATGTACACTAAACTGACTGTCTTGGCGAAACTCTACTCTCATCAAGGTATACTCTTGTACTATCAGCAATCAGACCTTAATATTGCCTTAATTGTAACTAGTATAAGAAAACAACCAGTAAAACAAATGATACTGTATTTGTGTCAATTGGATTGTTTTTATTGAATATATATCTTTCTTGACAATGTGCTCTCTATGTTACCAGTCGTGTTGAAGCACCTGTTTGTGAGTGAACTGCGCTTCATGGAAGCTGACGAATGGGTAGTGGCGGGCGGGGACTTCACTACCTTGCCAGGTACGTAAGTCTTTCCTAGCTCAGTAGAAAATTCAACTGATGTAAGTGTCCTACTCACGGGAGATAAAACAACTTTACAGATGATAAAATTAAAATATTCGATTGCGAAATTGTCACTTATTGACTCTTAAAAATAAACACAGATAGTAGGGTCTTTGTATTTTGGCCTCAGGTATCGTTAGGTGTTTTTTAAACAAAGAAATGATGATGAAAATGAAAAGAGAAGGTAAACTCAAACACCGGTGTTTCTTCTATTCTTGTCGAATCTTACATGGTATTACACGATAAAGGTCTGCCTCCAGTAATCTATTTCCGGTCAAATCATTAACTTCCTCAAGGTTTTGGTCACACGGATGTGGGTTTTCGGTCGTCCTTGTTGTCTATCATATTTGACGCCAATAGCAAGCTGACGGGATCTACAGGTGAAAGATTTTGCAGGTACGGACGCGGTGGAGGTGAGTATACGAGTGAGTGACACCGATGTGAACTACGTGATGGACGCCGCCACTCTTCAGGAGGTCCCTCCTCTGCCCGACGACTGGAGGAGTCAGGCCAATGCTACCATAGACTCCGTCAGGAAGGCAGACATGATTATCAGGTAACGTTATCATTCCTTATTTATCCCCGGGAGCGATGTTACAATTTATGTCACTGTTGTACTATTCTAAAACTAAAATGAATAAAACATGAATGAAATGAAAGTTAACCTAGTCTTAACCATAATAAGCCTTTATCAATAAGCGGTTTTATCGGTTTCCATGGTTTGTTTACGTATTATGTCAAAGGATAACAGTGCGGTGTTTTTGATTAAACCTTGATTAAACGTATTGAGCGGTTACAAAAGTGAAAGGAGGGCACGATTATTCTAAAATTAAAAGATTAAATTCCAATCAGTTGCAAATACTGACACCTTTATTTGTCAAAATCCTTCAACGTTTCAAAGCTTGTTAATTTAAGAGTTACAAATGTGGTCAATCCGTCGGAAACGGTTTGAAATTTTTCAATTGAGATCACTGTATTTATCTAAAATCTTCTGTCTGCATTACCCTTTCTGTCTGCATTACCCTTTCTGTCTGCATTAACCTTTCTGTTTGCATTACCCTTTCTGTCTGCATTACCCTTTCTGTCTGCATTAACCTTTCTGTTTGCATTACCCTTTCTGTCTGCATTACCTTTTATGTGTGCATTACCCTTTCTGTCTGCTGTAACCTTTCTGTCTGATGTACCCCTAGTGTTCGCTGTACCCTTTCTGTCTGCATTACCCTTTCTGTCTGCATTACCCTTTTTGTCTGCTGTATCCTTTTTGTATGCTGTACCCCTACTGTCCGCTGTACACTTTCTGTCTGCATTACCCTTCCTGTCTGCTGTACCCTTTCTTTCTGTTTTTCCCTTTCTTTCTGCTGTACCCCCTACTGTGCGCTGTACACTTTCTGTCTGCTGTACACTGTCTGCATTACCCTTTCTATCTGTACTACCCTTTCTGTCTGCAGTACACTTTCTGTCTGCACAACCTTCTATGTCTGCAGTACCCTTTCTGTCTGCAGTACACTTTTTGTCTGCATGTAAACTTTCTGTCTGCAGTCCCATTTTTGTCTGATGTACACTTCTGTCTGCATTAATCTTTCTGTCTGCATTAATATTTCAGTCTGCAATACCCTTTCTGTCTGCATTAATCTTTCAGTCTGCAGTACACTTCTGTCTGCATTAATCTTTCTGTCTGCATTAATCTTTCAGTCTGCATTAATCTGTCAGTCTGCATTAATCTTTCAGTCTGCATTAAACTTTCTGTCTGCATTAATCATTCAGTCTGCATTACCCTTTCTGTCTGCATTAATCTTTCAGTCTGCATTACCCTTTCTGTCTGCATTAATCTTTCAGTCTGCATTAATCTTTCAGTCTGCATTACCCTTTCTGTCTGCATTAATCTTTCAGTCTGCATTACCCTTTCTGTCTGCATTAATCTTTCAGTCTGCAGTACACTTCAGTCTGCATTAATCTTTCAGTCTGCATTAATCTTTCTGTCTGCATTAATCTTTCTGTCTGCATTAATCTTTCAGTCTGCATTAATCTTTCTGTCTGCATTACCCTTTCTGTCTGCATTAATCTTTCAGTCTGCAGTACACTTCTGTCTGCATTAATCTTTCTGTCTGCATTACCCTTTCTGTCTGCATTAATATTTCAGTCTGCATTACCCTTTCTGTCTGCATTAATCTTTCTGTCTGCATTAATCTTTCTGTCTGCATTAATCTTTCTGTCTGCATTAATATTTCAGTCTGCATTAATCTTTCTGTCTGCATTAATCTTTCAGTCTGCAGTACACTTACTGTCTGCATTAATCTTTCTGTCTGCATTAATCTTTCAGTCTGCATTACCCTTTCTGTCTGCATTAATCTTTCTGTCTGCATTACCCTTTCAGTCTGCATTAATCTTTCTGTCTGCATTAATCTTTCAGTCTGCATTACCCTTTCTGTCTGCATTAATCTTTCAGTCTGCAGTACACTTACTGTCTGCATTAATCTTTCAGTCTGCATTACCCTTTCTGTCTGCATTAATCTTTCTGTCTGCATTAATCTTTCAGTCTGCATTAATCTTTCTGTCTGCATTAATCTTTCAGTCTGCATTACCCTTTCTGTCTGCATTAATCTTTCAGTCTGCAGTACACTTACTGTCTGCATTAATCTTTCAGTCTGCATTACCCTTTCCGTCTGCATTAATCTTTCAGTCTGCATTAATCTTTCTGTCTGCATTAATCTTTCAGTCTGCATTACCCTTTCTGTCTGCATTACCCTTTCAGTCTGCATTAATCTTTCAGTCTGCATTACCCTTTCTGTCTGCATTACCCTTTCAGTCTGCATTAATCTTTCTGTCTGCATTAATCTTTCAGTCTGCATTACCCTTTCTGTCTGCATTAATCTTTCAGTCTGCAGTACACTTACTGTCTGCATTAATCTTTCAGTCTGCATTACCCTTTCTTTCTGCATTAATCTTTCTGTCTGCATTAATCTTTCTGTCTGCATTAATCTTTCAGTCTGCATTAATCTTTCAGTCTGCATTAATCTTTCAGTCTGCATTAATCTTTCAGTCTGCATTACCCTTTCTGTCTGCATTAATCTTTCAGTCTGCATTAATCTTTCAGTCTGCATTAATCTTTCAGTCTGCATTAATCTTTCTGTCTGCATTAATCTTTCAGTCTGCAGTACACTTACTGTTTGCAGTACACTTCTGTCTGCATTAATCTTTCTGTCTGCATTAATCTTTCAGTCTGCAATAATCTTTCAGTCTGCATTACCCTTTCAGTCTGCATTAATCTTTCAGTCTGCATTAATCTTTCAGTCTGCATTAATCTTTCAGTCTGCATTAATCTTTCAGTCTGCATTACCCTTTCTGTCTGCATTAATCTTTCAGTCTGCATTAATCTTTCAGTCTGCATTAATCTTTCAGTCTGCATTAATCTTTCAGTCTGCATTAATCTTTCAGTCTGCATTAAACTTTCTGTCTGCATTAATCTTTCAGTCAGCATTACCCTTTCTGTCTGCATTAATCTTTCAGTCTGCATTACCCTTTCTGTCTGCATTAATCTTTCAGTCTGCAGTACACTTACTGTCTGCATTAATCTTTCAGTCTGCATTACCCTTTCTGTCTGCATTAATCTTTCAGTCTGCATTAATCTTTCTGTCTGCATTAATCTTTCAGTCTGCAGTACACTTACTGTCTGCAGTACACTTTCTGTCTGCATTAACCTTTCTGTCTACATTAATCTTTCAGTCTGCATTAATCTTTCAGTCTGCATTAATCTTTCTGTCTGCATTAATCTTTCAGTCTGCATTACCCTTTCTGTCTGCAATAATCTTTCAGTCTGCAGTACACTTCTGTCTGCATTAATCTTTCTGTCTGCATTAATCTTTCAGTCTGCATTACCCTTTCTGTCTGCATTAATCTTTCTGTCTGCATTAATCTTTCTGTCTGCATTAATCTTTCAGTCTGCAGTACACTTCTGTCTGCATTAATCTTTCTGTCTGCATTAATCTTTCAGTCTGCATTAATCTTTCTGTCTGCATTAATCTTTCAGTCTGCATTACCCTTTCTGTCTGCATTAATCTTTCAGTCTGCATTAATCTTTCTGTCTGCATTACCCTTTCTGTCTGCATTAATCTTTCAGTCTGCATTAATCTTTCTGTCTGCATTAATCTTTCTGTCTGCATTACCCTTTCTGTCTGCATTAATCTTTCAGTCTGCAGTACACTTCTGTCTGCATTAATCTTTCTGTCTGCATTAATCTTTCAGTCTGCATTAATCTTTCAGTCTGCATTAATCTTTCAGTCTGCAGTACACTTCTGTCTGCATTAATCTTTCTGTCTGCATTACCCTTTCTGTCTGCATTAATCTTTCAGTCTGCAGTACACTTCTGTCTGCATTAATCTTTCAGTCTGCATTAATCTTTCTGTCTGCATTAATCTTTCAGTCTGCATTAATCTTTCAGTCTGCATTAATCTTTCAGTCTGCATTACCCTTTCTGTCTGCATTAATCTTTCAGTCTGCAGTACACTTCTGTCTGCATTAATCTTTCAGTCTGCATTAATCTTTCAGTCTGCATTACCCTTTCTGTCTGCATTAATCTTTCAGTCTGCATTAATCTTTCAGTCTGCATTAATCTTTCAGTCTGCATTAATCTTTCTGTCTGCATTAATCTTTCAGTCTGCATTAATCTTTCAGTCTGCATTAATCTTTCAGTCTGCATTAATCTTTCTGTCTGCATTAATCTTTCAGTCTGCATTACCCTTTCTGTCTGCATTAATCTTTCAGTCTGCATTACCCTTTCTGTCTGCATTAATCTTTCAGTCTGCAGTACACTTACTGTCTGCATTAATCTTTCAGTCTGCATTACCCTTTCTGTCTGCATTAATCTTTCAGTCTGCATTAATCTTTCTGTCTGCATTAATCTTTCAGCCTGCAGTACACTTACTGTCTGCAGTACACTTTCTGTCTGCATTAACCTTTCTGTCTGCATTAATCTTTCAGTCTGCATTAATCTTTCAGTCTGCATTAATCTTTCTGTCTGCATTAATCTTTCAGTCTGCATTAATCTTTCAGTCTGCATTACCCTTTCTGTCTGCATTAATCTTTCAGTCTGCAGTACACTTTCTGTCTGCATTAACCTTTCTGCCTGCATTAATCTTTCAGTCTGCAGTACACTTACTGTTTGCAGTACACTTTCTGTCTGCATTAACCTTTCTGTCTGCAGTACACTTTCTGTCTCTACTACCCTTCTTTCTGCTGTACCCTTTCTGTCTGCATTAATCTTTCAGTCTGCAGTACACTTACTGTCTGCATTAATCTTTCAGTCTGCATTACCCTTTCTGTCTGCATTAATCTTTCAGTCTGCATTAATCTTTCTGTCTGCATTAATCTTTCAGCCTGCAGTACACTTACTGTCTGCAGTACACTTTCTGTCTGCATTAACCTTTCTGTCTGCATTAATCTTTCAGTCTGCATTAATCTTTCAGTCTGCATTAATCTTTCTGTCTGCATTAATCTTTCAGTCTGCATTAATCTTTCAGTCTGCATTACCCTTTCTGTCTGCATTAATCTTTCAGTCTGCAGTACACTTTCTGTCTGCATTAACCTTTCTGCCTGCATTAATCTTTCAGTCTGCAGTACACTTACTGTTTGCAGTACACTTTCTGTCTGCATTAACCTTTCTGTCTGCAGTACACTTTCTGTCTCTACTACCCTTCTTTCTGCTGTACCCTTTCTGTCTGCTTTACCCTTTCTCTCTGCAGTACAATTTCTGTCTGCTTTCGGCAAACTAATACCTAAAGTACACTGTCTGCATTATGATATCAGCATACCTAAAGTAGACTGTCTGCATCATAATATCGACATATTTAAAGTACACTATCTGCATTATGATAACTGCATACCAATTCTTAAAGTACACTCTCTGCATTATAATACGAGCTCACTGGTGTGTTACAGGATTTCTGGAGATAAAACCGCAATGAAAGATCTCACTGTCACGGTAATAATCCCTTTCCAGTGTGAAAATTAACTAGACTTTGAAATCATAGTGTCATACATAGATATCTTGATACCCTTTCTGTAAATACTAATGTAACATATCCGACATCATTTTGTTATTATCACTGTCACTGAACGTAAGGAGATTTAAATGATTTCAGCACTTTGTTCGCTTACAAGCCAAACAAGACGACTTTCCTTCAGATTAGATAAAGGGTATATGAAATAGGATTATTGTCTTTATGGCGGATTTCAGAAACAGCTAAAAACGGAAAATTCAAATTCTAAAACATTTCATACATTGAGCAGGTTTCTTTAGAACGATCTATCAGAAATGGTAACTAGGACTTAAAAACAAAGATTTTTACCACCAATTATGCCTTTTGAGTGTTGATTTTTTCCTTGCTTGCAAACACGTCTGACATCATTTTGCATTTTGGGGAACCTTTTGAATGGCACTCATAAATGATCATTTCATTAATCACTTCGGTCAAATTTTTTGAAAATAATACTAATCGTGATAGTTAATATAGAGTTAAGTGTATGCACACGTGGTATTCTTAACACAGGTTAACCAGCTGAATCACGAGTTCGGGTTCGGAACGTGCGTGAATACCATGATCTTTGAGAAAGTTGAACACAAAGCGTACCGAAACTTCTTCTACAAGAACTTCGAATGGGGAGTTTTAGAAAATAAACTCAAATGGGGAATCGCTGAAAGGACTGAGGTAAGGTGGCCATAATTCTGATAAGGGTAAAGAATAACAAGGACGCAGTCCATGTCAGTGTATTTGTAACACATGTAGTGACTCTTCGAGTAGCACTGGCGTTATCGATTGAACAAAGTTATCTGGCGATAGAAGAAATGGGTCTGAACGTATTTTATTTGTGGCTACTGATATCTTGGTTACACCTCGACAGGGTCATCCGGACTATGAGGATGCAATGAAAGCGATTGATGCAATGGAACATAAGTGAGTATCTTGTATGATAAAGTCACAAGACTTATATTCATCTTTAAAACCCACTTGTATTAGCGTTTCATAAAAAGAATTTAATCAGTTAAGTGAGGTCACGGAACCTTTTCGTTCATATTGAGTATCGAGAGTTCGATAACACTTGCCCTCAAACATCCTGGAAAATCGCTCCTTACTATAAACGTAGGAACCGTTTTGTACAAAATTAATTTCTGTGAAAGAAAACATTTACTGAGAACCTCAGTTGGTTGATATGATAAATCTTAGCTATTAGACATTTTGGATAACCATGTATGATTTATCCTAGGGTATTTACTTATCAGTATAAAGTTGCGCGCGCACAACGTTTTCTGGGACGTCGAGAAACATGTACCCACTTGGCAGACAGGGGTCAAAGGTCAGGCGCTGAAGACGCAGATGGAGAGACGGTTACAAGACATAGTGCCGAGGACACGGGGAAAGTGAGTCGTGTAGTTCCCTGGTGTTACCAATGATACCAATGGTCCATGACTATATTTATAACATTTTGATCACACTATATTTAAAGCAAACCTGGACAATATTACCATGAAGCTAGATTTTAGTAACATCCTTACCATGATGTATAAACATTATGATTTACTCGCCTTACCTCTGTAGACCCTCGAAAAAATTAATAGTGACACATTGCCAATATGTATATTACGTATTAAGTGAAGACGTTTACACGATCAACATTATCCGCTACCGAGACTAACATAATGTTGTGTGTTATGGTGAGGGTTCTACACTGGGATGTGAACAACGAAAACTTACACGGACACTTCTACGAGATTGGCACTGGGGACGCTAACGTTACAAACTGGATGTTCCAACAGATACACAAACTGGACCCCCAAGTGAAACTCTTCCTTAACGACTTTGATGTGGTCAATGGTGGACACTCAACTGAGGTGGGTTCGGGTCAAACATTTGGTCTCCTTTTTTTTCTGAAGCCCTTTGCTAGTCATGTTGGCTTGTTAGGTTAATTCACGTCTGTCTATTACAGGATTCCTTTGTAAAACAAATTGATAATTATCCTAAGTAAACAATTCCTAAGCAGGATCATCCTATTGTTGTCTATTAAACATTGTCAAAGGGGCTCTGAGTGTACCTGAGCTATAATTCAACTTAAATAGCTTTGCTACACAAAGCGAATTTGAACAAACACAGAATGAATAGTAAAACTCTTCCAGATGATAGTTTAAAAATATCAATAGAAAAATGTTACATTTAGGCCTACTACAATGAGGCAATGAAAATGAAGAACACGCCGAAGGTACCACTGTACGGACTGGGTATACAAAGTCATCTCAGGCTTCCAATCGACATATCCCTTATTAAGGTAAATATTCAAAACCTTCAAGTTTGAAATAGTTTCAACTAAGTAGTTGGAAATATGAAGTGTTCACAGTTTTAATATCTTTAAAGTAAGTTCTTTTTAGATAAATTGGATTATGTATTTCCCGTTAGATATCATAATTGGTATCTTCATTAGTCAAGCCCATATACTGTTTTGAAAATAGTGAACTGAAATAGAGAGTCAGTTTCATATTTAAACCTTTTCTATTATAACTTATTTTCACAAAAATACATATAACACAACAAAATAATTTTCTAGCACTTATGGATAATTTTCATCGATTTATCCAAGGGTCAGCGGAATTTATTTTCGGTTACGTTCCACACAACTGACACATGTCAGAAACCACTATTATATGTTCCACACAACTGACACACGTCAGAAATAACCATGATATGTTCCACACAACTGACAAATGTCAGACACCACTATTATATGTTCACGCAACTGACACACGTCAGAAATAACCATGATATGTTCAACACAACTGACACACGTCAGAAATAACAATGATATGTTCCACACAACTGACACAGCCAGAAACCACTATTATATGTTCCACACAACTGACACACGTCAGAAATAACAATGATATGTTCCACACAACTGACACAGAGAGAAACCAATATTATATGTTCCACACAACTGACACATGTCAGAAACCACTTTTATATGTTCAACACAACTGACACATCAGAAACAACCATGGTATGTTCCACACAACTGACACATGTCAGACACCACTATTATATGTTCCACACAACTGACACACGTCAGAAATAACAATGATATGTTCCACACAACTGAAACAGAGAGAAACCAATATTATATGTTCCACACAACTGACACATGTCAGAAACCACTATTATATGTTCAACACAACTGACACATCAGAAACAACCATGGTATGTTCCACACAACTGACACAGCCAGAAACCACTATTATATGTCCCACACAACTGACACATGTCTGAAACCACCCTTGTATGTGCCACACAACTGACACAGCCAGAAATCACTATTATATGTTCAACACAACTGACACATGTCTGAAACCACCCTAGTATGTTCCACACAACTGACACACGTCAGAAATAACCATGATATGTTCAACACAACCGACACAGCCAGAAACCACTATTATATGTCCCACACAACTGACACATGTCAGAAACCACCCTAGTATGTTCCACACAACTGACACAGCCAGAAACCACTATTATATGTTCCACACAACTGACACATGCCAGAAACCACCAATGAATTTCGATCGGGGTCATCTCTGGAGACAATCCCTACCATGTACACGATGACTGCATGACACCGTTTTCTTGATAAACAGTTTTCTAAGGACGTTCATGGTTATCAATAAAATTGAGTTTTTTTTTAGAAGAGGAGCCCTACCTTATATGCTGCCCCTTTTTTTGACCATTTGGCTTTTTGATAATGAGAATACAGTACAATCGTTTGCGACAGTCTTGAGGAAAGTATGTCAAATATGTACAAAACCGCCCCATCACTATAACATTGCCCTCTTCAACAAATTAAAATTTCCCTCTGAATAGTTTTGCCCCCACCTCTCTTCCATTCATGCTTGAAATATACTTTTTACATTTTGAAATGCATGAAAAGAGATAATCTGTTATTTATAATAGTTATTATCTATATATCTAGTTAAATTTGGTACAGCGTTACCTGGGATGAGGTATACGTATTTACTTATATACGGTTTAATGTCATAAAATGCATTACTTCTGTACAGTAAAACGGGATAAATCTATACTGATTTTCAAGCGTACAAGCGTCCGTTAATTAGCAGTTTCTCACAGCGAGACATGCTTATGTGCGTTAATTGACGGCACGTCTTATTCCACGAGAGCCACACATGTGCGTCCGTCCTATCATATTACAATATAGCCAATTTTTGCAATCAGTTTGGTATCAATAAACGAAGATTAGCGTATCTTAAAGTGACACTGAGTATGTTTGATGATTTTTTTCTGTGGCTATCATAGAACCAAAATAGTGCTAAGTTATGTTCAAATTACCCCTCTAAAGTTGCATATATATCGCTAAAATACCCAAACTTTTATATTTTCTTGTTTTCAAAGATTTATAAATGTCAGGCTTGCAGTTCACATACATATTAATTAAATGACCTACTGAACACTACCAATCAATATTTGTCTTTGTGTCATCTGTAAATCAGTTTTTAAAATTACGTTTGAATCATTGACTCGTGCCATTGTCCGGTTTTCGATCACAAATCACGATTTTAACCTGTTTATTGTCACTATACTGAACTTTTAAGCAGTTGGATGCTGATTTTCAGACCAAACCACTCTCCTCGATAAAATAAAAAATTTATGAGGTTTGAAATATTTGACTCCTACAACATACTATGTTGCCTTTTAAATTGGAAGTTTTATTAGTCTTAATGACAGGAATCAATTAAACTGTTTTGATAGAAATTGCCAGTAATTATTCAACAATACAACACGTTTTTTAAATGAACACATTGCGTTAAGAAAGAGGATTGTAAGAAGTTTATACAGAGGCAAGATATTGGAATTTTTCATTTGAAGAGGATGATTAACACTTTACAAACACATGATGAAATGATTCGAGCCTTCATCACTTTTCTAACACTGTTAGATATATTTGATCTTTGAAACGCATTCAATTCGAATATGTAAGACTAAATGAGAACAAGCGTTATAATCTGGCATTTATCTACCTGTATAAGGAAATTACTGGTGAATAATTTTGAGGCTAGTACAAGTTCCATTTTGATTTGAACTTTCATTCTTCAGTGTATCACGTAAGACTTATGTCATTACCTATCAATCTGAAATTGATAATATTTACAGAATAAGCAAGCACATGTGTTTTATATAATCGGATAAAATGCTTCACAGACTTACACCATTATCTCTTATCAAATAATTACATACACACCTGTAATTCATGCATCTCTCTTGCATTTTTGATTCATCAAAGCACTAGGTCACTCAATTCACCTAAATGCAAGGTATTTTCTATTCGATTCAATAAAGTGAGTCTCTTTTGATTAATAAATAGTACAAGAAGAATAATGTATTTGCTAAGGTATTGATACTACTGTAAATAATCATTAAATCAGATCACATTAACGAAATATTTGAGCAACTGTAATGACCATGAAATAGCATTCCTGCAGGAAAGCATCTGTATACATTTCGCTATTTTTGTCACGTAACAATTGTAGAATAAAAGTACATATAATATCATTGGACAATATGCTTCATAGATCAACGCCCACTTTTATATGGATGCATAAGAGTCACCAGTAACCTATGCACCTCGCATGCATTAATCATGAAATACGAGGTCTATATGAAAATTATCTAGTTTTTTTACATGACGATGTATTCCTATTTTACTTCGTTTGTGTTTAAACATCGGACGGTAAACTCCGTTTTATTTACAAGGCACATTTTGATATATCATAGTTAGGGTTGATACCGCACCAACAAATTATATCGATTGGTCAATAATAATAATCTGCCTCGCCCATCATAGATCACGCCTTCATGAGAAATATCTCTCTATTCAATACTTCGATTAAATAAGTATGTTCTAAACTCTTACTTGCGTCCAATCTCTGAAATCATATGCCACTTACACGGCTAAATTATCACTTACATAGCTGGAATGCCAAACATTGAACTTGCTACAAATTGTGTATAGACATGACATTATTCTATTTTTAAATGAAAATGCTGACCAAATCGTAATGAAAGAAAATATATGTGTTTCTTTCAAAAGAGTAAACAATATGCCGCCATCAAAACACTTAAATGGAAGTTTGAAAAAAAATGTTCTGTCAGCGTAGATTCTCCCCTACTAACTACAGCATATATAGGTATGCACATCCAACCCAGTGTAGATTCTCCCCCTCTACTTACTGTGTATCAGTATGTACATCCAAACCCGTGTAAATTCTCCCCCTCTACTTGCTGTGTATCAGTATGTACATCCAACCCAGTGTAGATTCTCCCCCTCTGCTTACTGTGTATCAGTATGTACATCCAACCCAGTGTAGATTCTCCCCCTCTACTTACTGTGTATCAGTATGTACATCCAACCCAGTGTAGATTCTCCCCCTCTACTTACTGTGTATCAGTATGTACATCTAACCCAGTGTAGATTCTCCCCTACTAACTATATATAGGTATGTACATCCAACCCAGTGTAGATTCTCCCCCCCCCCCCCCCCCCCCTACGTACTGTGTATCAGTATGTACATCCAACCCAGTGTAGATTCTCCCCATCTACTTACTGTGTATCCGTATGTACATCTAACCCAGTGTAGATTCTCCCCTTCCCCCTCCCCCCTCTACTTACTGTGTATCAGTATGTACATCCAACCCAGTGTAGATTCTCCCAATCTACTTACTGTGTATCAGTATGTACATCTAACCCAGTGTAGATTCTCCCCTTCCCCCTCCCCCCTCTACTTACTGTGTATCAGTATGTACATCCAACCCAGTGTAGATTCTCCCCATCTACTTACTGTGTATCAGTATGTACATCCAACCCAGTGTAGATTCTCCCCCTCTACTTACTGTGTATCAGTATGTACATCCAACCCAGTGTAGATTCTCCCCCTCTACTTACTGTGTATCAGTATGCACATCCAAACCCGTGTAAATTCTCCCCCTCTACTTACTGTGTATCAGTATGTACATCCAACCCAGTGTAGATTCTCCCCATCTACTTACTGTGTATCAGTATGTACATCTAACCCAGTGTAGATTCTCCCCTACTAACTTTATATAGGTACGCACATCCAACCCAGTGTAGATTCTCCCCCTCTACTTACTGTGTATCAGTATGTCCATCCAACCCAGTGTAGATTCTCCCCATCTACGTACTGTGTATCAGTATGTACATCCAACCCAGTGTAGATTCTCCCCCTCTACTTACTGTGTATCAGTATGTACATCCAACCCAGTGTAGATTCTCCCCCCCCCCCCTACTTACTGTGTATCAGTATGTACATCCAACCCAGTGTAGATTCTCCCCCTCTACTTACTGTGTATCAGTATGTACATCTAACCCAGTGTAGATTCTCCCTTACTTACTGTGTACCAGTATGTAAATCCAACCCAGTGTATAGACGTAGATCCCCCCTTCCCCCTTACTTACTGTGTATCAGTATGTTCATCCAACCCAGTGTAGATCCCCCCTTCCCCCTTACTTACTGTGTATCAGTATGTAAATCCAACCCAGTGTAGATCCCCCCTTCCCCCTTACTTACTGTGTATCAGTATGTTCATCCAACCAAGGATTAAGGTCTATACATGTCTTTGATCCAACCCAGTGTAGATTCTCCCCCTCTACTTACTGTGTATCAGTATGTACATCCAACCCAGTGTAGATTCTCCCCCCCTACTTACTGTGTATCAGTATGTACATCTAACCCAGTGTAGATTCTCCCCCTCTACTTACTGTGTATCAGTATGTACATCCAAACCAGTGTAGATTCTCCCCTCTACTTACTGTGTATCAGTATGTACATTTAACCCAGTGTAGATTCTCCCCCTCTACTTACTGTGTATCAGTATGTACATCTAACCCAGTGTAGATTCTCCCCCTCTACTTACTGTGTATCAGTATGTACATCCAAACCAGTGTAGATTCTCCCCCTCTACTTACTGTGTATCAGTATGTACATCCAACCCAGTGTAGATTCTCCCCCTCTACTTACTGTGTATCAGTATGTACATCTAACCCAGTGTAGATTCTCCCCTACTAACTATATATAGGTATGTACATCAAACCCAGTGTAGATTCTCCCCCCCCCCCCCTACGTACTGTGTATCAGTATGTACATCCAACCCAGTGTAGATTCTCCCCATCTACTTACTGTGTATCCGTATGTACATCTAACCCAGTGTAGATTCTCCCCTTCCCCCTCCCCCCTCTACTTACTGTGTATCAGTATGTACATCCAACCCAGTGTAGATTCTCCCCATCTACTTACTGTGTATCAGTATGTACATCTAACCCAGTGTAGATTCTCCCCTTCCCCCTCCCCCCTCTACTTACTGTGTATCAGTATGTACATCCAACCCAGTGTAGATTCTCCACATCTACTTACTGTGTATCAGTATGTACATCCAACCCAGTGTAGATTCTCCCCCTCTACTTACTGTGTATCAGTATGTACATCCAACCCAGTGTAGATTCTCCCCCTCTACTTACTGTGTATCAGTATGCACATCCAAACCCGTGTAAATTCTCCCCCTCTACTTACTGTGTATCAGTATGTACATCCAACCCAGTGTAGATTCTTCCCATCTACTTACTGTGTATCAGTATGTACATCTAACCCAGTGTAGATTCTCCCCTACTAACTTTATATAGGTATGCACATCCAACCCAGTGTAGATTCTCCCCCTCTACTTACTGTGTATCAGTATGTCCATCCAACCCAGTGTAGATTCTCCCCATCTACGTACTGTGTATCAGTATGTACATCCAACCCAGTGTAGATTCTCCCCCTCTACTTACTGTGTATCAGTATGTACATCTAACCCAGTGTAGATTCTCCCCCTCTACTTACTGTGTATCAGTATGCACATCCAACCCAGTGTAGATTCTCCCCCTCTACTTACTGTGTATCAGTATGTCCATCCAACCCAGTGTAGATTCTCCCCCTCTACTTACTGTGTATCAGTATGTACATCCAACCCAGTGTAGATTCTCCCCCTCTACTTACTGTGTATCAGTATGTACATCCAACCCAGTGTAGATTCTCCCCCCCCCCTACTTACTGTGTATCAGTATGTACATCCAACCCAGTGTAGATTCTCCCCCTCTACTTACTGTGTATCAGTATGTACATCTAACCCAGTGTAGATTCTCCCTTACTTACTGTGTACCAGTATGTAAATCCAACCCAGTGTATAGACGTAGATCCCCCCTTCCCCCTTACTTACTGTGTATCAGTATGTTCATCCAACCCAGTGTAGATCCCCCCTTCCCCCTTACTTACTGTGTATCAGTATGTAAATCCAACCCAGTGTAGATCCCCCCTTCCCCCTTACTTACTGTGTATCAGTATGTTCATCCAACCAAGGATTAAGGTCTATACATGTCTTTGATCCAACCCAGTGTAGATTCTCCCCCTCTACTTACTGTGTATCAGTATGTACATCCAACCCAGTGTAGATTCTCCCCCCCCCCCCCCCCCCACTACTTACTGTGTATCAGTATGTACATCTAACCCAGTGTAGATTCTCCCCCTCTACTTACTGTGTATCAGTATGTACATCCAAACCAGTGTAGATTCTCCCCTCTACTTACTGTGTATCAGTATGTACATCTAACCCAGTGTAGATTCTCCCCTCTACTTACTGTGTATCAGTATGTACATCTAACCCAGTGTAGATTCTCCCCATCTACTTACTGTGTATCAGTATGTACATCTAACCCAGTGTAGAGTCTCCCCATCTACTTACTGTGTATCAGTATGTACATCCAAACCCGTGTAAATTCTCCCCCTCTACTTACTGTGTATCAGTATGTACATCTAACCCAGTGTAGATTCTCCCCTCTACTTACTGTGTATCACTATGTACATCTAACCCAGTGTAGATTCTCCCCTCTACTTACTGTGTATCAGTATGTACATCTAACCCAGTGTAGATTCTCCCCATCTACTTACTGTGTATCAGTATGTACATCTAACCCAGTGTAGATTCTCCCCCTCTACTTACTGTGTATCAGTATGTACATCCAAACCCGTGTAAATTCTCCCCCTCTACTTACTGTGTATCAGTATGTACATCTAACCCAGTGTAGATTCTCCCGTCTACTTACTGTGTATCACTATGTACATCTAACCCAGTGTAGATTCTCCCCTCTACTTACTGTGTATCAGTATGTACATCTAACCCAGTGTAGATTCTCCCCATCTACTTACTGTGTATCAGTATGTACATCTAACCCAGTGTAGATTCTCCCCTCTACTTACTGTGTATCAGTATGTACATCTAACCCAGTGTAGATTCTCCCCATCTACTTACTGTGTATCAGTATGTACATCTAACCCAGTGTAGATTCTCCCCATCTACTTACTGTGTATCAGTATGTACATCCAAACCCGTGTAAATTCTCCCCCTCTACTTACTGTGTATCAGTATGTACATCCAAACCAGTGTAGATTCTCCCCTCTACTTACTGTGTATCAGTATGTACATCTAACCCAGTGTAGATTCTCCCCCTCTACTTACTGTGTATCAGTATGTACATCTAACCCAGTGTAGATTCTCCCCATCTACTTACTGTGTATCAGTATGTACATCTAACCCAGTGTAGAGTCTCCCCATCTACTTACTGTGTATCAGTATGTACATCTAACCCAGTGTAGATTCTCCCCTCTACTTACTGTGTATCAGTATGTACATCTAACCCAGTGTAGATTCTCCCCATCTACTTACTGTGTATCAGTATGTACATCTAACCCAGTGTAGATTCTCCCCATCTACTTACTGTGTATCAGTATGTACATCCAAACCCGTGTAAATTCTCCCCCTCTACTTACTGTGTATCAGTATGTACATCTAACCCAGTGTAGATTCTCCCCTCTACTTACTGTGTATCAGTATGTACATCTAACCCAGTGTAGATTCTCCCCTCTACTTACTGTGTATCAGTATGTACATCTAACCCAGTGTAGATTCTCCCCATCTACTTACTGTGTATCAGTATGTACATCTAACCCAGTGTAGATTCTCCCCTCTACTTACTGTGTATCAGTATGTACATCTAACCCAGTGTAGATTCTCCCCATCTACTTACTGTGTATCAGTATGTACATCTAACCCAGTGTAGATTCTCCCCATCTACTTACTGTGTATCAGTATGTACATCCAAACCCGTGTAAATTCTCCCCCTCTACTTACTGTGTATCAGTATGTACATCTAACCCAGTGTAGATTCTCCCCTCTACTTACTGTGTATCAGTATGTACATCTAACCCAGTGTAGATTCTCCCCCTCTACTTACTGTGTATCAGTATGTACATCTAACCCAGTGTAGATTCTCCCCATCTACTTACTGTGTATCAGTATGTACATCCAAACCCGTGTAAATTCTCCCCCTCTACTTACTGTGTATCAGTATGTACATCCAAACCAGTGTAGATTCTCCCCTCTACTTACTGTGTATCAGTATGTACATCTAACCCAGTGTAGATTCTCCCCCTCTACTTACTGTGTATCAGTATGTACATCTAACCCAGTGTAGATTCTCCCCATCTACTTACTGTGTATCAGTATGTACATCTAACCCAGTGTAGATTCTCCCCCCCCCTTACTTACTGTGTATCAGTATGTACATCTAACCCAGTGTTGATTCTCCCCCCCCCCCTACTTACTGTGTATCAGTATGTACATCCAAACCAGTGTAGATTCTCCCCTCTACTTACTGTGTATCAGTATGTACATCTAACCCAGTGTAGATTCTCCCCCTCTACTTACTGTGTATCAGTATGTACATCCAAACCAGTGTAGATTCTCCCCTCTACTTACTGTGTATCAGTATGTACATCTAACCCAGTGTAGATTCCCCCTTACTTACTCTGTATCAGTATGTTTATCAAACCCAGAAAAAAGTCGTCTCATGAACTGTTTAATCAGCATCCCCTGTATAGTTTCGGCCCTTTTGAATATATAGAAGTATCTATATCCAAATATGTGTAGATTCTTCCCATTTAACTGCATGCATGTTAGTACATAAAACAAGAGAGAGAAGTACCCAAATATAGCTTAATATGATTATCCACATGAAACCCGGTATTGATTCGTACCATTTAGACTTTCTATTTATTTCATCATTTTTACTCTAAAGGGGCACAGATCATGTTGTTGGAGTCAAATGAGTCAAACTTCATAAATGGTGTTATTTCATTGAGAAGTAGTGATCGTTTCAGAAAATCAGAATGCTAATGCTTATCAACTCTTAATACGGACAATAAACGGGTTAATATCCCAATTTGTGATCGAAAACTGGACAGTGGCGCGCGCCAATGAATCAAACGTAATTTCGGAAAATTGTTTACATCAGATACAAAAGACAAACATTGGTTCATAGTGTTAAGTAAGTTATCTAACTAATAGACATGTTAATTGGACACATCATTTCGAAATCTGAACATTTGTAGGACCCTTTCATCGATTATCAGTGAAATCAAGAAAATATCATTATTTTGGCATTTTACAGATAAAGATGCAAGTTTAGGGGGCGATTTTGTGTTAAACCAGGTCATAAGGTAATTGGCTCTTACTAAAACCAAATTAAATAATAATGAAACATACTCTGTGTCACTTTAATATGTGAGTATTTTAAACTAGTAATAATGTTATTTCATATCAAGTTCTTATGAATTGATAACGGGTAACACTGACAATTAATCATATAAAAAGCAATATGCATACAAATCGATCCGCACGGCGTTAACAGTTAATACGGCACGTTTACCAACCCAATTACTTCTCCCCTCTTTCTGTACCAAACGACATGTATTCCGCCTATGATTTATCCAAAAATGTGATAATATATGAGTGCCCCTTATTCTTAACCCCAGTACCGCCTGGACGCGTTGGTGGCTTTGGGACTGCCAATGTGGATAACGGAGCTGGACATCAATGAGCCAAACGCTGACCACAAGGCCAACCTTCTGGAGGACGTCCTGACGCTCTACTTCAGCACTCCACAGGTGCACGGGATCATGCTCTGGGGATTCTGGGACGGCAAGATGGCTGCTCCTACTGCAGCTTTAGCTACAGGATCCAACGTAAAGGTGAGTCTGTTGTATACTTACCTTCTATTTTACTACAATTAAACCCTTTTTCGCTGTCTCTTGCCTTGTAGTTCATCATGCATCTGTATACTAATTTTAATCTTTATATTTACATTTGATTCAGTTTACAGTTTATAATACCAATTTACAGATACTTAATTTGATAATCCACAGCATTTGAGCTTTGAACGCACTATGATTCAAGAGAAAATGAAAATATACTAGCTATATAGGGAGTATGTTAATAAAAATGCAGCTTTCAGCTCTTTGTTAAAATAAATGAAGATTGAAATGGGATAAAGCGATGCCTTTTTTGCTCTTTTAAGGTCAGAGACTCAATACATCTACATTTTGTAATTCTCATTAGCCAGGGAACTTCTTCAGGGAAACTTCATTTCTAGAGTCAATGGACAGACGGAAGGTGATCATCAGAAGCTCATCTCTTTTAGGCCTGATAACCTACAGATACTCACTAGGAGAGTCTGACATGAAATTTTTTTTTTAATAAGAGTAAATGTTTCCTTTCTCACCAAAAAGATGTCTTAACATAAAAACATTTTTGCTTTTTGTGCGATCATAGATGGTTTCATGGAACGTAAATAAAACTAAGTGCAAGTCGCAGAATATTCAGACATAGTTTCATTAAGAAAGCCACAACTAAGATAGAAGAGGGGCAAACACAATGACACTGTAACATAAGTGATGTTTTATCGTTGTTCTTAACTCATCAGAAATTAAAGTGCTAGAAACGACTCTGGGTTCAAAACAGCCAGGGGATACCTGCAGCAGAAACATAACAGCAGTTTTCTGAGAAGAGACTAACATTTAACTTTTTATAAACTACTGTGTTCTAATATGTGGACTTATTCAGAGGGTGATGATATTCTGCATTACTTAATCAAATGTTTAGGAAGCTCATCGACGAAACATTTACCACTATTCCCTTTCACTAAGCTCGTGTACATTTACCTCCGGATTATTTATGTATTGTTTTCGATCACAGTTAGTGGTGTCAGATAAGACAACATGCAGACAGTGTAAATGTTGCGGCGAAGGTGAGCAAAGCAATTACATTTTCTTCTATCAAAAGCCAAATGCAGCAGGTCGGAAGTGGATCCAACTGGTGAAACACGACTGGATGACGTTACAGGAAGTGCGCTCTCTAGTGTCAGGAACTGCAACTGTTAGGGGGTTCAAGGGAGAATACTCTTTACAGTTCAAGAACAAAGGGGTTTTGATACATGAAGAAAAAGTGGTTCTTGGCACTGGCAGTTCAACTGTCTCTGCAACACTAGCAAGTTTGGGTGAGTGTAATGTGGGATTTAAGTATCAACTATTCCTAAGTGTTCTTTCGTTGATACTTTGAAAAAAGTACTGTTCATTATATAGCTGGTCTATAAGCTATCGAGTCTGCCAGTAATCACACTCCGTTCATAGCAGCTCATTTATAATAAAATTTAATAGTGGATTGAAATGACTAGATAACCGAATTTAGATCTAACCGAACCCTATGAATTCAAAACCGTGTTATGGCAATCAATGAAACTTCGACATTTGGATATCATCACCGATGTCTATATGTTTATATCTGCACGATTGTTAGCAAATGCATTTATATAATCTGGTGTCGTTTTCTCTTTTCTAGCTTTCAATTTCCAATTTACCTTTCAAAGAAGTTAACAAACTTGAAGTAAACTGATAATAAAAATCTGATTTCAGACAACACTCTGCATCTCTCAAACATCTTGGTTGGCTAGACTGAAATGAAAATGAAAACATAAATAAACCTTTTAAACATTCTGAATGTATCTATTTATTGATGTGATTCAAAGAGTGAGTGTAACTGAAAATAAGTAATCATGCATCACCCATCTGGTTCACTAGAAGTGTCAAAGTCCACAGTAAGCTGGATCAAGATGTGTTCAAGACCGAAGTCCCCTTGAGGAGAGGTACTGTTTCATCCGCCCGTACAGGTTCAGCATCTGCGTGTCGCTGTATTGAGTCATCTGTTCCTTCTGCTGCGTTTGTTGCTGCCCCTGCTGTTGCGGTGGCTGACGCCCCCAAACTGCTCCTCGACGAGGTGCCCTGTCTTCCCAATAGTCATCGTCGGGTTCCTCATAACGCCGGACCACCTGGTTTCTGTTCCTGTAGTAGCGGTCACGGAGTCGATGGAAGCGTGATATTGTTGGACTGATGCGTTGCCCACCACGTGCAAGTGGGTAATCGTCGTCGTCATCGTCGTCGTCATAATCGTATTTCTTCATCTGGCGACGTCGCTCTTGGATCATATTGCGAATACTCGACCCGTTGTTCTTCCATAAGCCCCCGTAGTAGTTGTCGTCATCATCATCATCATCGTTGCTGTCATTGTCGTCGTCATCCTGCCATATAGCATATCGCGATGATGGCCACTGGCGCTGCTGCAGCCTGTTGTTGCTCTGAGGTCGGTTCCCCCAGCCATGCGCCTGGTCTAACCCTACCACTGCCAATAGCAACAGCACTGTCTGCAAGGAAATCCTCGTACGATCAATGATTTGATTTGAAACATGTTTCAAAGATTTCTTTATTAGAAGGACAGCTATAACAATGAATGCTAAACTTTATGATGGAGTTGAAAATAAGGAGAAAATCAATGAAACCAAGTTTTTAACTTTATCTGTATATGGTAGCCGGTTTCTATAGATACTAGTTCAGCACGACCTACAGTAGACGTATTCTATCAGGCAAGTACCTCAGATGAGTACCTACAGAAAACTAGTACCTATAGAAAGCAGCTTCTAAATATACTGTTGAGCTACTACTTTAGAGAAAGTGTTTACTATATATATGGTGAAGCTTGTACTTTTGTGAAAGTGTTTACTATTTATATGGTGAAACTAGTACTTTAGAGAAAGTGTTTACTATATATATGGTGAAGCTAGTACATTAATGAAGGCGGCTACTATGGATACTGTAAAACTAGTACTTCAGAGAAAGTGTTTACTTTATATATGGTGAAGCTAGTACTTTAGAGAAAGTGTTTACTATAAAAAATTGTGAAGCTAGTACTTCAGAGAAAGTGTTTACTTTATATTATGGTGAAGCTAGTACTTTAGAGAAAGTGTTTACTATATAAATGGTGAAGCTAGTACTTTAGAGAAAGTGTTTACTATATAAATGGTGAAGCTAGAACTTAAGAGAAAGTGTTTACTATACAAATGGTGAAGCAAGTACATTAAATGAAGGCAGCTACTATGGATACTGCGAAACTAGTACTTCAGAGAAAGTGTTTACTTTATATTATGGTGAAGCTAGTACTTTAGAGAAAGTGTTTACTATATAAATGGTGAAGCTAGTACTTTAGAGAAAGTGTTTACTATATAAATGGTGAAGCTAGAACTTTAGAGAAAGTGTTTACTATATAAATGGTGAAACTAGTACTTCAGAGAAAGTGTTTACTTTATATATGGTGAAGCTAGTACTTTAGAGAAAGTGTTTACTATAAAAGATTGTGAAACTAGTACTTCAGAGAAAGTGTTTACTATATAAATGGTGAAGCTAGTACTTTTAAGAAAGCGGCTACTACAGAAAGTGTGAAGTTGTACATAGAGGAGGCGGCTACGTTGGATACTGTTGAGCTGGTACATTACAGATAGCGGCTACGTTGGATAGTTTTAAGCTAGTACATTAGAGAAAGAAGTCACTATAGATAGTGCGAAGTTAGTACCTCAAAGAAAGTGGCTACTATATTTAGTGTGGAGCTAATCCAGGAGAGAAAGCAGCTAGTAGATCTAGCTAGTAGTGTTGAGCTTATACGTGAGAAAAGCAGCCACTGTAGAAAGAGTGGTCCTTGGCATTGGAGACAACAGCTACTATAGATAGCGTGCATCTAGTACCTTAGAGAAAGTGGCCACTACATAAAATGTTGAACTAGTACTTTAGAAAAAGCGGCCACTTTCGATAGTGTGGAGCTTACAGAAAGTAATGAATACACGATTTCATGGATATTAAACCGATTTCAATCATGCAAGCAAGTATAAGGAGCTATACCGAATCGTCGCAAATATGTTAATAAAGAAGTTGAATATCCATAAAAACCTAGTATTTCATTACTACTTCAACTTCGAGAATGCCATTAAAAGAGATCTGGCCCATATACTGTTAGGCGTAGGGTTAGTGAACTAGGCTACGTGGTCAATATTACAGAGAGGCGCAGGAAATCGAGGGTTTGCCATGCCAGCCAAATGAAAGCGTTTCAGGCGAGGACTGCTGTTCCCCTCGTCCACACGAGCTCAACCGACGTCAACCAGACTCAGCTACGGGAAGACCTGGATTCTTCCAACCCAGCAGAGAGGCGTCAAGAGAGCTTTCGTCCCGGACACAACGCCAGTGTTCCGAGACATGGAGATGACGGACGCCTCGACAACGTCGATCTCCATACAGGCGTCTTCATGTTCGAGACCAGCCTCCTCTAGTAGCCATCGAACGGAAGCAAGGACGGCCAGACTTGACCAATAGAGAACAAAGGACTGACAGCCTGAAGATGACGAGAACATCTCGAAACACTGTCGGCCTGCTTCAAAGACAGGGCACAGAATACCAAGCCGGCGCCACCAAAACCAAACAGTGACTGCTGTTGAATCACCCAACCGCGACGGCGGAGGGATTTCAAAGCAGAGCTTCGAGGCCTGATGAGATTACCCCGTGTGAGAGTCTGATGGAGAGTGTGATGGAGAGTGTGACTGACCTTTGGATCTTCAGCCGGGGGGAGTTATTGTGCCGCCGGATACACATATCACAAGCAATACTGGAATTTCGCGGCACAAAAGAGGATTCTTGCCAGGCGGAATAGCGTCACGTGGGAGACTACCGTACATTCTATTGACACTGCCTTGTTTATATGTTCGGAAAACTGTGTATTTTTATATTGTCGAAAATTTTATCAAATGTAATGTGACAAATTTCCTCTAATTTAAGGGCTGGGAAATGTCACGCTCTTCGAGCGATCCTTCCTTTCCCCGCCTCTCATCTAATGTATTTTTCCAATGTACCAATTATTGTATATATTGAAAGAACATGTTATGTACTGTCCATTCATGTATCAACTTTCATCATTTATGTTTTTAATTTGCCGACTGTGGCCACTGTTAAATGTTCAAATGTATTCTTCATGCCCTTTTTACCAGCTTTTTTAGATGATATATGTATTCATATTTACATGTACTTGTAGAGTAGTTAGTTACAATAAGCCATTGTTTGGTACTGTAACCCCGATAGTATGGGAGACAGGACTTTTTTTAGTGGAGACAAGAAACACAACTCCGTGTTCTCTTGAATTAAGGCTTTAAAATTTCAAATGCGCCACAGTGGCTTTCTCTTACGTCTGCACTGGCTGCTTATAAGCTGCGACAGAATTAGTGGAAAGAACGAATTGGCGCTGGTCAGAAGTGACACGCAAGGTAATGGATGGGACTAGACTCTGGGACGTACTGATGTTAGAATTTTAAGGTTAATATCCCTTTGCTTCTCTGTAGCGTATAGGAGTATGTGATCACTTCCTTTAAAGACCTACAGTTTAACCTTACCATCCCAAATCCATTATTTTTCATTAGTTCTACTTTGCCTATCTAGTAGTCTTATTTATTTATTCACTCAAGTAGTGATAAGGGATTATCTAAAGTACTATGTACTTGTTGTTATATTCATTACTATTTAGTCCCTATCTGTTCCCGTTGGTTCCCTGTTATTTCACGCCAGACGGCCATTAGCCCTGTCCTGTTGTTTAAAATTGTTGGTTGGTATTACGCTAGAGTGATTGCTTAGTGCTTGTCTATTGTTTATTCACGGGTAGTTTACTTCTCTGATTAGCTGTTAACTGATGATTTGTCTACGGGTAGTCAGTTATCGTAATCTTTGTGTCGTCTTGTACAAATAATTCACTTTATTCACTCACTGCTTCTCTCTTACTTTTATTGGCTTGATTATTATATTGTTTTATATTTCTGCAGGATAAACGGCTCTCATCTGAGTTTAGACCTCGATATACCGTGACAGAAGCTTGATGTATTGATAAACTGACGGGCAAAAGTTAGTATAACGTTTTCAAATCGTTTTGTAGAAAAATTGTGTATCACTGCAATAACGGAAACAAACATTGTGTGTCTTGTTCGAATACTACAAAATGCACGTGATTTCACTGCATGAAGTCAAGTGATCAATAACACGAGAAAATGGTAAAATAGAACTTTTTCAAATTTTATTAAATGCGCGTGCCACAGAGGGGTATAAATCGGATCGTTCACAGTGAGTGAAAGCACATGAAAAAATGCCGAAGTTAACGCAAATACAGAGAAAGCGAGCCATTGGAATGAGAGATATGGGAGTTTCTCAAGCTCAGATTGCGAGAACCTTCAACTGCACGCTAGCAACAATCTTTAGGCTGTTCTCACGTTACCGTAACACTGGTAGTACCCAAGTCAGACCAAGAAGTGGACGACCACGGGTTACTTCAGACCGGGAAGACCATGACATCTGGACAATTCATCTCAGGAACAGGTTTGTGACAGCGACGGCTACGGCGGAAACAGCACTGGGACATCGTGTAAGTCGACGCACAGTGACCCGAAGATTGCGAGCTGCTGGTATTAGGGCTTATCGGCCCTTCCGCGGCATGGTCCTGACCCTCAGATGTCGCCAAAACAGAGTTCGATGGGCAAGGAAATATCAATGCGCGTAGGAATATTGGACAGATTTTACAGCCTGTTGCGGTACCTTTTCATACAGAATCAACCCCAGGGTGTCATCTTTCAACAGGACAATGCGGGACCCCACACTGCCAGAGAGACCCGTGACTTTCTGCAGAGAATTAACATCGATGTTTTGCCGTGGCCAGCCTTCTCAACGGATATGAATTCTATTGAACATATATGAGATCATCTGGACAGACACATCAGAAGACGACAACAAGTTCCACAGAATAGACAACAACTAGAGCAAGCCCTGACGGAAGAGTGGAACCACATTCCCAATACGTCATCCGCCGTTTGACAACGTCAATGAGGTTTGAGGGCATGCATCGACGCAGAGGGTGGCCACATCCGTTACTGACGCTCTTGTTAATGAATGATCCATCCAGTGACTCATTAACTTTGCCCCGGTTTATTCTGTCACGATTGATTCCGAGATAATCGACCCCATGTGTGTTTGAGGATCAAGATGTCAAAGACGTTTAACAAAGAACTTGCACTTTTGTTGTTATTTAGATCGTAAGTGGTTTTTGATTGTGAGTTGAGAGAAGAAATGTTGTTGTATGGCTTTGTTACATGCTGTCAAAATAGCCATTTACTAACTTTTGCCCGTCAGTTTAGTTTGAATATTTTACAATAGATAGTATGAAGCCAGTACTTTATAAGAAAATATGAAGGTATGACGCTAGTAGTGTTGATAGTAGTAAAGCTAGTTCCATAGATAGTTTGAAGCAAGTACTCACCAGCACAACCGAGTGGGAAGCAGACAGCATGACGAACAGCTTACACAGGTCGTCCCTCAAAACACGTATAGATCAAATCGGAGACATGTCATCTCCTTTATATACTGCCATTAACGTTATCAATTTTAAGGAAATCAAGCTGACATGTCGATGATTACTCTATTTAAAACATTAACAAGACGTCATGTAAGGTCGTCATGCCGGGCCATATAACCATAAAAAGCAAGCCAGTTATGTCACCCGGAGGATCTCCGTCATGAGTCAGCTTCTCGATTGACAAGCATGTCGGGCGTTCAATTCCGTGTATGCATACTTTTAGAAGGATGACAGATGCTATTTAACAGTAATCAGGAAAGATGAAAGAGAATTCGAATGTAACCTAAACTTAAACACCTGTCCTGAATTCTGTACGTGTATCTTGGGAATTTTCATTGAATAATAGTTAGAATGAGATATATTTGCAAATATTTTTCTTTTATTTGAATAATGATAAAATATTATACTACTTTCATTTGTGTTATGAAGGATGACACTACTGATGTTCTACATAATAGAATGAATATTGTTGCGTTTGAAAAGCTTCATGAACAAATAGCCTCCGATGTTCTTTCAAATAAGCCTCTACACAGAAGTTTGATCTCAAATACAGGGATTCACCTTTCACATACAGTACAGAATGCAATAGCAAAAAAGAACAGGAATGTAGATAAATGGTCACAAGTTTGAACCGGAATTTTCGTCTGATGAAAATACTAAGAGGCTTATTTTTTTCCAATGAATAACTGTCATTGGTAGAAACAAATTGTTTTGAATACGCTCATGTGCCCAGAGATAGTTTTTATTAGTTACAGTGTTTCTTTAAATATAATTATACAAAGATATACAAACAGAAATTTAATAATATTCCCATCATACTGATTTCTCAGAATGATCTAGAGCTTCAACATGAATCACCTACTACCCCTATCAAATTGCTTCTGTCTAAGTTCAGCTTTTAACTGTATTTTAGTGGTGAGTTTTAATTTTGAAAGGTATTGATCTTGCCCTAAAGTCAAAATATTCATAAAAATTACTACTTTTTTATGCAAAGAAATAATTTCGACGTTTCTTAAGCCATATGCGTGTTGGTAAATATCATTCGTGTGAAGTTACATATTGTGCAATTCGTTAGGTAAATGTCATCTTAATCAAGTATTTTACGGATCGACGAGCAAAATTGATGTACACAAGAACATCGGTCACATTACCCCTACTCAATCGCATTTTGTGTTCTCAGACCAACCCTAAAAATATCTGAAAGTTGATTTTTACATTGTCCTCTTTTTTCTTTGACTTTCAGATATTTCAAAGTATTCATAAGCCAATTGATTCAACGATTCGGAATATAAACTTTCATCATGTAGGAGCTTTCTTAATTTTCTAAATTGACAACAATTTTAGAAATAACGTCGAAATGTCACCAAATAAAAAAAGTGCTTTAGCCAAAACAAAATAGACGTCGAGTCGAGTCGGTTTAGACTGACACCCCTTTGAAAATTCACGTGACCGCGGGCAAGCAATCTATGCTTACGTTTAGTTGAACGTTATGTTGGTCGAGACCTAGACCTTAACTATCATTTTCATAAACGATAGCAGTTCTCAAATGATTGTAAATCAAGTAAGCCAGTTTGAAAAAAAATCAATGAAGGCGAATTGAAAAATATCAAATGATGAACTTATATTTATAACATCACTAACACAAATGTACAGTAGGTTTGATCTGGTACTGTGTTAATTTTCAATAATCAGACCATTATTGACACGTGTAGACCGAGGGTAAACCGAAATATCCAACCATAATCAAAACTCGACTTTTCTAATTTGTGAAGTTTTATTCCCTCTCTTCAATTCCTAATTTAATCTGCAGCGGCTACCACACTTTTGGTGAAGTACAGATTTGTTTTGTTAGCTATGATTAAGTAATTATTTCATGTTGTTGAAGCATTTGACAAGCTGAAGAACGTTTATTAAAAAGTTGATCTGAATGAAAATGATAACCCTATAGTTATTAAGCCGCATTAAGCGTCCAGTGTTCTTAAAGAATAGAAAACATGGGCACTTATCAAAATCGTTTACAGTTGAATTCAATGAGAAAAATATATTCGTTTTGTTATTTTGGAATTTTCAAATGGTTTTTAGATTTGGCCAGCGAATTGGTGAGGCCTATGATACTCTGACCAATGGGTAAGGGTATATGTTACACCAACGATTCCGTCCTTTGACAATCGATTAAATTCCAATGTGTTCCGAGTAATAAAAGCTACAAAATGTGTATACAACTGGGATACGAACCTTTTCCATCGTCGAGGTTTTTTCCCACACGGACTAGGATCTTTGTATCCTCGAAACACAGTCGATTTGATACAATTGCCCTTCTTATGACGGCACTGTAGCATGCTTTTTCGGTTAAAATTGGCTATTTGAAGGTATATGAAGTTAAAGGCGCGCTATATATACGAAATATTGGTGTGCGCTTGCTCCTTGAAGAAGAACTATATAATATTTAAAAGGTTTTACATGTTTTCTACTCTACTAGGAGAATTACTCGTAATTCGTGCATTTTCGTGTGAAGGGTTTACAATTAATTTCTATATAGTAATTATATATAATGTTTTTTTTAATTGATCATTTTCTTACATCTATGTTTTATCAAACCGATTGCATAAAAACTATCCATATGATTCTTTAGAAAAAAAATACATTTTCTCAGTGCAGTTTTCAGTCTGGTAATTTTTTTCTGTTTTAGACTTAGTCATTTTCAGAGCTTGAAATCAATCATTTTGAACTCAATAAAACATTATACAGCGATAATTCAGTCGGTCACGTATTAACGGTCGGAAGCATTAATTATAAAACAAAGAGAGAAACCTTCAAGAGCTCTCTACCAAAAAATGTTTACAATTTCGAATTCCTAAAAAATCCCCAAAAACAATACTCATACCTTTCAAAGGAAATTGTTTATATTTTTTTTATCTTGCCCGGAAAGATAGTCGATCTAATTGATGTCCATGTGGAGTTTGTTCATTTAACAATTTTTGGTTCTGTAACGAAAACACTGACGCACGGATGGAGTGACAAATGCATATAATATTCGTGAAATAAATCGTTGATGTTCTTTATAAAAAAATAACGTCCATTAGCGTCTATAGCGAAAATTGTTTTTTATGAAGATGCGATTATGTTACTGAAAATTGATTGTAAACATTACTTGTAAACTTGCTAAAACAACAGTAAATTTCCCCATGCTTTTAAAAGAATACACCAACCGACCCCCAGCCACGTTGGCCATGTATATGGGCGCTGTTTGTGAAATCGTGGTTGCAATGCTTCCGGAATAAAACGAAAAACCTTGTGTATTTCCATTACATAGGCGTTGCCTGAAAACCCTAATATTTTTATCAGTATTGCTAGTACCCTGAAAAAGCAACCCACATGCAAATCCGAAACTAAAAAGTAATTGCTTTCCATATCTTATCTACGATGGATTTAAGCTTTTCATCAAAATATAACTTTGCCTAGGAAACCTATTTGCCACCTTCAAAAGTTAACACCAATTCTTTACACATTTAGCATGATAATCAACATATAACTAATGTCTGTTACATTCTGTCAAGATAACATTGCTAGAACTGTACTCGCTTACTCCCATCAAAAGCAAAATGTCTGGAACCTCAGAAACTTCGGCACCATGCAACAAAAATCGTTTAACTCTAGTGTCAAACAATATTTAATGGCATTACTGGCAACTTAATAAGTTACTGATAAAAAGATATAAAGCTTTATGCATTTTGAACAAGACGATCTGTTCGAGAACAAAATACCCAAATAATTATAATGAGTAGTAACCTTGATCTAATATCCACATAAGAACCATTTTTCATAACATCACGCAACTTCTGAAGATCATGATTTCTACCTTATTTATAATTACCAGAGGAAAAAAGTTTTGAAAGAACTAACAAGAATAACATTATCCTCAAATAAACACAATTCATCAGCTTAAAATAATATAAAAAAATTCGATAAATTCATCACCAACCATAAGAGAACGAAATGCAACACGATGTTCATAAATCCCTTAATATACGTTCTCGACGGTCTGTATTTTAGTCTGTATGCCAAGTACCAGATTTTGATTTGTCCCGTACTGCTTTTTAATTCTTTCACCCTACCTACCCCCATCACATATGATAGTGAGGCAGTGCGCGATTTCACTCACCGGTAGGATATGGCATTGCTTGAATTTAGTTTAAATTGTGGATGTAAAAGTTTTGGTACAGCTCAATTGTATTCCAATAACTTTGAATCACGAATGTGACTTTATATTTGTCAATATTCAGATGAAAATCCACGAGAATTATACCGATACTGCAAAACCCATATGTACACAAGTTTCATTGTTGTCGTTCAATACGTATGTAACATAATGTAAATAAGATTAAAAGACACTCCATATTTCCTGACTTATTGTTTTGATTTTTGATACGAACTTCTAACAATATAATGATCACATCAATGAAATACTGAAATATTCATTCACAATGAAAATCTATAATAATCGCTTGTTTTCAACGGACATCGAAAAATGTGTGATGAATCCAAAACTGTATACGTCCATAGTGGTACAATATCATACGTTTGTTAGTATTGGCAATAATGGAGAAAAGGTCTCCATAAGGCTATCTCCATTAATGTCAATGTAAGCTTCTTGATGAATGCGAACATGCTGATGGCTATGGTTTCTTTTACCTTGACGGTCTTGTACATTGTATGTTGTCAATAGGATAAATGTGATGCATAACTGAAGGCTGCGTGCTTGGACTGACAGAAATACTTTCATGCACTTATACACCAATTAATCTAATAATGACAACAACTGCACACAAAAGCCAACGGGCGTAATAAAAACCATAGGGGTTAATACATGTAAATGTAATAACAAGTCTGCAATGAGAGCACATTATCCCTCGCCAGATGTCCTTTTTACCTCCAAAGATGCAGATGAATGTGCAGTGTATATGTATTATTATTATTAACAGAACATTTATTGATTTTCATAAGACAGCACTGTGCATACCTAACCTATATTTATCTAAATCTGAAAAATTCATCTTAACCATGAAAACTAGGCAACAAAAATGTGACAATGTTACAATATGTCAACCAACAAGCCAACCGACTTTCGATATGCGCATCACCAAACCTAAGGCATAAGTAAAGAGTCAGAAAGACTGATCACTTTTGGATGAGTTGATTTCACGAGACGGATACTGTTATTCTGTCATTGAAAAGAAAGTACACACCCAAAGATTTTCGTATCTGATATAATTCTTGACAAAATAGAATTTTAAATTTTTTATCGTAATGTAACGAATGGAAACAATGACAACATATGGTCCAAACGCAAGTGCCGCATATTAATTGACAGAGATTTTTTTCATTTGTACCGTTCTCTCCTCACAGAGGTAGCCCCGTAATTAATTCCTATACAACCTCTGTCTGAATACGACGGTTTCTCGGGCTTCCGGCAGTTTCCTCTACCGGCGAAATATCGCAACTTAAACCACCTGGAAATATTTCAGCCAATGAAAACACCGACTGCATGAATAACATATGTGTTGTCACAGGCCTATGCAATAATGCAGTCGTAAAATGAGGCATATGTGTTCTGCAAAGAAGACTCAAAGTGCAAGGTGCATATTCGAAAAAAGTTTGGTTTTTGGAAAACGTACGGAAATAACTTTGGCAATTTGAATGATAACTTTTGAAACGGCGTCGCTGATTGCACAACTAACTTCGATTTGATTAAATCAGCGTTCGACATTTCTAGATCAAGAAACGTTCGTATTATGACAGAGGTTGTATAGGAATATATGACGGAGTTACCTCTGTTCGGAGAGAATGCATTTGCACATGAATTGGAGTATAAAAAGAGGTGAATGCGATCATTCACATTCACATTCACGGAAAAATGCCACGTTTAACTGCAGCAGAGCGAGATTAGGGCACCATATCAACGGGAACAGTGTCATAAGACGTCTTCAAGCTACCGGTATAAGGGCGTATCGACCGTTCTGCGGAATGGCCTTGACCCCCGAACACCGCCTCAAACGTATACACTGGGCAAGAGCGTGAGTCGCTGGCAACGTCGTTATTGAGCAAGAGTGATCTTCATCGACGAAAGTATATTCAACCTGTTCCAAGAAGACGGCAGAGTGAGAGTATGCAGACGTTGAGGAGAGAGACGTCGTGGTCTGTGGCGGGATCAAGTGTTACAGCCTGTGGTGGTCCCATTTATACAGATGCAGCAGCAAGGGATGCTTTTCAACGACGCAAGACCGCATACCGCTAAGATCACCATTTACTTCGTAAACAGACAAAACATCGAGGTTTTGCCTGTGCCATCACGCTCCTCTGACTTTCCACTGATCTATGGGACCGTTTGGATAGATGACGTCGCAGACAGAGTAAAAATGTAACTGCCAGCATTTCCTGGAAAAAACAGTCAGCACACACTGACCATTGACGATGCCCTAATGCAAAATTATTTTTTAAAAAACAGCGTCTTTTTTATCATTTTTTTAACGAAAGAGTTTAATCTATTGTTAGTCAAAGATTTTGAATAGCTATGTGTTATGTTGCAATCATAAGGTGTTTGTATATCCACGTTTAAAGTTATGTCTTGTTTCATCTTTTTAAGTCATTATTACTGAAAATTCACAGCCAATTTGAATAAATCAATTCTTTGAATTTTGTTTATCATCATTTTGATAAGCACAATGTGTATTACATTTATTTTGAATTTTTGTATACCCCCGCCTTACAGCGGAAGCTGGAGCATATATATAGCATTTAGCATTCATTCTGTCCGTCTGTCCGGAGTATTTCTTCTAAACTATTCATACTAGCGTAACCAAACTTAAAATACAGTTTAACAGTTATCCCTTGATGTGCCTTTTGATGGTAGGACCTTCGTAAATTTCCCTTACAGCGGTTTCCATAGAAACATGAACAGTTACTCTATGACATTCATTTTATCCGGAGCTGATCATCTCAACTACACATGCTATCTCCATCTCAGTGTCAGCCATGATCCCAGGACGTGCCTTTTGATTATTCGATTTTTGGCGGTTTCATCGAAACTCGACTATCCTAGTGACTTCAATGTAGTCATTTCGTCTGAAGCATAACATATTAAGGAACTTCGCTCGTTTGTACACTTGTTTCCAAAACAGTCCAAGGTTGTCATGTAATAGTTTTACGTGTCAATAGCGAGATTGATTGTTGGCGAGAACCAAGGTCACATGTAGTGTTATTTGGTGGACTGACAGTAGTAGAACCAAATCGACAGCGCGTCCTTCAACGAACGTCTAGGAGATCCAAACGCCCACAGCTCTCCTATACATGTAGCTCCATCACTCCCGTCATCGTGTCTGTCTGTCTGTCTGTCTACCGTCTCTCCCTCGTCCTTATACTCTTCACACTCTCTATCTCTTTGAAGGATTGCACATTACACGCATATCCAAAATTGTTAAGTAAGTTAACTATTATAAGGAAAATGAATTGTTAAGAGCTATTTCAAAAAAAATTGTAGGTAAGATACATTGTGATGCAAACACTGCAAGACATTTCGCTCAATGCTCATGTCATATTTTTCAGTTGATTGCAGTGAAACAAACTTTGATCTTATATGAATTCTTATAAAAAATATTCAACTTTCAATGTTACTAAGGTTTTGAGCACTATTTTGATGCGTCTTCATTGGTTTCCTGTTATTAGTTCTCTTTAGTTGTCATAATGATCGAGTGATAATAAAAGAATGTGTTGTCAATAATGAAGTGATAACCATAGCGATATGTCACTTCTTGTTTCTTCTTGGCTTACTTTCCTTGTAAACGGTTTGATTCAGGAGTTACGGTTTCTTGCTTATTACTCGTCCGTTTATAATACCGTAGTGTACTGATAGTTACAGGGTAATGATGATGTCGCAATAGTGCGTGGTTGTGACGTCACGATGAAAGCAAGTCGCTGAATGGTTCTAAATATTACATAATACTAAATTCCCTAAAATAAAATGCTATTTTTTACACTCGGTGGTGATTTGGTATTGAACTCGTTTTCTCACGTTTTATACTAAACCATCAAATAGTTTAATAAAGATAGTTTTGGATTGAATTATGTTCGATTATAATCGTTCACGATATGTTTTGCATACCATTTGAATATTTCTTCACACATTCCTGGATCAAAGCGTCAGCAAAGATTACGTGATGTTATGTACAGTCAGACCTCGATAATCCGAACACTTCCGTTTTTCATCAAAAACGTTCGGATGGTGAAACGTTCGGACTACTGAAACGAACCAAATCGACAGACAGACGACAACGTATTACGAATATCTAAAGAGTTTTATTTCATATACACATAACAACTGGGACGGTACGGCGACGGTAATTCTTTCCTTTGATCTCTTCGTACCAGTCACTTTCTTGCTTGCCAGGTGTGATTTCGACCAAGTTTATAAAATAAACCTGTCTCGTCAATGTTGAAGATATCTTCTTGTTCATAATCTTGTAAAACAGACTTTAGATCCACTCGACCACGAATTTAATGAGTTTATGTAGAGATTAGTTTGGTTACAGTTTGCTACCGTTCGGATACTGCGAGATTCGGATTATCGGTGGCCGGATTATCGGGGTCCGATTGTATTAGTGAATCAAGTTTTAAATATGACAAAATACATCCCATTGATAACATACATCACTCCTAAAATGACATACCTTTACTAACTAAATACATATCTAGGGGGAAATTTTCAAAGATATATATATATTGATACTGATATTGATATTGATGTGTATCTGTAGGTTTATAGTACAAATCCGTCTCTAACCACAGGGGCGTGTATCGCTTAGAAATAGCTTTAGAAAGACATATATACCCATAGACCCTACCCTACTTATCGCTTAGAAATAGCTTTAGAAAGACATATATACCCATAGACCCTACTCTACTATAGTAGTAGGGTAGGGTCTATGGGTATATATGTCTTTCTAAAGCTATTTCTAAGCGATACACGCCCCTGTGTCTCTAACCGACCGTCCTCTTTTACAACCACGGTCACGTCCAAAAAATTCAAATTAGAGTCACTTGTTTCCATTGTAAAAGAGGACGGTCGGTTAGAGACGGATTTGTACTATAAACCTATACAGATGCACATCAATATCTGGACTTTCAATCATGTCATCCAAGTCATACTAAGCGTAACATCCCGTACTGTCTCGCTAGAAGAATTTGTGCTATTGTAACAGATGACACACAAAAGAGGGAACGTTTAAAAGAACTCAAGGATTTTTTATTGATACAAAACTATCCTGAAAGTCTAGTACAAGACAGTGTAAAGAAAGCGGCTGTGATTTAATATTAGTTACAGTTCAATTTAGGGGTATATCTATCAATAAAGAATCGTTTCTGGAGGCGCAAGACATATTTTCCATTATTTTGAATTTTGAATTATTCCTGAAGGTGAATGAATTTAACTCTAAAATGTGTGTACATGTGGCGCAATTCGGCCTATTACATTATGTGATACTTCCACCTAATTTAGGAATAATTCAAAATTCAAAACGATTCTATCTTAAAGAATATATATATATATATATATATATATTAGTACAATCATTACCATTTTGGGCTTTATACATGAACCTTTTTGGCTCATCTGCCTTTTTGGCTCACATTTGAGGAGCCAAAATAACATCGGGCTATTCAAATAAATCCAACACTTCTGAACATCTTATTATTAGCTAATATACTTTTTTGGTATTGTTAGAGGTATATGGAATTGAAAATGAAAATTGTTGACAAATATTTTTTGGTAAAAATCATGAAAATATTTTCATGTATAATCTCGGTTTACCTTTTTGGCACACGATATTTGATCAGCTAAATCTCGAGACTGAATGTATATAATGACATCCAAACTTTTAGCATATAATAGGCTGATTTACGTGATAAAATAAATGCAAAAACATATCGTTTATATATTCAAATAAGTTTTTCCTTTTTATACATCCAGCCGCACAATCAGAGTTGGTCGCCGATCATTCTTGTCATTTGGCTCCAGTCGCAGCGCAGCGTAACAATTTCGGAGAACCATATATGATGCTAATAGTAATAATTAAGTCGATATATTAGATCTAATGCCTATTATTCTATTACATGCTACTAATTTAAATGCATAAGGAGTATTTTATTCTTTTGGTATTTTCATCTATAAACAAAATACTGAAAAGTTTATCGTAAACACGATTTGAGCGCGCCGGAAGTGAACATCGCAAGCATTCCATTTCAAGTGGCTGCCCGACTTTCATTTCGTTGCTGTTTCATGTATTCACAGTGAGTATACCAATTAATGTTTGCAAATTTGAATATCTTAGTAATAAAAAAGATAGTAGCACTGATTTGACTCTGTCGTAAATCAGTCTTATCACCGTTTTGGCCTTGTTTGTGTCACTTCGGCACAGTTGTATCGTAGTGTTAGCTACCTGTTTCCGTGGTATTAAATCTTGAGTATAATTTAGTCTTGACTAAACATAATCTGGTTGCAGAGAGAAACTAAATGATGACGTGGCAACTGTTGGAACTTTACCTGGCTGTATATTTACATTTTAATGAAACATTGGCAACTTGCTCAAAGCTACCGAGTCGAGTTTTCGATCATGTTGTCCTTTGCTGTCTTTTCTGACAAAGTGGATGGAAATTTTCTACTAACCTTGAATCTAACATTCTCTATAGTTTATCATGTCTTGGTAAGTATTTATTCCTTGACAAAATTATTCCTAAATTGCCGGTTGTTTTTACAATGTGGCCCCAAGACGAATTCGAATGGCAGTAAAATCTCAACTAAATTACCCTCGTGTTACCTATTTCCGTGGTAATAAGAAATAATCTTCTATAAGATAATGTCAAACTTCCTAAACATCATAAAGTGATAGAGTACATATTTTTCAACTAGGTAATGTTAAACAAACAGTTTCACATTTTAAAAACAGATGCAAATTGTTATTAATTTATTTGGTGTCACCTGTTTTCATGGTATTTCTATTATATAAAATTATGAGAATACAACGCATGTAACAACTTCAATTTTTCCTTTCTTTTAAACACAGATCGATAGTGTACAATAGCATTTAAATTGATGTTGACATGTGTTTAAAATATTTACAGGGTCATTGAAGTATTTCACTTTCGTCAATATTTATCATAAAATGTCTATTTCTGGTAAAGTAAAGAAATCATGAGGCTGCTTAGAGCATATTTAGTATTAGAAAATCTTCTAGTCACCGAATACCTTGCATTTCAAGTAGTTAAAGATTTAATATTAGCAAGCAATGCAAAGTTTAACTTTGCAAGCAATAACTTGCTTTCTCTGCACCGGAAAATCTTACAAAATAGCCAAAAATATATAAGAATCAACCTTTCTATGATTCCATATATTTTTAAGTAGAACAGGTATTATACTCAAAAGTCAGGTGATTCAGGATTAGAATAACATAGGTTTACTGGAAAAAAATGTTTGAAAAATTATACATGGATTGTATCCTTTATAATGAACCATAAATGTTGTCCAAAAAAGGTGTTATGTGAAAAGCATGAAATTTCATTTGATTTTCATCACTGAAATGAATCAGTGAATAGACTGAGGAAATAGTGATCATTTCCTTCTTGGATCAATTCAGAACAACTGGTGAATAAAATAAGTGCTAACATGTCTGGCTGCAGTAAGGGGTTAGAGAGAATAGACATCTTTTATAAATACCACGAAAACAGGTGACCCATGAAAACAGGTTACTCCATGGTATCATTGGCTGTAACAGATGCCTCTGATTACAAACTAATTTTGATGGAAAATAAACATCAGCAAGTAAGTTTATTGACTAGTTTCTATCTAAAAAATACGATCAAAATCAATCATGAATAATGAAAAAGGAACATCAAAATTTTATAGAAAATGTTAATGTCTGTCTGATACTGAATTAGCCAATTGAAAGACCTGTTACGTAGCGCATGGCATTACGTGACACATTGTGTCAGAGGGAACATGTCAAACTGAAACTGTTGATTTGATCGTTTTGAAGTTAGGTAAATTTGAAGTCTGCTGCAAACAATTTGATCTGGTAAGCTTTTCAAAACAAATTTTTATTACCCGCAACCAAAATTTTATTAGCCAAGACATGAAAAATGATGAATATTTGACAAAAAATAATGTGGTAGCAGTTGCCTGTAAGGGACTGCAACCAAACTTGAAAATCGCTCGAATTCATGATGATTTTCCTTTTTGCAACCAAACGCCAGGATGCCTAATTATACAATATGTTACAGTCACTTATAACAGCTTTTAGTATTTTCAAGGACTAGGTAGCATTTTATAGACATTTTAGATACCTCGTCATTTGCACCCCTAAATTACTCTTAGGCCAGATTTATAGTGAAAAATAGCTTTTAATTTAACATTGACACATTTTGAAAGTATTTACTTAGTCATATTATTATTTTATTTTCACAAATATTGAACATAAAATGTCATATTTCTGGTCAAGTTAAAAAAGTCATTCTTCTGTTCAGTGTAAATTTGGCATAGGAAACCTTTTAGTCACAAAATGTCTTGTATTTAATGCGGCTAAAGATTTAATGTGAGCAATCCAAGCAATGTTTAACTGTTCGATTAATAACTTGCTTTCTTTGCAAAAGAAAATTCTACTAATAACCAAAATATATATAAGAAATAAGCTTTCTATGATTTCACTTATTCATCAATAGAACAGATTACACCCCAATATTAGGTGTTTCAGGATAAGATCAATATAGCTTCACAGGAAAATATTATTTGAAAAAACTTTATTGCGATTTTACTTTTAGAATCAAACATAAGTTTTCTCCAAAAATAGTAATACATGAAAAGCATAAAATTTCATTTAATTTTCATCACTGAAGAGAATTATTAAATATAATTTGATGGATGAAAAAATGACCATTTCCTGCTTGGGACCATGTAAAACAACCTATAGCTACAGTTGCCTAGCCAAAATAGAATATGTAGTTACATCTCTGCAGCTAAGAACAACCCATCAATAAAATAACTGCTGACTGGTCATGGCCAGTAAGAGGATAACTTAATCATTTGTAAATACTGTGAAATAGGTGGCCATGAAAACAGGTTACTTGAGTGTACATAGAGATGCAGGATTTATGCCATTAGATATCAAATCTGTTGAAAACATCATTGCTGCTATATCAGAAACCTTTAAGACATAAATCGAATTGATCATTGTAGTCCATGATCACAAATATTTGTAACAAAGACAGTGTTTCAGTTCTAACTGTTACTTAGATAAATTAACCCCCTCAAATTCAATTTGTCAGCAAAGACAAGCTATAAAGACCAAAGATGTGGATTTTAGTGATGATAATTCTTTTAGCACTCCATATCATTATGAAAGATATGGAAAAACAAATATTATTGATACAAACTTGACCATATGTTGATATTTTTGTTTTTTAACAGGACAAAAGGAGCTTTGGGCCTCAGTTTAAAAATTTGATGGTAAAACAGCGCAATGGTAAGTCTTATTGGTCAGTAATTTTATTTTCAGTCATAATGTAAAGATTTGACATTTTATTTTTCTAAACGACTGCTTATAGTTTGACTAAAAGAGTTAATGTCTTAACGAAGGTAACATTTGATTTTTATTTCAATGGTATATTTATTACCTATATGGGAAGATTGACCCATATAGTAAAATTATATGAATGACAATGCAGTAAAAGGTAATTATAGACATTTTATGAAAAGGTTTATTTAAGTATCTTAGAGAAAGACCATCACATTTTCTTTCAAGATAACTTTTGATTTGTTTTAGACAGGTTTGAGAAAAATTAAAAATAATTGAAAAATCCCTCATTTATTCAGACTTTTAAAATGTAAAAAGGTTGTAAAAACTAGAGTTGTGTTGTACAGTTTTTTTTATGAAACACACAATGACTGGATCTCAATATATACAGTCGTTGGCCAAAAGTCTTTTCGCAAACAATGTTACGTTGCCATTGGGCTAGGTTAACTTTGAAAGCGCTGATTAAACTCAAATACAGATTGGGAAAGATAGAAAAGATTACGTGTGGAGGAAGTCTAGTGAGCGCTTGCCTGTTTGTTTTGGAACTCGAGCCGATAATGAACGAAATTCGAAGTTTTCAGTAATGTTTTGGCCGTGTCTGCATTTGGTGTTGGAACTTTAACGGTTGTTGATGGCAACATAAACACAGACAACTACATAACCATTCTTGACAACCATTTATGGCCAGTTGTTGCCAGACATTTTGTTAATCGCAACTGGATTTTTCAAGAAGACAATGCTCCTTGTCATGTGTCCATTTGGGCTAATCGTTGGAAACACTAAAATCATATTCCTACTTTGCCGTGGCCAACACAAAGCTCAGATCTTAATATCATTGAGAATGTATGGAAAACTGTTAAGTATCAGCTGAAAGCAAGATTAGGTGACATTGACTTGAGACAGGATCTATCTGTGTAGTGAATGACATTTGGAGTGGGCTTAGTCCAGTCTACAATCGAAGTCTTTATGACAGATTGCCGATACGAAGACGAGATGTACTTTGGGCTCAGGGTCATATCTCCTAAATTCTGAAATTTCTGGGTAAGTACCTATTATATACATAGATATGCTCATTTAAACTTTGGGGTTGATAACTCTAAAAATAGCCGTGACATCACCAGTGCGAACAGACTTTTGGCCACCGACTGTAGTTATTTTATTGGTTTTTTGGATGAGGGGAGATGAAAGAAGTCTTATGATGGTTGGTATGATACCATGAGACATCTTGTTCTGATTCTAGTTATGAAACATTGCAGGAATTAACTGGCCGCTGACTTACATTGACCTCGGTCAAAAAAGCCATGGGGGCAAAATGTTAGTGTTGGCTGTATGAATGTGAAACTATTATTCTCCAGGTAAGTCAAAGTATATCTAATGTAATGATTTTATTCTATAAAATTTTATCTTATGATTGGCTAATGGCATTGATTCTAGTGTTCAGTTATCAATAAACCTTTTGCTATCCTTTGAGATTATGCTGTATTTGCTTTTTAACCAGAACAAAAAGCCTAATAGATCTGAAGGGATGTAAACAGACTTCTTAGATAAAGCTATTGTAGAATGAAAGCCTTTAAAATCTATTTAATATTTTGCTGCAGAAAGTGGAGTCCTGGAAAGTGTTAATGTTGTGTGGATGTCACTTATCCAATAAAGGTAATCAATTTTATGATATGGGACTATGCGGCCACTTAAAATGGCCAGTGTGTCACCTCCTTATATATATTTATTTACCTTCAGAGCAAAAAGCAGGAAGTGCTTCATAGGACTATTAATTGTATATTTGTTGGCCCTGAGGTTCACAATAAGGGCTACAACAACCACAGGAACTTTGCCTCTGAACTGTGGACTTGATTATCAATATGGCAGTTAAACTTCTGTTGGCAGATATCTTTTATTTAGATGCTTTATAGTAAATATTGTACAGTCTGTATATCTAAAGAGAAAATGATTTAATTTTCTGCTCATTGGGCTCATAAGGCTTAACGAGCTTATTGTTTTGAATCCTTTGAACTTGAAGCAAGGCAATCTAAATTTTTCTAGGTTTATTAAATTTGCACCTGGCTCCTTGAAATTGATTTTTTGGGTCTTTTCTACAAAATTTATGTAGAAGGTAAAGTTTTCAGAATGACATAATCTTTTTATTGATACTTTTTAAAATTATTGTCTTCAGCATGTATTTTTATATGTAAAATATACAAATGTGCAGTATTATTATTATTTGTTTATTATTTGTCTGGCCTCTAAAGCCAGGTGGTTTTAGGGCATTGCCAATCTTCTGGGGTCTTTTTGGCATCGTCTGTCAAACTTTTCACAATTTTTGTGCAACTATTTTCACGGGATCATATTAAGAAACCAACTGGTATATGAAGCTCACATTTTTAGACAAAGTTTGTAAATTGGTCTTGAATGTCCCTCAAATAGAAGGGAAGATTGTTCATCCTTGATCCTTTATTTCATTTCTCTCCAAGTAATGCTTGGAGACACAATTCAACGACATCTTCATATCAACATTAAAATATATAAAAATAAAAAAAATATCAAAATCCAGCGTTGCTGCTCATACAGGCTTTTTTTCCCCTCAATCACTTGATATCACCCTTCATTACACATTTTTTCAACATCAGCTTCTTATGGAGTATGCAACATTTGCACCTTAATGCACCAGGTCCAAGTTTCATGCACATTTTTGCGATGTACCGATTCAAAGCTGGATGAATTGACACATTGTCACATGATTTTGAACAATTATTCTGCTATTGCTGTATTCCCAACTAGGTGTTTGCATGTTTTCATATGCCCACCAACAGTCATTTACTAATAGATTTGTGGGTTCTCTCAAGTGCTTTTGGTTGTGTACTGCACACCAGAGGTGGTGACAATACTGAATCAGTGTGCGCACATATTTGACTCCAATTCACCCACATTAAGTATTTTCTATTAAACTTTCATTCTGCTTTTTTTCAGGTCAATGGTGGATAAGTGAACTGAAGATCTTATGAAACCTGAACGAGTTGCTTGTCCCCATGGATGATAACCTAACGCTGTGCAGAGTAATTTGGGGTCTATTCCAGGCCACAGGTCATCAGGATGTCTTTATCAGGCTGAAAGCATGAGATCTTAAACGATCAAGCAGGGTAAGTTTTAAACAACCGAATTTTAGATACTATTCTAATGAGATTGGTGATTTCATCTTTATAAGTATGGCTTTGTATGGTTGATAAAATCTGATTGATGTGCCCTCACTACTCAAGAAACAATAATGGCAGATTTCTGTCTAGATACTAATTATGTTACATGTAATTGTTGAGTAAAGATTTTCAGATGACAAATTATATTTAAACCTTATATCTTCTGTAATCTAATACATCAACGTCTGTTGGTTATGATTAAAATATCATCTGCAACCCTTGGATACTTGTATTGTTTTAGCTCATCTTGCCTGATAGGCCAAATGGGCTTATGAAATGTCATGGCATCCAGTGTCCAGCACCTGTGAGATTTTCATCTACTTCTACAGAACCATTGGCTCAGGAAACCTGAGATCTTGGCTACAGACTCCTTGATTAATGAGGTTTCTACTTTACAGGTTGGGGATCCTGTGACATCTAATAAGTGCCACCAGGGTCATGCCTTAAAACCTATTTTCATCTTTTTCTCTGGAAGCAAGAGGCCTGAAACTTTGTTTATAGACTCCTTAGCTGATAGGATTCTAATTTATCAATTTGGTGACCCAGTGACCCTTTATTTAGGCCACAGGGACCCTGCCCCAAATGCTTATTTCATCTTCTCCAGAAGCAAGAGACCTTTTTAGCTGAAAACAGAGATTCAACAGCATATCTAACCATCATTAGCTTTTTCAACTTACAAGTTACTTTTGCACGTAATGCATTGAACAAATAATGTTCAGTCTATGTCATACGTGACGCGGTATAGTTTGTAAATTACATATTTTATGTCCTTGCATAAAATCTTGTTCACATTGTCCAATTCAGGTCTGTAAGGATCAGAATATGTAAATGACTGTTGGTATGGTAGTTTGAAAATAGTTTTTCCAGATGTTTCAGCTATTTTAATGTATTTAGTGATTACTTTCAACTCCAGTTAATGTTTCAAATGGTTGTAACAAATGGTTGTAACATGGCATATAAGTAATGACAGCTTCAGAATATATTGACAAATTTTGATATTTCAATTTCTTACGCAAAAGTGTGAGTGATTAATGATATGTTGAAAACTAAAATTCATTATCATAATCAGTTTATATCACAACATTTTCAGCTTACTCAGTCTGTTTGTAACTATTGATGTTAAGTTACTTACTGTTTCAAATTTAAAAGTTTTATATTATTTTTATAGTTACGCGATTTTGTCAAGGACGAGCAGCAGGACTCGACCTCTAGTGACTGCTTGCAGGCCTGGCCTTCCTTTCACCCTTTCAAAGTGACATTGCAGGTTTGGGAGAAAAGTCTACTATTATTTTCATTGTTAGTTTCAGTTGTGTCTTCAATGGGCTAGTAAGACAAATGGGCTTGGCTTCACAAATGTTCATATATATGATATATGTTTTGAATATACATGATATAGTAACACTTATTAGTGATAATTTTCCCAAAAAAGCAATTTGAGAGACACAATGTATTAGCATCCGACCATAATTTCATGATGTACATGATTCCAAGATGTTTTAATTTCTAGGCCATGACTCAGAAGGGTCAGGTTTTTTTTCTGGAGCATATCATTACCATCATTTGACCCATCCTCACTATATTTGGTATTCTCCCTATTATTCATGTAGATGCCCCTTTTGTGGGTTTAAGTTCTATATCAATTTTATTTTTTTCTGTTTCCTCGGCACCAATGTAGACTTTGATTATGCCGATGGTTTACATCACGGCATGTTGTCCCGCATCTGTAAACTTTTAACATTTTTAGCTCATCAGGTCTGAAAGACCCGATGGGCTTATGGCATGGCATGGCTTCCGGCGTCCGTCCATCCGTAAACTTTTCACTTTTTCGACTTCTTCTCCAGAACCAATGACTCTAGAGAGCTGAAATTTTATGTGCATACTCCTTGGCAAATGGGGATTCTAAATTGTAGATTTCGTGACCCCATGACCCCAAATGGGGTCACAAGGGTCAAAACCTTAAAAATCTATTTTAATCTTCTTCTCCAGTTCCAAAAGGTCCAGAGAGCTGAAAAGTTGTGTGTAGAGTTCTTGGCCAATGGGGATTCTTAATTGTAGATTTTGTGACCCCATGACCGCAAATGAGGTCAGAGGGGTCAAAACCTAAAAAACCTTATTTCATCTTTTTCCCTAGTTCCAAAAGGTCTAGAGAGCTGAAAAATTGTGTGAAGACTCCTTGGACACTGGGGATTCTAAATTGTAGGTTTGGTGACCACTTGACCCCAAATGGGGTCAGAGGGGTCAAAACCTTAAAATCCTACTTTCATCTTCTTCTCCAGTTCCAAAAGGTCTTGATAGCTTAATTGTTGTGTGTAGACTCCTTAGACAATGGGGATTCTGAATTGTAGGTTCAGTGACCCCTTGACCCAAAGACACATCATCAGTCCCCTCTCTCAGCATGGATGGACACGTCCATTTTCATGTAGGGATCATGGAGTGACAAAATTTGAATCAAAACTGAATCATAAAGTTTTAGGGATTTGTTTTAAGATAGATGCATTTATGGAAATCAATCGACTTTTTTTTAGCCCTTCAAACACTGTCTAAAGTCTTGTCCATCCCTCAAGCTTGGTGTGAGTGAGATTGTGTTTAGCGTGTCGGCAATCTTTCAGCTATTTCACCAAGTCGACTAAGACTTTGATTGACGTTTCAGTTGCTTGACTCAAGTAAACACGTTTGTCACTTGATTTGATTTACTTATATCTGAATTTTCTTATCCAAGAGAGCATAATTTGAAAAAAAATATTTTAGTTTTGCTGTAATTTAATTATTAATGAACAAAACCTGCTAAGTGCCCTTTAGTCCGTAATTTATGTGGCTATTTACTTTTGTTTATTTTTTCTCTCGGGGTTATTAGATATAAATGCATTTATGGTTAGACAAAATTGGCCCGACACAAGGACAGACTAGATAATTTTACAGCCTGTCCTCAAGCAAAGTTACCCGTCTCGGACGTTGGGACAAGCTATCTTTCCTACACTGCCCATGACCCCATGGTCTAAACCCAAACACCTATTCCTATCAAAAGTGTGATGAACTACAGAGCCCATGGCTCTATTTTTTACTTCCTCTCTAAATCCATTCGCTCTATACACCAAAAATCCTAAGATCAGACACCTTGGCAAATTGGTATTTAAAACCCTGTTGCCCCTCATAAGGGCCTGGGGGCATCCCCTCACAATTTAGCTCATTTGACATCTGTCCATCTGCATGAGGATTCTAATTAAATACTTCTGACCATGTGACCTCATGGGTCCACACCCTATAAGCCTATTTTCATCTTCTTCTCCAGAAGCCAGAGGCCAAAAAAGGTGAAATCTTGTATAGAGACTTGATGGGGATTCTATTATATAGATTTGGTGAAACCATGACCTCTTGGGACCACAGGAACCACGTGACCATTATAGATAGGCTGATGAGAAAGGATGGCAAAAAAGCAAAAGTTGAAACAGATCTCATCTGAGATAAAATCCTAAAAGCTTGTGAGCCTCAAAGGTAATATATATGCTTTAAGTAAGACCTACTTGTAATTTTGAATTCTTATGGTAATTGTGATACTTATCAGTAGAGTATATATGTGATTTGGTTTGGACAGGGAGAGAGTGTCAAAAGGCAAAAGTTGGAACAGATCTCATCTGAGATATAATCCTTAGGGCTTGTGAGCCAAAATGGTAATGTTTATGCTAGAAGTAAGAGCTACTTGTAATTTGGCCTTATGGTAGTTTTTAAACTAATCTGTAGAATATAAACTGCTTCTTTGGACTGGGAGAAAGTGTCAAAAGGCAAAAATTGGAACAGATCTCATCTGAGATGTACTCCTAAGGGCTTGTGAGCCAAAATGGTAATATATATGCTAAAAGTAAGAGCTACTTGTAATTATGGGCTTTTTTGGTAGCTGTGATACTAAATTGTAGAATATAAACTGTTTCTTTGGACTGGGAGACAGTGTTAAAAGGCAAAATTTGGAACAGGTCTCATCTGAGATATACTCCTAAGGGCTTGTGAGCCAAAATGGTAATATATATGCTAAAAGTAAGAGCTACTTGTAATTATGGGCTTTTTTGGTAGCTGTGATACTAAATTGTAGAATATAAACTGTTTCTTTGGACTGAGAGAGAGTGTTAAAAGGCAAAATTTGGAACAGGTCTCATCTGAGATGTACTCCTAAGGGCTTGTGAGCCAAAATGGTAATATATATGCTAAAAGTAAGAGCTACTTGTAATTATGGGCTTTTTTGGTAGCTGTGATACTAAATTGTAGAATATAAACTGTTTCTTTGGACTGAGAGAGAGTGTTAAAAGGCAAAATTTGGAACAGGTCTCATCTGAGATGTACTCCTAAGGGCTTGTGAGCCAAAATGGTAATATATATGCTAAAAGTAAGAGCTACTTGTAATTATGGGCTTTTTTGGTAGCTGTGATACTAAATTGTAGAATATAAACTGTTTCTTAGGACTGGGAGAGAGTGTTATGAGGCAAAATTTGGAACAGGTCTCATCTGAGATATACTCCTAAGGGCTTGTGAGCCAAAATGGTAATATATATGCTAGAAGTAAGAGCTACTTGTAACTGGGCTCTTATGGAAGTTGTAATACTAATCTGTAAAATATAAACTGATCCTTTAGACTGGGAGAGAGTGTCAAAAGGCAAAAGTTGGAACAGATCTCATCTAAGGTGTAATCCTAAGGGCTTGTGAGCAAAAATGGTAATATATATATGCTAGAAGAAAGACCTGTTTGTAATTTAGCTCTTATGGAAATTGTAATACTAATCTGTAGAATATGAACTGCTTCTTTGGACTCGGAGAAAGTGTCAAAAGGCATTATTTGGAACAGATCTCATCTGAGATGTAATCCTAAGGGCTTGTGAGCCAAAAAAGTAATATATATATGCTAGAAGTAAGAGCTACTTGTAATTATGGGCTTTTTTGGTAGCTGTGATACTAATCTGTAGAATATAAACTGTTTCTATGGACTGGGAGAGAGTGTCAAAAGGTAAAAGTTGAAACAGGTCTCATTTGAAATGTAATTCTAAGGGCTTGTGAGCCAAAATGGTAATATATATGCTAGAAGTAAGAGCTACTTGTAATTATGGGCTTTTCTGGTAGCTGTGATACTAATCTGTAGAATATAAACTGTTTCTTTGGACTGGGAGAGAGTGTCAAAAGGCAAACTTTGGAACAGGTCTCATCTGAGATGTACTCCTAAGGGCTTGCGAGCCAAAATGGTAATATATATGCTAGAAGTAACAGCTACTTGTAACTGGGCTCTTATGGAAGTTGTGATACTAATCTGTAAAATATAAACTGATCCTTTGGACTGGGAGAGAGTGTCAAAAGGCAAAAGTTGGAACAGATCTCATCTAAGGTGTATTCCTAAGGGCTTGTGAGCCAAAATGGTAATATATATGCTAGAAGAAAGACCTGTATGTAATTGAGCTCTTATGGAAATTGTGATACTAATCTGTAGAATATGAACTGCTTTTTTGGACTCAGAGAAAGTGTCAAAAGGCATTATTTGGAACAGATCTCATCTGAGATGTAATCCTAAGGGCTTGTGAGCCAAAAAGGTAATATATATGCTTGAAGTAAGAGCTACTTGTAATTGGGCTTTTGTGGTAGCTGTGATACTAATCTGTAGCATACGAACTGTTTCTTTGGACTGGGAGAGAGTGTCAAAAGGCAAAAGTTGGAACAGGTCTTATTTGAGATGAACTCCTAAGGGCGTGTGAGCCAAAATGGTTATATATATGCTAGAAGTAAGAGCTACTTGTAATTATGGGCTTTTTTGGTAGCTGAGATACTAATCTGTAGAATATAAACTGTTTCTTTGGACTGAGAGCGAGTGTCAAAAGGCAAAAGTTGGAACAGGTCTCATCCGAGATGGAATCCTAATGGCTTGTGAGCCAAAATGGTAATATTTATGCTAGAAGTAAGAGCTACTTGTAATTGGGCTTTTATGGAAATTGTGATGCTAATCTGTAAAATAAAAACTGATCCTTTGGACTGGGAGAGAGTGTCAAAAGGCAAAAATTGGAACAAATCTCATCTAAGGTGTAATCCTAAGGGCTTGTGAGCCAAAATGTTATATATATGCTAGAAGAAAGACCTGTTTGTAATTGAGCTCTTATTGAAATTGTGATACCAAACTGTAAAATATAAACTGATCCTTTAGACTGGGAGAGAGTGTCAAAAGGCAAAAGTTGGAACAGATCTCATCTAAGGTGTAATCCTAAGGGCTTGTGAGCAAAAATGGTAATATATATATGCTAGAAGAAAGACCTGTTTGTAATTTAGCTCTTATGGAAATTGTAATACTAATCTGTAGAATATGAACTGCTTCTTTGGACTCGGAGAAAGTGTCAAAAGGCATTATTTGGAACAGATCTCATCTGAGATGTAATCCTAAGGGCTTGTGAGCCAAAAAAGTAATATATATATGCTAGAAGTAAGAGCTACTTGTAATTATGGGCTTTTTTGGTAGCTGTGATACTAATCTGTAGAATATTAACTGCTTCTTTGGACTAGGAGAGAGTGTCAAAAGGCAAAAGTTTGAGCAGATCTCATCTTAGATGTAATCCTAAGGGCTTGTGAGCCAAAATGGTAATATATATATAAGGGAGTAAGAACTACTTGTAATTGAGATCTTGTAGTAGTTTTGATACTTATCTGTAGAATGTAAACTGTTTCTTTGGACTGGGAGAGAGTGTCAAAAGGCAAAAGTTGGAACAGGTCTCATCTTAGATATATTCCTGTTGCCTTCTTATTTTTTATGCTAAAAGTAATACCTACTTTTAATTCAGTTTTTATAGTAGTTGTGATACTAATCTATAGAATATAAACTGCTTCTTTGGACTTGGAGAGAGTTTCAAAAGATATTATTTGGAATAGATTTCAGCTATACTCCTAAGGGCTTGTGAGCCGAAATGGTAATTTATATACTAGAAGTAAGAGCTACTTGTAATTGGGCTCTTGTGGTAGCTGTGATAATTATCTGTAGAATATTAACTGCTTCTTTGGACTAGGAGAGAGTGTCAAAAGGCAAAAGTTTGAGCAGATCTCATCTTAGATGTAATCCTAAGGGCTTGTGAGCCAAAATGGTAATATATATATATATAAGGGAGTAAGAACTACTTGTAATTGAGATCTTGTAGTAGTTTTGATACTTATCGGTAGAATGTAAACTGATCTCTTTGGACTTGGAGAGAGTGTCAAAAGGCAAAAGTCGGAACAGATCTCATCTGAGATGTAATCCTAAGGGCTTGTGAGCCAAATGGTAATATATATATATAAGGGAGTAAGAACTACTTGTAATTGAGATCTTGTAGTAGTTTTGATACTTATCGGTAGAATGTAAACTGATCTCTTTGGACTTGGAGAGAGTGTCAAAAGGCAAAAGTCGGAACAGATCTCATCTGAGATGTAATCCTAAGGGCTTGTGAGCCAAAATGGTAATATATATGTAAGATGAATAAGTAAGATCTACTTGTAGTTGGGCTCTTGTTGTAGCCAAGATACTAATCTATAGAATATAAACTGCTTCTTTGGACTTGGAGAGAGTGTCAAAGGGAAAGTGTTGGAACAGATCTCATCTGAAATATATACATATTGAACCAAAATGGTAATATATATGCTAGAAATTTGACATACTAGCAATGATTCCATTTCTAGTTTTTATTTGTAATTTCTTTTGTACTTTGAGAGATTGTAAAATTGCATAATTTTGAGCAGACCTCTTCTGGATAAGATCTGAAATCTCACTGATGATCTAACAGATAAGGGTGTTGCAGGGGTGCAACTATAGGATGGTTAACCAAGACCAGTTTGTAGTGCATCCTGCTACATCAGCGTTTTTGTCTCCGCCTAGCTGAGACTCTCTTTACCCTGATATCCTTCGGCCTATAAAGCTTGTATTGCTTACAGCTGGTTACTCATGGCTATTTATTGCCTAAATTGACATTTCTTTGAAGTCGCTATTGCTGAATGCGAGTCATTTCATTAGCTTGCTATATTTAGCGATACAAGCGTTTTAGGCCAAAGGATATCAGGGTATCAGGGTATATGATGGAGGTGGGCAGTGACAAATACGCTGATGTAGCAGGGTGTTGTAGTGGAAAGTTTTGTTCAGAATAACACCTTTGTTATGAGACTTAATGTTCTAGATTGTTATTAAAAAAAATCAATGTGAATATTGAAAATATTTTTTTGTTTATTTGTTTTTGACCCGACATCAAAACGTTTAAATATAATCAGTCTTCGTCTGCTTAAGTGAAAGTTTTTCTGCTTTCTCCTCGATATTCAAATGATAATTTGCCATTTCGGATTGCTTGTATAGCTTGTCCTTCCATGCCATGTCTATTGAGATATAGCTCTTTGATATTTACAGAGTTACACAGACATTGTGATGGAACTTCATGTTCTGTTTCAGGAGATCATAGTGGAAACTTCAGTGGAAACGATCAAAATGCATGTAAAAAAATATATACAGATTTCTGTGTTTGCAATAAAAAATAATCAAATCATTTATGTCTTCTGTTTCAACATGACTGTGAAGCAGTAAAATATTTTGTTACATAAATTTGTTGAAATCATTGGCTTAAGATCTATAAAGGTCAATCAAGCATAAGGCTAAGCCAAAAAAGGCATATCTGTGATGTATTAAGTTTGATTAAGCAATTATTGAAAAGGGAAATATGCTCATGGCAAACTGACTTTCCGGCTGTCAATGTTTGAAATTCAAGAATTCAAATCCTGCCAGAGGCTTTGTCTGCAGTAGGGAACTGTTCTACACGCATTGAGTTATTTAGGTGCAATACTGAATTTCACTGCACTACCACTAATGGTTTGCTAGTTCCAGCAGATGCTTGCAGGTTTCACAGGCTTCACCGCATTGCATGGCCACCATGGTGTTGTGGGCTTTCTCCCTCCAATAATATTAGCAGCCACAGAATAAGTGAAATACTCTTGAATATTGGTTATTACCTAAATGAGTTTTGGGGAGAGAAGGAATGATGAATATTTTACCGTAGGATGTAAAACGGCACATTTTTGAGATTTTTATGCAAACAATTAGGTTTAGAACAATTTATATATGAAAGAAATAATAGAATCTAATGGAATAACTATATTGTGCTTATTTACATGGTGCCAAAACTGTAATATATATGCGATAACATGGTGTGCCAAAAAGGTAATAATTTTGCTAAGAGCCAAAATTGTAAATTTTGCTTGAACAAAAATGCCTAACAATTTTGGCTCCACCTTTTTGGCTCCCAAAAAATATAATTCTCATAAAAAATTCAAAAATAACAATTAACTGTTCAAAACCACTTTTTATTGTTAGCTTAATGATAATTAATATTTTAACAGTCTTAAATAAGTCATTTTGCAGCTAATAAAAAATGAGCCAAAAAGGTAACAATTTTGCTATATGGTCAAAAAGGTAATAACTGTACGTATATATATATATATATATATATATATATATATAGCTAAAGGTCATTGTCACTAGTCCTTTATCAAGTTTTTTTTCACTGATATGACATCAGCTAATATAAACCTCTCAATCATATAAACAAGATTTATAAGTGTAGATAAAATCAAATAGCATAGAAATATACAAATGTATATCGCTACAGTTTTCTAGGTGACTGTGTTTTCATCATTGTCATGTTTCTGTTATCGTGATTCATCATGTTTTACTAGAATTAGGTTTTTCTAATGAGCCATCATTCTCCGTGCATATTAATGATAAAAGCCATGCTCTACATGTATGTACGTGTTGTCTGTTTGATGCATTATATTACATATACACACCCGGCGCACATTCTTGTCACGCTCATAAAAGAGTTAAAGGCAGTAAAATGTTTAAGATGCTGTAATCACCGCCATCAATCACCAGGGCGACTTGTTGGATATACAACAAAAACATGCGGCGCAGAAACGCTTTCTGACAGGGGTTTGAGTGATAAGAAATTTATAAAATTCCAGTTTGGGAACCAAACTCTACTATGCAAACATAACACAAACTATATTTTATGGATTAAAAACACACCAAGTATGCCGGGACTAATAACTATAGTGTATGTAACAGGACGTTAAGGATGTTCGCTCCTCAGTCACAGTTACAAAACTCAAATAACCTTTAATCATAATGTTCTTATATAATAAACCAAAACGAAGCGGTAATTTCTCAATTTTAAAGATTTCTAATTGAATATTCATCAAAATAAAGAAACGTAGTATTTTCATTTTGAAATAATTCTCAATTTTGCTGACTCGGCAATTTTTAATTGTAACTATCTGAAATAAAACAGTTGTTTTATCATTTGGGTAGAGCTTGTTCGACATATTCTGCCGAGGTAGCTCAATTTCTTTTTGTCAATATTTGTCTTTTTGTTATAACCGGAAAACAGATTATGTTGAAAAGTAGAAATTATGTTTAAGATTAACATGTATATTAGATACATGACTTATTTGACACTTTCAATGTTTACTTGTCTTTGTTTCTTATGTAAAAAAGTTTTCAAAATTACGTTTTAGATACTTGGGCGCGCCAATGTCCAGTTTTCTTATCACAAATTAGGACGTTTACCCGTTCATTGTCACTCTTCTGAACTGATGAGCATTAAGGTTTTGATTTTCTGACATAAAATAACACCTTTTATCTAATTGAAATCGGATGGAAACTTGTCCCTCGTACCTCGCTGTGTCAAGAAACAACACACTCTATGCTCCCTCAAACAATTACTGGTGAGAATCAAAATATTGCATGACTCTAAGACTTATAACTTTGATTTAGAATTTGAAAATTCAAAAATGAATTACAGTGTCGAGATGAGACACACGCGGTGTTTTGATGAACAGGTCGGTATGCAGAGTATTCTCTCACTAGACATGACAACCATTTTGTTGGTTTAAACATTGTACAATCATGTAAACGAGGTAACATTCCATCACAAACTATGTATCATGAAAGTGTCGCCCTTCTTTACGATTAACACTCACATTTCTCAGGGGCTGTAATATTCCCATTGCACTATGAATTCAAGTATATATTGCATTGATATGGTTTTTTGTTGCTTGTGGTGTTAATTTGTCGCTATAAAAAATGCAGGCTGAAGACGCATCTCCAATATTGAAAATCGTGAAAGCGAAATAAGTATTAGGTGAATGATAACTTAAACTGATATGCAGGATATTGTTCTTTCAATAGCATGATATGTAAGCGTCATTACATATGGCCTTCCCAAATTGTATAATCATGATACCTTACCTATTACTCTCCCGAACAACTGTTTAACAATATTTTGCATACCCCTTAAATTCAACCCCCAAATGAACACCAAAAGTGAGTCACTGAAATATTGTCACTTACTAACACCCTACATGACATATAGAAGATACCCTCTAGTTATGAGTGCATGAGACAAAAGATATTTGTTATCTTCACTGATTATATAACACACGTACGAAATCTATGTCAAATGTAAGTTAGGTCTTTCAAGAGACATGATGTTAGGTGTTGGATTTTTCTACCGATGGACTCATGGAGAAAATGAAGGAAATAACCCATGTTTAAGATGAAAGACGGGCGCGGTTTGTGGATGTTGTTATAGCACGTGTTGAAGGGGCGTGTCTAGCGTTGTCTCACTTATCGTATTGCAGTGAAGAGCATAACGTATGAAGGCTGACTAAACGAGGTAGGAGACGCAGACAGGGGGGTGTTGCTACAGGACGTGGTGCAGGGGGTAGCTAGCGAGGCTCAGCTTGGCGTGTTCAGGGTCATGTTGCCTGCAGCACAGGTTATGACAGATTGTTCATAGGCCACATAGATCATGCCCCGGCCGACATTTATGTGTCTCATCTCGTGGTCCTGATATAGCTGAGAATCTTGTATCTGCATATTATGCCCCAGGTCCCATTGTGTCTACTCGTTAAAACAACACCACTCGCGAATAAAGAATAAGCATATACTATAAGACTTTGATTCTGTCACTAAGCGATTAAGTTGTGATCCAGAACGATAGTTAATTATCGGTCCACTGAATAAACTCTAATGAGATTGTATGCAAGGATTTGTCTCTATTGAAACTGTGTATTGAACTGTCCGGTCACCATCTCGGACCAGGGGTCTCGACAAGTTTGTCTGCAAGCAGTGATCGAGGCTCAATGAACACCCGTATACTTTCTATATAAGCATGGTATATATTAGACCTGTGTATCCTGGCCTTAGTGGAAAGACGATATATCCCGATTCTAGTTTTATTAGGCGAGACGATATATCATGGAATTATTGCAAAGGAACCTGTGAGATGATTATCATCACGATACAGTGGTTGCGATACAATACGTATCCCGATTCTCTACAGTTTATGAAAAACTATAGATAGGACAGTTATGTTAATCCTTAGATACAAAGTTGTCAAAGATATTACATGAAGGGAAATCACAGAATGAGAGTGACTGTGAAATTACATATAAAATATCAGAAATATCATATAATTTCTCTTTCTATTTCTGTTCTAATCACTGTTATCTCTGAAATAGAAGAAAAACCTTTTTAGCTTTTATAGTTATTTGTTTGAATGTTAACAGTATTAGGATATATTGTCTCTCATGGCGATACAACTATGTATTGTAGACTCTCACGATATAAATATCCTGATATACTGTCTAAACATGTTTTGTATCAATGCACTCGTATCGCGTAGTATAGACGATGCAAACATCGATACTATCGTTGAATCGTTACACCACTAGTATATATACATAAAGCCTATATCAATATGGAGTTATTCATCTTCCAAGTGCTTATTTAACTGCTTAAGTACGTTTGATTTAGAAGAGGTCGGCAAGACATATTTGTACAATAATAAAATTGAATCTTGAATCTTGCATTTTGTAATCCTGTTCAACATGCTGTCAGTTGAATCTGAAGATAAGTGTATTTATTTTTATTTTTTATTTATTCTTAATGGAAAATTTAATTAACAGATAACACGGCTACAAGGTAAGTTATTACGAGACATACTTGAGAAAGACATCTAAACCCGATGTCATACAATTGAAAACGACGCTACGTAAAGAACATACTTACATGGTTGCAATTAGATTAAACAAACGTGAGGTTTAATGGTTTTATTATCATATGAAAGATAGATTTAGAATGCATGTCTTTAGACTATAATATGTTGACTTTCAATATAACTATTTAACACTGATCATGCTAAGTAATAGAGCGACTGAATTACAATTGAGCTAATCAACGTTAAACGGTGTTGTTCCAATAAAAACCGGGTTTGGTAATGGATGGACTATAAATGCTGGTCTTAAGAATACTGGTCTTAAGAATTGGAAATAAACATTGGTGCGGTCAAATCAGAAAGGTCGACAAGACCTCGACTTGAAGCTGATGATAGCTGTACCGGAAGTTCCTAATGTGCAGGGCACCAATACTTGAGTCCCAAGTGTCAGATATAGAAAGTTGAGCTCCTCCCCTACAGCGCCCTCTACCGTCACCTGAACATCATCTATATCTGCTGCAATGTTAATCACTCGCTGTGGCGACATTGGCACAAACTTGTCGATTTCTCCGTAGATCCAAAGGTCCTTAACGTCTCTGGAATAAAAAAAGTCACATAGAATGTTTAAAAACTGAAATTCCGTTTTCAAACGTTCTCCGCGAAAATTAGCATTTACAAACTATGGGGCTATTAGAAGAATTAACTTTGAGTTCATAAACAGATGACTACTTTGATCGCTAATGTCCACACACCTAATGCTGTATGTAGGGCTGGTGTAGTAAAGACAGGGCGAGGTTTTGGAGCACTCCTGGTCTAGAGGGATCCCGGGGGTGAAGGGCTGCACCATCGTAACACCATTCCGCAGGCGGGAAAACACTGTGCGAGCAGGGAACTGGAAGAACATCACTGTCTTGCAACAGGCTATGCTACATGTGTAGGTGTAGATTTGTCGAGTTGTGATCGTGGTAAGGACTGAACATTACTTTCTCTTGTTCAATTTTGTACTATGTTCTTATATATATATAATTATGTCTCACCCAACGTCTCAAACCGTACTTTCGTCTATGAAAAGTGCAGTAGTATAAATTATGGTTACCTTAAATCCAGCGATTCGTTCGTCGAGGACAAAGGTTTTGTTCAGTACGGCCAGTATAACCCCGAAGTAGTCCTGTCCTATCTGTGAGTAGGTCGTGTACAGTTCTCCTTCAGGTCCTCCCGCCCCCAGAGATTGCTGTAAAATGTATCAAGTTATACTTATAGTATCTTTTAGGACCGAAGATACCAGTCTTCAGTCTTTTATTTAAAGTTTTGAATGTAACGAAGTCCAAATTTAGTTTAAAAGACGATAGTCGGAATTTTGAAAAGTCGAAAGGATTAAAGTAAAAAGAATACTTTCCCTCAAGACCATTTATCTTTTCAAAATTAACATTTCACCGAGGTGAGGTGAGGTGATATGGGGTTTATCGCCGCTTTCAAGGGTATTTCACTTATTTTGCGGCTGCTAGTATAATTGCAGGGAGAAAGCCCACAGTACCATTGTGGCTATACATTGCGGTGAAACCTGAACATTTTACCGACGTGAATATACAATTCACAATACGTCCATCATTAACAATCTTTTAAACCAAAAGACCATTGGCATGAAAGTTATGAAGTTATTGTGACAATGACATTTTCGGGTCGCTTCAAACTTAGCAATACACAAGTCTACGAAATATAACGCCGAAATAATTAATTGCTACTTTCTGTGACATAAAATAATAAGTCAAGTCAAATCATATCATGAAAACAGGACAAAAAACTACAGCAGGTCTTTGATTTGTTAACTAACTTGTTTCGGAAAGTGATATGTTGTTTTCCGAGAAATCTGAAAATAGCTCAATTTCGAAACTTGAAACCATAGATTATCTGTAAAGCTCGCGACAAGGAGCTAAATCGACCTATCTGTTCGTCTTAAGTCCAAGTAACGTATCTTTCGGCACTACAAGTGGCAATAATAGGCTTTGCAAAAGTGTCGCCACACATAATCAAACGCAAATGGCAACTTCGAAAACCTATAACTGACCCTTGGCAATATCATTTGCTACCACGGCTACTCAACGTTCAGCAGAAATGTGACCTCACTTCGAAACTCAAAGAAGTACCCTTTCTTCCATATCGGGAAATACTATGTATTTTTCATTTAAGAGTTATTGTTGAGAATTCCTGTATATTTGTAGATTTTTCGATGAACTTCAGATATATTATGATTTTCACTACAGTTATAGTTACAAGCTACAGGGTCCAACCTGGATTATCTGTGCGTCTACAGCCATGGCGGGTTTGGACGGTTTCAGAATCAGTCCGTCTGAGTTACAGCATCTGATGAGACATGAGAAATGTACTCGAGTACTACGTATATATAACGTATTATATCTTATTTCAGAACGACAAATTAATGATAATAGTTAGTACAGTTAAATACTAAAACATTCAAAACTAATTCCATGAACTTAGTAAGGGGTGGAGGGAGGGGGTGTTGGTGGCACATATAAAAGAGGGGGTCGGGGGCATCCATACAACCTTCTGAATCCCAATATCCGCCACTGGGACTTTGGGACGTGTTAAGAGTTGTGTCTCTTACTGCATGAGCATGGTGACGTTGGTGGCGTTGATCTTGTCCCCAGGAGCCACAGGTCCCGTGCTGAGAGTGGCAACCATAGCGTGCAGCTCTGAGTGGGTTTCCTGCAAGTCTTAAACAGAGATCATTTGATAGACCTCCTGTAGTATTAAGAACAAATGGGTAAATGTCAAAAAGTCCCATAAAAACCTGCTATAATAAAAATATAGTATCGGACATAAAATGCAGCATGAAAGTAGTGATTCATTCGTGAATATGGGTTTATTATCCGATTCATATTTCAACATTGATTGTTTCTAAACAAACATATCAGATGAAGAAGTCGATATTTATATGGCCTAAAGGTATTTTTTAAAAATATTATTAATTGTTCAAACTCAATCAACATAACCGTTTAACAGTATTCAGTTCAAAGCCTTGCCTTTTGAACGTTTTCTATCTTTATTTATGATTACGCTATAGAACATTAAAATTCAATGGTACATTCAACAAGTTAACATTTGACTAATGACACAGCAACAAGTCTTAGTCAGCCTCTACCAGGATACTTGGGGTTGCCAGGCTGCACCTTGGAGGACCAGAAGTTGTCCTTGAAGGGAGCTATGCCCATGGCGTCCGCGAAGAGAGACTGAGGCCCAATCTTCCAGTTGTCCTCGCCCGCTCTGTAATCGCCACTCACCCGTGCCTTCAACAATCAAACGTTGACATGCTGTCACAAAGATTGAATTTAATTCACTTTTTTCGGTTTTATGGTACACCGTCGTCGACAAATGACATAACGAAGGCTTTCCTGAAGGAATTATTGACCCAAAGTATCAGATCGAAACGTCTCTTGTAACCTTTTCAAGTTACAAACGTCAAGAATTACCTTAACCTATACTTAATGACATACATACTGTATCAAGAATAAATATGCAAATGTGAAAACCGAAATCTCTTCGTTAATACTAAACGACTTCAGGATTATGTTTAACTATTAGATAATGCTGATATTGTAACTTGAACTTAAATCTTATATGAGTATTAACAGTTACCAACAAGTCGAAACTTATCTCTGCTTTGTTATAAACATTTACAAACAAACGGAAATAGACCTGTGACTATTGGAATAAATGCTTTGTTTGTTAAAAGTCACCGAATATATATGTGTGACGACTCGAATCTCTGCTTTGTTGGTTTGTTAACAGTAACTAGTAAGCTAAATATACCTGTGTGACAACTGGAATCTCTGCTTTTTTTGTTCACTACCGGAGTTTCTGCTTTGTTTGTTTGATAATAGTTACCAATAAACTGAATATACCTGTGTGACAACTGGAATCTCTGCTTTCTTTGTTCACTACCGGAGTTTCTGCTGTGTGTGTGACTACCGGAGTTTCTGCTTTCTTTGTTTGATAAAAGTTACCAATAGGCTGAATATACCTGTGTGACTACTGGAATCTCGACACTCTGCATGGCTTGTCTTGGTAGGGACATACAGTACTGGATTGTGATTCCGTTCTTCAGGGCAGCTCGACCCATCTGCATCAACCACGTCCTTCCAAGGTTGATGTCCGTCAGCGTGGCATTAAGGCCCTTGAACTCATAATCTAACCAGTCCTGTAAAAACTAGTCGTTTACTAAATGTTCAATAAGTAAGTTTTCAACAAACAGCTACATTCCACTTCGACATTTACAACTGATAAGTAAGTGGCTCACCTGTTCATATAGAGTAAGGCCCCATTCTCGTGAACTGTCAAACAAGTAATTCCAGAACGCCTGGAAGCATAAATTGTTTAAGTCAGATGATGAGGTTTCGAATAGCACAATAAAACTCGAAACATCAGTGATGGGCCTTCTAGACAAATAAAGCTATCAAATACATAGTGACGCCTACGAGTCCTACCTCTTCAATCGGTATTGCTCTCCCATTCTGCTTCTCAATGATGAATTCAAACTGACCACCATTTTGTTTGGCGTATGACGTTTCCGGCGACCTGCGAAAAGGACAACTGTTAGTTAGTCAGTTAGTAGTTACAGAGTTTGTATAATTTTTATTTGAAAACTTATGAAATGCTTTGGTGTTAGACCACAATAACTTTCAACAAATATAAAACATGATCGTTTGTATTTACAACACAAGAGGTAAAGAACTTTGGACAAAAATACAACTTGGGATTCAGCAGTTCTAAAGAAGGAGTTGACCATTTGAAAGTTTACAGACGACGATCGTTGGTCGATATTTGACCACAAGTGGATGTTTTTTTGCTGAGAATGATAACAGGATAGGGGTTATAGGAGAAAGGGGTTATGGGAGATAAGGGTTATAGGAGAATAGGGGTTGTAGGAGATAGGGTTGTGGGAGATAAGGTTGTAGGAGAATAGGAGTTATAGCAGATAGGGTTGTAGGAGATAGGGTTACAGCGGATACGGTTGTAGCAGATAGGGTTGCAGGAGATAGGGTTGTAGCACTTAGGGTTGTAGCAGATAGGGTTATAGCGGATACGGTTGTAGCAGATAGGGTTGCAGCAGATAGGGTTGCAAGAGATAGGGTTGTAGCAGATAGGGTTGTAGCAGATAGGGTTATAGCGGATACGGTTGTAGGAGATACAATGGACACTCACCACCATCTGTTGTGAGCACCTGCCGGCCAGCCTGTCTTCTGGTATAAGCCACTGCAACACAGTTGACGCAACATACTTACTGCTTTTAACTACATGAGACTAATCAGAATATCGTCAGAATATCAATAAACTCGTTGTTAAATGCAAGTGGCGTCGTTCATAAATCTTTATTTGAAAATATTGAAAAGCGACATAAACATTGCTATTAACTAACTGCAAATCTGATGAATATACGCATGCTGATAACTCAATACGGATCGTCCTTGGAAAATCATAAAACAATTTTATTTCTTGTTGCTCAAACTCTGGATTTCTTAATACCACGTACTCTTTAATTAATGATATAAATTCCTATTAGCGTCAGTTCAATGTTTCTTTTTCTCCATGGATATTTTGGATCCCTGGTTTTTGGTGCTTGGGCCTAAAAGACACTTACTAGAAACCATGTGGGAAGAGATCGTGCATGGGTATCCAGGTCTTCACTCCACTGTCGCTTCCCTTGTAGTAGAAGAACGAGTCGTACTGAACAAATCTGCACACCGGGGGAGAAGAGAAGATACATGTAAGTGTAACAGATCAGAGCCTTGCGCTGCTTGTATGTGAACAGCTCGCCAAACGAACCATATGCCTGAGAGAATCGTGCTTACCTATAAGGTAGTTGAACTTGCTTGGAGTACTCCCACACATCTAGAATAGTTTCCTCGTAATTTTTTCCTTCCTCCGTGTTGTAGTAATAGTATGCGCCTAAAACAATTTAAAAAAAAGTTTCGTATCTTCTATCATAAGCTTGCAATATTAAAATTGTCTGAGTGACAGAGCGAAAAGACATTGGATGGATTAGAAAATGTTGAACTAGGGCGTATTCGGTATGAACTCATTCTCCAGGTACAGTGGTAAGAACTGAATATACCAAATACTTGAAGATGCAAAGTATGAACGAATACGATAACGGAACGATGGAATGTTCTTGACGATCCCAGATACATGCTCGCCAAGATGGATCCCAAACGTTTTGTCGGTGAAGGTGTAATAATCGCCTGATCACTGAGCATATATCAAAAAAACCCAAGAAAATGTCAACATGTTCCATCGAAATATACATGTATGTGCATTGTATATATCCCTTTTCTCTCGTCTCTTACGATTGGGAGTACGCTTCTATATCAGACTGACCTCCGCTTCCAGGCATCATTTAACCGGTCGTTGATGCTGTAGACAGCTATGATAAAACGATAGTAAAGTATGGTCAAACAGACATCAACTGACCTCCGTCTGTCCAGTACCCGATGTGTGTGAGCGTGAGGTCCGAGCGTCTGAAGCTGTCATCCTTCTTGTAAAACTCACGCAGAACTGACCCCCAATCGGACATCGCCTGTGGACACGTGCTTTTTACTTTTTCTACGATAGTCATGGTTATTTTCAGCCACTTTAAAAGACTGACTTACAACTTGTCGTTTACTTTCCCATTGGAGACCTCTGTCTCCGGAAACATAAAACTTTACTTAAGAAAAGTGAGTATCAAAAACTCAAAGAGAAAGGTACAAACTTTTGTGAGACTAGTTTTCAATATCAAATGAAATAGGCAATATTTTAAGGAACAAGTCAATTATACTTTATCATTTCTGGGAAAACCATAAATCCATCAATTTTTCGAAAAGACTCAGATCATTTCATTGATAACGAATATATGAGCAGCTAGATAGGAGTTAGAAAGATAATTCTTTCTTATACTGATATAACTGTGACCTCTTAAATGTTGTTAGATTCCTCAGAATCACCTCGTTTATCCCGTTGCTGCCATAGAACATGATAGTCTCGTAAGTGAACCCAGTGGGCACTGTATCCACTCCGCCCATGATTCCCCAGCCCACAGAGTTGTCGTCCTTGTTTTGGTACACAGAAGCGGCCATGAACTGGTTGAATGGGGAGATAATCAGGACGTTCCCTCCCGTGTCAAATAGCACCAGAGGACCTCCAGATATTCCGCCCTGCAAGTCTTCACCACCTGAGAAACTGGAAGCAAGAAGCTGGTGAAATGAAGAACGCGTTTCGTTACCAGTAAGTGCTATTTGCCTTCAGTCTTGAAATGAAATCTGATATCATGAGTTGGATGCAATTATCAGGTTACAGATATATAGAACAAATAAACGTTGTCAATACCAAAGAGTGACATTTATATTCATGTTTATTTTATGGAGTTCTCAACACCTTAATTGTCACTAACAGTCATGCAAAGAAATATGATGTTGCCTAACCTTATCACAGAATAAAGTATGGGGGAACCTTTTTGATCGCTGTCCGAGACATATTAGAATGATTAGAGGAAGAGTTGCGTTTGGAAAATGACCGGGATTCACTGTTATTTAACACCATGATATTTATTTAAACCGACGGAGCCCAAATATAGCAAGAATGACAGATAATCTGTAAACTCTGTGGGGAGAGTTCAGATAATAATAATAATAAAAACAACAACAACACATTACCCCGAAAGGAATACATTTTCTATCTTTACAGAGCTATTGAACATACAAGAAAAGCAACACAAGTTAAAAGCATACAAACATGAAACAAACTCCTTAATGTATTTTCACCTCTATCGGTTTTAAAACAAGGTTATAAATATCTTCAAACTTACCGTATAATACATAATCTGGGTTAGACAAAATCCTTAGAGAAACTTCAAAACGCTTTTTATAAATTGTAATATATTTGTTAAACGGTCTGAAATCAGCCTCAGTGCTCGCACGTTCTGACGTAATCTCAACGAGCCAGTCACAAAGGGGCAAGTAACTCCCTTGAAGCATTCGGTAAACTTGCCCAACGTCGCCCTTAAACCCACCTACCTACCTACCTCGGTAAACTTGATCGCGTCTATCCTTGATAAAAGCCATGATGTGATTGGTCCGCTTATGACTAGGATTTCTCTACCCTAAACTGGTTTTAGAACATGCGAGCAGTGGCGCTGTTTTTTAGACCGCTGTCGAGAGGTAAGCCCCTGATAAATTTGTTCGAATCCCGCTAAAGACAAATTTTATAAACTTTCATTTCTCGTAACACTGTTGATCTTAATCATACTGGTCATGGTAGCGTCTTAGAAGCCTAATTTCACTCCCGTGATCAGAAATACCGCCTCGTTGAGATCTGATATTCCTCATCGCTGAGGAAGAGATAAAAGCAATTAGGCTAGTGGAGCAATACCTTTCATGGAATCCAACAGATGGAGTGACCACCCCGGATTTTAATCCAATAGCATATGTTTGGAACCTTTTCAAAGGTGAAGTAAGACCATGTGGAGCACACTGGCAGCATGTTGTCATTATGTCATGCTCACATACGCGTTATATATAGATATTATAAATAATGAATATTTTCATCTTATCTTCAGTTGTACATTCAGGTTCGTCCTCGGTTGATTCCTCGGGTCAAACAACAACTCTCAATAGTACAATCCATCCTCAATCAAGTGAACTTATAACATGGTTTTGACAAAAAAGAAACAGGTTTTTTACATTCTGACAGATGATATTTTGTTAACATTCTGTAGCATATTTCGTTAAATTGTGAATGCCAGTTTTTGTACCAACCGAAAGCTCATAATTCCGTTTCTTTATTACGTTCCACTTAGAGTAGTAACATTGCTCACCATGTTCAAGACCAGCGCAGAGTTATCAATATATCTAGTCATAAAACATGACGTCTGTTAATACAACTTTCACTCCGTTTTGCAGATAAGCTACAATTAAGATAGATACCAACCTGCCATATTTGATGTCGTGACCAAACATATTACCGCCATAGCTCATGAAGCCGATATTTGTCTGAGACTGACTCCGTTTGAAAACAGGAAAGCCGGATATGATGCTCTCTGGGTCCCCGGATGTAGAAGCGTTAGCACCGTTTGTGTAGGTCTGCATTTACAGATATGTGAACCTTAAGTTTTTTAACAAAGTTAACATATACATATTTCGTCCGTAACAAATTTAAATGCACTCTGTACAGTTTGTTTTAGACATGCGGTTAAGATTATCAAAAGAAACATTTATTCAGTATTGTGATTTTGTTTCTAATGAAAAAAGAAATATATATATATTGTCGCTGGCGATTTGATTTCAATGGCATTGTGACGTGGCTGTATTATCCTTAAGGTTGACAGTCGAATAAACGATCGAAGGGGCATCTTCTCAATGAAAATACCTTGAACCGCCCCAGGACCATGCAGAGTCAAAATATAGGTAACCCATTGCTGTACCTGTTGAAAGATGATGATTGGTTTGTCCGTGCACGTCCTGATGCAGGCTGATATATATGAGGAGCCGGCCACGAAGTCGTAACAGACAGCCTCGTAGCCACACAAAGAGTCTGAGCCGGACACAGCCCGAGTGGTCATCAGCTTGAGGGAGTGGTCAGACAGCGAGTACTCCCTTCCGTTCGACCTGACGGAAGATCATCAAGCCGTTACAACCACTATCAAGAAGATTTTGTTCAAGATCGTTTATGTATATGGAAAAAGAACGTCGTGAGAGATTTTCGCCTTGTCCTACACCTTTGTTACACTGAAATTCATCTGAAATGGTCTTTCAAAAAATAATTCTAGATTTTATATCATGATACATATTTTTATGAGAATGAAAACTCTCCCAGCTATTGTCCATTTCGCCAGTTCAAGCGACAGAACAATTCTCCATAATTTATCAAATGCTTTTGGAAGTATAAATACATAAATAAATACAGTATATAATACTGTAAATACAGTATATAATACTGTATACTGTATTCCTGAGAATTCTTTTTTATTTTGCTTTGTTTAGTGATCACTTTAATCATGGCATAAAACTCGTTCAAGTAAAAGTTACCGACAAAGTTAGATGAACCCTTGCGCACTTGAATCTTTAACGTCGAGGTCGGTAACTATTTCACACACTAGCCAATCACTTCATCAGTCCGCGAACGAACCGAAATGGATTATGATGATGCAAATCATGTATGTATTTCTTTATATCGTAAGGTTTTGTAAATCTGTTTTAAATTACGACGTTGACTCCTAACTCGGCGAATCGGAGAAACCAAGTTATTTTAGGTTTATGACAAAGATAAGGCTTCTCGTGCTGCACGTGCAACCCGCTGAAATCGATAAGCTACATCAATAGACTGAATGGCCATTGTCAATTAGATCCAAGTGTACAGAAAGCACATCACAATTTTAATATACATTTTGAACCAAAGATTAATTAAATTATCAATATATTAAGTGCTACTCAAGGTGATTAATGGCACTTTATCAATTGGTCATAAAAAACATCCCGTAATTTCAACTGGCTTTCGCGATTAAATGGCTAGTTCACTTGGTCAGAACCGACACGTCACAGGTTCTAATTCATGTCTCAACTAATTCATTTGCAATTGTCTTGTATTGAAACATTTTAAAAATATTTTAAAAATACATATTATCGTAATAGGTTTTCATGGCTGAACTAATGATATTCATAATAAACACTTAGGCACTTATATACCAGAGACAATATGAGTTAGTATGAAAATGAATATCCGTATAAAACAACGGAGCTTGTGTGTAAATATATTTCTGTCACCACACAACAATTACTGCTCAAATTTCGGATTTTATGCATTTGTGTTATGTGATTTTCAATTTCTAAAATATTTTTGTGCTGGTAGTACGTAAACATATGCACTGAAAATAACGTTTTCAGTCCCGTTAACGTGTGCATTAAAATAAAAGTTTCTCAAAACTCTTTCAAAGAGACATCACTTTAAAAATTGTTCGATTTTAGTCATGAAGGCTGTGACTGTCTAATGTCCACAAGACAGTCAGTGTCTACCTGAAGAAGGTGGAAGCACTCTGCAGCCAGGTGGCGTTGTTCACAAATATAGAGTAGGAACCATTCGTATTAATCCTGGGGACGACGTCTGCGTATGTCTGCAGGACGTGAACACCTGTTGATATTAGACATCGAACAAGATTACATGTTCATTACAACGTTCATGTTTGTTTGGTCCATCGAATACAATCAAAAGCCATCCTACCGCCAACTTAAACTCCGTATATATTATTCTCTTAATTTCGACAGCATTTAAAAATTACCCTTTCGTCGAAGTACAATGTTAACAACGCATACAGACCCAGAAAGAGAGGAACCAGTAGGAATAAGATATGTCCCATTTGTCCGTCCTGGTTAGTGTTGGTTGAAGGTGAGTCAACTATATCCTCTTCTTGTAGATAGTAATGTGTGTCACGAGTGTGTTCTATTATCAGATTGTGAATCTGTATACAGCACAGTTGGGCATGCCGTTAATCCCGAGACCAATGCCGGTCGAGCGATAAGCGAACCTAAATGTTTGTGAGGCGAGAGGTCTTGCAGATATTACGGGTGCTTCATTCATAAAATCTTCCGTACTGCCGCAAGCAGCATTTGTAGCTGGTTTGATTGTGAGTGTTCACTTGTATATTTGACTCTGCTATGGATCAATAAGATTACATATCGTTTGTCATCCTATTGACACGTCATTCAATAAACTAGAGCATGGAACATCTGATTCTGTCGAGAGAGAGAAACGTACGTTTTGGACGAAGTTTAATTTGTTTCAAATGAATGATGTGAGCTCAACGCGACCACACTATCTTCAAAGGGATGACGGTCCACACATGATGCAGAAACTAGAAAACTTCCATCTGATTGTTCAGCGACTTTGCTGATCTCAGGTTCCATTTTCACAATTAACAAACTATATATCATCAAGTTATACGTTTATTTTAAAAAAGGATACTATAACATTGAAAACAATAAGTTGTTGAGGTACACCGGTGTGTCTATTTGCTGGGAGTCCTGGTGCCGCCCCACGTGATACACTCGTCCCAGTCGGGCCAGAACCGATCCTTCATCCGGTCGCAGTAGTCTTTAATGTTGGGAAACCTCTCTGAATCATGACACAGCAACAGACATGAACTCACAACTGAACTTAAACTGAAATCTAACTCAGAAACTGTTGTAAATAATACTAATTCACCGTAGCCCGAAGAATTATGTGTTTCAATAGTGATTTTAGAACATAGGCAGAGTGTAATACTTCACAAACTGGTGCTAATTATGAATGCTATTACCTCAATGCAATTACACAATTACACGCAGTAGGTCTATAAAACATTCAGTTGTGTTTTCACAGTACCAACGTATTCTCTGCTCATGACCTTAGTCTCCTTCAGTGTTCACTTCGGTCTCCAGGATGAGTCCACTTACCTTCCACGAGAGTGATCTCCCCTGTTCCAGGCATATCCCAGCGGATCATGGCGAGAATACCGAACACACCACAGTCCTCTTCACAAGGCTCGTCTCCCATCAGGAAGTGCTTGTCGCCTGCACATACATCGATCATTGAATTGCACGTGTGTCGAAAGTCGGGCATCTCAATGTCTGACTTGAAGCAATACTCAGATCAAAAACGTAGCAAAGTATCAGCGACAGGTTTGATCGTATTTCAGTGAGATTATGGGGCATCTGAATTGATAAAAAATAAAAATTTATTCTTCCTCTTAGGGTTGTCTGAAAATCAAACACGACAAAATCAATGTAGATGAGAGCCTGCGAGTATGTAATTTTTCGATTGTGAGTAAGTATTACTTTAAAATAATATGTTCTGTAACATTACATATAAATGTAGATTTGACCTCAGTTCGTGAGTTCAACAGGAATGAGATGAAGTTTTCAAGTTTGTAAAACGGTAGCACATTGCAATCAACTTGCTTATTAATTCACAATCTGGCTGACATGTTTCTACCAATTAAGTATTCAAATCCAGAACTAACTGTATGATATGAGGAGTCTTTTTTTAAATCTCAATTTGTTATTATGACAATGCAGCTGTAAAACAATGAAATGATGCCATGTTTATGTGTACTGGACAGAATGCTCTTGGTAATATCATGGAACGGACAGAACGGACGATAAAAGTAAAAAATATTTCTAACATGTACCATACCAATAAAATCCGAGATCGCCTGTAGATCTTCTATCATCATGTCCCTTATCTCCTCCCTGGAGTGGCGGCCCATGCCCTGTGCCCAGCAGAGTTTGGTCATCCTTCGACCAATGTACCACGTAAGGAGGGGATGCGGGAAGTTCATGGTTTCAGTCAGTAACTTTTGATCGTAGTTTAACCACCATCGATAACACGCCCCGGTCCTTCGAAATTCAAACGTAAGAAACTTACTAACACATGGACAGCAAATCTTGCTGACAATACTGTACTACATTCAACCTGTGAAGCGCTAAAGACGAGTTTTGAGTCATTAATGTGCACCATAGCAAAGTGTATCGGTATACTAGAGCTTGTACAGTGTCGACATTTGTTTAACTGGTAAAGCACTGTAATTAGCTTATAGCATCGACAAACAGAAACATGCTATTATAGTCTGCTCTTCTGGTTTACAGTGCAAAATAACACGTTCTTTTAATTCGTTCATAACTATGTTAAAATATAAATATTTAACATTTCTTATTATCGAAAAGTGAAGAAACCCCAGACCTGTTAAACAATCTATGAATGACTGCAGATTCATTTGCGGAGTCTACCAAAGGAAACATTTTAATTTTCGAAAAGGTTACAATCTGTCATCGCTTCAAAACTTGCAACGGCATTATTATTATTCTGATTTCGATGTATTTTTGTGGCTGCATTGTCAACATAACAAATTCAGTTCTAAAAAAGACCCTCATATCAATTAGTTAGTCCTGAATTTGAATACTTAATTGGTAGAAACATGTCAGCCAGAATGTGGATAAATAAGCAAGTTGATGACAATGTGCTAAAATTCGAAAAGTTGAAAACTTCATCTCATTCCTGTTTAACTCTCGAACTGAGGTTAAATCTACTTGATTAAAATACTGTCACACAAATCAAATCACACTCGACAAATGCTAATCTCGCACAGTCCTATCTGCATTGATTTGTCGTTTAAGAATATTTATAAAATGGCTCCGACTCGTTTAGTCGTTTCGTGTTAATGCCGGAATCCTCGGGCATTATTTGACCTTGAGTAATGGGATACGTAACTCGGAAGTGAAATGTTTATTTTGCAAATATAAATTCAGACTTATATAAAGATTAAAATCTACACTGAACAGGATAATGTTACTGGTTGACATTATCATAAACGGGAATGATTCAAAAGGATAATCTCAATGTTTGACCATGCTGACCGCTCACCAGTAGGCGTGGTCCTCGCCCATGATCCGGAAGGCTCGAGCTGTCGCCTTCTCCTGGCTGGTGAGGTGCTTGTTCAGCTCCAGTCGGAACTCCGCGTTCAGGAACTTCAGGATCAGCGCAGAGTCGCCAAGTGTAGTCCCGTTATACTCGATCCACGGAAACTTACCTTTGGGCGACATGGCCAAACCTTGATAACTCTGAAAACAAGCCTGTAGTGAAAACTCCAGGTAGATAAATTTAGGAACGTTATCAATCCACTAAAACCGCAAACGATTAGGCTATTTGCTACTTGCAAAGTGTTTTGAGTGTTATGATTCTTATGAATATGAGAAATTATATTTTAAAAAGTGGTGATTGATATAAATCAACGTTTCCAGTTTCCTATGACAGATTAACAGTGCATTTTCATACTCATGGGCTCTACTTCCATCATCCCCAATGACTGGCTAAGATAGGCTTTTCCGAATTTCCCAACTTTTCTGTGCTCGTCGTCCCGGCTGCTGCGACGGATCGCGATAGTCTAATGAGTTTTCATATTAGAATTGCAACTTTTCGACAAAAAAAAGCTCTGTACTCAAATTTTGACGGGTTGGCAGCAGAGACTGGCGTACTTTTAATCATCACTCGAGCTCAGAGTTACCTTGTAAGGGATGTTGGCCATCCTAAGGTACGTCTCCACCTTCAGCGCGAAGGGTATCATGCTTGGTACCCACGGTCCTCTCCCTGGGTGGTGCAGGATGACAACCCCCTCTGGACGCAGCCGTTTCTTTCCGCTGGGGACCGACAATAGACAATACTAGACATACCTATATATAGTATTAAATCAATAGACTAGAGGTGTGCATGTGACTAGGCATTGTTAGCGTATATGAAGGGCTAATAAAAACTATTGCAGTCCGCTATAGACGTCCTTTTGCGAGAATGTTGTTTAATGGATTAGATGGTGTCTGTCGACATGTTTTCGAGACCTTTACTGTCGCTAATCTTAAAGTGTCACTGTGAAATATACCAACAATTAAATCTATTAGTTACTCGCCGGTGTAATTTAGAACCGCTAATCCAGAACCCCTATTTATACCTACTATATAACAATATTATTAATAGATAACAGATTCAAACCTCCCGTTGTCAATATTCAATGTAGTGCACTTCTCACTGAACTACTTTCTCAGCGAGAGAGTTGTCTTGTCAGCTATTTTTAGAATTTAGGTCAGGGGAAACCCCAGATCAATAATGCAAACAAACGCACATAATTTGATTCAGACATCCCTGAGTGTTTTTATCAGAATAAACGTAAGTCTTGTGATTTTGTATCATCACACAAAACTGCTGTCAGTTCTGTCACATGTGCCAGTGACATAGTTTCAAGGGGTCAAAATATGACTTCCGGTCTTTTCAGCGGCAGCAACATTCACGGGGGATCGTTTCATATTAACTTCAACTTTTCCTCACAAACAAATTCAATGAATGTCCCTCTAAAACGTAGACGTGCCATCATTGATAGTGATTCAGATTCTGAGTGAGTACTGTCATTTCTTCTCGTTGAACTGTTCCGAAACGTCATCTCTCCGTGTTCACATGTTCACGTTTGAATACGTTGTGAACGAACTTTGCCGAATGTCAACAAAAGTTATGAATGTTTATATTCTATTCGAATGAAATGTTGATATAAACATGTAAGTGATATGCACGTGTCATTAACGAAAGTTTAAACATGTGAACAAATATCTTGCGTCTGTTTTTTTCAAATATTCGTCACAGTTTTGTGTGCACTCTATTGCCATGTGACGTCATAGGTGGAGGAATGTGATAACGTAATATTTCGGGAAAGGGTTGGCGGAGTATATTTCTTTAGGTCAAGACAACACGTAAACACTCGTCCGTGTTCGGCTTTATTTGAAGTAAATTAAACGAAAAAAGGGTATGTAATAAATATAGAACGTCATTCTAGTGCATTTTTTCCGTTTGTATTGAACTCGTAGATGTCACAAAGAGCAAAGAAACAACTCGTTCTGCAAACTCGTTGTTTCTTTGCTCTTTGTGACATCGATATCTACTCGTTTAATACAAAGGAAAAAATGCACTAGAATGACTTTCTATATATGTACTGGCCCAGCTGTTTCTGCTTCTTTGGTGATTGCAATTGTCATTCCTTCACTGCCATTTACAATTCTTCTTCCAGAGCCATGAAGTTGGCCATCATGGGTTGTTCTTAGATCAAATCACAAAGCTCATTTGTCAGTCAAAAACTTACCTATACTCATATCAGTTAGACATAAATCTTTCATCACCACATTTGTTATTGGATGACTTTTTATAATGGGAAGTTTCTTAATTTCATCTCATAGATTATGTTTACGCACATGTTGACTGTAAATTTGATTCGGAACTCCTTCAATAGTCATTTGTATAGTTTTGATTTTAGGATTATAAAATGATTCAGTCATTCTGTCAAACCCAGCGGTAGGGGTTTTGAATAGCTTCAAAACACCTTTCATCAATTAAGCATTAACATTTATATCAATATTCCACAATGTATCACTTTAATCAACTGGTAACATACGATGCCGAGGTATGCGATCATAGTATATAGGCAGCGGACTATTATATAAAGAATGGATTTCACGTATCAAATCTGGTTCTTTACCTTTATCAAATTCTAATGCAATATTCTTAATTTCATATTTCATTTCATTAGACCCTATGATAATATGTGTCGGCAATAATACTTATTTCATGTGGAATCGAAGTAATAAACAGAAGACTTCCTTCCATCTAATACTTTTTTTTATTATACTCGTGAATGATTAGGTATCAAACTCGCTTTCGCTCGTTTTGTACAAATTAAGTCACTCGTTGAGAATAGTATTAAATGGAAGGTCGTTAAGTATCCTGTATAAACACCATCAACTAAAAAATTACGTTTCACTAAACGACGAGCGTTATCGTTTCAATCGTAATCGCGACTATGTAAATTTACCTTTAGTCACCATACTGAGCCGATTTATACTAAAACCAATATTTATGCAAAACGTGTTCATCCCCTCTATCAATCTTTCTCCTGACGTTTGCAACAGTTGTATGTTTTAACGTGAATAATTCTATCCCTCATTACTGACGTTCAGAGAGCAACAACCCTTACCAATAGACTACGCCCCGCCACGCTTTACAGTGTAGTTCGTTAAAGTCGTGACGTAAAGTAAAGGAACATTCCAGTTGATACGAAATGAAAATTGCTCAAACCAACGTTTTGTCAGATACGGAAGAAATGTCAATGAGAAATGGATCTGTCATAAGCATCGGCGATGCAGAAACTAGATTCTCAATGTATCGAACTCGCGATGTGACGGTAACCGTGTTCGCTTGATGTGTTTGACTCGATTAGTAAATCACAGGCAGGCTTTCGTAAATCTTTTTCAACCATAGATCACATATACGTACTCAAATCACTCATTGACTCATACCAAAGTTTTAATAAGAAATTATTGCGCCTTTATTGATTTTAGCAAAGCTTTTGATAGTGTTTGGAGAAATGGGTTGTGGTTTAAGCTTATCAAAGCAAATATAAGTATTAAATGTTTAAATGTTATCCATAACATTTACCAACAGATAATCATGTGTAAAGTTAAATGGCATCACTTTACAGCTTTTTTCATGCAATATTGGTGTCTGGGAGAAAATTTATCCCCTTTTTTATTTGCCGTACATAAAATTATGATCTTGAAACATTCCTGGATGGAAATAATGTACACTGTCTTACTGTTGTAAATAATTTGATTGGTGAAGAGCTCGGAATGTACATTAGGTTGTTGGGTTTTATCATATGCAGATGACACTGTTTTGTTAGCAGAAACTGCTCAAGATTTGCAGTTATCTTTGGATATATTTTCAGAATATTCTGCATCATGGAAACTTAAATAGACATTACCAAAACTAAGGTTGTAATCTTTTTAAAAAGGCTATGTTAAAAATAAATTCAAATTTTTTCATATGTAATGATGAAATTGAGGTTGTTCGAGATTATCTATATATAGAAGTATTATTTAATGCTAATGGTAAATTCTCTAAGGCAATTAAGAGACTTTCGGACTAAGCATAATGCAAGGTCTATGATATGTAATTTTCAAAATCATTAGGAATTAACAATAACCAATAAACTGCCAACTAAAACTTTTTGCTCAGTGCGTCTTACCGATTCTGTTATAGGGTTCGCTATCTGATAACTGAACTTGGTACGTTGATTTTCATTTGATGTTCACCTAGAATAAATGAACATATTTTTTACAAAACTATTTTTCATTGAAAACATTCTTGATTTTATTTTTCTACATGCAGTTTTACACAATATTTGAATTCAATAATAAGCATCAATTAATGTGAATACGTAAGACAAGATATTTTGCATATTGAGAAAAAACTTAATTCACTTTTGATTAAGCCAACAGACACCTGTTAGTGCTTGTATTATATCAATTGTGCAACTAGAAGTATGCTGCTTTATTATGACAGCCCTGACTCTACGTAACGCCGGTCATTTTTTGTTTTTCAATCAAATTTGTTTCAGACATTTTTATGTATCAGTAAAGTTTGTTATATTTTTTACTTAACTTTTTCAGACATTTTTATCATGTTAATTGTATTTACAAGTGAATCTCACCTGTTAAAACCTCACTTCTGCTTGTTACTGTGTCCGATGATCGGCTTTGATCTATAGATTGCTTACCTTATATTTAATCATGTCTTACGTAAACGTTGTGCGAAACAACACGTGCTAAAGTGTCACGTCACGTCACGAACTTACAACACTTACAACGAACTTGCACTACTCTACCATATATATATATATATATATATATATATATATATATATATATATATATATATATATATATGTATACATACATACATACATACATACATACATACATACATATGAGTGAATGAATTTGGTTATATATACATTCATACATAAGAATGAATGAATTTGGTTAATTTCTTTATGGTTATTCCCGGCCTACTCAAGGGAGGCAACTCCTCGGTGTCTTCTACACGAATGCTATATCAATATAGCAGCACATATATACACAAACATTAGATTTAAATGAAATATAAAATTACTAAATGTGGTAAAAAATATCAATTTGAAACAATAACTGAATGTTGAATATAAATGAATTTGAAACACACAAAAAAGTGGATACATGCCTTACTGGGCCTATATATATTTAGCAAGTTGATCCCTGACACTATCAAGTGAATGTGATACATAAGTAACTCAATGTGCCCACTTATCATCCCGGAGATTCCAACGTTACATAATCAAAAGACCACATTTAAGTATTTTGCATCGTGTGACTTTTGGCCTGATTGACACCGGTTATTAATAACATATTTACATTTAAGAATTGCTGATGCACAGTGGCGAATTTGTGACATCTCACCGTGACTTTAGCTTGCTCTTCACATAAAACAACCACGGAAGCAGCCATCCCACAATCGCCTCAAAAATAGTAAAAATTATGTCACGGAATGTCATCTTTGTTCGCGTCCTCGCATGTAAACTCTCATGTTTGTAAATTAGAGTTACCCCCCTTTATAGATACCCACTACGTGCACTCTCTTCTGGAATAAACTCTTATTTATTTTGGGATCTAACTATATTACGTACGTCGACTGTAAGAAAACACATTTTACATCATTATTTCTACTTTATCATTGCATAGGCGTAAACCTATAACGTCCTTTTTTTCACCTGCCTACTTAATTTTTAAGGATAAGCATGCATATCTTACTACTATCATACCCATATGCTTCATGTTAAAACGAAGTCTTTCAACTAGAGCGATTCATCAATCATTTGCCACTGATAATTTCTCGGTGGACCGAATCAGGATAGTCTTACACATGGAGACTATCAATTCCATGTTTTCGGAGGACCCTTCTAAATATTTGATTTAAAACGACATCTCCTCGCTCATGAATTGATACAAAGTGTTTTTCTTGTGCTTCAGTGTTATAAGGACCGCTTGATCAATCCTAGTATTTTCAACTCAAGGTTATAGTTATATTTCTGCATAGATAAGACAAATCTTGTATTAGAATCAAAATGTATGATAATCTATTGAACATGAAATCAGGATTTCGTTAGTTTTGAATGAAAAATGTAATTCTCTGATCACATTATTGCTTTTTATATGTTTAGGGAGATACTTATTATATGTCACCTCTTTTGATGGAGATTGAAAATAGGTGCCTAGTCACCGTCTGAGCCTGAAATATTCATCGAGCAAACCTAGGGTATGGTTGACATCAAACAATAAACACATTGTTACAGTTTTCATGAAAACAAAAACAGATTGACTTGACAATTCCAACTATCTTTCTTGTCTGTTCCTTTCAACTTCCCAGTCACGATCGCCATTATTCTGTGGTTGTGTGATTTTTAAGCTTATCATTGAACTCAAATGTTATGACTCAGAGCGATTCTTTGAGCGATTATGCAGAGGGCACATGTCTGATACACTACACTCTATTAGCTCAACCAAAATCTGATCCCAGGATGTGTTTTTGTGACCTAGATTCGTATATGTAAACATGACAATATAGATGTTTAATGAGATCATATTTGGACGACTACTATATAAATATATGCAATGATTAATGTGTTCAGCCTAACCATTGCCAGCATACCTAGCTGTTTAAATCAAGGGGTACAAATATACATACAGGTTTTGCGCAATGAATATATCCACAATAACTATGGATGGAAGGGTAAACATCTCCAAAACTGTATTCAGAGATTTCATATATTATGTAAGTTCAGCTTTATCCATTGATGTACCTTTTGCTCATTTGAATTTTCTTTGAGCAAAGTCGAAAGTAGTTAAGTCAGCTGTGTTTGCTTCTACACCTGTTGTCGTAACTCAAAAAGTTTATTTCGTCGGGATCAGTCAGAACGGAAATTCCGGTTATTTTCCTTTTTATTAGTAATTAAATTGGTAATTATATAATCAACAATGAATTCTTCACTCATGATGAAACAGATGTGTCTGCGTTGTATTTTACCTCTTGAAAACGTGGGAAAACATAATAAAAGTAATCCACTATTTCTTAGTAAGAGAAGGCTTTGTTGGAATTATTAGAACAACTTTTGTAAAGAATATCAAAATCAGTAAACATTTCGTCTGTCTGTTTTGTTAGAATATAATTCGACTGGTTCATTGCAAATATACATATGGTCCTTTGTCGACTGGTACATGTGTGGTTTGCATAAGAGAAGTTGATTTAGGAACTCATTTTGAGAACACCTCTGATTTGCGTTTGCCTATGAAAAAACGAAATTCAAGAAATGCCAGGAATTAAATCAATCCTGAAGAAATTTTTTCGTACTTTCCTCACATATGATGTAAAAAGAACTAATGAATTATTCATTTATGATTTATTCATATGTGATATTTGCAACACTGAGTAATCATTCATTCTATACTGTCTTCATTTTACATAATTATTCATTTGAATTAAGAACCATACAAGATGTTATAGTTAATTTGAAATTATCATCGCATCAAGTTTTTATTTCGACAGACAGGTAGACTGCCCTTGATTGTACTAAAGGATATACTGACAAGCAACTCAATTATGGCTTAATGTTAAGACATTATTGTAGAAATGGTTGTTATTTCTGAACTGACTAAACTAACGCAAGAGAAAAATTAATATAAATATATAAATGCGTTGATTCCGCATGTTAACATTTGGTGAAATTTTCTATTTGTTGAAATCGATGTTGTCCTTCTTTCTGTCTCTTGTTTAATAATGCCAATCCGTTAAAGTATAACCAGTGTAGTTTATGGAAAATGAATTCTAAGAGATCCGTTTGTTCTTACTTTTTTCTTTGCTGAAAATGATATCAAAACAGTTAATTTTCAACAGGTAGATAAGACAATGCACCAGCAGTATGAAATCACCTTCCAATTACTATCTACTATTACTATTACTATTTTATCAGTATAATGTATGTATAAGTTTATAAATCTTGTGAACGTTTTAACGAAATTTTTACATGTATATTTTATATGTTTATTTTTATAATAATGTGTTTATGCATTTATGTACGTCTTCTTTTTTATCAGTATGTAATGTAGGATATATATGTATAAGGTTCATTAATTGTGAGAATTGAATGAATTGAGTTAAATAGAATGTATATCTTAATATCTGTATGCATTAATGCATGTATTTTATGTGTATGTGCGTATATATAAGTGCCGTAGGAATACATGCATGAATATATGTATGTATGTTTATACGTATGTATTTGTAAATCTATGTATGTATGTAAGTGTGTGTGTGTGTGTGTGTGGGTGCGCGTGTGTGTGCGTGGGTGTATGTGAGTGTGTGTAAGTGAGTGATGTGTGTGTGAGTAGTGTATGTAGTTGTGTAGGTGTATAGTAGGCATGTATGAATTTATGTGTAAATGTTGGTTATAAGGGAATCTATGGTTCAATGTGATTGTCTATATGTCTGTATTGGTATGATTAGGGTTTGGCGGGCTGGGTGGGGAATTCGTATGGAAGTAAGGGCGAGTGTATGAAAAAGTGTTTATGAAATATTCAGTTTTTATTTTCTTTAATTGGTGAAAACTTTTAAACTGTAACAATTTATTTTATCTTTACATAATTTTACAAAAGTATACGTGATTTTATGGTTTTGTCTCTTATAGCCTTTTGGCGGCTTGTACATTTTATTTCTTATTGTATCAAAACAAAATGTGTATGACCTCCTTGTATGTACAAGATGAGACGGTAATAAACAAATTCTCTCTCTCTCACTATCTACAAAGCAATACCCGGATCTTGCCGCATTTGACATGAACAACGCCAGTGCTGTGTGGAATTCTGCTGACTACCAAAGAAGTATTAAAAGACAACGCAGCTGTGATAGCGACTTGACTAAGAAAGCCTGTCACAGAAAGTAGATTAGAGAAAGAGAAAGCAGATTAAAGTACCTGTATATGGAGCCTCGGTCACTCAGCAGTTGCCTAGACGACACACAAACCAACTTGTGAAAGCTCAACTGTAATCCGGATGATAATTAAGCGGAATCAGATTTGTTTAAGTCGCATACAGAAGGGGGGTTGATGAACGTGTGAAAATGATATCAATATAACTTATTTTGATCATCAATGTAACTAAGTAATATTCAAAATGCAGGTGCGAAATTACCATTTAGAAATGACAAGTTTTGTTAAGATAGAAGATGAGTGCTACCTCGTTCTTGAAAGACAGACACAATTCTCAATGCATTTAAAAAGGTTTAATAGGCTGTACCAAGGTAATCAATAACATTATTTAGAGGAAAAGTTAATATTTTGCAAAATATGAAGTCATCCTTTAGAGAAAGTTAAACGAAGGATGCACGCAATCAGGCCTTCATGTCATGTCATTATTCTGTTGTATCCCGGAGCGGCATTCACATAAGCCTCGGCTTGTTTGCCTATCCGGTTCCGTTCTTTGGGAATAAATATGTTTAAATCTTCAGGCCTTCCGATTTGTACGTGTTACAGTCAAGTGCAATGACTCTTTTTATAATTATATTATATTATATTACATATAAATGTAATATTATATTATATTATATTATATTATATTATATTATATTATATTATATTATATTATATTATATTATATTATATCATATTATATGTATCATATTATATTATAAGGCACAACATATCGCTTTGTATTCGCTATTTAGAAAGTACATGAGGACATGTGCACTATCTTCTATGGATGCAATAGATTACTTATTTTCATAATTGACCTACATCAATAGTTTAAAAACTAAAGTCGTTAAAAAAACATACATGTAAGTGTAGGTTGTGCACAAACTGGAATCTTAATTGTCTAAATGGGTTCAAACATTGCAGTTGCAGTAACCATCCTGACTACCGTTTTTGGTCGGACAGATCGTGTGCAAAATTTGAATATTACCGATTTCGCAGTTTATGATGATTCTGCATCGTTTCATGATATACTCCAAGTCTTTTAGCAGTAATTTTATAACCTGAATACGTACATGATACGTAGATGTTAGATTACCTGATCTTAGTTTGTCGAGAAATAAACACAGATCGAGTATGTTGTTGAGGTCAAATATGTCAAACTTCATAAATGGTGTTATTTCATCGACAAGTAATGGTTGTTTCTGAACATTAACATATCTGTGATTATTAGTTAGCATAGTAACAACAAACAGGAATAAAGATTGACTCTATAACTCAAAGATAATTTTTGAACCTTGTTAATTGCAGACACAACGAGACAAAATATGGTTTAAACATATTTTTATTTCATTAAATGAAATAAGGATTGGTGAACAAGCCTTGAGGCTTATTTGAACACCGCTCCTTAAATACAACAAAAAGAGCTGGACACAAAAACAGAAAATATAATTAATGAAAACACCATCTTTGTAATTAAATGCAAATGTGAAAAAAGATTGTTGGTGATGCTTAATGATTTACTGCAGTTTAAAATCATGAAGTGCTTATGAAAGTTGTAAGACAAAATATATGGGTTGGTATTGTTTAGTAGGTCATTTAACTATATACATATGTACATGTAAATGAGATGCTGAATGTCGAATTCTTAACATTTATGTGACCGTTTTTAATTTATAATCGAAAACAAGAAAATATCATAATATTGGCATTTATGAGACAAAGCTACAACTTTTGACAGGTGACTTGAACTTAACCTAGTTCATATGATATTTTGGCTCTAATTAAGCCACATACAAAATTCATGAAACTTACTCTGTGTCACTGTGCATTGTCTATATTTAGGAAATATCGGTGCGAGTAATCAGAACAGTACATCCGCTTCATGTTAACAGGTCGACAGGGGGTAGTTGCACAAAACAACTTAACACTAAGGTTAACCTTAGTGCCATCCTTTAACATTGCACTAAGGCTACCTTAGTGATTTAAGGCCACCTTAGTGTTTTGTGCAACGGGACCCAGGCTTATAACTTCTCTTGTCTTATGTTTCATATATTTAGTACGTATATCCTTTCTGTTTGCAAGATTACTCATTCTTTAAATGTTAATATACATGTTAGTATATAAAATTGTCTATGAACTGTTTAAAGTATAAAACCCGAAAATCGAATACCCCCCAAAATCCATATTGATATCTGCAAAACTATGTCATGTAGCGAGAAATCATGAGGAAAACTACACAAGAATCGATTGAAACCATAACAGTGAGTGCCATTAATCAAGATGCATAAAAGATGGAAATAGTGAAGTTTCGACAGTGCGCTGACAGCAATGATACAGTACTATGTGGAGAAGCCTTACCAGGCAATCAGTGAAACAATGCCTTAAGCTTTTACCTGTTGCTAACCAGAAATGAGTTATACTCGTAATGAAGTTTATTGATCATATTACCCCAAGCATTCCTTTGAGAACAAACTAACATTACAACATCTCTTTAGATAAAAAAAAACCCAAACCCATTAAGACATTTGAAAATGATTAATTTCAACAAAATCAAAGTATTTGCATATGATGAGTTAATTGTTTTTTCAGGAAGTTTCATAAACTACTGAGCATTCTTTTTGTCTGCCTAACGAGTGTTGGAGTGTGCGACAGATATGCGAGTGAATTACGCTCCAAATGGTGGTGACGAGGTGAATATATTCTAGCCTGGTCGGTCGAATGGAAATATTTACCTCCCGGAAAGACAAAGCCAACAAGTGTTGCTAACTACATCTTTTGACGTGTTTTGACGAATAGTCAACTTAAATATATCATGACAATATGTTTCATTAATCAGCATAATACACGTTTATGTAGATTGTTCCTTCGAGACATATACTTTCATGCTGAACCTAAGAAGAAAGCACGTGGGTGTTTGTCAAAAATGAGAAAAACCAATCCGGAAGATCGTTTTGCCTCTGTGTGTGTGCGTGTGTGTGCGCGCGCGCGCGCGTGTGTGTGTGTGTGTGTGTATGTACTTGTGTGTGTGTGTGTGGCTGTGTGCGTGGGTGCGTGTGTGTGTGTGCGTGTGTGTGTGTTTTATGGCGATGATTCCTAATAAGATAGTGTTTTTGATTTTCTAAAATTTCTTGGACCTGAGGGTATTAACCAACTGGTATCCGAATTTATAATTGAGTTCAAGTATATACTTTTGATAGTTTACAAGGACTTATGTTCATATATAATAAACCTAAATGTTTATGACTATAGCTATATGAAAGAAGTAATTGTAAGAAGTATGATTCTTTATCAAATGACTGTAAATAAACGCTGCTTACAGACTTAACATTGATATGTAATGTACACTATGGTCGGGTGCTCTGGTATTGATGTACACCGACTTGAACTGGGGTAGTCGGGAGAGCACGACATGGCTTTGTTTCCACATTTAAAGACGCCTCCATGCTATATGAGCCCCAACTGTGTATTGAGAACGGCCGATGTGCCACATATTGCGACATGCACGCGGTTGTCACAACTTGAATGACGTCGTTCGTCGCCCCGGGGCCCTGGGGAAATCTCTTTATCGTACACTAGGAGCGGGACCATGCTTATCTCAGATTAGTTTAAATAATCCTGGCCTTTCATAATTGCTGATAATTCACTATATTGTTTATTAATAATGGTCACTCAGGAAGCGGGAAGGTGAGATGAATAAAGTCCATTTTTAAACACTTTTTTTACTGATCTTCATTTAATCTGTATGATGGTATGGTAAATTTAAAAGTTCTATATTATTAGTTTACAGAACTAGTGTTTAAAAAATAAGCTAACAATAAACATTGAAAAATCATAGATGCCAAGAAATCAAATGACGTGATATCTATTTGAGAGTAATAATTAAAGAATCAAAACTGATCGTCAATCAACATTTTGAATGCTCATGTATGAAAGCTTGTTTAAACGCACTAGTGCACGCCAATATTTCTTTAACACAGCGAATGCACAGATACTGCATATCTCTCGATGTTATTCAAGATCCTCACTTAAGTAATCTACCTCGTAAGTTATTTAACAAATATTTACGTATTCAGGTAGTAAAGTTGATTTTTATTGGCCGGAAGTATTTAATGTTACGTTACAATAAATCCGCATGAACTACGATATCGGAAATATTAAGATTTTGCTTATAACCAAAAAAGCGGAAACGGCAGCCGCTTTGGTCAATCTAATAGCAATGCTAATGTTGTGTTATTAAATCGGTTTATTTACAACATTGCTTTCATAAAATATAATTCATTATTTGTTCTCAGTTCAGAGTTTAGGTAAATTCAACAGCTGCACATAATAATAGTTCAGCTGCTTTCAACTGTCTATAATTTATCCGTTTTGTGCACAGCTGACCTTAGATTTGTTACATGTCCAAGCCGACAGCGGCTGTCTAAATTTTTTCATTGTTGATTGCAGGTCAATTGTAAAGAATTTTAAGCATTTCATTGCATCGATAGAAAGCTTAAGTGAATGCATAAGTCCTCTTAAACCTTAAAATAGCCAATTTAAACCGTAAAAGCGTGCACTAGTGCCCTTAAGGATCGGCCTAATCTACAACACTGTTACATTTATATTTCATTGTTGTAGGTTTGCAGTATATATATAAGAAGAGATAACTTATAAATTTGTATACAGTATGATAGAATGACGATGATTGATAGAGATTCATTTCATTTATAACTAGTGAAATGATTTGATCTTGTGTATGTCTGAGTCTGTCCCAACTTCAGCGTGCACATGCTAATGTTCTGCGAATTGAAGCCGCTATTCTGTGTATGGAGCTTCAGATTGGAAGTGCAAACAATGTATAATTGTGCGTTATCATGTCCAAGGATAGACCAAGTTGCCGAGGCCGCCAGCGTCACTAGACCTAGTCAGTCTGAAAATAAGTAGGAGTATATCTTTAGTAAAAGCCACAAGAAACAAGCCCTTCCATACTTGATTATCTACCATCTCTTTCATTCAAACTGACAGTTTCAGAATCTGACTACATGTATTGTGCTAATGCATCTTCGAAAAAAAGGTATTTTCAAAAATGGTTTATGTAATTATATAGCTTTATACAACTATTAGGACATTCAATAATTTCCGTAACAGGTTAAAACTGTGGCGAGAAACCTTACGTTGAAAGCGATGAACTGAAATGTGATTATCATAAATCATCCTCTTGCTACAATGGACATTCTCTAACAATCTTCAGTGAATACATTTAACCTTGTGTCACTGTCGATAATTTAACAACAAACATATACCATGGAGGAAGTCTGAAATACCGTCTCTCAAGAAAAACTCTTGCAACCATGTACCAATCGCTTATTTTGCCGATATGCGACTGTTGCTGCCATATCTGGGATAACTGTACAATCGCCTTATCTCTCATTCTAGGGTGATCACACATGGATGCACTTCGTACAATATATGGCACTGCTCGTGGTACTAGTCATCACAGGCTATATACTTCGAAACAAAGTTAAACCAAAAAAAGAACGAACAAAAAAGACAAGATATCAAACTGACAAACTTCTACAAGATGAATAAGAGTATCGCATCAGACTTCCTTTGCAATCTGATTCCTAAATCCTAAATCTAAATATTTAGATCTGAAAATATAGAAGTCGTTTCTGTGAGATTATACAGTGGGTGTAGTCGGCATGTCGGCTTGGACAGTCCGGGAGTGATGCCCAGTGTCTGCTTTATGTGTATTTTCACGATGCTGTGTCACGATACTTAAAGACACAACTAGCGAGAGCTGATGGCAGGTCGGATATGATATTTATGCAATGCTAGCTCCGTTGCGTGTTGAAACGAATAACAACAGTTATCTGTTCATTGTCTTGGTTATAATTTATCGACATTATAATGATTTATCCATGTATTACAGTTAATAAATGGCACACGTATCTGTTCCGATTCTGTGCTTCCGCGGACAGTGTGGTAATATGAGTGAAACACATTATATTTTTCTAATTTTAAAGATAGATCCTACGAGAACATATGATCTGACATTTAGGCTATTTCTTAATTACATATGTACGTATACTGTGCTGAAGATCAAGAAGAAAGTTTTAGGGTTGAGTTTATTTGTATGTATGTGGGAAATAACGACGTGTTTTCCTGGTCACGTTTTGAGTAAACTAAAGTGAAATGACCTATGACCTTAACTAACTTTCCTTAACAAAGATGAAAGTATAAATGACGGAAGTTGAAGCTGCCGGATATAGGTGTAAGTACAGTCTTTTGAAATCAGGTGTTCATAGAGACACAACAAGCGACACATTCAAATATATTTATGTTAAAATCAAGTTTTCCTGGTTATAACTCTGAGTAGGCAGTTAATGACGTTACGAATTGCACGTCAGTCCACTGCACCGGTACATAGACGCTCGTCTCCTTGCAGCAGAGTGCATGTGCCTTGCTTGACGACAGTCATGATTAAGTGATACATTTGCATGTTACATGGATACAGAAACCTGGCAATCTATCCTGGAAATTATTTTGTTTCTACAATTTTAAAATACGTCTGTCACGCCTTTGTTTATACAGGATAATAAACCAGGCTAAGCTTTAATGTGTACACAAAACTAACTGTTCTTTTATATAATGCTGGGGAATATTAAAAACGGCCAATCCAACATTATCAATTCAAAGAGGTGTTGGGAATCTTAAGAATGAAGATTTGTATTTCCTATTTGGCTATGCATATATCCATTGTTTTCTTGTTGCCGTGTGTGATCTCTATGTTCTACTTCACTAACAAGGCACCATCTATCCACAAGAGGGCCGATCTCCCCGCCACACCTCTCACCTGTTTTCACAGTACGACAATAGCACACCACGCAGGGCCACACATCCCTTTGAGCTCCATTAATTAGCAGTTTATCTAACTGCGTTCGCTAGTGCAACTCCACTGTTGTATATGACAAACCCCGGACACGTAGGGCTATGGTGTTATAAACTTTACTCCTTTGCATGGGAAAACCTTTATCAAACGAGCCCCTCATCTAAGCTGAGATGAGAGCATCGACAAGTTTAAAACCTTTACTAGGCCTTGACCTGTGCAAGAAGAAGATTGTTTATTAAGATTGTGTGTGGAGTGTAGTTTACCTCAGGTTACGGGTCAGCGCGTTGTTACACATATCTGTTTACTTGTTAATTGTCTCTTTCATGTCGTAAACCTAACTACTGATCAGGATTTCTATGATTCACGTATGTAAATACAGAATATAAAACAATTCTATAGTAGGCAGTTATCATGGGTTTGACGCGTAAGCAGGGGTATACTATACACTTAAAGTTAGGTTCATGTGGTGATTGACCCGAGTTCAATATGCTCATCATAACCATGTGTGTGAGCACGACATATGTAGGATTGTGTTTGCATATCATTGACAATTTCATGTGTAAACTACACCCCACATACACTATTAATAATTTGGGCCCCCGAGGCCCACATCATGGGTCACAGAGTCACTAAATCTATAGATGTTTTATTTTACAGAGCATGCAAACATGTAAGTTGTAACAAAAGTTCCAGAAAGAATCGATAGCTTACTGTGGATGTGGAAATTCCAGACTTGATTTCTGGAAAACTTTCATAACTTGTGTTATTTTATCGAGAATTGGTGGTGGTTTCAGAAATCGGAATCCTAACGCGTATCAACCCAGTGTAAGGACAATTAACGGGTTAATGTCCTGATTTGTGATCGAAAACAGGACAGTGGCGCGCGCCAATGACTCAAACGTAATTTCAGAAAATTATTTACAGCAGATACAAAGACAAACATTGGTTGATAGTGTAATGTAGGTCATTTAACTAATATACACGTTTATTGGACACATATTCGAATTCTCACATTTATAGAGCCGTTTTCAGATTATCAGTGAAAACAAAAAAATATCATAATATTGGCATTTTAGAGATGAAGATGCAAGATATTGGGGCGAATTTAACCCAGGTCACAAGGTATTTTGACTCTTACTAAAGCCAAATAAAAAATTATGAAACATACCCTGTGTCACTTTAAAGAGTGACCTGTAATCAGAGGCGCTGAGGTAAATGTTGACACGCAAGTCAAACACGACGTATATGAATATACAGTATTGTGAACAAACTGCAATAGCTATGTCTTAACAACTATTCAAAGTAGGATGAACTTATTTATCACTGTACGATAAACACTTATTCTAGTAAGTGTAATTAAAAGAGTAATCAATCACGTACAATATACCTTATGTAAAAGTTACAGTTACTAACAATACGATAAATACGTTTTAGTTGCACGATATATCGCAAATACGATTAACAATACAGTCATTTTACACTTTTCACAAATTTGAAGTCTGTTATGCTTGTATTGGAATAAGTAAAAGGACGATGAAATTTTAATCCTCTTGTCGTATCATAATTATCTTGAATCATTTGTCATTATGAAAAGATTAACACCACACAACACTCAAAACATATACCCCTCCCCCCATCGACTAAATAGCAATACACTTCGTCTCGAACGTAAACAGTGAGTCGTTGGGCTGAAGTCACGTGACCAGGCGTCCTTAGGTACACTGTTCATTGAGAGAGGAAGGAGCCCAGTCATCGTGAGACTCTGGTGAAAACAACACGCGTACGACATGCTTTCGTGTCACCAAAAGCTTGTCACTGCTGTCATAATGCTGCTATCCATCATAGCAGTGTCGGCGTCGTTGACTGAGAAAATTCTTCAAACCTCACTATTCCATATGGGTGAGTTGTGGCTTAGCGCGGGTAGGAGTGTGACGTTGCGACTCGTGAGGACGTGCACGACTCTGCCAGACCCGACGTGCTGGAGTACTTACCTGGGCCTATTGGTCACCATCGTACTGGGATACCATGGATACAAGCTGTTCTTCTCACCCCTCAACCGGGTCAGGAAGCTCGGGGATATCGGCTACATCGCGGAGGGCAGCTGGAGCAAGAAAGAGGTGGCCAACATGGTGCAGAAGAGGAGACAGGTCGGAGAAATTCCACCCGTCTACCCAAACGGGTGGTTCGGAATCACAGAATCATGGAATTTAAAAGTGAAAGAAGCGGTTAACATCAGCGTTCTCGGTAAGTGGGATAAACTTTTGATAAAATGATGGTGTAGATAAAGCATCATTGTTTTTTTTCTTTACCCATACTCTTTTCATGAATTATAAGAACATCTTTTAATTAGTTTATAAGAAATGTCATCACGCTACTGATGGTCATTGTATGTTATTTCGCAAACTATAACGCAAACTATAACGCAAACTATAACGCAAACTGTTTCCCCACCGTAAATGCAGTATTCGAGGATCCGATTATCATGCTTTAAAATCGTACTTTCACTATAAGTTTGATGCTTGTTGACTGGTACACGAGCAAACGAAAATTAACAGTTCTTATGAGTAGACAAGAAGAAAACTAGGAAAATACAAAGATTGGCAGTCATTGTTACGTATACGTGTACTTTTTGTAATTCTGGATACTGATTAATTGACACTCTGGTTAAAGTAATCGTGGGATGGACACGTATTTAGGCCAATAGCAAGACAACAAGCAACATGTTTTTGATTGATTTGATTTAATTTTTTTTATAGATAGCCACTTTAATACATGCATGTCGATGTTAGATTCTTATCGAAAATATTGGGCTTTGCGAGTAAGATGACGCATTTAAATGATATCAACACCAAAACGTGAACAAAATGATATCAACAACAAGCATAAACACAATGATATCGACATCAAGTATGAACAAAATGATATCAACGACAAGCATGAACAAAATGATATAAAAACAAGTATGAACAATATGATATCTACAACAAGCATGAACAAAATGATATCAACAACAAGCATGAACACAATGATATCGACATCAAGTATGAACAAAATGATATCAACGACAAGCATTAAAATAATATAAAAAAATAAGTATGAACAAAATGATATCAACAACAAGCATGAACAAAATGATATCAACAGCGAGCATGAACAAAATAATATATACAACAAGCATGAACAAAAAAATATCTACAACAAGTATGAACAAAATGATATCAACAACAAGCATGAACAAAATGATATCAACAACAAGTATGAACAAAATGGTATCAACAACAAGCATGAACAAAATGAACGCAAGGGGTAGAATCCTTCTCAATTAACTTAACAGTTGACATATCACTTTGCTTCAGAAATCTTAGATAAGAATTGTTTTTTTAAAAAATCTCTTGTGTGTGGGTTTCATCATCTCTTCATTTACAGTTCTCTAAGTTTGCTATGATGAGTTAGAATAGATTCTATTCCATTTGATAGAAGAGGGTTTTGAAATGTGTGTAAGACACCTTTGTGAAATATTGCCACTGATCATATAACAGTAAGTACTATATCGCCATGGTCAGAGATCAATTTCTTAAGGTCAACTATCATTGCAACGAAACCTACAAATGTAAGTCCGTTTAAAAGCAAATCGAAAGAAGCAGGTGTCTATATAGGTCGTCCAGGTGCCAGGTCGTCAGATTTCCATTGTACGGGATTACAGGTACCGACATGCAATGCGCAGTTACCTGCCATCGACACATAGATCAATAATAGGAAGAAAGGAGAAAGAAGAACATATTTTATTTGAGTGTCTTGCGATTGGTACAAGTCAAATATACATGTAGATACATGATTTCATCGCCCGGCTAACGTGGGTCTATTAGACACTAATGTTCTGACACTAGGTCCTTTTTTGTGACGCCTTATCAATCAGCGGAAAACAACGCACAAAATCTCAGACAAAACGTTCTCTGATTATTTCATTGCATTAAAAAAGGTCATTTCTATCAGGGTGTTTCTTGTGGAAACGAAACTCATGGGGGAATTCCCAAGTATGTTTTCATTACATGATTATAACATAACCAAGTTGAAACATGGTACTGATGATAACATTTGGTTGATTTAGAGTATACAACCAGATAAATGAGAGCGCGAGGTCGGTAAACAATAATAAAAAGTGAAGCCCTTCATCGGCGCTACGAGTGTGAAATGAAAACCCTTGCTATCACATACAGGGCACTGTTGATTAGTCTTATCATAAATCAAATGTTAATTTAATTTATCCATACATATAACTTATTTTTATAATGTCGTGAAATTAATAAAAGTGCAGCGTCTATTTTTATGTCATTTTCCTTCAAAGCAACACAGCAGACCGTAGCCGACAGGCCGCCTCTTAAGTAGATTAGTTAAAATTTGCAACAATTAAGTTCCATACGTGTCATTTATTGATTTCCATCAACTTCAATAAGAATCGTGTTGGCAGGTAAACATATAACCCTGATAGCAGACTGAATGCTGTAGCCGAGTAAGATACAACTAAGCTAGGGTAACCCTTCGCTGGACGCGGCGTACTTGTTGTAGACTTCCTTTCGGTTTAGCAACAAGTTACATGTGCTTGGTATTTGGTCTTGGTTACAGTTACGTGTCTATATATTGTCAAGGCTAGTGCATGTAGTCTTTGTTGTTTCGCGTTTCCTGTATCTTATTTCCTTACTTGTTGCAGTGATCGAGCCATTGATCCTGTACTTAAATTGCTCATTTCTTGACTAACATAGATGTACTTCAAACACAACCACACAGTCATGATTCACATCAAACAACATATAAATGCAGCTAGTGGCGAAGGGCTAACATCTACGCGCTATCATCGTGTCTTTTAGTGTAAGCGGCAGGTTAAAGGTCACTCATTCTATCCCTTTAGCTTCGGAGGAGTGTTTTGACACAAATAAAAAACCCATCCCAAATCCCCCTCCCACCAAACCGAACTCGTCATGACAGGCCATATCGCACGAACACACAACGCAACTTCGCGTCTATAAGCCCGTTTTACTCGAACAGGAAATGTTTTTCGCCTCAAACCAATTACATCTTAGAAAATGGGTCGTAGAAAACAACTTATTGTGTTTCCTTGGTACATCTCTTTGACATATAGTAAACAAGTTAGTACCTGAATCATAAATATTGCTGTTGCAAACATCATCAGTGAAGAATAAGTTGCCCTACAAAATCTCTTATGAATGTGATTTTCTTATTGATAATCGCTAGTTTATAAGCGGTCTAGCTAATGGATGTTTCTGTAGCTGTTTATCTTTCTGTAAATGGATTTTAAGAAACATACATGTATGTCTAAAGTTAAACAAATATTTTGAGTAAAACCTCGATAGGTATGTTGTAAGTAATAAAGTCCTACACTACAGCTTTAAAGAGATTATAAATATATTCATACCCTCACTTACAGTAGTCCTGGTTTTAAGCGCAGGTTGAGAGCAGGGCTGTATAATTCTCTACTGAGCTACAGTAAGTTATTAAGTTAATGTACTTAGTATTGTACTGGAAGCAGACAAGTCGAAACACGAAACCTTCATACGATACGTTTATTTAATATTCTTTCCGTTTAACACTATAGGCTTAAACTTTGATTACGCCTGAGGGTTGTCGTTTAAATCAGCATTAGTCTTATATCGGTTTATGTTGTTGGTATTACATACATGAAATTTAATTTTTGCGCTTACACGCTTATTGATCATGCTTATATGAGTATATAAAAGTTATATAAGAGAGAGAGAATATATAAACTGTAGTTTATATGTCCTTATCCTTTATTCAGAGTCAGTACAGGAACTAGATGGTGTATTTTGATGTTACTCACTGATAACTTGAAGGCAAACCATCCTTTTTTATCAACCGTTGGATGAGATACGGACTTTTCGGAATGTAAACGTAAAGCATCTGTGCTGCTAACAGGTGCTTACGGGGTCACTTGAACTGGGCTGCAGGTGGCGCGACACTGCTCACACTTGGTTCTGTCTCTTGTACTGTTATGCCGTCCAGGTTTTCGGGTGAATGCGGTACGTACAGGGAGAGGGAGGTCAGCAATGTCAAGGCATCGTTTGTTGTCCGCATTAGTGGCATTTACAGATAGTGAACCGTATCCGACTCTCATTGATATATATCAAATTTAACAACACGATAACCATATAGGTACACGCTTCTTATTCTAAGTAATTATTCGTTTCCTCTTTGAAATATAAACAAGAATATCGATAAATCTATCTATCTGAGATTAGACCTAAATTTCAGCATTGATGAAAAAAGCCCGCCGGCAGATGCAAGTAATCATTCATCGCCATGACATGCACCCGCCGTACACCTCCGTAACTCGGCTGACGGGACGGAAACTAATCATTAGCAGTTTTTATTTAGAACAGGAAGGTCCTATTTTGACTGATTCGCGGATGCATCAATAACCAAGGTCATCTAATTGGAGGTCATTTCCTGTAGATCAATAATAGTATGATGGTGGGCAGCATGTGTGTAGACTCACAGATCGTATTGTGTGGAAATCACATTTGCCTAGAACAGATATCAACTCAAACAATAGTGGCACAGAATATTTCGATAGGTTCGATGCTTAGTATTTTGAAAAAAATTATGCACTATCTAAAATAATTCGATCATAAATACATAGCTTGAAAACGTGGAAGTCATTTTGTTAATAATCATGTTGAAATAATATTGAAACTGAGACCAGATAGAGAATTCAAAGACGGACCTCCTCCTTTTACAGAGAATCGTATCACAATGCATTTCGTCTTTACATCAAATTGAAGCACGTGTGTATTTACCGGGGGAAGGTTTAGAAGTAGCGAATGAAGATCTGAGAAAGTTGACTACATAAGTTGATTATTCATATATGACCTTTGAAAATCTTGCAGAAATCCATATAAACATGTTCCAAATTTTATATGAAAGTTCTAAAAGTTCTTCTGGAAGCTTCTTAAACGTCTTACCGCCCTATGAGCATGTTCTGTGACTGTGTAAAGGCGTTTTGCTCCTGACAAAGGACTGTTGACGTACCAGCAACGTGTGGGGTCGATGCATAACTAATTTACCCACTCGTGTAAGCCCGATGTGTGCAGGTTGAAATTTACCGTTGAACATTGAACTGGGTTAATCTTGATGAGATGTTTTTATAGTTTCTTTGATTTCTTAAAGATCGACTGAAATGACCCATGGCAACTTTCGTGATTCATAAAATACGTATTCTAATTTGCCAGTAACTTGAGTTTAAATTTTCGAAATCGGCCAAAAAACAACTTTAATACGGCTTTTTCCAATCAACAGCTAATTAGCACCAGTGAACAGAACTGAACAGGCCCGTGGTCACTGAGGCGTGTCAAGCCGCGTGTCCTGCTGCGTGACGTGCTAGTTGGCAGAAGTATAACCTCCTTAATGAAAAAACAACAGGAAATCTCACATTCTAAACAACTGTTTAAACATATCTAAAGTCATCCAAGCAACTCAAACCTCCGATGAATTGATGTTAAATATATCTTTAATTATTTGTATTGTTCCAAGCGAAAGACAGTGTTTTAATATGATGCTATGCGCACTATCCCATAGCATGTGTACATGAATGACGACGTCTGCCAAATGTTGTCACAACAATCAGACTGATTCAAATAGTCTTATTTTTTATGACACACAGGTGGCCGTTATATAATCCTATCGCATTCAATTTCAGTTCTTGATTTAATTGTCTCTAATTATACCTTTTGAATTTTAACGCCTTGGATCCACCAAGCGGAATATATGTCCTGTCATAATGGCGTAATCTTGGCATTCGACTGCTACTTAATTTATTGTCACGGCGTCCAGTCATTTTGAACCAATGAACTTGTAGAATATATGTTCAACCAATAAATTAAGAGAAGGAGATTTGGCTCATGTACTTCTACGGACGATGACACACATTTTAACAAGGTATAACGGGTACCAACATTCTTTAGGATTACATAGGATGTTTCTAACGCTTGCGCCAGGTATGTTTTCATGTCATTGATTGTTGAATTCGAAGACAGAGATAATGCAACACGGTGTGAGATGTTATACTAGCTAACAATATAATATACGTTAGTTAAATACAAACGAATCATCCACTAAGTACTAAGTTGTCATAAAGTGAAGTGAAACAAAATAATTTTTTCTACCGTAAACATTAAACAGGTTTTTACATTCTCTCCCGTTTATTACAAAAACCTTCATTTTTTTCGAGACAATTTAGAACTTCATATCGATAATATATGTTGTAACACTACGTGATATCCCATAGTAATGGATCTCTCACCAACCAAGTTCTTAACCTTTTTTATATAAACCCACCCACGAAAACCGCGTCCAAGGATTGTCACAGTCCAATCAAAATGGATTTGACGACTAAGAGGTAAAGTTGATATCATGAAGCAGTTACATATCGTACTTTGGAATTCTTTCGGTCATGCTATTGCCTCTATTTTGCTGTTGAATTAGCTTAAAAATACAGAGAAAATCAAAGGGCTGGACTTTCAGCTGACAACTAGCACGTCACACACTGGGCGTGGCTTCGAGTCATGCTTCGGTGATTTTGTGTAAGCGTTCGCCAGGCTCATTAGGCGGTTATCCAAAACAGTGGTATAAAAGGTCTCCTAGTAGTCGAATTAAAGCGTATATTTTCTCATTTTTTGGCTCTATTGATTCTTATAAGTGAAGCGACTACAGATAATAATTTGTAATAATCACAATTATGCGTTACGTCTCCTCTTTAAGTTATCATGCTTTTAAAGAGCAGCCAGCTAGTTGATTGAATCACATAGGCCAAACTATATCGATTGTTGATATTGATATTGTCGTTCTCGTTTGATATTTAACTCGAACACATGATATATCTCCATATCAAACTCGCGGACACATGGTAACTTATGATATAAACAGAATAATTTACATTGGCTCTAACAGTAAAGGAACTCATATTGATAAATAGGACTATGCTAACTCTAACAGTGAAAGTACTAATATTGGTCAACAGAATCATGCACATTCCAGCAATAAAGACCTAAGTTATAAACAAAATCATGCACATTCTAACAGTTAAGGTACCTAAATGATAAACGGGATAATCACACTCTAACAGTGAAGGTACCTAAATGATAAACAGAATTCAGTATGCACATTCTAACAGGGAAGGTACCTAAATGATAGACAGAATTATGCACATTTTAACAATGAAGGTACCTAAATGATAAACAGAATCATGCACATTCTAACAGTGAAGGTACCTAAACGATAAACAGAATTATGCACATTCTAACAATGAAGGTACCTAAATGATAAACAGATTTATGCACATTCTAACAGTGAAGGTACCTAAATGATAAACAGAATCATGCACATTCTAACAATGAAGGTACCTAAACGATAAACAGAATTATGCACATTCTAACAGTGAAGATACCTAAATGATAAACAGAATCATGCACATTCTAACAACGAAGGTACCTAAATGATAAACAGAATCATGCACATTCTAACAGTGAAGGTACCTAAATGATAAACAGAATCATGCACATTCTAACAGTGAAGGTACCTAAATGATAAACAGAATCATGCACATTCTAACAATGAAGGTACCTAATGAAGGTACTTATGTTGATAAACAGGATCCCTTAAACAGTATAATTACCTAATGGATAAAGAGAATCATGCAGATTCTAACGGTGAAGCTACACATATTGGTCAATAGAATCATGCAAACGCCATGGGTGAAAAGTAAATGTACACCACCAAAGAGTCACAGTTTCAGAAATTGAATTGACTGAGATATTTTACTTTTGACTTTAAAATTGAATAAACCGTTTCGTATGATGTTGACAAGATGATTGTCGGCGTTTGTTTATTTACAGTGTATGTTTGTTTATCTCTCAGTGTGCTATGAGCGACCGCCTTCAAATTTAATTGTTTGCGTGTGTAAACATGTTCTATCTGATAGCTATTCTATTGCCTTTTTCCAAGCATACGACACCAATGGCGTCAATCCCAGCTAGGTCTCCAGCAGAGACGGCGACTTGATAATAAGCATTTCAATAATTCAACAACCATTCAAAGCGAAAAAAGTGTGAAAGTAAGCTTAGGAACTATTTATCTTGAATCAATAAATTGAGATTATGCTCCAGAATTACATGCTAATATATTGAAGGCATGTTGGTAATCATGTTTGTATTCTTTTTCAATGCCATGTAAAACACGATTCATTTCCATATCATCAAAGTTTATCGATCTATGAGAATCTAGCTGCATTGATACACATCCAGAAGCCAATCATCACTGCGTCTAGGATAACAATACAGTTACGTTAACTAGGTTGTTTGCTCACACGACATCGATGCACCCAAGTATGACGGACTTGATCACCACACCATTGCATTTATCGCCACCGCCAGGGTGTATGTCATGTAGCGCATTAGCCTAACATTTAGTCCATGAAAAATATTTATAATTTACTGTTCCTTCATCCATAATAATTTTTTTCTTTGGGCTCCCAATTTCATATTCAGTCAATCTAGACTTGCTGGTAGTAGACCTAGACTGTATAAAAGGCTCCTTTATACACACCATCATGAAGCAGGACTAGTAGCGCATCACACACAGCAGTTATCACCATCGCCATGCAGTGTGTCATGTAGCGCATCACAAGTAGCAGTAATCACCATCGCCAGGGAGTATGTCATGTATCGCATTATACACAGCAGTTATCACCTTCGCCAGGGAGTATGTCATGTATCGCATCATACACAGCAGTTATCACCATCGCCAGGGAGTATGTCATGTATCGCATCACAAGTAGCAGTAATCACCATCGCCAGGGAGTATGTCATGTATCGCATTATACACAGCAGTTATCACCATCGCCATGCAGTGTGTCATGTAGCGCATCACAAGTAGCAGTAATCACCATCGCCAGGGAGTGTCATGTATCGCATCATACACAGCAGTTATCACCATCGCCAGGGAGTATGTCATGTATCGCATCATACACAGCAGTTATCACCATCGCCAGGGAGTATGTCATGTATCGCATTATACACAGCAGTTATCTCCATCGCCAGGGAGTATGTCATGTATCGCATTATACACAGCAGTTATCACCATCGCCAGGGAGTATGTCATGTATCGCATTGTAACCAGCAGTTATCACCATCGCCAGGGAGTATGTCATGTAGCGCATTATACACAGCAGTTATCACCATCGCCAGGGAGTATGTCATGTATCGCATTATACACGGCAGTTATCACCATCGCCAGGGAGTATGTCATGTATGGCATTATACACAGCAGTCATCACCATCGCCAGGGAGTATGTCATGTAGCGCATTATACACAGCAGTTATCACCATCGCCAGGGAGTATGTCATGTATGGCATTATACACAGCAGTTATCACCATCGCCATGCAGTGTGTCATGTATCGCATTATACACGGCAGTTATCACCATCGCCAGGGAGTATGTCATGTAGCGCATTATACACAGCAGCTATCACCATCGCCAGGGAGTATGTCATGTATCGCATTATACACGGCAGTTATCACCATCGCCAGGGAGTATGTCATGTATCGCATTATACACAGCAGTTATCACCATCGCCAGGGAGTATGTCATGTATCGCATTATACACGGCAGTTATCACCATCGCCAGGGAGTATGTCATGTAGCGTATTTTATACACAGCAGTTATCACCATCGCCAGGGAGTATGTCATGTAGCGCATTATACACAGCAGTTATCACCATCGCCAGGGAGTATGTCATGTATCGCATTATACACAGCAGTTATCACCATCGCCAGGGAGTATGTCATGTATGGCATTATACACAGCAGTTATCACCATCGCCAGGGAGTATGTCATGTATCGCATTATACACAGCAGTTATCACCATCGCCAGGGAGTATGTCATGTATGGCATTATACACAGCAGTTATCACCATCGCCAGGGAGTATGTCATGTATCGCATTATAACCAGCAGTTTTGCATTTACAGTCTAACACCTAGACAGTAGTTAATACTATTTGGACCTCAAAACAATTTTTTAAAAAGCCAGTATAAATCTGTCAACTAACATTTCTCTGAGGCGCCTTTCTTATATTTAATCAAATATTTGATTTTGAGAATTCTAGACTATTAGCTATAGACGTGTAGTTACCAATGGTAACGACTCACTCCGTATTATTACCTTGGTCTCCCCGAGCAACCAATGAGCGCGTTCAAAGGTTCTTATCAACACAACTTTCACCCAAAATTTCTGCTGTGTGAATATGACCATTTGTCCAAGCCAAGGCATGCATCTCGAGAAATCGTTTTGACTCATAGACGACAATATTGCTTAACCATTACATTAACAGCTAGAGTTTTTCAATTTATAGTGTCTCCGTAAAATGCTATCGTCGTTGCATATGTACATAATGGTGAATACAACTGTATGTTAATCTACATACGTGAAAGATTCATTCTGGAAGAGCTTGTAAAGGTCCGACGGGGCACACTGACTATTCAGTGGTGTTTAGAAAGAGTTCCTCTACAATGGAATACCTCGTCTAGTTCTATGGTTGAGACATTTTGCCTGAACCACGTTCAGTGAATGCTTTTGTATGGTACTTGCTCTCTTCAGTTGTTATACTTATATACATGCATTATATAGACCTCAATCCAGGTATGACATTATTCTCGATGTGCTGGTTCGCCGTGGTCGCAACCCCTGGTCTCTGTTCACAAAGCACTGATGCAAAGCATCTGTGTAATATGATGAATGATTAACTAAATAAACGTTCGGTACTCATAGATTAAAGACACTTTAGATCTGAATATATATTCAACTAACGACCGGAACATTACAGACAGTTGTCACTTTTATCAACCCTTTGAAGCCTACGCTGAACTCGACTGTTTTGTCACATGTTCGTGCAAATATGCAAGGCAAGTACAGACGACGTGACAGGGAACATATGAGCGCTCATTCACGAGGTGTGCAGTCCCTACAAACAAGGTGACAGCGCTGACACCCCCCCCCCCCCCCTCACCTTTATTATGGTTACCGCTTTGTTGAGAATTCAGCGTATAAACATCTTGCACATTAATGACAGTAACACGTTCATGGAAATACATATAATCTTGATTGATAACACAATTATGTCACGGGTGTTAAAAAATGTAAAGGATTTAGTAAAACGTTAATGATTCTAACTACTCATGCAGCAAGAAAATATCATTCAGAAAGAAGAATTTGTGTACATACGCACATGTAAGTCACTTGGACTTATTTCGTTTTTGTACGATCTTCAATTTAATTCGTTTATCATTTTTGGTGGAAAATCTTAAATCGAAAAGCTCATAAGAAAAACAACAGAAATGCAAATCGATATACAAATGTAATCCGAAACGTATGATAACAATGCAAACCACAAAAAATGTTACTTACATGGCCGAAAAACACGGGGTCACAGAGAAAAATATTGGGGGTTTACCGGAAATGCCCCCACGTTTTTACAAGTTGAAAATTATTTATTGTTGTCAAGAAGTTCCTTAATTATTTTGATGGAAGATTTAAATACTATGGACTATAATTGCTGATTTCCTATTTTCTTCGAACATTATAGTTTTTACATGGGTCACTACTAATGCTACCTCTAAAAACACGTTGAATTACAATAAAAGGTTTCAAGCGCAACGTCCTCTTGTTCAATTAATAAACACACTGATCTGGGAGTTTCAATGTGTAGTCTGTCGGCCAGACCATAAAATAAGATAGGAGCCTAATGAAATCTATGCAAAGACTTGGGAGCTTTTCATTTCATGTAATATTTTTCTTTAGATTATACCAATCAACTGACGCAATTTTCATTTCAGAGACCACTTCTTAGACTAGGTGATGTTTACAACAGCCATGACCTACGCATTTCTAAACACTTTAAACACGCAACTGAATGGTCTATTGGCATTTGCAATCAATACGTGATCTTTATTAGGTGTATCGTGACGCTCTCTCGCCCCACAAGCGTGCTAGCATATAGCCAGCGAGCCCGTCCTTGTATTGTATTGTATTGTGTTGTAGCGCCAGTTGCTAGGGCTATGCAGATCAATATTGAATACTTATCAATCATTTATCGATGTTCTATAGTCATAACAACCAGTTGCCAAAGCATGACGGTCTTCAACAACGCTCTGTTTCGCCAATTCATGGTTGAGACTGAATATGTTTAACGGCGGGGCAGATATATTGCGCGGCTAAATTTCCTTATGGACACTTCCTCTTGCTTACGTCTATTTATCCCTTCAGAACAATAAACTTTATTATTCGATATATTAGTAACATTAAAAATGCTTTTGAGTAGGTAAATTCGTTCCAAAATTACTTTTTGAGTGTAAATTTAAAAGTTGTGATATTTCAGATTTTGATGTGATGTAGAGTTATATGAATGCTCATTGCTTTGGTTCAATAGGCCACAATCTACGACGATATCTCCAGAATTTTCATCTGGATTTGGATTTATAATACGTTTAGTAGTATTTATTATAAAAAAGATGAAAGTAAGAACATATCGATGAGGTCCTTTCAATATCTGAAAGCCTTATGTAGTGTTATGTATCACCTGAAGAGAACCTAGCTTCACTTCGAATCGAGACCAGACTCGCCTCTGTTGTCGTTTTGTGTGTATGTTTGCCTACAATAAAAAGGCAGAACTTGACCTAGTTTTATAGGCGTTGTTGATTATATTGTCGTTGCTGGATATATATATATATATATATATATATATATATATATATTGAGAGAGAGAGAGAGAGAGAGAGAGAGAGAGAGAGAGAGAGAGAGAGAGAGAGAGAGAGAGAGGTTTCTCATATAGATATATATAGATAGATATATGCCAAGATGCTTAAGATGCTTAGATGCTTTACAGGAAGCATTCATAGGTGTGGAAGCCTGTTCGAGTGATCCCTTACTAAAATACCTTTAGGGCTTGATTCCTTCACTCAAGCAGCAACATGGGTGAACAAGGTTGGTTTCGTCGCCGCATTCTCTACACTAAAGTTATATCTCTCCATGCTACCTTTGTTACAGGTGTTTCATGCTTCCTTTAAATCTTCCAGGGGAAAACTAATTGCGAGGACATCATTTGTATTGTTTCCCGTTACCAATGCAAGTTCGTTCACTAGTCTGAACCATCAAGTTGTGAGAAATTGTGATAACTAGGTTACAACGAGTCTCACAATTCATTGAAATAATAATATATTAATGTCTGAATTTTTAATGAACATGGCATATACTACATTGTATTATTGTATATTCAATGACCTTTTAATATACTAATATTTGATACATCATAAAGATTTCTTAAAGTGATTTCGTCATACTTTAATTTTGGACAAGATTTTGAAATTCATTTGAAAGTAATAAGCGTCGAAACGAATGTGAGTCAAATTACCAGTTTGTGCTCGTTAGGCGATAATCTCGAATAGTCGGTGAATCGGCATTGTCTTCGTAAAAATCTTTGTTGTCACTCGATAGATCAGGTTTACACAGGTAAGGTCGGGAAAATCCGCTCGGACCCACCGTGTCCAAATGACAAGATTCCAAATTTAAAAACAGGCACTCTATTTAAAGCGAAAGCTCGTTGCTGAATTCCAATTTGGACATGACAAACGTTTTTTGGAGTCGAAATGTGACTGGAATTAATTTCGGTGCAACTGCTGACAGTATACATGATATAAAACTTGCCTTTTTATAAGAAACTTCAATTAACTGTATATCCGAGAAATTAATCCTTTCCATAGTGTTAGTTTGATGTCCAAACACAAGACAATCTAGCTTTGGTCCGTGTACCAAAACCTGTATTCAGGAACGTTAGCAAATGGGAGTATAAATTTTAGATTTTGTGACTCTATGGCCCCTCATGAGGGCCTAGCAGGTCATTTCAACAAACATATTTTCATCGTCTTCTCCAGATCGAGATGTCCTGGAAAGTGGGACGAAGCCCTACAAATGCTATATTCATTTCTTTCTCCAGAAACCCTAGAAATCTTAAATCTTATGCATCGACTCTACAACAAAAAATCTAGTATAAACCACTTGGTCTAAGCCCTAAAAACTTTCTTTTGTCTTCTCAGAAACAGATCTTTTTACAGATGTCTCTGACAATGAGGATTCTAAATTTTGTTACCTTGTTGCCCCAAATAAGGTCCCTATCCCTTACTGTCTTTTTTGTCCTCAAAATATACGAAAAGCTATAGACAGAGCTTAATGGCGTGAAAACTCTACGGTCAAAATAACAACGAGGATGATTAAATGATATTTGTTAAACCTCTGATTTATTGCTTCAGGAAATTCAAAGCTCCCACAACAAATGTCATGACTCTGACAGTCCATGCAGTAGCTACTATGTATGCAAAATAATAAACAATACAGCTCTAAAGTAGTAAAGACTTACTGAATATTCAAAGAATGCCAACAAGACGTCACATACTGAGAATTTGAAAATTTAAATCAAAACTAAAGCCCCACCTTTCTTCAAATTTACTACAGCTCAAACGAGAAACAACTAGTCATGTCCTTGGTGAATCAATAGTTTATCGTTTGATATACAGGGTATATTAGTTTATATTATGTCCCGCTTTGAGCTTATGTTAACGGAATCTAGCGCTATGTAAACATCTACATTATTATTTTTAATACCATATACCTTGGACGTATCTGTGTTGCAGGTGTGGACCTAGCGGTGTTCCGGGCTGAGAATGGGGAGGTGCACGCCCTTGACGCCTACTGTCCGCACATGGGAGCAAACCTAGCGGCGGGAGGTCGTGTGTTCGGTAACTGTCTCGAATGTCCATACCACGCCTGGAGGTTCCGGGGGGACGATGGGAAGTGTACTCACATCCCCTACACAGACAAAAGTATGTCGTGTTGCTGTTGATGGTTGCCTTTATCACCGACAATTACAAAGCTGTTCAAACTATCCAATGTCGCTCAATATTAATAAACATACCAGCGGATCCATTCTGCTAGTTCTATCATTGTTCCGCGAGTAAATCCAGCCTCAGTAATAAGAAGCGATTTAGAGACAAATCAGCATCCCATATAAAATACCCTAAAAACCGGAAGGAACCAGTTAAGACGTACCAGTCCTTTAAATCGGTCTCCGCCTTTACCCAAAGTAAGGTTTACATCTGTGATGTTCAATTTCAGGTAGTTGTACATTTAAGTACGTTATACAATGTGAATTTTGCAGTACCTGAGATTGCAAAGGTGAAATCGTGGCCTGTGGATGAGCGGAACGGTTGGGTATACATCTGGTACCACGCTGAGGGGACAGATCCCACCTGGATGCTGCCGGACCTGGAGGGGATTGCCGAAGGTTCCTGGACGTACAGGGGCCGGACAGAGCACATCATTAACGCTCATATCGAGGTAGCCTTTTCGATATTATCAAATTATTCAATTATGTTTACAAAAAAGGTTTTCTTATAAATGCGTGGGCATATATCACCTGAGTCCAACTTAGAGATAGAAACGAGAAACTTGCATTGGTTTCAACTAGTTTAATCATTTGCATTGTCAAGTGAAGCGAGTTTTAAGCACTTGAATAAAGGTTGCTGGTTATGCTGCAGGAGATCCCCGAGAACGGCGCCGACGTGGTCCACCTGAAACAGGTGCATGGGCCCAGTATAGCTGGAGGGATAGATCTGAGGCATATGTGGAACAAGGTCTGGGGCTTTGCTAAACACGAGTGGTTTGCAGAGTGGCAGGCTGAAGCCGCGCCGGACGGGCACATCGGCAAGATTAACCTGAGTCACAGTATCAACATCTTTGGTCTTCACTTCCCCTTCCTAGACCTCCATGTGAGCGCAAGACAGGTGAGATGGACACGGTGTTGGTTATTGTACAATGGTGTACATTAAACATGTTTTACCACTAGATGTTTGTAAGATTCTTAAAGTGATCCCGATAGATGATGGTATGTGTAATGTATATACTGATTCAATGTTTTATGTTTCTTCATCAGGATCACTTCAAGATGAAAAGAACAGAGTTGATTTCTTGTTGAATTTTAGTCCATTGTCTTTTCATTGTTTTGCTTACTAACAGAAAAGTTGTTTAATGACAAAAAAACTGTTGAATGTTATTGCACGACTCACAGCTTTGAAATGTAAAAATTGTGCACCAAGACCACCATGTGCACAGGCTGGTTAAGTTAATAGGGACATGATAGATTGCTGCCATAGTGTCATTTTGGCTTTTAAATAACCGGTTTTGATTGACGCTGACATCTCTCATTGTCAAACTAACTTAGATATGACTCTGGAATATTATCCACCCTTTAGATCGGACCTGGAGTGGTGTACCTTGAGTTCAACAGCATGTTCGGACGGGGAGTGTTCATACAGAGCCTGGTGCCCGTGGAGCCCATGGTCCAGAAGCTGGTGCACAACATATACGTGCACTGGTCCATGCCGACATTCATTGCCAAGTTCTTCATGTTCGGGGAGGCTGTACAGGTCAGTCAGAAATCATTGTTCTGACACTCAATTCTACATGAAGTATTCATATATCATGGTAACCATAGTTCTGATACACATTGGTACATTAAGTATTCATACATGATGGTACCAATAGTTCTGACACACAATGGTAAAATAAGTATTCATATATCATGGTAACCATAGTTCTGATACACATTGGTACATTAAGTATTCATACATGATGGTACCAATAGTTCTGACACACAATGGTACATAAAGTATTCAAATATGATGGTACCAATAGTTCTGACACACAATGGTACATTAAGTATTTAAATATGATGGTACCAATAGTTCTGACACACAATGGTACAATAAGTATTCAAATATGATGGTACCAATAGTTCTGACACACAATGGTACATAAAGTATTCAAATATGATGGTACCAATAGTTCTGACACACAATGGTACATTAAGTATTTGAATATGACGGTACCAATAGTTCTGACACACAATGGTACAATAAGTATTCATACATGATGGTACCAATAATTCTGACACACATCCTTGTATAGATGGTTCTAAAACACAATGGTACATAACGTATTAACACACTATGGAACCACCAGTTTTGATACACAATGGTACATACAGTAGTCATATACCACGGTACATTACATCATGGTACAAATTGTTCTAACACACAGGATGTATGAATTTTTCATACACTACGTACATATAGTTCTGACACACAATATGACATAAAGTATCCATACACCATGGTACGCATTGTAGTACGTAAAGTAATCATACACCATGGTACCCATAGCTGTGACACACAATGGTACATAAAGTAGTCATAAACCACGGTGCATATAGATACGGCACACAATAGGACATAAAATATTCATACATCATGGTACAAATTGTTATTACACACAAAACTCTATGAATTTTTCATACACCATGGTACATATAGTTCTGACACACAATATTATATGAAGTAGTCATACCCCATGGTACATATAGTTCTGACACACAATAGGACATGAGGTATTCATACACTATGGTACATGTAATTCTGATACACAATAGTACATAAAGTATTGATACACCATGGCACGCATTGTAGTACATAAATTATTCATACACCATAGTACCCATAGTTCTGACACACAATGGTACATGTAGTGTTCATATATTATGGTACACATAGTTCAGACACCCAATGGTGTATGAAGAATTCATAAACGATGGTACACATAATTCAGGCACTCGATAGTACATAATTATTTCTTATATATAAGTAAATGATATTTGTGATAACACTCCATGGGACATACAGCTGTTATACCACATAACACTTGCGGCTTTCTAAAACACTCGTTCAAAGGAGAACGTTGGATACATTTACATGAATGTTCTAACGATATCTATATCTTGTGTATGACATTGTTTGATTTGTTGAAGGTCGAGCGAGATGTGATGATCTGGAACAACAAGCGATATGCTGGTAAACCTATGTTCGTCAAGTCAAAAGAAGATTCCCTAATTGCACGCCACAGGCGCTGGTACTCCCAGTTTTACTCTGAAAACAGTCCTCGACTCTGCTTCAGAAAGGAAACGCTTGACTGGTAGCAGGGAGCTGGAGGTTTTCAGAATGTACTGATCTTCGTGTGCGTGAGATATGGAGCTGATCTCAATATGAAACCAGTTGTTCGGGGAATGTGATTTTCATCTCCGATATGGAAGACACCCCTATAGTTCAAAGGAAACACGACCGTGGCTTAATCGGGAATGGTGTTGAAATACTGTCGTATGTTGTTGGTGGGTGACACGAGTAACTCCTCTCAAGCCAAATATCTCTCCCGTATGGGGTTACACGATGCGTTTGTGATGTTATGTGGTGTGAATGGTAAAGTGTAAAAAAGGATTTGAAACAGTCGATCTGTCAGTCAAACAATGTTAAAACAAAATGCTAGCATTACTTTTATTTCCTGATTTCTGTTTTCATTATCATAGTTTTCCATTTAATTATCCAGTTATGATAAAGAGTTGATTTCACACAATGTGAAAACGCAGTTTGCGACAGACGATCGCATTTGGCTTCCAATATTTGTATGTAAATATGGCCAACATGCATGTACTGTGTTTTTTGTGAAGGTTTCCTTTCTTCATTGACAATCAGTATTATAGGTTGTGACTTACCTCCAACTCGGGAGAATGAGTAGCGGGCTGAACCATTACGCTTCCGTATGTTTACCACTTGCCAGTTTCTGAGTTTGGCAGCTAGGAAACCAGTTTAAATTGTTTGCTGGTTCTTTTTTTACAGAACCTTGTCATAGTACTGCCAGATTTGTGCAGCGCACTAATGAGTCTCCGTCCTTGTGTTGCTTTAAGCATCGTGAGAAACCCTCTTTCGTGCATCAGTTACAGAAGTCTTTCAGAAGCCACAATAGCAAGTAAAAAGGTACTGGACTGGCATCGCGCATGTTTTCAGTTTTACGGCAAATTTGCCTCCTCAGCTACTAGTATACTCGTCATCAGCCGCAGATAACACACACATATATATATAATATATTAATTTTTCATTTAACATAAACTGGTTTATACATTGTTTAAGTTAAAACAACCCAAAAGTATAGCCAATAAACTTTAAAGCATATTATGTTTGCGCATGACAATAAGAAGGCATGTATCTGTGATACACGGGCTGTTATATTTGTTGTTAAAGACAACTATTGTACTACATCTAACAAACCTTCAGAGGTATATATTTTACTTTATAACGAGTCATTCGAAAGAGTTCTGTTTATCCAAACTAAGAACGGATACAATCCTCCCAAATGTACATTACTTAAAAACGAAAATAAATAATTTGGAAGCATATGTAAATGAAGGGAAATCGGTAGTAATTCAGTATTAATATATTACAAGCAGATGAACAGGAATCCCATGGTACGTCCATTTCGTTCATCAGTATACAACTTCAATTACAACGTTTGAAATTAACAGAAAAACGATACTTGGAGGGATTTGGTATGATAAAATATTTATATGAAACTTATTGAATATTTATAGCGCAGATTCCAAGTACAAAGACTGAAATTCCACTACCTGCTACTACAAAATATGCCTTGTGAACAATGCAGTGCAAATTGGATGTATTTTTATAGATCTTTCTTGGGTGCCAATTGCAGATAATATACCTGTGGGAGAAGTAAATATTGTCCACTATTCACACCTTTTAATCAAATATGTAATAATAATAATAATAATAATAATAATAATAATAATAATAATAATAATAATAATAATAATAAATCATAATAATAATAATAATAATAATAATAATAATAATAATAATAATGAAAATAATGTGGATATTTATATGGCTTTTTTCCACGTACTTAAACATGCTCAAAGCGCTACCGAAATCATTAACCTGAGGGAAAAGTACTTTCAAAGCAGCTACTTAGCGCTAATCGCGACCGTGTAGATCCGTACATCCCGGTTTTCAAGTACCCTTTCAATATTACATATGTAAACATGTTTCAGTATACATGAAAGTTGAGTACGATAAAACTGTTATCGTGCATGTTATTGATGTCATCACTGATGTCCCCACGATAACAATTGTGCCTTTTGAGCATTTATAAAAATCGTGGATTTTCCTTGGTTATATAGTATTTCTATTGATGACATGTATTAAAAACAGACATCTATGAAGATAGTATATAAATGTTTTGTTATGTTTGACGTCATATATAACCAACCAACTTGCTCACTTTCATCTGGTTCTGACGTTATTGTCGGCAACCAATTGAGTTTTATCTTGTACATGTATTGTATACATTCTTCTCTTTGTTTATCACGTTATATTTAGTATTTCACATTAATATGTATGTTTATTTATATGTTCATTTCTTCATTTGATTTTAATCTCCTACAGGTCTAAAGACATTAAGGCCTCTAGTCCTGAACGTTGAAACCTCTCAATTGTGATACTTGATTGCTCAAATACCTGTACATTGGGATAGTAGCTTGGTGTGCGTTCTGCTTTGTCTCCGGGGTAACGTGTCGACAACTCTGAACTTTGACCTCGGTTCAAAGTGATCATTACTTTAATTATTTACCCCTATTCACGACCACGGAGGTCGGATCCTTTACCTTATGGCTATTTTGAACTTGTGTATTGAACATTTTGGTATGTGTGTTTTTGATCTTGGCGTTCTGACTGGCTCTTTAAGATGGGATGCCTTTGCTCGTCTCCAAACTGTATCCAAACTGGCGTGCAGATTGTTCTACAGTTTATTCTGGGTGCCCGCTGGATTGCGTTTATTCTGGGTGCCCGCTGGATGGCGTTTATTCTGGACTTTACCACAATGTCGAGTGCATTGCGAAGTCGTGTCTCCTGCATAATATTATATAGTACAGGTTGTGGCGTTACACCGTTAATCTTAACCAAATGAGTAGTCACATAGGACAAGCGTGGTTTAACAGACAAGTTATTGACCCTTCAACACAGAGGCTCACATATACTGATAATACTCTCTAAAGGTGTGCATGTTTACGTGTATGGTGATATTTTAAAGATTTATATACTTTAAATTAATGAATAAACTCATATTTTCTGACAAATCTGTTGTTTTCTTTGTTGAAAATTTCTCGTGTACCTTAAAGTATATATTGATTATACTGTGACGAAAGGTCGTGATTGCCAATCTGTTTAATTGATTCAAGTTTAGAAAAAAGAAGCAAAACCAACTAAATAGTCAATAAAGTTTATTCAACAAAAACACAAGCCTAAATGTCTTACCTTAACCTTATGGCTTGAATTATAACTTAAACAGGCACTCCGTGTTTTTCTGGAACATTACTTGATTTTAAAACGAACCTAAATAGCACATCCGGTTAGATAAATTCTAATATCTCACTTTTTTCTATTATGAATATGACTACAACAAGTTTTCAACGATAATCGAAAAACAGCCTTACAAACTCGTATGTATAGAAGCCGAAACCCCACTCTACATGAATACCAGTTACACAGCTACCAAACACTGCCATCTCCTCTCCTTCCTCCTGTCTGCTGCGGATAAACTTCAAGAGCTGCGTTTGACACAATGCGCCCCACTGTCCGGTTTTCGATCAAAATAGCTACTTCATACGTTACTGTACTAAACCCATTATTTTTTATTGGCGCTTTTACGCAACAGTCGGTACTTCTCGGTAGAATGACTGAAGAGTTTTGCATATTTGTCTCCAACTCACAGAGTGTTTCGATCTTTAAGAACTCACAGAAAATAAAACATACTAGTTATTGACTTTAATTTGCATGGCCTAGTTGGGAAACATCTGTAAGTATAAAATGAATTGAGTGAATAATGTTCGTTTTATGACTACTTTTGCATTTAGTTTAGCAAAGCAGTCAGACTTACTACAAAATACAGTGTATATGCTTCCCTTAAACTGTATCATATTTTAATTAACAAGTGTTGTTTAACCAATAAGCAGCTGGTTTACTCCTTAATAAATTGTTGGGCAAAAGTAAATGTCTTTTTACTTAGATGAACAATTACAAAAAGCAACTTATCAGACAATTACAAAAACCGACTTATCAGACAATTACAAAAAGCGACTTACCAGACAATTACAAAAAGCAAGTTATCAGACAATTACAAAAGCAAGTTATCAGACAATTAAAAAAAGCGACTCATCAGACAATAACAAACATAAACTTAATTTATACCCCCTTTCGGGCGGAGCAGAATTAATGAGGCGACAATACATCTTTTGGCCTTCTTATACCCCACTTCCGGTCTCGTTGCTATGGTTTCCTTTGTTCTAACTGTAGGTGTATTCACCGATACACCTCAACTCTGTAGGTGTATTGATCGATACACCTATACTTTTCTAATACACCTACTCTTTTTTTGTACATCTAAACTTAGTCAGGAGAAGAGATCCTCAACTTTAGCAAACAAAGGAACTTGTAAAATTTGCTAACATAAATTTTTGAGAAATATAAGCTAGTATTTTGAGGATCGAACCAGGGAACTTAATGATGCAGAGCTGCGACTTTGCCGACTGAGCTATTGAGGATTGATACAAACAATGGTATTTTCTGTTGTCTTATGTATATGTTGTTATTTTTCCCTATATAAGCCCATGTATATAGGTACTAGTTTGTACCAATTTTTAATAAAATGAAGTTAATTTATGTTTTTAAATCGTAATTAGAAGAGTACTGTTTATATTCTTTTGATCTAGTTAGGTGAAGACGTATATACATAGAGAAGGATGGAAAAATTTGTTTCGTCAAATATAACTCGACTAGAGTGGGGTATAAGTCAGATATACCCACACTCCCCTCGGTGCATCACTCAATACACCTCCTGTTTGAATCGAGCGATACACTTCGGGAAGTGTGGGTATATCTAATACATACACATCAGTAGATAACCAAAGTTCACCAGTCACTGGGTTGATATCGTCTGAACTCTCGTCAACATGATCACACTTCATTTGTTTATATACAAGCAATCCCAGTTACACTCCACAGAACAAACACCGTGCACGTACTGTGAAGGTTGCGAGACAGGTTTGAAGACGTACGTCCCCTGTAGGGACTTTCTCCAGGTTGTGACTAAACCGTCTGCTGCACCTATCAGCTCGCCCGATCAGTTTTGTAACACAACGATATGTAGGTCGAGTTTGCGTGGTCGTAAACAATAGTCCTGCTATAGAATTGGAAGCCTCAAATGCTGTCTATATATATATATATATATATATATATATATATATATATATATATATATATATATATATATATGAATCAGTAAAACTAGTTTTACCTACACTACAATGTACAAATACTTGATGTTTGAAAAAGCTTTTCAAATCTAAAGGCACCAAAATGAATATCCAATGCTTTCGCGATTGAATTGTCTAAGAGCATTTGAGGACCTATTCAGTTAACTTAATTAGTTTTCTATCAATGCGATGAAATACTTATCAATATAATTCACAAAGCAATCTATATTGATACAAATGATGGATATAAAGTTTTCAAGATTCTTTAATGCACCATTCCCTCCCAACAGAGGTAGCCCCGACACAAATATATAGAAAGTGGGGGGAGAATGGTTTTGCACAAGAAGTCGAAAACGGCCGAAAAGGAAATGAGGGCAGCTTCCGAATAAACCTTAATCTCTTATCTGAAAACAAAGGATGAATTCTTCTGATTAAGATATATCTGTAGCATAACCGATTTCTGACAGACAACAGAAACATCACTGATGCATTTAACAGAACATTTTTTGGTCTTGGTTCCAAAATTTGATTAACGTATATGTTACATAACAACAGTTTAAATCATTAATATTAACGAGAGGTAGGAATAATTTTATGTTTTATCTATGCTGTCCTATCCTATGTGTATCAACTACGAAAAGAAATTATGCGTCAGTGCCTTCAAAGAAAGATGTTTCATAGTCTAAATTACTTTAATTGACCAGTGCTTACTACGTCAAACGGCTTGGGTAGCCTATTCTGAGTATCATCAAAGACAGTTGTATAGGCCTGAAAATCATAATAAAATTTCAAATCGTATTGATACTGCTATTTGGTGTGAATCTTCTAATTTCTTGATAGTGTACCTGTAACCGGGCGTTTGAACTCTGATAGGCCAATGCATAAAAATGCAACACGTAACAAGCATCTGCCACTTCCGTAACATAAATTAAGTAGCCAACAGTAACTCGACTCAATTTAAATAAAATTAGATAAAATAACCATTGCATTTTATGAACAGGTTCACCCCTTAATGATTATATTCTTTCAATCTGATCCAGCGTATCAGGCGAGCAGTCATGTGAGTCCAGCCCGTCAGCTGATAGTAGCTTAAAACCTATCGTCACTGTGAGGAGACCGCCGTTTCGTTTCCGTTATTCGGCAGGAGGCAGGTTGTGTTGTCCCTCAGCACGTAGTCAAACCAGCTCCTTCTCTCTCGTGGACTTTGGGCAAAGTAAACTCGCTATTTCTCAAGCTTTCGGGCTCTACATCGATCAACTTGTGTTTGGAAACCGTGAATGTTTGGTCAGTTGCAGTACAGAGGAGTTACAAGGGCAAAACGAATGTTGTGTCGCCGAGAAATATCGTTCATACTCCGTGCAGCGCCTTGACTTTATGGTTAGGCGTGTGAGGAGCTCACCGAAAAGCAGACGATCGTAGATAGGAGCGATGTTTCCGACTTCATTAAGCGAGGCGAGGACGTTGTGGGTGGAAACGACAACTTCCTTCTTTTACGGAAATGGCTCGATGAGCAGTGTTTTTACATTCCTCGTCGATTCCCCGGTTATAACAGCTTTGTATGTTGCGATTTTTGCAACACTAGTCCATTATGGCCATAAACTTTTTTGTGTCCCACTTAACCGGGTACGCACATTAGAGGAAGTCGGGTTTGCTAACGACCCAATGGGTGGAAAGCGCCGTTTAGCCAACATGGTCCGGCAACGAAGGGCAGTTGGTAACATCCCACCCATGTACCCGAATGGCTGGTTTGGACTGATGGAGAGTTTCGACCTGGCTCGAGGACAAGTGAGGGAGGTCAGTGCATTGGGTAGGTATTAAGCCAAATATATATAGATATATATGTAAATATATATATATATATATATATATATATATATATATATATATATATATAGAGAGAGAGAGAGAGAGAGAGAGAGAGAGAGAGAGAGACAGACAGACAGACAGACAGACAGACAGACAGACAGACAGATACACGATATGTTTATTACCGTTACTATTGGTAGCAAATAGTGTAGTTATAATGCTGACCAAAATACTGGACAGCTAGGGTCAAAAAGAATTTTGCACAATATCACAAATTCGCATTGCTATACCTTAAGGCCATTGGTTCTTAGTTTATAGAATGTCGCAAAGAGAGTCATCTTGTAAACAATAAATATCCTTATCGATTGACTGTTATCAGTATGTCAGCTTTAATAAGGCCTTTTCTGCCTCACTAGAGCAATTGAAAGTCTTCATCACGGATGACGTTCGTGTAAATACCTTGGAAGGTTAGCTCTATCTGCAACCACATGACGTCATGAACAAATGGGATGACATCAGAATATGACCAATTGACCATGACAAAAGCAAGCGAACTGAAAACTAAATTTAACTTTTTTTTATATGAAGCAAACTGTACTTTACGAAGTTTGAATTTTTTAAAAATTATAATGAATAAATTTACCTAATCATAATTTGTTTCATTAGGTAGAAAATACAATATATATTTTTTCATCGGCGAGAATTAACATATTCAATTTCATAGCGATCATTAAATATGAGTTTAGGTATATGTAGTGACAATATTCTCTGAATAACCAGATGTACGTAATTGAGCAAGATAATGACACTGTCGTAGGCCTACTAATTGCTTTGGAAGGCAACAAATAGGTTGAAAGTGACTCGAACATGTTGTATAATAGTTAACACAGGAAGGAATGTTATGTATGGACATTAAATATAGAATTGCCATTGAAGGACGCCTTGAAATGAGCCCCTCTCCTGGGACTTCCTGGTCGCCATTCAGAACAAGGGAGATAACTTTTGAATAATCTCATACAAGATTATATTATTCTAGTCAGCCAACCTAACATGCATTTTCACCCCCAAACATATGAAGAGTATTTCACCAAAGTGTTCTCAGCAAATACCAACATGAGTTGATTGAAGTAACAAATATCTGACGCTAATCGAAGATATTTTATCTTAAATCACAAATATCTAAGGCTTCGACGTGAATGTAAAATATCCTCCTTTAAAGAGCCACTCCGTGAGTTGTTGGTGATATATGCCTAACTTAACCAAAGGTATCATTTGATCCCGAAGTATCGACTGTTACCAGAAAGAAACGTTTTAAAACTAATTTGTTTTTACAGTGACAATATGAAGGTGGAACGTGGCAATAATGATCGAAAACTGGACAGTGGCGCGCGCCAAATAGTCAAACGTAATTTTGGATACTTTTCTAAAACATCCACGAGGGCAGTTAGGAGTTGATAGTGTTTGTTAGGTTATATAACTAGTATCCATGTATATTGGACGTGATATCTACACCACTGTGCATTGATAAGGCTCTTTTTAGATTTTAATGGAAAACCAGTATTTGTCATATATCTGTCTTTTGGACATGAAAAGGTAAGATGTTTTGATTTTATATGACATTTAGGTTCTTATCAAAGGTAAATAATATGTAATGAAAATCACGGAGTGGCTCTTTTAAGTCCCATAACACATGGAGGGAAAATATTTATCACATCGAGTGAGGGAGAAAGTTTATTTTAATCATTGAAAACCTTTTTACCCAACGAGATGAGAAAACAAGGTATTTGTCAAGAACTTAGAGATATATGTAACTGTACATACTCGGTGAAGAAAATGAGATTCTCTGTGCAGCAGTGTACCCTGGGAATCATTTATGACGCCACATTTATGACAGTTTCTTGTGTATGGACTGGTTTTATGTTTTCATTGTATCAGCTTATTGTCCACGACGTTTCATTACGTCGGCGTATATATTCTACACTACAAGTCATAAAATGAATGTCTAATGTACTTCTTATAGACAGACTAGATGTTTGAGGACTTCCTGTCCAAGTAATTCCTCATAGAGGCGGCAGTACATGTATGACTAATACCGTCAAGTATGACAAGCCTTCTCAACCTAATTAATGTCTTGCATTTGTGATGATTAATATTTCAAACAAATGTTAACTTTACAATATGTATAAAGTAACAAGAGATAAACATATCAAAAGTAACAACGACCCCCTCTCCTTCTTGTAGCGAGTTATTTATTTGTGATACTTAACACTATTACCTTTTACACCCCTTGGGAAGTTATTTCCTTTGTTTTATTCGAAGGTTATATGCAATAACCACAATTTGCGCAGGTTGGTTATCTCATAACCAACATGGTCGATTAACTATGCGAACAAATAGACTTGTACAAATTTGACAATCAAGAAATATAACATTTATAAGCAACGAAAGTGACCCGGGACCTCTTTGTTGACATGTAACGCCTCGACCGCTTGATCTAGCGAAGATCCATATCAGCTGAGTTACATTGTGTTGTGTCATGTCTGAATTGTTTTTCCCCTGTATATATATCTATATATAGTTGATAGGTTTTGTTTTTTTCTGATGTAAAGAATTAAGTATCCAGCTTTAAAATATCAAGCAGGCGTGTATTGTAAATATTCTATTGTACTCGTTCCGTCAGGACACATCAACCCGCAAGTGTAACAGTTACACAGTTGTTTATAAAATATTTAGTTTTAATTTCGTAGGAATGTTCCGCTGGAGAGTCAGCCAAACAAGAAAAGCCTTTAAAAAGGCAAAGTTGGAGGCACCCTTATTAGGCTAGGAAATACTGCGAAATAATGGGTTCAAATTGGATAGGATTTGCATCGCGGCAAATGAGTAGATTAAGGCCAACAAAAAAACAAAAGACCTACATGCTATCCTCTATTTAGAAAAGGTTTTATAATCATTTGTTTATTGCATCAAATAAAATAGAATAGTGAGGCAAATGTGCTATATATATACAGTTCCTTTTTAAACAACACTCAACAGTAGGAGAGGCACCGATTTATCCCTTGGAGAAAGGCAATAGGGGTCTATTTTTAGGATATAGGTCACAATTGATAGCGTCCAGCACCGCTCAAGATGTTCGATGGTTTTGCAAATTAATATGTCCACATGCATCAGTTATAAATTAATTGTTTCTAAACTCTCAAGGATTGCCAGGACAAGATATATTGAAGTATTGTCTGAAGCGTATTTCACTACCTCTATCTCTGTCACTTAGTGATATCACACTAGTTGACTCGCCTTTTCACATTCTCTACTTATCGACTTGTAGCTGCTTGTTTCTCGCGTGTACCGTTGTAAAGGAAGGGTTTTTAGTAATATGGAATAGATGTTTCTGACCTTTCATGAGAAATCTATGTGTCTAATTTAGTTCACGTGCATTCATGGAAAATTGTACTGCCGTTCTGACTCTTAACACCACTGATTGCTCTTCACGTTAAGATTTGCATAAACAATCGTTTTTCGTATTAAAGGTTGCCAATTATTTCGGACATGGTCGACGTGGTTCTAAATTTAATACAGATGTGTTCATTGGTTTACCATATTGCCGAAATACAAAGAGGCTAAGTATGATTTGTTGAAAGTTCCTTTGAAAATTCCAGGTGTAATATAGAGAGACATATCAGCTGTTAAGATGGTTGAAGGCCATTTGGCCTCCAACCAATAATGACCCTATTGCATTAGTTAGATTCAGTTTATTTGCCATAACCGATCGGCAACACGTCATTATTTACTACGTAGTTCTCCATACAATTTTAATTATGAAGATGGACATCTACGAACTTCCGTCTATCTATAAATGTTAATAGGTTAAAAACGACTAAACACATGTCCTATGTTACAGGGGTCCATTTGGCGGCCTTCCGAGATGAAGATGGCAAGGTGCATGTGCTTGACGCCTACTGCCCGCACCTGGGTGCTAACCTCGCTGTTGGGGGTCGGGTTGTGGGCCAGTGTATAGAATGTCCGTTTCACGCATGGCGGTTCCGAGGGGAGGACGGCAAGTGTGTTCATATTCCGGCAGCAGAGAAGGGTGAGTACGGACCACATCTTTGAGGACTTTGTTCAGAACTTTCTTTTATTTTGATTTTGTTTTCATGACGATTAGTTTGTTATAAGATCAGTAAAGATGAAGTTACTGAAGCAAGAATAACTAACGCAAATCCTACTTTTATTGAAGATAATGATAACAATATTAATACTTCATTACATAAGTTTTGTATTACATTAAATAAGTACTTTCTATCAATTAATAATCATATAGAAGATTAAAGCTTTAAGGAATGAATTAAAGGCTACCATTACCCAAAGACCTTGTTTTTACATATGTCATTTTTATTTCAAGTTATTGTATAATCTCATTAATCTCCAAAATGAGTATTCAAAAACGTATCTGAGCCCGTTTGTGCTAGTTTGTACTTTATGTTGCTTGTAGTGAGAAACTATTTGGTAGAATGTGTGATGAGTGATGAAAGCTTTCTTTAGTGCCAAATGTCGTAAGTTTTCGATTGGTTCTAGAGATCTGCAGTGAGCTCTTTTTCAACCAGCTACATCAGTTACAATGTTATAGATGTTATAGGTCCCATTAGAAAATGACGGACCAGATAGTAAGTGACTGAAAGATAGCGTACATTCACTTACTTAACTTGAAATAGCCACGTCAGTCTACGTGACGAGATGCAGTGACTATTATGTTGGTGATAGGTACAATCACTTGCGTCGGTAGTGTTATCTCTCGGTGAAGTTTTCCTACTTCTACAAACAAGGACATGTCAAACACCGTGGGGGTCCAACAGTTTTCTGGTCTCAATTTAACAAATGTCCGATAAACAATGATATTGTACATAATGAAGAGCATTCCAATGGAGTGTAAATCGCTCAATAAAAAGAGATGCATACACTTCAGTTACCTGTTATATAAGAATAATCATAGATAGATAGATGGATAGATTATTGTTATACATTCCGAGCTTTAGCGAGGAATATATCACAATAATTCACGACGGACAGATAAACCGTAATTCCGAGCTTCGAGTTGGATACTCTTTCTCTTACCCAAGGTAAATCTAAAATTATTGGAACCTTGGAAAATACCTTCGTGAAGCCGAGTTGCAAGTGAACTCGGTCCCAGCAGGCATCTGACGTCATTTCGACGTCGAAATTTGGTTGATTTTAAGTCAGGACGTCGATCAACCAATTTTCGACGTCGGAACAACGTTTTTTTAACTGACGTTGAAATCTGGTTGGTGTTTTGACGTTGTTTCAACGTCATCAGAACAACTTAAAACTGACATGTCATTAATTTTATAACATTTCGTTATTATTAATAACATCAAATGAGTTACGGATTTTTTTAATAAATGAAATTCAAAATTCAAAAACGAACAGCTATCATTGACATTTAAAAGTGTTATTGATATAAGATTTAGATGAATAAAGGTTAATTTCTTTCAATTTCACAATAAAGGGAAGTAACTCTGTCCTATGTCTAATTAGACTAAACAAGGTATATGGTATTTTTCAACAGTTTCTATTTTTTCAGTTATGTTCACAACTGAAAACATAAATTTTCGATTTGCATAAAGTTAGTAGTTCTTACAAAACGGTTATTGCGCCTTTGTAACAAACATTTTTTTCCTGACACTTTAGTCTAAATCGTTGCAGTGTCATATAAACATTAATACCCACACATCGTAAAAATTTTAATTACATGGATGAACTCGCGCAGCCATCCATCTCTTGAACCGAGGCAAATAATAAAGCCGAAGTTGAAACCGTAGCCTTGCAGATGATGCATGGTTTTAAATATGAGAACGAAACAAAGCTATCATAACCTGTCTGATCAACAAGCTTTGTTGTCGAAATGACGTCTTTTCAACGTCAATACAACGTCTTGGCTTCAACGTTGAACCGACGTCGAAATAACGTCGGATTTCGACGTCGCCGCAAATTTCAAATCCAGTCAAATTTCAACGTTATTTCAACGTTGGTAGACGACGTCGTTTCAACGTTGATACAAGGTCATATTGCCTGCTGGGGTCGTTGTATTCATGCGCGTCGAAAAACGGTTATGTCATGGCGTAGTTAAATGTAGTCTCAGCAATTCATTACATGTTTGTGGATCATATATTAAGCGAGGCAATCCTAAATGAAAGAAATGATGATAAAACCACATATAAAACATTTTACGTTTCATATTATTCCATACGAAATTAAAAACAATGTTTGTTTTGAAGTCTCTTCGACACGTGTATACTAGACTCCCTGAACGAATAATAGAAATAGTTCTGTCAGGCAATCAGATCTCGAGCTATTTTTAAAAAATCCCGTGACCGTTATGAATACTTTAATACCCGGCAAATTTGTGTCTGCTTGGGTAAGAATAGCCTGGATTTCAACGGTATGCCAACACTGTCTAACAATGTTTACATGTTGAACTGTGAATGAACTATGCTAGTAACAAAATTAATACGGTATCAGCGTTTGGTCCCCATGATGTTATCTGGAGACCAAAAGGAAAACCATTTTTGGACCGTTACACAGGATGACACCTGGGTTCACAATTTTGATCCGACTTCAAAAAGTCAAAGCATGTAGTGGAAACATGCACGTTACGTCACCCAGCCCTAATATTCTAAAACATGTTCCTCCATTGGTTAGGTCAAGGCACCCGAATCCGTTACCATCAGCATCATATAACGCGGCCATTATGGGAAAAAATAAAAGAGAAACGGAGGGGTTAACTGCGACCAGGTATGCTGCTTCAGGACATTGCTCCCGTGCACACTATCAAGGTTGCAGTCAGTACGACACAGGACTGTAGCTTAAAAATTCGTCCCACCCTGTGTATTCTCCAGGCCAAACTCCATTCGAATAGTTCTCTTCCTTCACATGAAAAAAAAGCTCAATGACAATTTCAACTACTTATAATCATGTAGTTTTGAAAATCTCTGCAATGTTTCCCGATATATGAGTAAGATTGTATACTCTTCACTTTGTGTTATGGATGTTTTATTGCCTCGTCGTACAACCCTCAGTGCCAGATTTCGCGCGGATCAAGTCGTGGCCGGTGCGCGAGGTGAACGGGTGGGTGTATGTGTGGTACCATGCGGAGGGGGCCGAGCCGGACTGGTTGCCCCCGGAGATAGAGGAGATCAGTAAGGGGGAATGGTCCTACAGAGGCCGTACTGAGCATTGCGTCAACGCCCACATACAGGTAATCTCTCAAGATAACCACAAACATTTACTCGATGTTGTCAAATTTGTACCAACAACGTCAGGAATAATTAAGCGGAACTTCGAACGAAAAGAATTCCCTTAATTCCCTACAAGACCAATAATATTTCTCTCTAACCATTTCCTTCACTACAAGTTTGAATGGCATGACATAAACAATTACATGTGTATAAGATTGTGGTGGAAAAGCTAGTTACTTTATTTGCTTGTCTAACTTTGTATTATATTTTCTTGTACGTATTTATTTATAATTACCTATAACTAGTAATTTGACATTGACAAGTAATATATCATATAGTACCTGTTTAAGCAAAGTGGAAAATTGTATTGAATATCGTGATGTTTAATATGATGACACAAGATGTATTTTACGAACGCTTTACATAAGAGAACGTTTGTAGTTCAACTGGCTTTGTTTTTGATCCCTCACCATTGGTATAATAATCACCATCATCTTACATCCAGGAAATTCCGGAGAATGGGGCTGATGTAGCCCATCTCCCCACTGTGCACGGCCCCTTCATGGGAGCAGGGACAGACCTTCGCTATATGTGGTCCAAGCTATGGACGTTCGTGGAACACCGCTGGAAGGCGAGTTGGAAAGCCTTCGAGATACCACTAGCCCACATGGCTCAGATGACAGTCTCCCACAACCTGTGGCTATGTGGTATGCATCTGTCGGCTTTAGACATGGCAGTTAAGGCTAAACAGGTACTCTCCTCAATGAATATCACATGTATTGGATCAGCCTCACATGAAGTCAATAATTCGTTTTATCATACCAATTTTTTTCAATTATAATACCGATGTATTGTCAACGTCATATATGTCACATTTCTATCAAGTTATATTATTTTTTCGTAACAAAATTTAGCTTTGTCTGTTCCTTTATTTGTGAGTGGATTCAAGTATAGCAGGTTTCAACGCAATTCATAGCCACAGTGATGTTGTGGGTTTTCCGACAATAATACTAGCAGCCGCGATATAAGTAAAATTCTTGAAAGCAGCGTTAAACCCCTTATCACCTCACCTGAACGACTGACAAGCTGCAGCGGCAGAAATAGTATATATAGGTTAGCCAGGATCGAAGAAGTATGGTTAGTTGCAATGGAATAGTAGTGGAATAGGTTAGGTTAGAGTTACATCTGGAATTAGAAGTTTCACGTAATCCCAGTGCGACTTGTTGAATCACTCTCAGAATGTTGAAATCAGTTGTAGAATGAAAGTGCTTAACTATCTTAGATAGAAATAACAGACCTTAAAATCATTTTGTTAATATGAGCAGTATTTGTAACAGTTCAACAGATAGATAATTAAATTAAGATACACTGATGATATGGAGGTGTGGTTTCAGATAGGACCAGCGTTCGTGTATCTGGAGATGGACTGTGGTATATTCGGACGGGGCGTGATGATCCACAACCTGCTGCCCTTGGGACCAATCAAACAGAAGCTCATCCACAATATATACGTACAAAGCAGGATGCCTACAGTCCTAGCAAAGTTCTATATGCTGGCGGAAGCAATTCAGGTATATCGGATAATTAGGAACATGACAGAAATAAATCGCTCGAAGGTTGTCAAAGTTGGCTTAATTGTTCCTTTTCCCATTCCTTACTTAAAACATGTTTTTCCGCATCAGGACTTTATTTCTGTTGTTGGCCAAAGGGGTCAACATTTTACCTCGGTCCTCTTCACAAGACCGTAGCCAAAATCCTATAAACAGACAGTTGTATAAATAACAAATAAGTTTTACATTGTGTTCATTTGGTTTCTCAATGGTCACTTGTTCAAAATACTTCTTTGAAAATGATTATTACGAATTGAAGAATTGAGGCTCCCTTTGAAGACTCTTGAGACCATGGTGCTGAACCATTATTTGTTTCATTTTCGAAACCAATAACCTACAATTCCCTCAACAACATTGGCGAGGTTTTTATTTTCTTAAAACAACTGCCTTCCCAAAACCAATTTGCTTAGGAAGCTGAAACATTGTTTGTCAAACGGAGGTTTGTAACATTATTTAGTGGAGGTCCGGCATTCTTCATTGTTTTATTTTTCTTCGGAAATCAATATAGTTAGGAGGATTAAATAAGTTGAATATAATCTTTGTATACTGATATTCAAGTTAATTATCTGCTGTCATTGTTTAAGACATCGCATTAAAGTGTATAGCCATTATAAACTGTCCTTTTAAAGCATTAGCCATTGACCTATCTTGTATTCAGTGGTAATTGGTGCAAATTTAACTTTGAATCCCGCCTACAATCCTGAAGAGCGTGAAATTTACCTTTAATAGAATTGAATAGACATGTCGTCACAACAAATACACTAAACGTTTTATTTGCGTACTTTAGTTAAGTTAAAGACTTAGAAAAGATTAACAAAGACATTTGCAGAACAAAGTTTAAAGACGCGTAAGTGCGCAATATTTATGCAGATTATGATAATGATATTTCGGCACGGGTTTGAAAACGATCGGAAAAATATCTCTAAAATAACTTAAGAAAGGTTTTATCTTAAAGTGTGAGGACATGCAACAAGCATATTACATACGGGTTCTCTGGAAGGCCATCTAAGGATTGGCAGGTCAACATGCTCTATACTCCAAAACTTCTACATTTTGGAAAAAATAGCGTTCTTCATGCTTCTTAGAACAATTATTCAAAGTCTTAACTAAATTATTATGTATTAGAATTTTCACGCAGAAATCTTAAGTAAATCAAAACTTTTTGTATGAGGATGCCACTTTCAGAACAGGAAAATATTGTCAGGAAAACTTACGTTTTTGGTAAGAAAACAAAGACAACCAGACCCTTAACTTGTTCCACAAAGCATAACGAAAACTTTTAACAATCAACTGAAGCCCTCGTTTTAACATTGGTAACAATCGATTGTAGCTTAACATTGTGGATAACATCTTCATATCTACATATTAGTTCATTACCAACCGGTTTCACACAAATGTGACCATCGGGGTATTATTCGTTGTATTAGATATTGTTGCTCCGCATGTAGCGTTAACAATGGTAAGGGACGTAATTCATGACGTTATTCTGAGTTATTTCTAAAGGTGAATGACTTGACCTCTAATATGTGTTGGCATGTCCTGCAATTCCGCCTATCACATTTTGTGATTCATTCATCTAACTCGATTTTATGGTCAATAAAACACGCTTTTGATAACAGTTGTTTTAGAAATTTTCTCTGTCGTTTAGTGTTTATCAGTTAAGTACCTTCTAGCGCATTTTTTAAATTTTAGACCGGCATACGTCTAACGACTGAACATGGTTTCGTACTATATATTGGCCATATATATATAATACATGTATCACATTTGTGTGAAACCGGTTGGTCTTTTAGTTTTAGAATATATACAAACATAGATACATAGATATATATATTCATGTTATTGTAATTTCATAGTACAAGGTAATTGGTTAACTTAAATTGCCAAAAGGCATCGTAAAATGACCCCGCAGGGTGGAGAACACATAAAAACTAGTTCATAGTTTCTCTTCACTTGTCTTCAATCATTCTTAAACCTGAGCTACAGATGCGATTGCCTTTACTTTCATACTATGCCTGCGTTGGTTGGCGTAGACGTATCCTCGTATTATGCACGTGTACATCCCGCAAAGATTCAAGTCGTAATTTGTTTTATGTCATGTTTGTTTTAGTCAGCCATAAGATTGCAGTACCTGCCAAATAAGATGAATATTGTGTACCTATTAATTGCAGGTTGAGAGGGACATCATGATATGGAATAACAAGAGATATGAAAACAAACCTCTTTACGCCAAATCAAAGGAGGACAGTATCATAGCTAAACACAGACGGTGGTATTCACAGTTTTACTCCGAGAATAGTCCGGTACTGAAATTCCAAGAGGAATCAATGACATGGTAGCGACCCTGAACTTCCGGAAGAAGATTAAACAGATCGCAAAGTAATTCAATGCAACTGTCAACGTATGGAAGAGTAGAATGTGACTATGGACAGCTTTCATATTCTGTGATAAAGTGTGAGTCAGAAAATGTGTGCATATTTCTAATTACTTCAACCCAACCAGGATTTGGCTGTGGATTCGTTGTGATGGTTCATATACGATGGCCAACTGATACGTGTATTATGATTCTTCTTATTGATTTCTTTTTGTAAAAAACCGGAGTGACAAAATAAGAAATTGTAATATCCTTTCACACGTGACCAGTGAGTCTGGTGCATCACAATTGTAAATATAGTACTTGGTGTCTTCCTTTTATTTTTATTAGCTCATCAGGTCTGAAAGACCCGATGGGCTTATGGCATAGCAAGGCGTCCGGCGTCCGTCCATCCGTCCGTCCGTCCGTCCGTCCATCCGTAAACTTTTCACTTTTTCGACTTCTTCTCCAGAACCAATGACTCTAGAGAGCTGAAATTTTATGTGCATACTCCTTGGCAAATGGGGATTCTAAATTGTAGATTTCGTGACCCCATGACCCCAAATGGGGTCACAGGGGTCAAAACCTAAAAAACCTAATTTAATCCTTTTCCCTAGTTCCAAAAGGTCCAGAGAGCTGAATAGTTGTGTGTAGACTCCTTGGGCACTGGAGATTCTAAATTGTAGGTTTGGTGACCCCATGACCCCACATGGGGTCACAGGGGTCAAAACCTGAAAAACCTAATTTCATCTTCTTCTCCAGTTCCAAAAGGTCTAGAGAGCTGAAAAGGTGTGTGTAGACTCCTTGGCCAACGGGGATTCTAAATTGTAGGTTTGGTGACCCCATGACCCCAAATGGGGTCACAGGGGTCAAAACCTAAAAAACCTAATTTAATCTTTTTCCCTAGTTCCAAAAGGTCCAGAGAGCTGAATAGTTGTGTGTAGACTCCTTGGGCACTGGAGATTCTAAATTGTAGGTTTGGTGACCCCATGACCCCAAATGGGGTCACAGGGGTCAAAACCTGAAAAACCTAATTTCATCTTCTTCTCCAGTTCCAAAAGGTCTAGATAGCTGAAAAGGTGTGTGTAGACTCCTTGGCCAACGGGGATTCTAAATTGTAGGTTTGGTGACCCCATGACCCCAAATGGGGTCACAGGGGTCAAAACCTAAAAAACCTAATTTAATCCTTTTCCCTAGTTCCAAAAGGTCCAGAGAGCTGAATAGTTGTGTGTAGACTCCTTGGGCACTGGAGATTCTAAATTGTAGGTTTGGTGACCCCATGACCCCAAATGGGGTCACAGGGGTCAAAACCTAAAAAAACCTAATTTAATCTTTTTCCCTAGTTCCAAAAGGTCCAGAGAGCTGAATAGTTGTGTGTAGACTCCTTGGGCACTGGAGATTCTAAATTGTAGGTTTGGTGACCCCATGACCCCACATGAGGTAACAGGGGTCAAAACCTGAAAAACCTAATTTCATCTTCTTCTCCAGTTCCAAAAGGTCTAGAGAGCTGAAAAGGTGTGTGTAGACTCCTTGGCCAACGGGGATTCTAAATTGTAGGTTTGGTGACCCCATGACCCCAAATGGGGTCACAGGGGTCAAAACCTAAAAAACCTAATTTAATCTTTTTCCCTAGTTCCAAAAGGTCCAGAGAGCTGAAAAGGTGTGTGTAGACTCCTTGGCCAACGGGGATTCTAAATTGTAGGTTTGGTGACCCCATGACCCCAAATGGGGTCACAGGGGTCAAAACCTATAAAACCTAATTTAATCTTTTTCCCTAGTTCCAAAAGGTCCAGAGAGCTGAATAGTTGTGTGTAGACTCCTTGGGCACTGGAGATTCTAAATTGTAGGTTTGGTGACCCCATGACCCCAAATGGGGTCACAGGGGTCAAAACCTGAATAAACCCAATTTCATCTTCTTCTCCAGTTCCAAAAGGTCTAGAGAGCTGAAAAGGTGTGTGTAGACTCCTTGGCCAACGGGGATTCTAAATTGTAGGTTTGGTGACCCCATGACCCCAAATGGGGTCACAGGGGTCAAAACCTAAAAAACCTAATTTAATCTTTTTCCCTAGTTCCAAAAGGTCCAGAGAGCTGAATAGTTGTGTGTAGACTCCTTGGGCACTGGAGATTCTAAATTGTAGGTTTGGTGACCCCATGACCCCAAATGGGGTCACAGGGGTCAAAACCTAAAAAACCTAATTTAATCCTTTTCCCTAGTTCCAAAAGGTCCAGAGAGCTGAATAGTTGTGTGTAGACTCCTTGGGCACTGGAGATTCTAAATTGTAGGTTTGGTGACCCCATGACCCCACATGGGGTAACAGGGGTCAAAACCTGAAAAACCTAATTTCATCTTCTTCTCCAGTTCCAAAAGGTCTAGAGAGCTGAAAAGGTGTGTGTAGACTCCTTGGCCAACGGGGATTCTAAATTGTAGGTTTGGTGACCCCATGACCCCAAATGGGGTCACAGGGGTCAAAACCTAAAAAACCTAATTTAATCTTTTTCCCTAGTTCCAAAAGGTCCAGAGAGCTGAATAGTTGTGTGTAGACTCCTTGGGCACTGGAGATTCTAAATTGTAGGTTTGGTGACCCCATGACCCCAAATGGGGTCACAGGGGTCAAAACCTGAAAAACCTAATTTCATCTTCTTCTCCAGTTCCAAAAGGTCTAGATAGCTGAAAAGGTGTGTGTAGACTCCTTGGCCAACGGGGATTCTAAATTGTAGGTTTGGTGACCCCATGACCCCAAATGGGGTCACAGGGGTCAAAACCTAAAAAACCTAATTTAATCCTTTTCCCTAGTTCCAAAAGGTCCAGAGAGCTGAATAGTTGTGTGTAGACTCCTTGGGCACTGGAGATTCTAAATTGTAGGTTTGGTGACCCCATGACCCCAAATGGGGTCACAGGGGTCAAAACCTAAAAAAACCTAATTTAATCTTTTTCCCTAGTTCCAAAAGGTCCAGAGAGCTGAATAGTTGTGTGTAGACTCCTTGGGCACTGGAGATTCTAAATTGTAGGTTTGGTGACCCCATGACCCCACATGAGGTAACAGGGGTCAAAACCTGAAAAACCTAATTTCATCTTCTTCTCCAGTTCCAAAAGGTCTAGAGAGCTGAAAAGGTGTGTGTAGACTCCTTGGCCAACGGGGATTCTAAATTGTAGGTTTGGTGACCCCATGACCCCAAATGGGGTCACAGGGGTCAAAACCTAAAAAACCTAATTTAATCTTTTTCCCTAGTTCCAAAAGGTCCAGAGAGCTGAAAAGGTGTGTGTAGACTCCTTGGCCAACGGGGATTCTAAATTGTAGGTTTGGTGACCCCATGACCCCAAATGGGGTCACAGGGGTCAAAACCTATAAAACCTAATTTAATCTTTTTCCCTAGTTCCAAAAGGTCCAGAGAGCTGAATAGTTGTGTGTAGACTCCTTGGGCACTGGAGATTCTAAATTGTAGGTTTGGTGACCCCATGACCCCAAATGGGGTCACAGGGGTCAAAACCTGAATAAACCCAATTTCATCTTCTTCTCCAGTTCCAAAAGGTCTAGAGAGCTGAAAAGGTGTGTGTAGACTCCTTGGCCAACGGGGATTCTAAATTGTAGGTTTGGTGACCCCATGACCCCAAATGGGGTCACAGGGGTCAAAACCTAAAAAACCTAATTTAATCTTTTTCCCTAGTTCCAAAAGGTCCAGAGAGCTGAATAGTTGTGTGTAGACTCCTTGGGCACTGGAGATTCTAAATTGTAGGTTTGGTGACCCCATGACCCCAAATGGGGTCACAGGGGTCAAAACCTAAAAAACCTAATTTAATCCTTTTCCCTAGTTCCAAAAGGTCCAGAGAGCTGAATAGTTGTGTGTAGACTCCTTGGGCACTGGAGATTCTAAATTGTAGGTTTGGTGACCCCATGACCCCACATGGGGTAACAGGGGTCAAAACCTGAAAAACCTAATTTCATCTTCTTCTCCAGTTCCAAAAGGTCTAGAGAGCTGAAAAGGTGTGTGTAGACTCCTTGGCCAACGGGGATTCTAAATTGTAGGTTTGGTGACCCCATGACCCCAAATGGGGTCACAGGGGTCAAAACCTAAAAAACCTAATTTAATCTTTTTCCCTAGTTCCAAAAGGTCCAGAGAGCTGAATAGTTGTGTGTAGACTCCTTGGGCACTGGAGATTCTAAATTGTAGGTTTGGTGACCCCATGACCCCAAATGGGGTCACAGGGGTCAAAACCTAAAAAACCTAATTTAATCTTTTTCCCTAGTTCCAAAAGGTCCAGAGAGCTGAATAGTTGTGTGTAGACTCCTTGGGCACTGGAGATTCTAAATTGTAGGTTTGGTGACCCCATGACCCCAAATGGGGTCACAGGGGTCAAAACCTGAAAAACCTAATTTCATCTTCTTCTCCAGTTCCAAAAGGTCTAGAGAGCTGAAAAGGTGTGTGTAGACTCCTTGGCCAACAGGGATTCTAAATTGTAGGTTTGGTGACCCCATGACCCCAAATGGGGTCACAGGGGTCAAAACCTAAAAAACCTAATTTAATCTTTTTCCCTAGTTCCAAAAAGGTCTAGAGAGCTGAAAAATTGTGTGAAGACTCCTTGGACACTGGGGATTCTAAATTGTAGGTTTGGTGACCACTTGACCCCAAATGGGGTCACAGGGGTCAAAACCTTAAAATCCTACTTTCATCTTCTTCTCCAGTTCCAAAAGGTCTTGATAGCTTAATAGTTGTGTGTAGACTCCTTGGACAATGGGGATTCTGAATTGTAGGTTCGGTGACCCCTTGACCCCAAATGGGCAATGGGCCTTTTTTATTTGATTGTGAATAACTCGGACGTTGGGACAGGCTATCTTTCCTACACTGCCCATGACCCCATGGTCTAAACCACAACACCTATTTCTATCAAAAGTCTGATGAGCTACAGAGCCCATGGCTCTATTTTTTCGTATGTATGTATGTATGTATGTATGTATGTATGTATGTATGTATGTATGTATGTATGAATGAATGAATGAATGAATGTATGTATGTATGCATGTATGCGTGTGGGTGTGTGTGTGTGGGTGTGTTTGTATGTATATATGTATGTATGAAGTATTTATTAAGATGTTTTCATTTTACACCCGTCAAAATGAAATTATTTGTCCATAGATTTAAACCGATCCAAATAAAAGTAGAATACCGAAGCTTGCCTGTTTTACTTTTGTGCAGTCTGTCCTCTTGATTTTTAGGAAAAAAAACTATGCAGTAAGGATTTTGCAGCAGATCAGTCTGGCGTACGCCGATCGTCTTTCTTCCGCCAGAACTAGTAAAATCTTAAAATGTGAGAATGGTAGTTCTTCAACCTTCCTCAAGGGGGCGGGATAGCGTAGTGGTTAGCGCGTTCGGCTTCGGATCAGAAGGTCCGTGGTTCGAATCCCGCCAGGGGCTCGGCAACTTTGTCTGCAGTAGAGAACTGTTCTACACGCAGTAAAGTTTGGGTGCAGTGCTAAACTGAAATTCAGCGCAGCCCATGGTTCGCTAGTTCCAGCTGATGCTCGCAGGTTTCACCGCAATGCATAGCCACAAGGATGTTGCGGGCTTGTTACGACGTAAATTGTAATAAAAACGTAAATTGTAATACTTGCAGCAAATTGTAATAACTCTTGACGTAAATTGTAATAAAAACGCAAATTGTAATAAAACTTGACGTATATTGTAATACGAAAATTGTAATAAAAACTGCCGTAAATTGTAATAATATCTTCTTGCGGTAAAATGTAATAAATATTTACGTAAATTGTAATAACCGAAAACTAACCGCAGGTTGTATACAATCTCAAAGCTATACTGCCTGGTGGGTACATCCACTCCACAAATGTCTGCTACGTTCAGGTACTGAGCGTTTGTGTGACCTCAAACTACCTCAAAATCCCTTTCACGTGAACTTAGATTTCACATTAACATATCAAGAAACATGTTTCAAGAAGTTTCAGCTTGATTCATTTTACGCAAAAACATACATGTACATATTTCGGGTTGCATACTTCTAAATGTCCTAGGCAAGCTTTGATCGGATATATTTTACAGCAAATGCAGACGCCATATAAGGGCTTGAACCTGCTAATAATATATAGAAATTCATACAATGTAGATAAGAAGAAAAATGGAGTTTTTACAAATTCTAGTGAACATTTAAGATAATATATGGCGAGGGGTAAGGGATATTTGACCAGCTATTATTATACATTGTTTTACATAATTCATTGTTATATATCTCCAGCCATTGGTAGATGTTTTGGAGACAGTAGATGATTATGACAAGAAAAGTCGGCGCTCCTACGTATTAACTTACAATCGATCTGTATGCCATCCAAACCAAATAAAATGAAAATATTTTGTTAACATTTACCAATTATGTCTATCTATTTGTTAGGTTTACGAATTAAACACAACAATGAGGTTTTATTTGTAACCAAATTCTTAAACTAAGTCAATGCAAAAGAACATACTTTAAAACAATGAATGTTTTCTAGTAATGCTGCATTAAATAAACAGTGACAGGGCTGCATGTAGATATAACCCTATATAGATATGTCCTTTAATCAAAGTACATTTTGTACGTTCAATCTTATTCTCCAATTTCATTAGACAGGCATTAATTTATTGGAGTACTCTAAAAATTCATATTTTTATTCTATAATTAGCACGCAACATTAAATATCATCTCAAGATCGCTACGAGAAACAGGTTAGGGCCCTGTGACTGTTTTGCGTATAGCAAGTTCGTATGGTTGTCATATAGATTTGCTTACGTAACCCTTACGCTTACAGGGGCAATAGCACGATTTTTAAAATATGTATTTATTCAAATTTTCCCAATTAATCATTTGTTTATGCGAGATGTATTTTTTTCAGAGGTTCAAAACATCTCATTACTGAACCCGATTATCCGTAGAGGAAACAATAAGATATAAACAAAAAACTACTGGCGGCCATTTGTGTATGAACACCTTTTAATCAATTGAGGTATAGAAATTGGTTCGCATAGTTTAAACGATCATGTTACGTTCGTTTTAAAACTGCTTCTTTCATTAAAAGACATTGATTAAGTTTGGCATATATGACTCCAACAACTCACGGAGTGGCTCTTTAACTACAGTCTCACTAAAAGATTGATAATGTGTGAACGTTAAAATACATTGAAAACCAAAATGATTATCAAAATTTACAATCGGACAATTACAAATTCATAATTGTTATTATGGCCATTATTTTACAGATATATTCTCTGTTTTATCAACTGGTAAGAGTAGGGTTGTAAACTGGAATCGTGTAATGTTTATACCCCACGCATAAATACTCAGAAAAGAGTACTAGTATAAATGAAGTACATTACATTCTTTTTTGTTTTAATCACACCAAAAGCATATGATTAGTGTATTGCGTTATTTTGTTTAATTTTATGAAAATGTACTGTAGGCCTTTGGGTATTGAGTAGAGACTGAATCGGATACATAGGGTAACTACAAACAATTTCAATATGTTCAACTTTTACATTTTAAGAGATAAATAAACAAACATCTTTTAAGGATGAAACCTCTTTTTTCTGTCACTGTCTAAAAATTCTTGTGTTTTTCAACTCGAGTTACACTCTCTTACTGAAGGACTAAAGCTCAAAATAGTATTGATAGCGGTTTGTAACACGATATACCAAACACAACCCCCTTGCTCTATTCCAATCTTCTATCCAAATTGTAATCCAACTTTGGTGCTAACCAATATACATGTAACATATGGTGAGCCTAAAGCATGAAAAGCAATTCAAGTATTATGATGATTATGAAGAAATGTCTGTAACTTTTTAGTTTCGTGCGACAGACATGAAATTGGACTCATCTGAAAGTTCATTACCCAATATTTTGTACTACATTAGCATTATATCATAGCGCAAAACAGGGTTAACAGGGTTGCCACCCCAAAAATGTAACCCTTCTATGTCCTTAGTTGTGGTGGTTGGACAGGGATATTTTCATGTATTACTCCTTATCCTAAAAATATAACATTTTCATAACTAAATTTTGTCCTTGTATATATAGTCAAAGCAGGTTTGAGGGTTGACACCCTGCGACTACATATTTGAACGTGAACGTAATAATATATATGATCTCCTTTTATTCAGATTAGTTAGATATTACAATTCATGCAAAACGATTTTTGGGGCGGGATAGCGCAGTGGTTAGCGCGTTCGGCTTCGAGGTCCGTGGTTCGAATCCCGCCAGGGGCTCGGCAACTTTGTCTGCAGTAGAGAACTGTTCTACACGCAGTCAGGTTTGTGTGCAATGCTACAGCGCAGTACCACCCATGGTTCGCTAGTTCCAGCCGATGCTCGCAGGTTTCACCGCAATGCATAGCCACAATGGTGTTGCGGGCTTTCTCCCTGCAATAATACTAGCGGCCGCGATATAAGTAAAATAATCTTGAAAGCGGCGTTAAACCCCAACTCACTCACTCACTCACTCAAAACGATTTTAAAACAAGAGTAGAATCGATAACTCCACTTGGTCGGAAAAATTCAAATGATGTAAGAAAACCACATTACATGAAAACAATAAATTTGTTTGTAAAATTGGATGGAAAAAACGTAGGTACCAATAACAATCCATCCCATCTTTCACAAGATCCTGTTTTCAAGTAAAACGCTAAAGATTTGTAAACCAATGATCATGACTCATAAAGACCTTATTCAGTAAGTCCATATTTTATTGATAAATAACAAGACAATAAACATAAGAAAAGCATTTCATTATTTTCGTCTTTCCCATTGCTAGTCTCTGTGTCTATTTGCAAGTGAATCAATTTGTCTATCTTTATTTGTCACAACTCTTTCTACTTAACTTGTTGCAGTAAAACGCTAATGAACATTCCGACGGTTTTAATCTGTCTTTCATAATTATAAACCAAAAACCCCTTTTAAATTCGTAATTTTGAGAAATGCAATCGGTTATTACAAATTACGTAAAAAGTTATTACATTTTACCGCAAGTAGAGATTATTACAATTTACGTCAATTTTTGTTACAATTTGCGTATTACAATTTACGACAGGTTTTATTACAATTTACGTTTTTATTACAATTTACATCAAGAGTTATTACAATTTGCTGCAAGTGTTACAATTCACGTTTTATTACAATTTACGTCGTAACAGGGCTTTCTCCCTGCAATAATACTAGCAGCCGCGATATAGGTGAAATAATATTGAAAGCGGTATTAAACACCAACTCACCTCACTTCAACCTTCCTCCAACTTGTGTTAGGCATAGGAGTAAGAGTTTTGAATGGCAAACGATATTTGTTCCAGCTGCAAAGCGAGACATTGTATTCACCGGCGAACGTCCGTATGTATTCTTGTTATAACGGAATACCGGCGCCATCAAAGTTTTTTAATTTGATGACGGCCGACACTTTTGGATTCGAAAGTCGATTACAATAACCGTGACTATATTTTAAAGTTTTTATGACAGTCAACAACAGATAACGGCATTTTAGACACTACTATCATGATAACTTGTGAACCATTGCACAAATGACTATATCCAAATCAGGTAATGGTAACATAAAACATGCACTAGCATCACTATTGAAATGTGTTTTAACTCATTACGCCCACGTCGTCTGTCCAAAACTGCTGTATAACCTTGCGGCCACACTAAGTGTGTAGATTTGGGATGTCCCCCCCCCCCCCCCCCCCCCCACCTCAATTATGGGCGGGGCTTCGTTACATAGAGGCTGATTCGCTCTTGACCCCTTTTTTCAAATATGTGCGTGGCTGGCTATATATACACAAACTTCCTGTAATCGATTTTAAAAAACCATTATTGCTAGGCATCTAAAGTTTTACAAAATATTATGTAAGTGAGTTGAAGACAGTGTAAATTAATTGTTTCACCGTGCGAAATTTGATTGTCACAACCCTAGCCAACTTCACCCAGAGCAGGGATAAAGCTTCAGCTTCAAGGTGGTAAACTCCTGTTTCGAGCTGTGATATAATGCTGGCTGTAATCCAATTGCTATTTTCGTGTTCTTACAGATGAGCCCTTTTTACTGTATCTATGTATTCATTTAGTGTTAAACGAAACATTTCGTAACCTAACACTGACCTCAGTGTGGCAGCGAGTATAAAGTCCATTTATGCACTACAGAGCCTAGTACTCAATTTCCTGAACGTAAAACGGCAGGATGTCATCGAACTCGAAGTCTGGCGTTGTCTAAAATACAATTCAAGAATAAAATACAGAAGTAAGTAAAGATCGATGTGTTTATTGGATTGGGTTGATTCGACCACAAGCTTATGCACGGGCAGGGAGAGGGGTTTTACCCGGCGTCGTTGAACCTACCCTGTTTTTTTCTTTTTTGTTTTTCTTTCTGATGCCAGTCACCGTTGTGATGTCCTTGTTGAAAATAAAGACGATGCTTTCAAAGTGGACTAATGCCAACTCACAGTCTGTTTCTGTTCTGAAAATTTGAATGTAAAAATAAATGAGCATTGCACCTGGTACCCGCACATTGACCGTGTTCATAACCATTCTGCGCCGTTATTGCGAAGTTCAACATATTGTACTTAGTCTTGCACAGTCGTTTCACATCGCCATAAGGGCAAAATTTCATCCGCAGGTACATTGAAAGGAATTTAAAGATTCGTTTCCAAAATCAGGAACAAAAATAGCACATAAAATAGTTAAGAACTCCCGTAATAGTATATTTTCAATAGATATAGGACTAGGGCTAAATAGTTAATATGGTAATGCAATCCTCGTGTATGCAAGAGGCAGTTTCATCCTCTGGTATGAAATATGTAACCAGCAGTCATACATCATACTGACAAGGTAGTCAGCCGTTAAGGAGGTAACATGTCCGAACAAGTCATGTAAGGGACTGTCCCCGTTCTAGTTTGGACCCTGTGCAATCACACCTCAAGACGATGAGATTTCATGCGCTATACGGCCTCCAGTACCGTCCTTTAACATGTCCAGCTTTAAAATCGCATTTTGATACACCAGACTCAAACTTCTGTATTGAGGGACACAGGAGTCGGGTCGACACAAACCTAAGCATTAAGATTTAATAAGTTACCCAACAACGCTAGTACTTGAAGTCGTCACTGGTCTGACTAAAGTTCTCTTCTCATACCCACAGCCACTTGAAAGTCAGTATAGAGGGCTGCAAACACGCGTTACACGCCCAGAAAGGTCATGCAATCGTATGGTAGAGGATCCGTTATTGTATTGGGATCTTTTTCTAATGATTGAAAGCTACAACAGGCGCCATATCATATAGGAGGTTCTGGCTCGATATCGATAATTTTGATGACATCAAACTTTTCACAAGGTCACCCTTCATAGATGATGTTGTTCGACTTCATCATTCGATCTATGATTCAAGGTCTGGAGAAATTTCTATTACACGTGGCCAGGAGTGTCCAGTGATTCACCGACATGACAGTCACCCGGGAGACGTACCTCCTGTCATTCAGGCACGAGGTGTGGTGAGGTGTTCTTAGGTTTAACGCCGCTTTCAAGAATCATTCAGGCACGGAACGACAGCAAACGTTATTAACAGACAAAAAACAGACAAAATTGACTTAGTCTATATGACACATTCCCAGAAGTTGCACTTAACATGTAGCTTAAATGTAGTCTATCTTAAATACACTTATATATATATTTTTTAAAGTCTATGTCAGTCTTACATTAATTTTTATATGTGAGGTAGTAACCACTCACTCGTTTTGACGCGTCTAACTTGTACTCTTGCAACTAATCACCTAATTTATCTAAGGTGGACGGTCGAGACAGGGCCACGACTTCTACGGACAATCTCTTAGATCAGAAACGCAGGATTGTCGCATTTATATTTTATGAATCATGCGCGACTCTCGATGATTTATGTTCAATTGACTAAAATTTATATGAAAGTCATTGACAGCGATGGAGGTAGTGACAACCCCATTGCCTTTAATCGAAACATTATCTTTAGAGGGAATGCAGGAAATAGCAACTTAACTTCAATGTACTATCACAGAGTCAAACACTACACTTGTACTGTGCATTTACCTGCATACTTTGATCAAGTCTTCTGACATACAGATTATGGATGAGACACATTCTGACAGGTCCCATTTCTCTGGTCTATCCTTATTGGAGTATTTAAGCTCGCAGGAGGCACCACCATCTGCCAAATGGAGTAAAGAAATTCAAGAGAATTGTTCTCAATTAGTACGTAATGTGCAACAAAATATAAGTTTTACAGCTGATATTGAGAAAAATATTTATTTGAACATATATACAGCTGCATACCGAAAGTTTGTTCACTTACCACTGAATCGTAGTGCAAATATCATGTAATTTGGGTTTCGTTTCAACGTTAATAGAATAACTTCATCAAAACTGACAACGGATCACCCACTGTCCATGTGTGAAATAGCCATTCGTGAAGTCATTTAGGGATAGTCTGGTCTCTAGTGCAAATGTATTTTGGCATATTGATATAGACAGCAGGGGTCACAATTTTAAAATTTCGATTTCGTTAAATGTCAAATAAAATGTTCCATATCGATTCTCTGAGAGTAAAACCAATAAAGTTACATTGACTTTGTGCTAAGAAACAGACGTGAATAATTTTTAAAGAAGTTGATATCTTATAAAGGATTTTATGGAGAAAAGTAAAAATAAGTGTTTTCGAAATTTTGACCCCTGGTCACTTCAATGACCTGACAAAGTTGTTACGGGTCGGTGTGGGGTATGATAAACATTTGCCTTAAAGAAGAATGGAAGTGCATATGTGTATTGAAAATTCAATAATTTACGTTTCTTTTTCGCAACGCTACGATACCTCAAATGCATCTGAAATTACATGATATTTGCACTTGTATATTCAGGTACGTGAACAAACTTTTGGCATGCAGCTGCATATCTTGTGTTCTAAGGTAGATAAATCTTAAGAAAATTATTATCGCCTACTTGTTAACGGTTTTAGTATCTATCCACTGAAACCTCTCAATTTTACAATAAAGAAGTTGAAAATACATAAAACATTTTTTCTATTCATCGTAAACATCTCAATGCCTCTCAAAGAAGAAATATCCTACGCTGTGGCAATGTTTAATCTTTGTTTCCATGTCTACGTAATGACTCGTTTGTTAATTAGAATTAGGAGAAGTTGTACTGGTTATTCGCCTGATAGGGGATAGGCGGGCTTAGTTATTATCTTAGTTATTAGTTTATATCGGATGCATTTTGATGTTTATAAAGATTTTTGAATGAAAAATTAGGAGATAAATCCCTTCTGTTTTTTATTTTGGGGTTGTATATCGTGCATTTTTCACCCCTAAATTTAATTTCAAACCGAGCTTGCGAGGTTTGAAATGTTAATTTAGGGGTGAAAAATGCACGATATACAACCCCAAAATAAAAAACAGAAGGGATTTATCTCCATTCTAACATGACTAATTAGAAATCATATGAGGAACTAATTCGCCTTGCGCAACAACAATGTGATTAGGTCGAACCAGTACAGACCGGTTCCACTTGCTTTCGAACTACGGTACAGTTCATTTTCAAAGAACACGCCTCAATGATAAAAAAAATATATCAAAGCATAAACCAACAGGTTTTAAATAAAAACCCTTAAGTATATATTTCATTGAGGATAAATCAACAAAAGACAGATTTTTTTATCCCATCAGAGTTACGTTTTTCACGTAAATACATAGGACACCTACCACCCCTACAATACCGACAAGGACTGACCAAATCAAGGGACGTTACTCTAAAAGCTGTTGTTTACTGCTAGCGGTAACTTCTCACGCAAGATGTGAACTGATTGAATAAACTATCAAGAAAGCTTTATAGTTTGTCATGGTTGAATACACTGTCTGGAAATGTGGTCACTTATGAATGAGAGGGGGGAAAAGGAAGGAAAGTTGAGGAATGACGTACGTCCCCTCTGTTCACTTGACGAATCGCTATTACCGCGCGTTACGGTAAGAAGCGAGCTCGGTTTGAAATTAAAATTTAGTGATAACAAAATAAACTTCTTCGACAAAAATTATACCACAGGATGGATTTATCTTCTTTATTTCATTAAAAATACGGTATTCTCAATGTCTGTAAAGAATAGATTTAAAATTCATTTTGCTGTTGTCTAAGGCGATGAAAACTAATTAAGTTCAGCGAATGGAGTTTGTAAACGTGCGCGTATGAATGTGAATCGGTCGTAAATATTTAGAGGTGATTATCGGCGAAATAATCACTCCAAAATTGATTTTGGTAACCAATCAGAAAGCAGTATTTTCATTCTAGTTTTCGTGTCATGTTAGAATTGGGGTTAGTTGATAATAAACAAGGAATAAGTTGATCACTTATCGTAAACAATGTTAGATAACAGGTAGATTAGGACAAACATATTTTTTTACAGATTTTCTATTTCAGGAAATGTCAAAAAATAATAATAAAGTCGTGGGCATTGCAGCTCATCAAGTATAGAATCGATAGGCAACGAAAAGCTACTAACTAGCACCAATCAAGCGATGATCAGCACTTTTAAACACTCGATAATCATCTGTACATACCAATATCAACAAGGATGTCAAGTGCGTTCACTCTACAGTTGAGGCTGTTTTCGTCAGCAGAAGCCAGACCAAGAAGCAGCATGAAGCAGTACAGAACCTTCATTACGGCAGCGTGTCTGACAACAAATCGTCTGACTCAGTAATAATGTGCGCCACGATCACATCCCAACAACCACGGAGTCCTTACTCAAAAGACTTAATCACTAAGTTAACCTAAGTACTATCCTTTCACATTGTGATATAAGGTTATCTCATTGTTATGTGAAAGAAAGAAGTAATTCAATTTGGCCATTAAATACATTTGACTGCAAATACGAATCTTGTTCAGTGGATATTAAAATATTGACTGCTTTAATATGAGGAATCGGATCAAAACGACAAATAATTGTCAGCACCCAAAATTGACACATGAGTCACAAATTGTAATTACAAACTTAGATGATTACATGACGAGTACATTTGTGATGCTGAGAAACACCTTGCGAGGAAGACTCACCTCACGTCTTGCAGTTGCCCGAGTGTATGGCATGTGAGCGAGACGTTCAGTTCTTGTATCCTGCTACAACCTGTGACGGGGCTTAATTCTAGCGTCAATAGAGACTTCACAGACTTTACCATGTGTACATTAACATAACGGATCAATTCGTCTTTGTGAGCGAGAAAAGAAACTGATATTTATATTCACCATTATGTTGATATACAAATTGACATTTTTCATATCCTTTAATCCAGATATTTTGATTTTGAAACGAATATGATTCTCATATCTAACATTGAATGGTTCTGCACATTTGATACTCCAGTATGCATTGAATACTTTGTGGCAGATAACCTTCTTAGTGTTGTAGGCGTCTGACAATAACATTTATGTCATTCGTAAGATTATTGTAATGTTAACTAGACAAAAAAGGTAAGAAATTTATAAAGTTTTGAAGAAGAAATAGCAGTATATAGCCATCTGATTCACGTTAATGGTGATACGTCCTTCAATAGAATCAAATCATATTGTCTCCGGAAACATGAACATAAGTATCGCCAATCTACATTTCTATATTGTTCCATTCGTCTACAACACCATGCGAATGATGGTGATGGGCTGGTTTTTCTTGAAATATGCCGACCAAATGCATCCCGAACGTGTAAGATCGGTTAAAGATCTTGACTTGCATTTTGCATGTCGAGAGAATTCATTATCTTCCTTCACTCCTGGAATGATATATATATAAATGTCCACCTTCTGGTACTCACAAATAGCTGCCCACAAAAGGATTGACCTGTGTATTAGTGCCAAGACATTATATCCCGATTCAGGTCTTTTACGGCGAGACGATAGAACATAGAACAATACATGAATATAACTCAAGTCATAAAATCAGAGAGAATGTGCAATTGCCAAAAAGAGTATCAGCAATATTTAATAATTTCTGTTTGTATAACCACTGTTTATCTTTATAAAACAGAATAAAAACTGGACTATGTCAGTTAATAAAGTTATTTGTTTAAAAACAAATTTTGTAAATTATATCGGGATGTGTTGTCTCACATCGATGTATAATGGACCCTAATATATAAGGGTCATTTTCAAAATTGGATTTCTATTTTTCAGAGTTGTGAAACAAATTCCTATGATAGGGTAAACTTTTAATGAAAAGAGGTTCATTAAATAAATATCAGATTATTAAAAAAACAATAACACGCACGCTTAGATGTACTAACTCATCTTTTAATTGATTCATAAGGAATTAAAGGTTGGGAAAATGTCATGACCATTACGGATTCCTAAAAAAGAGAAGGATTTTGAAACCTGTTTACAATTTCTTTCAGATCTTTTGCACTCACTAAATAAAACTTGATTGTGAAAATTGTCGTCACGCATTATTTGTGTCTAATTTTGTACCTTACAGTAGCTGAACACAAAATCATATAAAAGTATTTCCGAAATATTTGTGGATAATATTTTTTGATAAGAATGATTAATTAAAATAAATGTTTGGTGCTTAAAGTAAAACATGCTTCATTGATGTCTATGAAAAGAGGATTGTTTCATTGATTCTCATGGATTAATTAGAGCTGTGAATTAACAGCATGTACATTCCTCCAAGTGCCAACTACAACCATGCTGCTTCAATTTTCCAACATCATATCCAGAAACTTGAGTCAATCACTCCTGATGCCCCACAATTTGTTCTTTATTGCCTATACTTATGAGCAGTATGTTAAATGTGCACCTCGGAAAGACAAAACAATGGACCTTTGTTACGGAAGCATCAAACAGGCGTATAAAGCGATTGCGAAACCTCCACTTGGAGTTTCTGATCATAACAAATTTTTTAATACCAACGTATAGGCAGATACTGAAGACTCAGAAGGAGCAAACTAAAAGTGTGAAGTCATGGGATCCCGAGTGTATACAGCAGCTACAAGGTTGCTTTGATTGCACAGACTGGGACATGTTCATAAGCCACAGCGACGACCCATGTGAAATCACCGACACAATCACTAGTTATATTAACTTCTGTGTGATTTAGATAATTCCGAACAACAAGCCTTGGATAACAAAAGAACTTAAACTACACCTCAATGAAAAGAAACGATTGTTCTGTTCTAACGAGATATTACAACTTAAAGAAAAACAGAAAGAAATGAATCTTCAGATAAAGAAATGTAAAAACAAATATAGTCGCAAGCGACGACGACAGGATTCAGCGCTGTAAAAGCACATTCAGTACAAACATAGTCATGTTAGCAATCAACCCTGAAAGTTTCATGAAGATTGGCTCACGCATTAGTCCACAGCAGCATGTTTTATGTGACCAAGTCTCCTACCCAAACTGTGATTATTGCAAAGAAGTTGTTAAAAAACCATGACACTTACGAAATCGTCATGATTTACTTTTTTGTTTGTAGTGTTATAACGCTTCTTTCAAAACAAGTTGCAAGTCTTTAAGTACATTTTGAAAAATTAGCCCATGTTAATTGTGAAAAAGGTATTTTTCCCGATTTTGATGGTTTATTGTGAACGAAAATGACTGTTCGCGACAAATGTTTTAATAGATTTGCAAACTGTCGAAAGTGGTTTTAAAGTCCTGAAAGATTGGTGTATCTATGTGTCTAACTTTTTGAGTTATCGTCCCTTGAAGATGGTCACACGAGATAAGTCGCCCGAATTCGAAGGGTTGCTGAGAAAAAAGTATTGAAGTTTAAGCAAAACTTTCACTAATCTGTTCTCCCCAATACTCCAATACTTCAGCTGAAACATTTGTAACTTTCAGGTCTGAGATAGAGATACAAGTATCTTCAGAGGAGAAGATTCTCAAAGGTGCATAGGGTCAGGAAATTTACAAAAGTAAAAAAAAAGCAATATGGCGGCGAAACTATGCATGCTACGAGTTTGCCATGATTTACTTTTTTGCTCCAAATGAAATTGCCTATCGTTTAAAAAAAGTTGCAAGTCTCTGAGAGCATTTTGAAAAAAATTCCCATGTTGAATTTTGAAAATTTGAGTGGTACTGTGCCTTTAACACTTAATCCGATTTGGCCCAAAAGCTTATTGGAGGATCTTCTTATGAAGGTCAATCAATCTGCCAAGTTTGGCTGTGATAGCTTTTGCCGTTTTGGCTAAATCGTGTCCACAAAATCGGTGGGGAAAAAAATAATAAAACACGCCAATAACAATAAGGATTCAGCAAAATTGCTGAATCCTTAATAAAACACGCCAATAACAATAAGGATTCAGCAAAATTGCTGAATCCTTAATTATAAAGAGAAAGTTGAAGCCCAATTCACCGTCAACAACAGCCGACAAGCATGGCAAGGTGTGAAGAACAACAGACGATCACAGACATGCCGAGGAATTTAACAACTTCAAAGGAAAATAGACAAATTCTACCGAAATGAACGATTCCATTGAGCACATCATTTTAAACTTCCTTTTTTTGTGATGTTAAGCACTTGCTTGATCCGTATGAGTTTGCGCACAGAGCTAGAAGGGGCGTAGAAGATGCTAAACTCTATATTCTTAATAGCGCCTATATAAGCATTTAGAGCTTCCAAAATTATACGTGAGAATTCTATTCATAGACTTTTCTTCTGCATTCAATACTATCCAGCCACACATATTGTTAGAGAAACTATTGAATATGGGCGTAAATTGCAATATGATATTTTGGATTGAGAAATTTTCAACTTTTAGACCTCAGTTTGTAAAGTTAAACTCTGCTAGGTCTTCTATCTTGTATACAAATACCGGAGCCCCTCAAGGTTGTGTCCTTTCACCTGTTTTATTCAATCTCTACAGCAATGACTGTGTTAGTTGTAACCCCAACAATCTAACAGTAAAATTTGCTGACGATACTGCGTTAGTTGGACTCATTCAAGAAAATGAACTTTCTTATAGAGAAAGTGTTAATCATTTGTAGCCTGTTGTGAGAACAATTTACTTATGTTGAATGTCGAAAAAACTAAAGAACTCATCATAAATTCCAGGAACAACCCACAAATAACAAGCCCTGTCTGTATAAATAGTTCCAACGTTGAGATTGTAGATAAATACAAGTAGAAGTTGTTCAAATTGCTGGGAAAATTGCCGAAGTTTATTTTAGACATATATCATAACTTTATAAAAAAGAATTTTGAAATTATCCCTAAAGATTGTGTCAGATCCGGATCTTGTCTTAAACGGGGAGTTTGTTAAGATTCCTTCAGGAAGAAGATATTATAACACATATTTACAAAAATTTCCCAAGTTATATCAACACATAGATCAACTAAGAAAACTGTAAGTAAATCTTATAAGACAATAATCTCATTTATAATCAAAACAAAAACCTGAAAGGCTGAATACAATCAGGTTGGTTTGGAAATATTTCTTGTGAGTTGTTAAAAACTTCGGCCTAAGAGTAATTAAGGGGTCCGAATGACGGGGTATCTAAAACGTCTATAAAATGCTACCCAGTCCTTGAAAATAGTTCAGATGAAGATATTCTGAAAGCTGAAAAAATTTACTGTAACATACTGTATTATTAGGAATCCTGGAATTTGGTTGCAAAATGAAAAATCATCATGATATCGAGTAATTTTCGAGTTTGGTTGCAGTCCCTTATAGGCAACTGCAACCAAATTATTTTTTGTCAAATATTCATCCTTTTTCATGTCTTAGCTAATAATAATTTGGTTGCAGGTAATAAAATTTTTTTTGGAAAAGGTTATCAGATCAATTTGGTTGCAGGAGACTTCAAATTTGCCTAAATTGACGAGAAAACGACCAAATCAACAGTTTCAGTTTGACATGTTCCCTCTGACACAACGTGTGCGCTAAGTAACACGTCTTTCAATTGGCTAATTCAGGATCAAACATTTTCAATAAAATTTTGACGTTCGTTTTTACTTATTCATGATTGATTTTGATCGGTTTTTAGATAGAAACTAGTCATTAAACTTACTTGATGATGTTTATTTTCTATCAAAATTAGTTTGCTATCAGAGGCATCTGTTACAGCCAATGAGAATAGTGTTGAAATTTGACAACAATTCGAATTCGTCTCGAGGCCACGTTGTAAAAACAAATGGCAATTTAGGAATAATTTGGTCAAGGAATGTCATAAATACTTACCAAGACATGATTGTTAGAATGAATGTTAGATTTAACAAGGTTAGTAGAAATTGTCCATCCACTTTGTCAGAAACGACAGCGAAGCGGGACACGACATGGTCGAAAACCGGACTCGGTAGCTTTAAGCAAGTTGCCGATGTGTCATTGAAATGTAAATAAACAGCCAGGTAAAGTTCCAACATTTGCGATATCATCGTTTATTTTCTCTCTGCAACCAAATTATATTTAGTCAAGACTCTCCTGTTCTATGAAAACGTGTATTTTGATGGTTTCAAGAATTTGGTTGCAGTTGCCTATAGAGGACTGCAACCAAACTTGATAATTAGACGTTTTCAAAGTGATAAATCGGTCTGCAACCATTCTCAAAAGATTTCATGTTATAATTCATTGTATAGAAAATTATCTCAGCTATAAGAAAAATCCCATTTGGGCTTTTTGGAAGGACTAGGTTGCATTTTACAGTTGTTTTGAGACCCCGCCATCCGGACCCCTCAATTACTCTTAGGCCAAAACTTCATATAAAAGTTTTTGACATTTATTGGTCATGAATCACATTCACTTGTTTTTCCTGAACAGTTTAAAGGTTTCTAAACTTCTTTAACACTCCTCAGCTTTCCTTTTTCTAAATAATTGGTGTTTTATTTGTGGACCTAGCTATCTATTCACCCCTAATGACATGCATCAGCCACATTTCAAACCCATTTTGTAATAAAATATAGATATTTCTATATATATTTTTTAAAATGAGTCAAAATTACTAACTGTTTAAAAAAAGGATTAAAGTAAAAAAAATCACATATATCATTCAAATCATCAATAATGCCACAGAATCATTTTAATTGTAGATGTCATCAAAACAAGTGATAAAAGTTTTTAATATAGGAATCCAAACCGTTGCACGTTTTGTCCAAACCATTACATTATTTTCATATCATTGATCTTATTAAAATATGATCTTAAACAAGAAAATACGTTTTGTCTTTTGACAAATATATCCTAATTGATCAATTAATTAAGTAGTCACTTTGGAAATATTCCTCGAAATGAGGAATGTCTCTTTTGTTTCAAGAGTAATGGTTGTATTTTCTGACTTTGCATAAACTTTGTAGAAAGGAAAGATATAGCAAAATTTCCATAATTGCAATTCGCAATGTGTTTACTTATCTTCAGATGGCGGAGGTTAGGGTCATTAATTTGTTGTTTGTGAACCCGGACTCAGATGGCGGAGGTTAGGGTCATTAATTTGTTGTTTGTGAACCCGGATGTATAACTTTCCTTCACGCGAGAAACCTATTTTCCTTTTTTTCAATGTCAAAACCGCTATCTCTTTCGTCCTAATCCTTACTCCGAATTATTAATTTTAAAGCAACTCAATCAAAACTCTTTTGGACAGTATTTTTTTCATTCACAATCAATAATGCTTTTATAGGGAATATAACATATAAGTTTTATTTTAAACTTTTGAAATAACTTCATTAGTTCTTATATATACAAATAATTTTGGCCTGACAGTTACTTAAACTGTCCAGAAAGAGAAGCAGGATACAGTTAAAACGACCATAGACAAGTTGGTCACGTTACATAAAGATGGTATCTTGATTCGTCAGGTTGAATGACACGTCACAAAAGATGTTGGTTGGCCAAGTCCCGTTTTACGTTCACTTCCGTCGTTTGTTGTCATCGTTGAAGGACTTGAATGGCAGACCAGAACGGTTAATTAACTACATTGGTTGCTTTGAGCCTACCTCTTCCTTGACTGCACATGTTTGCGGTGATTTTTAAGCAACCATCTTGTGACGCTATGATAAACATTCACACGTATTCCAAAGACACACCATTCTCATTAATGCCCAAAAGAAGAAATACAATCATATCAAATACCTATGTCCAATCTCAAAGGAACAAAATTCGTTCATAATTTACTGTATCGAACATATAATTGTAAAATTCACGGAACGTAATGTATAGATCTATATAATTTTATCATGAAGTGCGTTTGTCTGTGAGGAAATAACAGCAAAAAATATATTTTAAAGAGTTTTGGTTTAAGCTTAAAAGTTTTGCCAACAACCTTTTTCTATTTGTGCCATTCTATTCACAGGTCAGAATATCGATAAGTATGAATACGTAGGTAAGCAAACATGATTTTGTTGCGGTTGATTTCCTTAACAAATGTAAAGCATTGTAGTCGCCATTGTAGAATTATCAACATGTGTGGCAGTCAATCTACATATAGAGATTTTGAGAGGATATTATTCACAGGGCAAAGAAAGCCATTTTGATTTATTGACAACATTAGTAGGTACGGCATTAGCGTGATCTCCGAGTTTGATGCAAGCATTAGCCCAGGTAGATCCTTCAGTGACAGCTGTGGAAGCTGGCGCAACACGGCCACTCATAGGGGACAACAGGCGTGAAACAAGTCATAGTCGCAACTATGAGTATCAGGTAAAGGATATACATTTTATTGTTTCGAACTGTTAAAACGTTGCGAATCTTGACGCACTCAAATTACTTATTCACGCAATTTTGCCATCAATAAAACATCTTGTATTTAAAAGAAACATTCATCTAAGATCTGATTCGCAGTTAATAGTTATAGTTTAGATTAATGCTCTAACTTTCAATAGGTGAAAATTATACAATTCTTATACTATCATAAGCATTCTGTCTGTACAGGATGCTGCTAGCGGCGCTGCTGGGTCTGATTGCGTGTGTACAATCCACGAGTGTGAAGAAATCTTGTCATGTTCACTCCATAACAGTCCTCATCTACGGTAAGCTATTCTCACGTGTATCCAGCACGCACGATTCCATTCTCTTTGAATCTTCTTTACAGAACACGTTAGCCATATCTAATAACTGCATCTTTGCATATGCCTCGCAGACAACACATATGTTATGCATACAAGTAGATGCGCTGTTTTCATTTGGTTCTTTGCAAAGTAGTTTATGTTGCAAGATTTCGCCTCTAGGGGAACCTGTCGTTAGCCCTAGAAGAGTACATGTGCGTATTAGAATAGAGTTTGCAAATGAATTAATGACGGAGCTACCGCTCTTATGATAGAAGGCTTGAAAGCGTGGTGAAACATGTTTTTGAGAGGCTTGCAGGCCCGATGGACGTAGCCGATTCACTGAATTATTCAAATCACGGGTGCATGGGTAATTTGAGTAAACAGTTTGCCCTGATGAACATTTCGAAGGGTTTCGGGAGAGAATGGCTTTAGGATGGGTTATAGATGAATGAGCAAGAGCAATGCCTCCTCGTCGACCGATGATGACGTTCTAATAGCAGAAAACATATACAGAATACATGTATAATGGGTAAGGACAACAGAGTCGTAATCCATATAGATTTGCGTGTAGCCTCGATTAATCTACTTCCATCAGAAATATCTTTAAATCAAATCATAATTAAACTGAACTTTGTCTGAACTACATTAGCCATTCATTTCTCACATTACTGTTGTTCGCTGCAATGATTGATTTTCTCTGTATAGAAATAATAAATGTTTAGCTCACCCCGCCTGAAATCCCTGTAGGCTTATGGCATATTCGCTTGGGCGTCGTCCGTAAACATTTTGCTTTTTCGACTTCTTTTACAGAACTGCTGCACCTCTAAATCTTTAATGTTTTTGGGAGGTACGTGTGCCACCCCGCATCATCAAATGAGAGAACGACAGGGTTTCACCTTAAACGTTTAAACGACTTTTCCTAAACTGGCCATGGTTGGCATACAAATTAGGAAGTGCAAATTTACATACATGGAGACTCAAGTTCTGGTTCAGGCTCTCCTTCAAATATGGGTAGCGCAGGGGTTCGATTCTCCTACCTTTTTTGCTATTCACCTGACACCATTAATGCCCGGAATCTCCAAACTAGAGAATATCTTTATTGTAGGGTGGACACTAAGATCTAAGAATCTCCTTGTCCTATCCACCAAAAATAGCGTTGCAGGGGACAATTTTAGGTTGGTTAGCTAAAACCAAAACCATTTGCCGTAGGAAGCTAAAAGTTTCAGATTATCATTCACCATCAAAACATGGGAATGGGAGGACGTCCCCCTCAAAACTCTATCTCTGGGATGTTACCCTTTTTACGGATACGATTTAATATAAAATGTTGTCAAAGTTCTATGACAATGAATTTTCGAACGAACCAAATGCCTGTGAACCAAAAAATGAAAAGGCACTTTGAAATCTCGTCCTCTAAATTCAGAATGATCTTGAACATTGACCGCAGTATGAAACTGCCCAGGTCTTCAATTAATCGTGTATTTCACCGTGACTGTGCACTGTCTAATAGTTGCAACACTAAGTAAAACGCTATGGGATGAAAAGGAGTTTGGAAGGCTTGAGGGGATGTGGCATTTTTCAGGCTTTTTAGAGCATCTGTGCTCTTTTTAAGAGGTGGTTTTATAAGTATATTTGTTGTAGTAGAAATGATTTGAAAAAAGTATAATTGTGTATCATCTGCAAAAGGGAATATAATCATTAATATATAATCTAAAAAAAGCATTTACATACTTTTTTCTACAATGTGATATCTTGGGACTGTTGAAAGCTTAAAACAATATTCTGAAAACCTGTAAGTACATTGGACGTGAACTAATATTTAGCCGATAACTAATAGTATAAAAACACTTTGGGGCACACTTTGTGTAACATGTAAATTATCATTTTGAATAGGAAATAAGTAAAGTTTATAAAGTTTTAAAGTTTTAGGAGTCATTTTCTTTGGATTAGTTCTGCCAAAGAAGCGATCGAAGGACCTTTGCAACCGGGCGCTATGTTAAGACGTGAATTGTAATAAAACGTGAATTGTAACACTTGCAGCAAATTGTAATAAATCTTGGTGTAAATTGTAATAAAAACGTAAATTGTAATAAAACTGACGTAAATTGTAAAACGCAAATTGTAAAAAAAATTGACGTAAATTGTAATAATCTCTACTTGCGGTAAAATGTAATAACTTTTTACGTAATTTGTAATAACCAATTGCATTTCTCAAAATTACGAATTTAAAAGGGGTTTTTGGTTAATAATTATGAAAAACAGAATAAAACCGTGGGAATGTTCATTAGAGTTTTAATGCAACAAGTAAAGTAGAAAAAGTTGTGGCAAATAAAGAAAGACAAAGTGATTCACTTGCAAATAGACAGAGGGACTGAACACAGACAGACAGACTAGCAATGGGAAATACGAAAAATAATGAAAGGCTTTTCTTATGTTTATTTCTTTGTCTTGTTGTTTACCAATAAAATATGGACTTACTGAATGAGGTCTTTATAAATCATGATCATTGGTTTACAAATCTTTAGCGTTTTATATGAAAACAGGATCTTGTGAAAGATGGGATGGATTGTTATTGGTACCTACGTTTTTTCCATCCAATTTTACAAACAAAATTATGGTTTTCATATAAATGTGATTTTCTTTCATCATTTGAATTTTTCCGACCAAGTGGAGTTATCGATTCTACTCTTGTTTTAATATCGCTTTGCATGATTTGTAATATCTATCACTCCCTAACTAATCTGAATAAAAGGAGATCATATAAATTTTTACGATCACGTTCAAATAGGTAGTCGCAGGGTGTCAACCCCCAAACCTGCTTTGACTATATATTCGAGGACAAAGTTAAGTTATGAAAATGTTATATTTTAGGATAAGGAGTAATACATGTAGATATCCCTGTCCATCCCCAAAAACTAAGTTCATAGAAGGGTTACATTTTAGGGAGGTGACCCTTTTAATCCTGTTTTGCGCTATGACATAATGCTAGTGTAGTAAAAAAGAAATGGGGTAATTATTATAACTTTCGAATGAGTCCAATTTCATGTCTGTCGCACGAAACTAAAAAGTTACTGGCATTTCTTCATAATCATCATGATACTCGGGCTTGAATTGCTTTTCATGCTTGAGGCTCACCATATTACATTTTTATTGGTTAGCACCAAAGTTGGGTTACGATTTGGATAGGAGATTGGGTAAGAGCAAGGGGGTTGCTATATCGTGTTACAAACCGCTATCAATGCTATTTTGAGCTTTAGTCCTTCAGTAAGAGGGTGTAACTCGAGTTGAATAACACAATAATTTTAAGACAGTGACAGAAAAAAGAGGTTTCATCCTTCAAAGCTGTTTGTTTATTTCTCTTTTAAAATGTATAAGTTGAACATATTGACATTGTTTGTAGTTACCATATGTATCCGATTCAGTCTCTACTCAATATACCCAAAGGCCTACAGTACATCATCAAAAAAATAAAACGAAATAATGCAACACATTAAACGTATGATTTTGGTGTGATATAAACAAAAAAGGATGTATTGACTTCATTTATACTAGTACTCTTTTCTGAGTATTTATGCGTGCGGTATAGACATTACACGATTCCAGTTTACAACCCTACTCGTACCAGTTGATGAAACAGAGAATATATCTGTAAAATAATGTCCTTCCGAACAATAATGAATTTGTAATTATCCGATTGTAAATTTTGTTAGTCATTTTTGTTTTCAATGTAATATAACGTTCACACATTATCAATCAATAACTGTAGTTAAAGAGCAACTCCGTGAGTTGTTGGAATCATATATGTGCCAATCTTAATCAATGATGTCATTTGATCGCAAAGTATCGACTGTTTCCAAAAAGGCACATTTTAAAGCTTATTGTTTTTTACAGTGACAATATAAAGGTTGAACGTCGCAATTATGATCGAAAACCGAACAGTGGCGCGCGTCAAATAGTCAAACGTAATTTTGGAGACTTATCTATAACAGCCAGGAGGGCAGTTAGGAGTTGATAGAGTTTATTAGGTTATATTACTAGTATCCATGTATATTGGACGTGGTATCTACACCTCTGTGCATTTATAAGGCTGTTTTAAAAATGTTCATGGACAACCAGTATTTTTCATGTATATGTCCTTTGGACATGAAAAGTTAAGATGTTTTGATTTTACACTAGCACATATGACATCAAAGGTAAATGATATGTTATGAAAATCACGGAGTGGCTCTTAAATGATAATTTGAACTCGACATTACGTGTAACTTACGAAGCAAGTCTAGGTATACGAAATATGAAATATACAATTCACATGCCATATACCACCCTCATAGACATGTAATTGTTCTAAGGTTGGTTCTTTTTCGTCGTGACAGTCTTGGATATGCTCAAATTTGGCTGAGGACGCTTATACGCAATCAATATGCGTGTTCAAAAATTGTCTTCTTCTGACCGACCTACACAAACGCACTTGAACCAGATATAATACGCTTGCTGAACGAACTTCAAACGAATGTCAACAACAAGAAAATGCATTGTCCTCTTGTGTGTATTATTACAATCATACCCATCATGGCAGGTTAAGGGAGGTCTTGTATGAATATTATAGGTAATCTTTGAACATGCAGTCACAGAACTTTGTTTAATAGATATCTTTCTCTTTGAAATAGCACTATACTTCGAAAGCTTGAAAAGTAAAAAGTCCAATCTACATTCATCAATCTGTTTTAATAGATATCATTAATCAAGTATGTGCCCGTATCATTGATATCCAATATTAAAATGAAGATTTGTAATATTTGAGCCTTTGGCTTACAACTCATACAAATACACAAAAGGCAAGTGCTGGCGAAGTTGGGATTTTTTTCGTATGTAATTGTGATACTTGATAACGTATGTCATCGCTCAAAAAGAAGCTCAATTATTTGAATGTTTACAATTGCAAGACAATGTCTTTTAATGAAAGAAGCAGTTTTAAAACGAACGTAATATGATCGTTTAAACTATGCGAACCAATTTCTATACCTCAAATGATTAAACGGTGTTCACACAAAAATGGCCGCCAGTAGTTTTTTGTTTATATCTTATTGTTCCTCTACGACTACGGATAATCGGGTTCAGTAATGGGATGTTTTGAACATACATCTCGCATAAACAAATGATTAATTGGGAAAAATTTAATAAATAAATATTTAAAAAATCGTGCTATTGCCCTGTAAGCGTAAGGGTTACGTAAACAAATCTAAATGACAACCATACAAACTTTCTATACGCAAAACAGTCACAGGGCCCTAACCTGTTTCTCGTAGCGATCTTGAGAGGATATTTAGGAGATAAACATACTGTGTTTGGAAATCAGAGGCATATAACGGAATTATAATAGCTCTAAATTTAATTTAAAGTCGCATTTGCTCGTTTGTGCTGTGTCATCGATGCCCGTGCACGATTTCCACGGACTGACATTCATACAAAGATGACGTACTTTGGAATCTTGAATAACGTTACTTGAAGTAAGCCTCGGACATTACCGACAATTTCCAAATGCTTTCAAGGGAGCTCACTCTATGTTGGTATTTCTCGATCAGCGTCAGCGTTCGGAATAATTTCTGCAATATTTTAATTGTCGGTATTAAGACATTGATGTTTTGAATAAAGTTATGACGTAAGTGCAATTTTAATTTTGTGTGATATTTTTCCGTCTCTGTTTCAACTTTCAAAGCATCACCAGCCTAGCCCTAACCGCGGCGCCGTGTTATTGGATGCCTGCCTTCATGAACTGTCGGGGTTTCGACGTGTTTGACCGGGTTACGAAGTTGCATAAGTTCATTAAACTGGAATTTTATATAGTTGTGAATTGTTAATCACTAAAATGTTATTTTTTGTAAAAATGTCCGGCGGACAAGTACTTAGACAATATTGTTGCTAGGCAACTAGTGAATTTTTGCGCGTTAGACGAAGTAAACAGAAGACTGTATAACCAGATTATACACCCTCTAATTTTTCACAGCAGCCAATCAGAATTGGGTATTTTGCACAGTTATGGTAGAATTAATGTTGCATGCGTGCTAATGATAGAATAAAAATATGAATTTTTTAGAGTACTCCAATAGATTAATGCCTGTCTAATGAAATTGGAAAATAAGATTGAACGTACAAAATGTACTTTGATTAAAGGACATGACGGGAGTCATATAAGGGTCATATCTACATGCAGCCGTGTCACTGTTTATTTAATGCAGCATTAAAAGAAAACATTCATTGTTTTAAAGTATGTTCTTTTGCATTGACTTATTTAAAGAATTTGGTTACAAATAAAACCTCATGGTTGTGTCTAATTCGTTATCCTCCCATATACATAGACATAATTGGTTAGTAGTTTAGATATTAGTTACTGCCGTCATGAAATTAAAAGAATAAATGAATGTTAACAAAATATTTTCATTTTATTTGGTTTGGGTGGCATACAGATTGTAAGTAAAAGCGTCGACTTTTCTGTTATAATCATCTACTGTCTCCAAAATATCTACCAATGTCTATAGATATATAATAATAAATTATATAAAAAATTTATAATAATAGCTGGTCAAATATCCCTTACCCAGCCCCCTCGCCATATATTATCTTAAATCTCGCTAGAATTTGTACAACTCCATTTTTCTTCTTATTTATGAATTTCTATATATTATTAGCAGGTTCAAACCCTTATTTGGCGTCTGCATTTGCTGTAATGTATATCCGATCAAAGCTTGCCTAGGACATTTAGAAGCATACGGTGTACGGTACAAACCGTTTCATTCTATGTAGAACGAGAAGCGTGGGTAACCCTAAATATGTATGTTTTTGCGTAAAATGAATCAAGCTGAAACTTCTTGAAAAATATTTCTTGATATGTTAATGTGAAATCTAAGTTTAAGTGAAGGGGATTTTGAGGTAGTTTTAGGTCCCCTTGATAATTCGATTATTGCAATATACGTAAATATTTATTACATTTTACCGCAAGAAGATATTATTACAACTTACGTCAGTTTATTACAATTTGCGTATTACAATTTACGTCAAGTTTTATTACAATCTGCGTTTTTATTACAATTTACGTCAAGAGTTATTACAATTTGCTGCAAGTATTACAATTTACGTTTTTATTACAATTTACGTCGTAACACGCTATTTTCGTCATGATCTTGTAATAGATGATGATACACAAAATATACATAGTTCGAGTAACACCAAACTGTCAACGTTCTATTTACCAGTTGTTGACTCTAATTTGAGAGCCTTTAGTAGACACAATCGCTTGCGGTGGCTTCGTAAATCCAGCAATGAATCCTAAGAAACATAACTTTTAAATTTGCTTTATGGGCGTGATGAAAGACACGCAATCTCATTAAAATAAAATCTAAAATTGCTGCACAACGTTACGCAGATCATAGATCTCACTAGGTTCCCTTGCTCAAGCCGTCATGTTAACCTTTGTTTCAGTTTGACCTCTAAATTTCATTGGCTTGCCGCAGATACCTTCATGCAATCACAATGCGTGTCTCTAGATAGCATTCAAATAGAATGCAAGTAAAGTCGCATGTAGAAGTTGAAACTCTTATAGATGTTAGATTTAAGAGAGAACAAGTTGAAGTTGTTTGCATATGTCCGTTACTACGTTCCAACCCAGCAGATTTACTTTTAATAGTTCGGTCTTTGACGAAACAAGGGTCAATCTAATGACGTCGCATATGACTAATATATAATTATCAAGAAACCTAGTATTGGCATTTGTACATGCTTTGATAGTTTTCGTTTCTCAACATGTTTATGGTTAATTTGTTTCACGAAATTTATAATTATTCAACGATTACTACAAATTAAAAGACGAAACGTTTGTTCAACGTATCTGTTTCCAGAATAAGCATTTGGATTGATACCGTCTACTAAAGGATGTATGTAAGTTGAGGTAAGCAGAGATTGCTTTGCGAAAGATAACTTGGTAGCTTTCGATTTGACATGTTTGTCCAACAAACCGAGCTAGGGTAAATTGAATGTACATAAAATACATTAATTCGGATATTTAGGTAGTACGACATTCGGAAAACAGTCGGAAGTTTTTGATTTCCGAGTTCTGAAAAGCGTAAAAGCGAAATGCAATTTACCTGCACCATAAATTCGCGAATTCGCTGATTGGCTGATTTGAATTATGTCAGAGGCAAACCTGACGGCTTACGTAACGGAGCCTGGTGAGATCTACACGCATAATGTAGTGGAGCATTTGGGTTTTATTTTAATGAGATTGGAAAGACACAGTGTTTACCGTTAACAAAATGGACGTTTCTGCTTTATTTGCATTCGCCAGGTTGACACAGTAGGTTGAAACAGCGTGACATTGAGCTAGACAACATCATCTTTTGTTACGTAGAATTTGACAGCTAAACGCTACATTGACATTGGCAACTTTGAACAAATGATAACGATTATTCCCGCGGGATGAACTAGTCGACGTGTTGCTCAATGTCACAAAGCGCAATATAGACACTTTCTCAAATAATAAGCAAAAGAGGAGTGGAAGAATTTCTCAATGACATATCTACTCGATCCAAGTCGCCGTGCGTCGGACATTTTTTGTCGGAAACAAATGTCTCTTACGCAGTTGAGTCGACGATCAAACACCTGTTACTCTAGAAAACGTATAAAGGGATGTAACGGGGTACACACTTACTGTCTCTAAGAACATTACTTTCAAATGTAATCGTTATATATTTCTTCAAACAAATATACCATATCTTTCCCACAACTTCATTCTTCAAATTAAGTGATTAATCGAAACCATCGGTTTTTCGGAAAACCTTTTTTAAGTCGAATATTCGTCAATCTTTCCGAAAAGTCAGGATCGATATTAATTTGAAAATTGAAATGGTGACACTTTATTCTTAATTGTGGACAAAGTATGAAATATTCATCATTAAGTCATATTTGTAGCTTTCCTTGGCTTTATCTAAGATTACTGTAACTGAATCCATGGAACGCGATAAGTACACACTTTCTTATATTGTTCCCCACCCCACGTGCACACTACATGTCGTTAAGGTCCTCAAAATATCCCTCTTTATATTTTCGTATGGGTCAGTCTTAGGGTCCATAACGATCCCTTAATGAGATAACGATAAAACCCTTTCGAACAGCATACTGAATGAGTTAAAAAGAGCAATTTATGCAATGCTGGAACTATTGACTTCCTGTCATAACCCGGTGGAAACGAGGAGCCGGTTGGGGTGACCTTCACTCATATGATATCTCTTCATTTAAGTTAGAAATCTGTTGAAACTAATGCACTGCACGCTCTAAATGAAAAACTTTTTTATTTTTTTAACAAGTTTTATTTCCCAAAATACCATACATATATATTATCAGCTGTTTGAAACCAATATTCAGGTGGTTGATAAGGATAGACTTGATAAACGAAGTCTAAATCTACAATACCTGAGTAACAGTATACATGTAAGGTCTGAGTGGGGTACAGATATTTATAACAAATGAATTGAAATGCCTAATTATAAGTCTTCAGGTAGCTGATAGGGATAATCATATATATACAAAATCTATATTAAAATTACTGGAGTGCAGAGATTTCAAATATCAAAAGCTCATCATATTGTACAAAAATTGATAGCAAGTGAATTTTTAAAATACATTTGAACATTCACATCACAATTCTCCATAATGTTTTCTCTCTTATACATGTAAATCGGATATTTGTTATCGAAATAGTCACATATGCATTTGAAAATAGTGTATGGAAGGAGAATGAATACAATTTTGCTGGTTGTGCAATTGATTAAGCTATATTTTGTAGCTTTATAAAACTCGAATATTTCTCTTTGAAGAACATTAAAGTTTGGTTTCATCTTTCTTAAGCGCATTTTATATAAATCGTATTTCACTACTAGTGCATTAAGTGGGTTATTATTTTTGCCTTCAAAACCAAAAATGACATTACATGTGAAAAGTTTGTATTTCCTTTAGACAATGTTTCCAACCAGCTCGATAATTCCTTCCATACATTCACTGTTTGAGGACATTTAAATAGTAAATTGATAATTGTTTCAGGAGTTTACTCACCGAATGAACATAATTCTAAAGTGAAAAACATTAATTAATGTAGGGTATTTATTGGATATTACGCGAGTTAGGTGTACCCTACACTTATTCCTTTTAACAAACTATGTGAAATGTATACATCATACCTTCCGTCTGCACATATTTTCCACCTTTTAAATAATCCTAGTTTAATTACTGCCTAACTATAGGCAGAAAAACGAAGTTCGTGGTGCAATCGTAATACGAAACTGGTATATACATATTTCAGAATCTAAACCGTCTGGGGGATTTGTAAACAAATGCTACAGTCGTGGTAACCACTTAAGGACACACAAGGGAACCTCCCAGGTGGAGGACATGGACCAGGACATGTGTGGCGTCGCAGTTACGTGTGAGAATCACGCTCCTCATTTCAAAAGGTTAGTCATGAATGATCCGAATATGACAAAACAAGTCACCTTGGACAGTACGGTATTGAGCTGACGGGCACTTCTGGTCCTGATTTTATCAGTTATGTCACATGCGATCATCACTTAATCGGGGAAGTCACATGCGATCATCACTTCATCGGGGAAGTCACATGCGATCATCACTTCATCGGGTAAGTCACATACAATCATCACTTCGGGTAAGTGAATTTCGGTTAAAATATCCACCTATCCTTTGAGTCACTATATGGATATTCAGAAAAGGGTCATTTTCGGTTCAAACTTCATTATTTTGTTACATTGGGTCGTGACTTAAGATGGGTTTTTTTTCAATTTGCGCCTGATAGAAGTCCGATTTGATTCAGTTTTCAAAAGTTTACTTAGTGATCAAATGGTGTTCCGACATGGATAGGGTAGTCATAGTGACATTTTCTGCAAGTGAGTAACGCTGAACCCTTTTTCAGCAGGATAGTCACATTGGCTCTTGATTACAACATGTCAGTGAATATGCGTCCTAACCTTAGCAGGTCCCATATACATGCATTGTGTCCTGACATCAGCTTATCAGTAGCACATAGTCTTCTCTTCACCGGAACAGTCTCCCACTGTCTCGACCCTTGCTGATAAGTAGCAAAATGTTCTCTTCAAAGGGACAGTCGTATACTGTCTCGTGACCCTCGCTGAAAAGTAGCACAAAGTCTTTACTTCACCGGGACAGTCGTATACTGTCTCGTGACCCTTGCTGAAAACTAGCACATAGTCTTCTCTTCAGCGGGACAGTCTCACACTGTCTTTAACCTTGCTGAATTCTAGCACATAGTCTTCTCTTTAAAGGGACAGTCTCACACTCTCTTTAACCTTGCTGAAAAGAAGCACAAAGTTTTCTCTTCACCGGGACAGTCGTATACTGTCTCGTGACCCTTGCTGAAAACTAGCACATAGTCTTCTATTCAGCGGGACAGTCTCACACTCTCTTTAACCTTGCTGAATACTAGCACATAGTCTTCTCTTCAGCGGGACAGTCTCACACTCTCTTTAACCTTGCTGAAAACTAGCACATAGTCTTCTATTCAGCGGGACAGTCTCACACTGTCTTTAACCTTGCTGAATTCTAGCACAGTCGTTTCTTCAGCGGGACAGTCTCACACTCTCTTTAACCTTGCTGAATACTAGCACATAGTCTTCTCTTCAGCGGGACAGTCTCACACTCTCTTTAACCTTGCTGAAAACTAGCACATAGTCTTCTCTTCAGCGGGACAGTCTCACACTGTCTTTAACCTTGCTGAATACTAGCACATAGTCTTCTCTTCAGCGGGACAGTCTCACACTCTCTTTAACCTTGCTGAAAACTAGCACATAGTCTTCTATTCAGCGGGACAGTCTCACACTGTCTTTAACCTTGCTGAATTCTAGCACAGTCGTTTCTTCAGCGGGACAGTCTCACACTGTCTTTAACCTTGCTGAATACTAGCACATAGTCTTCTCTTCAGCGGGACAGTCTCACACTGTCTTTAACCTTGCTGAAAACTAGCGCATAGTCTTCTATTCAGCGGGACAGTCTCACACTGTCTTTAACCTTGCTGAATACTAGCACATAGTCTTCTCTTCAGCGGGACAGTCTCACACTCTCTTTAACCTTGCTGAAAACTAGCACATAGTCTTCTATTCAGCGGGACAGTCTCACACTCTCTTTAACCTTGCTGAAAAGAAGCACAAAGTTTTCTCTTCACCGGGACAGTCGTATACTGTCTCGTGACCCTTGCTGAAAACTAGCACATAGTCTTCTATTCAGCGGGACAGTCTCACACTCTCTTTAACCTTGCTGAATACTAGCACATAGTCTTCTCTTCAGCGGGACAGTCTCACACTCTCTTTAACCTTGCTGAAAACTAGCACATAGTCTTCTATTCAGCGGGACAGTCTCACACTGTCTTTAACCTTGCTGAATTCTAGCACAGTCGTTTCTTCAGCGGGACAGTCTCACACTCTCTTTAACCTTGCTGAATACTAGCACATAGTCTTCTCTTCAGCGGGACAGTCTCACACTCTCTTTATCCTTGCTGAAAACTAGCACATAGTCTTCTCTTCAGCGGGACAGTCTCACACTGTCTTTAACCTTGCTGAATACTAGCACATAGTCTTTTCTTCAGCGGGACAGTCTCACACTCTCTTTAACCTTGCTGAAAACTAGCACATAGTCTTCTATTCAGCGGGACAGTCTCACACTGTCTTTAACCTTGCTGAATTCTAGCACAGTCGTTTCTTCAGCGGGACAGTCTCACACTGTCTTTAACCTTGCTGAATACTAGCACATAGTCTTCTCTTCAGCGGGACAGTCTCACACTGTCTTTAACCTTGCTGAAAACTAGCGCATAGTCTTCTATTCAGCGGGACAGTCTCACACTGTCTTTAACCTTGCTGAATTCTAGCACAGTCGTTTCTTCAGCGGGACAGTCTCACACTCTCTTTAACCTTGCTGAATTCTAGCACATAGTCTTCTCTTCAGCGGGACAGTCTCACACTCTCTTTAACCTTGCTGAAAACTAGCACATAGTCTTCTATTCAGCGGGACAGTCTCACACTGTCTTTAACCTTGCTGAATTCTAGCACAGTCGTTTCTTCAGCGGGACAGTCTCACACTGTCTTTAACCTTGCTGAATACTAGCACATAGTCTTCTCTTCAGCGGGACAGTCTCACACTCTCTTTAACCTTGCTGAATACTAGCACATAGTCTTCTCTTTAACGGGACAGTCGTATACAGTCTTTACACACCTCGGTGTGATATGTTCCCATTCTTTTAACATTGGTTCATTCTCATATCAACCTCTTATGACGTAATCATCGGTTGTTTCTCCATATCGCCCTAGGGCACTATCACATTTCATTCAAATCATATATTATGTCCTTTGTTTTTACGCAGGTGGGTGTTATGAGATGTTCAACCTACACAAACGATTAAACTTGTACAATTTTGATAATTTGACATTAGCGAAAGTTGGATTCGAACCCGGGACCTCTTTGCTGACGAGTAACGCCTTTACCATTTGAGCTAACGAGGATCCCTGCCTGTAACTGTTCATTTTGTGGTGTCATGTCTGTACTGTTTTCCCCCTGGTATACATATAAATGTATATGTATATATACATGAAAATATATAGGTGTAAGGTTATGTCAATTCCTAATCTTTAGAATCAAATATTTAGCTTTAAAATCTCAAGCAGCCAGATATCGTTAATATCCTACTGGATTCGTTAGGTCAGGACACATAAACACGCAAAGTAAAACGTTTACAAATTAATCTTATAAAAACTATTTGGTTTGAAAACTTTGTAGGAATGTTCCGCGGGAATGTAAGCCAAATAATGACCGGATTGCCTCGCGTTATGGCTAACGCCCTTGCGAGTTTTTTTTTGCCATAATCGCTCGTCACCAGGTCATTATTTACTACTTAACCTTGCTGAAAACTAGCACATACATGTCTTCTCTTCACCGGGACAATCTCACACTGTCTTTAACCTTGATGATTACTAGCACATATATAGTCTTCTCTTCAATGGGACAGTCTCACACTGTCGCGACCCTTGCTGGAAACTAGCAATTAGTCTTCTGTTCACTCTGACATGAGCAGATTAATTTTGTCCAACTGAGTATTGATAAAAAGACGACATCGGATTCCTAACATAAGCAGTACTCAATGACCTATTTAAGACAATCGAAGTTGGCCTTGACTTATCACATTCAGTGGATCATGATTTCAGGAGGATAGCTCCTTTTCTGTTTTTAATTAATTTTGGGTTTACTCGTCCATGTTATATTTGAATTTGTAACGTACCGATCTATATCCTTGGTGACCAGCACCCGCCCGCTCGTTATCTTCCAATAGTAATATCAAATATCGATCAAGTCTCATGATGTTCCTATTTTTTTGGAAAACCTGTAAGATCGTGAGTGTCAAAAAACCCAAAAACGTTAATAACGATTTCAGACCAGAACCTTGTTTGAAACGTATGATCTAAATCTTTTTGCTTTTGGTAGTCAGCCATTTGATTGGCTTGCACCATACCCTGTGCGTGATCCATCATGTTCTTTTGATTGTGTCAACAACTTTTAACTTTTTTTCGCTGAAAGTATTGCGTCTGTTATTAATAGAATTTGCCTTTATCGAGTAGAAAGATGTGATTAAGTTTTTGTATGAAAAGGAACTAAGACGTTGTCCATGATGGCATGGTGAGACATCAGGGCATGGTTCTTCTTTATATGCAGAAATTAGACGGTGGTCAGCTCAACTAAATTTGAACAACCCCTGTAGTGACGTCATAGTCGACCTTAAACGTCAACAGAAGTGATTCAGAAAAGTCGATCTGATGAAAATGAGCGACCGGCGAATAACCGATAGATTCGGTGATCGATTACTTTGCATGAGTCAGAAGCTGGATCATATTATTATCGCTGAAACTTTGCAAATGACAAACGTTTCGGCAAGACTGGTTCCAAATAGCTTTAACGACAAATCTTTTCAAAAGAGAATGTAACTGAAATAGAAGCCTTTCCTTACGGTTTTCTTAAGCGAATTATAATGATAGAGGAACTTTGGGTCAACCACTTTCTACCAAAGACAAATGTCGATCGACGAAGTGGAAGGACATTATGTCACAAATCCAAAAGGCTAGACTGTTTCGTCAGTAGTAAAGGTGGTAACTTCAGTATTCTGGTATTCTGCGGGTGTTCTGCGGTGGATTACTACCTATAGGGTTAAACAGTTATATAACACATACTATGATTCACTTGGAAGTCAAATTAAGGGAAATTCAGACGAAGGAACGAGGAAACTTTACCAAGGACGTGATTTTCCACCAGGACATTCCACTTTTGCACATGCCAGCTGATATAGTGGTTACCATCCTTTACTGGTGGTTACAGCAGTCGTATTGTTCACCTGCGTCTGTCACTGAAGAAATGTCTTGCCGGAGGGCATTTCCGGTCCGATGATGACGTCATTGTTGCCAGGAATCAGATTCTACACACCAAAGACAAATACTTTTACTTTTGTGTAATTAAGGGGCACTATATTGAACAAAAAAGCATTTAAATTCCCGCTTTCTTTGATTTATGAATACTTATAATCAATCACCTCCAGTACAATACATTTATCAGCATTTAAAAGCTATGTAACATGTTAGAAGAAGGTGTTTGATTTCTCATCCGATACAATTAAATTTTGACAAAATTCACAACATACATGTATATATTTCAAATATCATACGATAGAATAATTAATGTCTTGTTTATAAACAACCATAACATGTTAATCATGTTGTAACGTTTAAGTGGCATTAAGTTTTTTTCTAATATATATCGTTAATTATATGTATATGCACTGGTGCTCCGCGAGGCTTCGTTTTTTGTTTCTATAGTCATATTGTTTCTGTATAGTCATTATAACTTTATCTTTGAATGTGGGAAATCAAATCAGAGAATGTAATGGAGAATATTTTTGTACTGTGATTCAAAACACTTACAACATTTATAAGAAAGGATATCAACGCTTGCATTTGTTTTGGAAATTAAAACACTTTGTTGAGGTTGTCTTACTTTTATCCCAGATGTGGTGACCTTTAATATCTGAGCTGGTCATTAAACCTGTCTGCACCTATTGTGAGCAGCAACTTTCCACACAACAAAAAGAAATGAAATTTTATGCGTTTCAACTCACGCTTCTTTTTCCGGATACCACCGCCTGGACCGCCTGGTATCACAAACACCTTTCACCACTCATGTAGCAAAGACATTACGCTGCTATATTATTGCCATTTATGACATATTTTCATAGCTTCTTTATCCTTGGTAATATCTTTTCATATTGGAATATGTTTTTTATATGAAAAACAATTTCCCTGATAAATTCGTTGTATCATTTCAACTCATTGATTACATGTTAAAGGGGCAACGATTATGTCGTTGGGGTGAAATATGTCAAATTTCATAAATTGTGTTATTTGATCGGGAGTATTGGTTGTTTCTGAAAATAAGCACCAATGTGCTTATCAGTTGAGTAGGACATTCACACGGTTAACTCACCTCTACGTCTATTCATTCTATTGAACCGATTATCATCAAAATTTTACTTTTCAGGAATAGTCAGTACTTTGAGTTTTTCTACATTTTGGCCTTTGTGACTCTTACGAATCACGAGTGACTCTTTAATCTCGATCTGGCGAAAAAGCTCTTCAATGCTGCTCGAATCAACGTATTCAAGTAAAATTAGTATTAAAGAAAAAATACAACATAGACACAAACAGAGACGTTTGTTTCATCAATTGTTTGGATTTATTTCAGGACGGGAACTAACTCCAGAGATGTAAAGAACGAATGCAATCGAGCCCTGGTTTTGGTTGTCGATAATTTTTTGATAGCTATTTGCATCGATGAAAGCGAGGTGAAGCACAACCACCATGATGATGACGAAGATGAGCATGACGATGACCATCATGGAGATGATCACTGATACATGAACGATAAAAACACTGTTTGATTCAGGTCGTTGAAAAAAACCAATACAAAGGTTCAAAATCCCGTTTGTGTATTTATGTGGTTTGTGTTTATCGCAAAAAAGTTTATAATTACGTTCTGACTCAACGCTAAATGCCTTTTAATTTGCCTGTAATCAATTAGATAGTCCAATCAGAAAGCTCCTAGCAAAATCTACATCCGGGGACTCGAACAAACATGGCTGCGCCCATGTCGCAGTCTGTCGACTGAAAGATTTGTAAAGAGAAAGTGCCGCCTCCAAAGCAATGAACAATATATTCAAGTTCATTTATGTTTATAGTCAATTTGCGTTATTATTTTTCTACAACCCTATAGCGGATAGCGGCCTGTCAAAGAATTTATTCTTAAATTGCTTCGGTAAACTAATCAAGCTCGATGAAATTGACCATGATTTGAAGCACCGACTCGATGCACTACGCCCGGCAAGACTTTATTTCCTGTCATCGTACAATTGTTTTATATTTGTGCTTGCAAAAACTTTATTGAATACCCATTGAACCGAAACATTGATAAAAAAATTACGTAAATTAACAGATAAAATTTGAACATCTCGCGATGTCATAACACTAGAAATGTAGTAGCCTGCGACCTCGTTGTATCGCGGTAGTAAACGTTACTCTCAACAAACTTTACTTCTTGCAGTCAAAAACCAGGTATGTTGACGTGTACCATTTAAATATCATGTCGTCAAAAAAAAAAAAAAAAGTAAAACAATTGTTATATTTACTTTCATTTTCACTTACTTTATTTTCATTTACTTTGGTACTTGGTACTTGGTATGTGCTTTGATATAAAAATTATTCTCTCTCCATGAAATATTTCCCGTTTTGCTTGTACGTGTGTTTGTGAACAGTTGGATAATAAAAATGAGACTTGTGCACACGATAAAGATAGACAATTGTTATGTTCTTGATATGGTGTCAAAGCTTACCAACTAAAAAGGTGTGCCCGGTAAAACTAAGACAAGTTAGTCCACTTTTGTAGTAATTGTAACAGAATATTTTTCGTAGTTTTGCAAATGCTTTTATCTAATCTTAATATCAACTAAAATTAAATTAAATTTATTGTAATGATAATATTACTTTGTTTCGTTAAAAGATATTAATTTATCAATTAAATCATAATTGCCCTGAAAATAGGGCACGTCTGTTAATATACATTGCATAGACAATATCAATATATACTATTCATTGTATGTCTAAAATATGTTCTCCCCTATAAATTTGATTTTCACATATTTTCCAGGATAATTTTTCAGCTATTTAAAAATATACAATGTGTAAACTGTACTTATTTGATGAAAAAATACAATTATATAATTGTAACGACCACGATAAATGGGCCTACAAACTTCCCTTTGAAAAATATAAGGGGCGCAGTCATATGTTATTTATTTACCAAAACTGGTCCTAATAACAACAAAAACATCTTTTCCGTCCATCAATACATTTATAAACTGAATCTTCTTGTTTGAAAGGTTTGCGATGCCAACTTCTTTGTAACCTGATCAAACAGGTCACTTTCAATGGGCGCGGCCATTTTGATTATATCGCAAATGACACGGCGTCGCCGATTGGCTATAGTAAGGGAGGTAACTGGAGATAACTAAAACTCGCCAGTGAGGGCGCTGGTATCAAGCCAGAAAAGTCTTATCTCGGCAGCAAGGGTTAACTCGGACAATTCGAGACTGGCAATAGTTAAGCTTTGCGTAGGAAGATGGGTAGATTAATGAAAATGAAACCAATTCGTAAATCGGGCGTATTTATATAATGGTATAATACTTTACTAATCATTTGAAGAAAGCAGCCTAAAAACGTTAATGGCTACAAATGGAAGGTTGGGTTCCAGCATACCTCTTTCCTTGAGGTCAAATATGTCAAACATTTTCATTGACTTATCTTATCAAATAGTACCGATTGATTTTGAAAACTACTATTTGAATGCTTATCGGTACAGTCAGAATATATCGTTGTAATAATTATAACTGTTACAGTCATGATTCTTTTAAAAATCAGTTCAGCTTTTTAGGCCTTATACATTTTAAGAAGAAGATGAAATTAGGTTTTAGTAGCATGTGACATATGACCTTCAATAGGGGTCACAGGGTCACTTGAACTTTAAAACACATTCTCTTTATCCAAGGAGACTGTACAAGACATTTCAGCTTTCTAATCCTTTTGCTTTTTTAGATAAATATGAAAATAGGTTTTAAGGGCGTGGCTAATGTGAACCCTATTTTGGGCCACAGACTTGCTCAATTTATAAATTAAAACTCACATAACCAAGGATATTCCTTCTAGCCTTTTGCTTCTTGAGTAAAATAGATTTTAAGGGCGTCGCCAATTAGGGGCCGGCCGCCAATTATTGGATTATGATTCCCCTTAGCCATCTTCCTACGCAAAGCTTAACTATTGCCAGTCTCGAACTGTCCAAGTTAACCCTTGCTGCCGACATACGACTTTCCTGTGCTGATACCAGCGCCCCCTCTGGCGATTTTTAGTAATCTCAAGGTAACAAGTGCACAAGTCTCATTTTTTATTATCCAACTGTTCACAAACACACGTACAAGCCAAACGGGAAACATTTCATGGAGAGAGAATAATTTTTATCAAAGCACATACGAAGTAACCAAAGTAATATTTTCAAAAATGAAAATGACCCAATCAAATCAGTGAAAATGGAAGTAAATATAACAATTGTTTTATTTTTTTTATTGACGACATGATATTTAAATGGTACACGTCAACATACCTGGTTTTTACTACCGCGATACAACGAGGTCACAGGCTGCTACATTTCTAGTGTTATGACATCGCGAGATGTTCAAATTTTATCGGTTAATTTATGTAAAATTTAATCAATGTTTCAGTTCAATGGGTATTCAATAATGTTTTTGCAAGCACAAAAGATAAAACAATTGTACGATGACAGGAAGTAAAGTCTTGCCGGGCGTAGTGCATCGAGTCGGTGCTTCAAATCATGGTCAAGTTTATCGAGCTTGATTAGTTTACCGAAGCAATTTAAGAATAAATTCTTTGACAGGCTGCTGTCCGCTATAGGGTTGTAGAAAAATAATAACGCAAATTGACTATAAACATAAATGAACTTGAATATATTGTTCATTGCTTTGGAGGCGGCACTCTCTCTTTACAAATCTTTCAGTCGACGGACTGCGACATGTGCGCATCCATGTTTGTTCGAGTGCCCGGATTTAGCTTTTGCTAGGAGCTTTCTGATTGGACTATCTAATTCCTTTGCAGTGAGCTAGAGAGCTAGCACAGGAAAGTCTTGTGTCGGCAGCAAGGGTTAACTTGGACAGTTCGAGACTGGCAATAGTTAAGCTTTGCGTAGGAAGATGCCCCTTAGCCAAGAAATCTTAACATAAGAATTTAGCTTTGTTGACCTGTTCTAGAGAAAAAGATGAAAGAAGGATTTAAGGGCAGGGACGCTGTTGTAATTATTAGGGACAAAGTCATTGGTTGTAGAGAGGACATCGAAACAGCGAAAAGTTGACAAAAAGACTAACAGATTAACGGTCGGACTTTTCAGGCTGAAAGAACTAATAGATTTTAAAGAATTTTAAGTAAAAATGACACAGCTAAAATTGATGATTACTCCAAATACGAAGTTTACTTGTTTCACTCAGATTACTAAATTCTCCTACGCAAAGCTTAACTATTGCCAGTCCCGAACTGTTGCCGAGATAAGACTTTTCTGGCTTGATACCAGCGCCCTCACTGGCGAGTTTTAGTTATCTCCAGTTACCTCCCTTACTATAGCCAATCGGCGACGCCGTGTCATTTGCGATATAATCAAAATGGCCGCGCCCATAGAGACTGACCTGATCGATCAGATTACTAAGAAGTTGACATTGCAAACCTTTCAAACAAGAAGATTCAGTTTATAAATGTATTGATGGACGGAAAAGATGCTTTTGTTGTTATTAGGACCGGTTTTGGTAAATTAATAACATATGACTGCGCCCCTTATATTTTTTCAAATGGAAGTATGTAGGCCCATTTATCGTGGTCGTTACCATTGTATAATTGTATTTTTTCATCAAATAAGTACAGTTTACACATTGTTTATTTTTAAATAGCTGAAAAATTATCCTGGAAAATATGTGAAAATCAAATTTATAGGGGAGAACATATTTTAGACATACAATGAATAGTATATATTGATATTGTCTATGCAATGTATATTAACAGACGTGCCCTATTTTCAGGGCAATTATGATTTAATTGATAAATTAATATCTTTTAACGAAACAAAGTAATATTATCATTACAATAAATTTAATTTAATTTTAGTTGATATTAAGATTAGATAAAAGCATTTGCAAAACTACGAAAAATATTCTGTTACAATTACTACAAAAGTGGACTAACTTGTCTTAGTTTTACCGGGCACACCTTTTTAGTTGGTAAGCTTTGACACCATATCAAGAACATAACAATTGTCTATCTTTATCGTGTGCACAAGTCTCATTTTTATTATCCAACTGTTCACAAACACACGTACAAGCAAAACGGGAAATATTTCATGGAGAGAGAATAATTTTTATATCAAAGCACATACCAAGTACCAAGTACAAAAATAAATGAAAATAAAGTAAGTGAAAATGGAAGTAAATATAACAATTGTTTTACTTTTTTTATTTGTTTTTGACGACATGATATTTAAATGGTACACGTCAACATACCTGGTTTTTGACTGCAAGAAGTAAAGTTTGTTGAGAGTAACGTTTACTACCGCGATACAACGAGGTCGCAGGCTACTACATTTCGAGTGTTATGACATCGCGAGATGTTCAAATTTTATCTGTTAATTTACGTAATTTTTTTATCAATGTTTCGGTTCAATGGGTATTCAATAAAGTTTGTGCAAGCACAAAAGATAAAACAATTGTACGATGACAGGAAATAAAGTCTTGCCGGGCGTAGTGCATCGAGTCGGTGCTTCAAATCATGGTCAATTTCATCGAGCTTGATTAGTTTACCGAAGCAATTTAAGAATAAATTCTTTGACAGCCCGCTATCTGCTATAGGGTTGTAGAAAAATAATAACGCAAATTGACTATAAACATAAATGAACTTGAATATATTGTTCATTGCTTTGGAGGCGGCACTTTCTCTTTACAAATCTTTCAGTCGACAGACTGCGACATGGGCGCAGCCATGTTTGTTCGAGTCCCCGGATGTAGATTTTGCTAGGAGCTTTCTGATTGGACTATCTAATTCCTTTGCAGTGAGCTAGAGAGCTAGCACAGGAAAGTCTTATCTCTGCAGCAAGGGTTAACTCGGACAATTCGAGACTGGCAATAGTTAAGCTTTGCGTAGGAAGATGCTTAAATGACAAAACTACGCTTAATGATTATTTTACATATTGAGCTTATTCGTTGAGCCAGGCTTTTCTTCATCCCTTTAATGTTTGTACTGTTTCTCATGTTGTTTTTAATTATCGTGAGATTTGCTGATTGTATAAAACTAGATACAGTAATACTATTTTAACGCGTCACACATCTAATAGACTACAACACAGTCATGCTATGTAATAAAATGATTTTATTCATAACGTGATAAGAACATATAAACTATTTACACCTGAAACACTAACAATGACAATACTTTGTGTTCATAACAAATGAACATGAATAAATCTCAGTATAAATACTGCGATCTATCAACAAAGACGAATATAAACATTAAACTATCATAAATAAAGTACGAGACAACTGGCGAGATCTACTTCGTCTGGTCTGAACAGAAGCGCCGCTCAACACCACTCGCTTATGGAGGACATAAAATATTTCCTCTTTTACTAATTTTACAAAACGATTTTGTGAATTGCAAATTTTCTTAAGCGAGCTAAGTCATATCAACCAAGCAAAGGTGAATTTCACACAAAATCTAAGTAATAAATGGTGTTGCGCATAACTTTTACTACTCGCCAACATCACAAAGATGAATCAGGGATAAGTCTCACCCTAACCAAACAATGTAACCATCCCGTGCCGTCAGCCCTTGTTTCGTCATATATCAAAAGTGCACTTTCAGTTGATTTTCATAGGCATTTGAAAATAATGAAGACAAAATACCAAGTGTCCGATATGTCACACTTTAAACAAAATGTTTCACAAATATGAGTATGTATATATATAAACTGGTTTGTGAAAGCATTTTCTACCATTCTACATTGGTCCTTACTCTTTGTCACCTTTATGGTTGGTGTTCACTTGAATCACGAGTGACGAAGGTGACCATCTTGTGCTGTCAGGGTTGTCGTCAACAAAGCGGCCCATGCGGCAGACGTGTGTCCGCAATCCCCGTCCTTTCCGTAGACTTCACTTGGGTAGCTCTACTGGCTATTGGGAGGGTCTGTGTTGTTTAACCTATCAACCTGTGCCATCTACGTCTGCAACAAGGCGATATCCGCACCTGTCTACTGATGTACTACGTCAAATGTTACCACCTATTAACCATGGCTGATGACCTTTTCAGAGTTATCTCATAATTCATAATTTCTGGTAATGTTTTCAACTTAATATCCAGTAAGGTTGTTAGCGCCCTTAAAGAAGAAATAGCTTATCATCGATATCAACTTTAAAGTAAAATCTCAAAATGATATTACAGTTGCAAATTCGCTATATACATTTGTCCGGACACCAACATAGTGTTTAAAATGTTGGTCTATTACATACAGTTAAATTTTTTAGCATACATTATACATGCTGAAGTTTTCATATAAAGCAACAGCACTATAAATACACATTACCTTTTGACAAATAACTAATCTTCCATTGCGTAGCCCGCGTTAAACACTGACATATAGTTTCATTTGAGGTGACTGTACGTGCAAAATATTCTGTGATATTTGTCACTTCCGTTAACAGCAAATTGAAAACGAATAATGCGTAGTCATTATATAAAATTCCTTTCACTATTAACTTTGACATGTGATACACCTCATATGTAGGGAAGCAATCACGAGTAAGTGATGGCTAGAGCGTATCTTCAGAATCTCAATGGTATTGCAAAACGGCAGAGACATTTGTGAGTCAACCTTCTTCAAAAACTCTCTGCCAGAGATTACCGTGTTGTCAACAGCGGCATTGTTTTCAGCTAACCGAATACCAGCGGACTGGAGGAGAATTTGTTGCAATCAATTATCTTTCATGCAACCTGAAACTGCATCATTTTATTGAACCTTACCCCATTTTACACAAAAGGATATCGAAATGGGTAACTCCGGTCAGTTGGAAGTTGAGCTACAATCGAAACATTGCGGTTTTCGCCCTGCAACAGGAAGTTGCTGACGTACAGTACAGTTGACACATTGAAGTAGATATAAGACGATTATTTCAACTAGCATCAGCAAAGTACAAGCTATAACCTATAAGGGACTTAGTTGAGCATTGTCACTGATCTGAAGGACACTTGGCTCATATCTCAGAGTTCATCTCTACTATTGCCACTAAGCGGGTTGTTAATAGTTTTTACATACATGTGTACCAAGTTATTAGTTTCCCTCCGCCAAATAACACTAAATTTAATAGCATTCACACATCACCCCCAAAAATACGACCTACCGTTGGTAAAGGGTTAGGATAGGTAATTCCTACAGGCAACATAAGACATTCATTCGGGGAAGAGCTTAGAATCACAAGTTCTCCCAGCAAAAACAAAACTACATTGGTGATGATGAAGAATTCCAATTACATCATTTAACACAATACCTTTATCGGTGAAAATTCATAAATCACAATTAAACCAACCAACACAAGACTTTTATTTGTTGAAGCGCCAAGAATCCACTTCCATCAACACAATACTTTAAATAGTGATGAGCTAAGGATTCCTTTTCATGCACACAACATAATACAATACCTATTTTTAATGAAGTGGCATAAGTCCTGCAGTTTCTATAGTTAAAAGTGCAATATTTAATACGTCGACAAAACTACATGATTCCTAGATACTGAGGTAGCTTCAGTGAGGTGGAAACATAAATAATACTTCTGTGGACATGACAAGATCAGACAATAGCATAATTCTCAAAGAAAGACACCAACTCTCCACAACGCAACCCCTATTACGCAGATCTACAAATGAACTTTCCCAGTGCACAGCAAACCCTGGTTTAGCCTGCGGTCAGCTGGGAATGGCAACATGGAAATAATAGATATTGAGACCCTGTTAGTTAGGATTATGAGATTTAATTCTAAAAACAAAGATGAAAGTTTTATTTGTGATATTCATGACAGTGTGTATTAATCTTTAACATTAGACTGGAGAATATAGCTTAGTTGAGTGAGTGAACTTACAAGAGGAAGGGTAAAAATAACGCCTTTGTTAAAATAGTGTCAGCTTTTGGACGGACATTTGGCCTGCAGAGAATGAAGTTAAATGGATTGTAAAGTCATCGTTACAAGTCGTTGGGGAAGGGCCAGGTCAGGTCCAGGTTGAAGAATCTAGAATCAACTCTCAATTATGATTAACGTACCATTGCACACTTTAAATAATTGTGATTTCTTGGACATACATATGACGGATTCCTACCGTTATTCCAGGAGTCTTCACCAATATTATCTATGTTCATAGTGTCTACATAGCAATTTGAATTTTCTAATCAGTGTCCTTTATTAGAAAGAGTAGAATAAAATGAATCAGGAAACGATCATTGATGAATATCACATCGTGACTCAATGTCATACATTTGTTAATCATACAATTGCTACTCACACAATTGCTTATCATACAACTGCTGACCAGACTCTTGTTAATCATACAATTGTTAATCATACAATTGTTCTCAAATCACCTATACTGGATATGTCTTTATAGGTTCAAAAGAAACCAGCAAATTAATGAATGGAAAAAACACCCAGATCTGAATGGCCTTTCCTCCCCTATTCTTGATTCTTAATCCGAAATAAACTTCCACCCAACTTGGCTCACCAAACTTTTCCCCAAACACTCCACCGATTCTTACTCGCTGGATACCTGTAGTCACAGACACCTGACCTGATGTTATGATAAGGTAATAGAATTACTAGTTCCTTGAAAGAGGACCAAAGATGGTTTGATGATGGATATCACCTTGATACAGGTCGTTTTAGATTAAAAGAATTCCATGCACGTAAACAATAGCGCGGAGTCAAATGAAATTAACCTAAACACACAATACCAGCTTTAAGCGGCAGCAGTTCATGAGGAAAAATACAACCATGGGCTCTGCAGCTCGTCAGGTATTGAGAAGATATTAAAAAGAATTTTGGTGGGGGGGGGGGGGGGGGGGGGGGGATTCTGATAATCTAAGTGCAAAGTGCAGGTTTGGGGTGTAGAGGTTAAAGAGGAAATGTCGTAAAGTGTAAGAGTTAACGACCTTTAAGGTCTTATACGAGCTAAGAATGGAAAGTGTGAAAAGTTTAAAATGCTCGCGAGTCGACGACACCACACGGATGATGGACGAATGCCAGACGCCTGACGTCGGCCAATTTCATTCCTGATTTAATGGACAGTTTAAAAGGAATGTTGTGTAGCATAAACAATGAACATTTGATGCTTATCTTTGGTATATACACTAGCCCAACTTTTGGTTGCAGTGATTAACCTGATGGTCTTCAGCGCATCGTTTAGTTTTGCATCCCAGTGCTTCTCTGAACACACCTCTACAGAAACGCGCGAACCGCACGGGAGCAGCAACCTCTCTTCACTTGACCTTCCTTTTTTTCCCCTTCATTTTCCCCTTTCCCTTGTCCGAATTAGCATTCTCTTTGGCTCGCGGGTCCCGACAGCTACATGGCGTGGTGCATGTCTCCGGGAAAGGGTAGACAACTCCGCCGGAAGTTGAGGCACAACAGTCTCCTCCGTCCCAGCTGCAGTACTCCCGATTGTTGAGCGCGTCGCACCAGCTATCTGACACCGAGGACTAGGGGGAATACAACATGATTTCAAGACAAGGCAAACTTTGTTTCCAATGAGAAAGGCGCGAAATTGCTGATAATCAACAATATTATTTCTTTAACTTGGTAAGATGATACACTACTTGCTTCAACAGATGACGAAATATGGACTATATACAATAAAAAACATATGCAAAAAAGGAAGTTTCAATTAGTAGGTTACAGTGAAGATGTATTTACTTTGTCACATTGTTCCACACAGCGCAGGTGGGCGGGGTTGGGGAACCACTTGGAGGAGCCGGTGCATATAAGCTTGCTCACCATCTGTCCCAGCTGCAGAGTCGCCGTGCTTCTTCGACGGTCACGTGCCTTCTTGCCCGCATACACGAGATCGTGAAGGGGTTTCCTGCACCCAACCACACACGTAGAACCTGGAATCCCAAAGACCTTATTATATATTATATACTCGTTACACAAACATTGCTTATCATAATAATTACCAATAATCAAAAGCCAATGAAGTGATAACAAAACCGACATGGTATCATCCATATATGACAGGTGTAAACATGACTTATTTAGTGAAATGTAATAACACAATTTACTGCTGAGAGTTAAATGCATAGTATGACTGTTTCGAACGGTATTTACCAAAGGGTTGATAAGAATCTGTGCAATTGGTGTCAAGATGTCTTGTTGTTGATAGAGACGGACATTTTGCAGCTTCGTGAGACCGACAGGGAAGCAGACTGTCGGACCAGGATCCATTTGACCGACAGGTTACCCTCTGTCTTTTCTGCAATCATACATCACTATCTCTGCTCATAAAGTTCGAACGAAAAATAGATTTGAAATGTAAGTAAAATATTCAATATGGTACAAAGAAAAGACCCACATTTGACTGGACTTTATTTTTTGACCAGTAGTGTTATGAGTTTGGAATAAAATATGGCATGCTATGGTGGTGGCTGATGACGATGTTGATGATGAAGATTTTACAAGCGCTTCCAGCGAAGCTTATTTCAAACTTGGGCTTGTTAAGACCATTGATAAAGTTCCATTATGGTACGAAATGTTTATTTTAGTGCACTTAGCCTATTCTAATTTTGAAATTTGGAATGGAGAATGGAATGAGAGGAGGGGAAGGAAGGGGGGAGGGGTGATGGGGCGGAGGCGGAGGTTTTATTTCTGGTATGTGGTTTTAGATAGGGGCCAGAAGGAGTGTATCTTTGTTGTTTGTGCCTTAGACGTGGAATATTTGTTGTTTGTTGTGTGGGCTGACAGTGTGTTGTATGATTGTTTTGTTTACGTTTTGCGATGTCTGTTTTAGTATGTGCACCATGTGAGGATGTGTCCGATTGTTTGTGTTTGTTTGCAGTGTCGGCAACAATGGGATGTTTGTGTTTGTTTGCAGTGTCGGCAACAATGGGATGTTTGTGTCTTGTTTGCAGTGTCGGCAACAATGGGATGTTTGTGTTTGTTTGCAGTGTCGGCAACAATGGGATGTTTGTGTCTTGTTTGTTGTGTTTTATAGTTTTTAGTGGAATGTGTCCTGTTTGGAAATTTGTGATTGCTGTATCTTCGTTTTTGTTTTTGCTGTATGAATTGAATTTGGTGAACGGTTTAGGGAGGAGTATTTTTGGTGTTTTAGCTACATTTTGGTTTGTATATTGCTTGTACCATGTGTCCCTAATGTGTTATTTAGCGGGACTTTGACTTCTTGTTTAGAGTGTGGTAAGGGGTTGTGTGATTGTATTTGTGGCAATGTCAGGACAGCATGAAGCATAAGAAGCAAAGCTACGCATGAGAGGTCACCTGGCTGCTCCCCTTGCATTTGAGGACACATCGACTGCGGGTGTTTGTGCGGTCCGTACACCTGTATTGTCCCATGAGAGGGATGGGCAGACTCGGACACTGGACTCGGACACAGCTTGGCCCTTCCCACTCTCCGCTGCGTCCACACACCATTTGATACACGCGTCTGAAATATGTCCAGTTGACCGGCAATTAGTGACTTGAAATATCCGCTATCTTAACACATTGATGTCAAGTCAGGAAATCCAATTTGCCTGCAGGTTATCACATGGGTTTCCCTTTCATGTCAAGTTCGTATCAAGTAAAATAATTCAGCATTTAAAGGAGAACGAGTTGCGTCACCTTTTAATTAACACTAAATACATTATACTTTTAATCGTGTTTAAGACATTCTTATATATATATGTCCCTATGGAATGATGACACAGTCCAGGATACCGGCCTCCAACTCTGAATTACTAGAATTACAACGTGAGATATTCGCTATGACATTTCGAAGATTGAACAATTTATCTCGCATCATTTGATCAATATCGTGTATAGTTATATACCGTTTAGGTTTTTCGTTCTGAACGTGGAACCCCTTCTTGCACCGGAACCTGCATGATGTCATCAGCGTCTTCTTTCCTTTCCGACAGTGTCTACTAAGTAGCTTAGCGTGGCTCATGGGCATCGGGGGCAGACATCTAACGCGACATGACGCCGTTGGAGCGGACCAGAATCCGTCAGCTTGACAGCGGAGTGTTGTACCAACACCTGTTTGAAACAACGTACGATTCATTTCTATCATACTGTATACAAGGGTGCTTTTAAACTTGTGTTGACAATGATATACTCCTATATATACTCGTTATAGGTTTAAGAAGTTTCCAAAAAGATTTATTATTTGACATTTGCCGATTGACTACATGTCACTAGGTTTTGAAGTACACAGAAGTGTCTCCTCCAACCTTGTTGCCGTGCAGGTCTGGCGCATTTAAAGAGACATGTGTTGTTGAAAGTAGTTCCGTTCGGACACACGACTGATGCGAAGGCGATGTCCGGCTTGTTACAGTCTAAAGGTTGACATGAGGGGGAGTTAGAGGTGATCCATCTGCCCCCGGCACACACAGCTATATTGCTGTCTCGTGACACAGCGTATCTGCAAGCAAAGTCAAGTATAAATGGGCATCGCCTTCTGTATGTCGTAGTGCGGATGTGTGCATGTACAAACAAACCTGACTTAATTCCAATTACACAACAAGTTGTCCAAAATGTTGGAGTGCTCACCCTTCCCTGCAGCGAATGATGCACGTGTCGCCCTCCCTGTTGCCTGTGCATTGCGGCTGGGAGTCGGGCAGGGAGTACAGGCTGCAAGTGGTGGAGCAGTTCTGCAGGACACAGCGGCCGGACCGCGGGTTGTACACCTGGGTGGGCCCGCAGGACGCAAGCTTGATGGGGTCAATCAGCCGACTGGATCTCAGACGCACCGCCGCGATACTTACGTTGTACGAATTGAAACTGATACGCAAGCCTATAAAGAACATGATATTAGTTTGAGTAGACAGAGGAAATCAAGCCATTCACGTGAGATCTTTTCCAGATGTTACATTTTAGTTACTTTTTTAGATAGTTTTGCTTTAAGATATTCATATGCAGCTGAGGCGAGGTTAGCTTGTTAGCTTCACAACTGGCTTTATTCAGTGACTAAGGAATAGGCCTACATCTTCAGAATCTAAGTGTCAAGGAATCAATTAATGAGAAACTATAGAATATACTAAAATGTTGCAGATGTGACATGCATCATGTTTGACTGTAAGTCACAAGAGTAAGGATACTTCAGTCTAGCGTTTCTCTGCAAAACTCGATTACCTTTTGTGTGAAAAAATGGTTGGGACAGGTCTTGGTACACCGGAACTTCAGTAACTGGGTTTGAGCAATCGAGAGTAATGTCCCTTATCGCCGTGGCTATGCTCTGGTTGTTTGTTGTGATTAGATCCACACTGATGTTCTTGTTGCGAGGATCATGCCCTGCCTTGCCGTCGGAAGCTATGTAGATTATAACCTTCGTCGCCACTACAGCACTTGCGAAATATACCTTGGGAAGAAATAAATTCCATAAGATGAGCTGTTATTTCCTAATATTGACTGTCGAATTCCTCAAAAACAAAACGCACAGGTAATTTTGACGTTTGATCAAAAACGATTTCACGTTATGGTTAATCATATGCATCATATGGCGTAAATTGTCAACATGACCATTAATGTATTTTGCTTGTACCATTGAATATTTATAAGGATAATACGTTTATTGTGAAATGTACTTTCTGATGTGATTAATCTTGATACCTCGATCCAGAAGTTCCCGTCTTGAAAGTGACTGCCACAGGGAAACCATACTGCTTCAGATGTTTCTGTTAAACTTGAACATCCCTTTGGAGAAATATAAATATCATGTCAATACATATTAACGAAACGTGTCTCTTGCACAAACAAACAGTAAGTCTTTTAAACAGATAAACTTTGTTTTAATTGTAATCAGCGATAAAAAGTTCAATAGCTTAGACCAGTGTGTCCTACTAGATTAATAGAATGGGTCTGTAGGCCTACATGGTGGTTTGCTGGAGGTCCGATCACGGCGGACTCGGGACACATGGGAAGCTGGTAGACGGGGTTTGCTGAGGCCGACTCCGCCCACTGGTCCGTGAATCCTGGAGGGGTGTAGAACCCGCAATCTGTAATGCTGGAGCGCCTCTCGAATTGCTCGCACACGCCGTCTCCCTCAGGTCGATAGCATAGACTCGGTGAACCTTCACACACGAGAATATAAGGTCGTTTTTAACAAGAAAATGACGTAATAATTCAGAAGGAAACGTCAATATTTCAGGCCAAAGTATTAGTCGAAGCTGCGAGTAGTGGATGAGATTACTATGCTGAGATTTTACAGAGCACAAGGGACTCTATTCAGGCAGAGAAACATTCTTTGCATTATGTTGCATTCTCATTGAAATCATTTCGAAATTTGTCCTTCGTATCTAGCTGCGTTTCTTGATCTGACCATGGCTCCATAAAAGCCGTGTCGGACGGCCTTAACCGTGACCTTTCACCTTCAATTATTCTAACTTATCACAGGTCCGCGTACACATCGCTTTTGTTTGATCATCATAATTGAGATCTATAATTTTGAATTGTATGATTCTCTTTTACTGAAAAATTGCCCCTCTTTGATACAATTGTACCAGTGGCGGATCCGGGAATTTTGCATGAAAGCAAAGGAGCGAGAGGGGGGCACCCTTGGGGTTCATCCATTTAACGATCGATAATCCACACTTTCTGAGTTCTAAATGTGTAACTGTACGTCATTTATCAAACGCATATGTTTCTGTTTCTGCAGTTGATTTATCTATCTGCCCCCATTCGGAAAAATCTTACTGTGAACTTTAAAAATAGAAATTAATTCCTCGAAACCCTTTGACAAAATGATTGTCGACCTAATTTTGGGATAAATGATTTGCAGACCTATTCAATAACGAGTCGTATTTTTTGGGTAACTTTTTTCACTATAACTTTGAATTAACCAAAATTTCAGAAAACGTTTTTGAGACGAAGAAAATGCTGAGAAAAGGCAAATATTATCACGATAATCAATCTTCCTCACTATCTTCCTCGGGGTCGCAGACGTAGCTTACTTTCCGAAAAACCGCGTTTTCGTCATGATAGCATACAAACACACGATCATTTTGCGTTCACCCCAGCTCGGCTTTTCTCGGGTCCATTCAGAAAAAGCTCGAATCCCGAGATACAAACCTATAGGATTTGATGTGATATTTTGGATGTCAATTCAAAAGTAGCCAATGTCTTTCCAGCCTCGATGCTCATTGTCTGGCACCGTCTGGAGTAAGGTATGGAGTCGTGTTCAGATCAAGAAACGCAGCGAGGTATGAGGGACAAGTGTCGATCTGATTTCAATGAGATGGATTATGTTCTTCATTGGGCTAATGGAGATATTTTAGAAGCGCTTCAAAATACACAAACGAAAGCGTAACACGCCGGTCTAGAAAATCGAAATATACGCCAGCAATGTTTTTCCTTAAGAAGTCTACAAATTACCTTTGCAATGGAAGAATTGCTCGACCGTGCATGCTGCACTGCATCCATCCCCCGCCACGGCATTGCCATCATCACACTCCTCGAGACTCTGGCTGAAACAGACGGGACAAACAATCAGCAGTCCTTCGTTGCTTGTCTATCTGCCTGTCTACCTTGAACTGAACTGAACTGAACTGAATTGAACCTTATTTTACACTCAGGCCGCAAGCAGCGGCATATGAGGATAAACATTACACAAATATGCAAAATATACAATTTGGTTCATAATAAGATGTACAATAATGTATTCGAAAGACCTATATACATATGAAGGCATGAAACAAATGATAGGCAATTATATAAAACAAAGATATACATGATGAATATGATGGTATTTAAGGTAATAATTCCTAGCGGCATTTTTTAAAAACATTTAAGATAACGTTACAGAACAGGGCTAGTTTTCTTAATGTACCTATCCTTTTACTATTAAATAATTTCTTCATTTTATAAAAATTTGGTCTTTTGTAGAAATAAGGTATAAGAAATTTTACTCTGGCATTTATGAAATGAGAGCATATAAATAAATAATGGAATTCATCGCCAATATCATTGCCAATACAGAGTTTACAAATTCTTTTATGTTTTGGAATATTATTCCAACGACCTGTTTCAGTCGGTAGGTAATGATTTGCTGTTGTGAAATTTAGCAGTGCTCTTGAGTTCTTATGATCAAAAGCATCCAAATATCTACTTAACCATAAGTCTTAATCTGATAAACAGCTATATACGACACGCTTTCAAGAATCATCGACAATAGACAACCACAATTGCTTATATGCATCTTCCAATTTACATTTTACTATATTTTTCAGCTTACTAAGGTTTTCCAAATGTTGGAAATTCCAAATATAACTAAGTCCAACTTCGTCAAAAATATGCTCAATAGTCAAAATCCATTTATGTTTACATTTTCCAAGAATTCTTTCGTTGGATATTAATTTAAAGATGATAAGAGATAATTTCGAAGATTTTCCTGACAAAAGTCGACCCAAAAAAAAGACAATTCTTAATTTAATAATGATTGCAAGTGGGTCTCTGGGTATCAATAAAATTGATATTTTCACATCCCCATACTTCACAGCCATACAAAAGAATAGGCAACACCATAGAATCAAATAAACGCAACTGCAAATCGAATGTTAAATACAGTTTACGGCCTTTGCTAAGAACAAAATGCATTGCTTTGGTGGCTTTTTCAATAGCTTTTTCTTTCGTAAGTGAACACCTTCTGCTTTTTGAAACTCTATGCCTAAATATGTGTAAGGATGGAAAATTTTCAAGAACATTATTTCCAATTTTAAAGTTGATTGCATAATGTTTCTTTGATCCGCCAAAAATTAAAACCTTGGTTTTATCAATGTTGATATTAAGTTTCCATGTAGAACAATAAGCATTAAAACAATCAAGCATTTTTTGGAGATCCATAAGATTTGAAGCAAATAGAACTGCATCATCTGCATATAACAGTATAAACATTTTGATGATTGTTTCTAATCTATCACTAAAATCTTCAGGTTTAAGCTCTACGCCCTAAAAAAAATATTCATCAAAACACTGTTCAATATCATTCATAAAAATAGCAAATAAAGTGGGTGATAAATTCTCTCCTTGGCGTACTCCGGATCTACAGGGGAAGACGCCAGTATAACCATCTTTACATAAAATGCATGATTTTATATTTCTATATATATTTTGTATAACACGGAAACATTTACCTGATACATTATTTTCCAGCAGTTTTTGCCAAAGTCCCACACGCCATATATTATCAAAAGCTTTTTGAAAATCCAACAAAAGCGCACAATAATTTCTTTTTTTCTGCATTTCAGTAGTTTTGAAAGGTTAAACAATGTAAATATGTGGTCAACTGTGGAATAACCTTTTCTAAAACCTGCCTGTGCCTCTGACAAAATTTCATTTTTTTCTACATATAAATACAGTCGATTACTGAGCAAAGAAGTAAAAAGTTTGCCAAAGCAGCTTAATAAAGTAAAAGGGCGGTAGTTTTCAGGTTCTCGTGGGTTTCCTTATATATATAGATTGGGTTTCCTTTCTTTTATAGATTGGGTTTCCTTTCTTTTATAGATTGGCTTAATAACGCCTGTTAACCAACTTTCAGGGAATGTACCATGGTCAAATAAACATAGATATCAATATCAATAAAGGAATCTACAGTTGATATGATATACTCATTGATGATACCATCGAGCCCAGGGGTTTTGTTAGTTTTATGTTTTTTTCACTGCACTATATATCCCCTCTCTTGTGATACAGGAGTTCAACACTGTGCTTTCTCCAACATCGATGTTTTGGAAGTGTTCAGGGCTATACTCTTCAGCGTCCGAGCAATCATTTAAAGTTTTGAAATAATCAAATAAGGATTCAGTTTCGGGTAAGATTTCACGGTTATCATTTCCTTTTAATATTTTCCAAAATGATTTAATATCAGACTTTTCCAAATTTATAAATTTCTCCCTTACGTTAATGGACTGTGATTTGGCGTATCTCGAAATACAATTTTTATACTTTTTACTGGCATTTATTAAGCGTTGACGGTTTCGGATTGTATTGCATCTGTTGAAGAGTTTTCGGGCGTTGAGATAAGTCCCCCTCAATAATTAACATTGCTTTCCAAAGCAAGGGCGATTTTGGTTTTTAACACAACGCCTCTGTTTATTTTTAACTCTAACATGGCCAAAGACTTTCCCAGCAGTGGAAACAAGCACAGTGCTTATCTTATCATTAACTTTTGTAATAACTTCAGATGGGTCAGTAAAGTCAGACTCTAAATCAACAACAATAGCATATAATACACCGCTATCAATAGCGTTTACATAATCGCTTTTACGTGTTTTGTTCCATTTCCTTATACGAGAGCTTTTCTCGTTTACACTGGCTTGGACTTCGTCAGTAACAATGGGTCTAGGAGAGAATGACAATGTAATTGAAGAGTGGATATCAGAAAGCATTGGGTCAAAGTCATGTAAAATGAAACCTGTGATTGGGGTGATTACATCAGAGCCTGCGATTGCATAATCTACTAGGCTTTTTACACCTTTACATGATACCTTACCAACGTATACGACTGTCGGAACATGGTTCTTACATTATTTAATGTGTTCTTGTTTTGGTGTTTCTGCCTCTGACTGTTTCTCTTTCTGTCTCTCTTTAGCTTGCAGTAATATGAGTGACCTAGATCTATAACTAATTAGCATGATTACATCAGGTAGGTGTTTTCACATACAGAGTGTGGCGAAATGACGACTACCTGTCGAGACGTCCGTCCCCACAGTAATGCTGTCCGTGTGTGTACACGAAGGAAGGCGAAAGGGCACTGATCATTGAGCCGGACAGCACAGACACCCAGTATGTGTACGTCTTCCCGAGCTCCAGGTCACTGCAAACATGCGCGTCAACACTATACAGCATCCTTATGGCAGTAGTTGGAATATGCCACATAATCAACTTTCCATGCATCAACCTTTTCATTTAAGATATTTTATTCAGGCAATTTAGGAGCATTGTGTAAAGGAGTAAAATTAAGTCAATGATTAACTTACTCGATGAACTTACAGGTCTGAATATCTTAGGTCACTTGTGAAGGGCGATTCTTGATTGGTGAATTGTGGCCACCTGGATACCTTGTATTTGATTGGTGGGCACAAGATACAATGTTCGCTGATTGGCTGGGACACGACTTCAACAGCGTCGATTGCAACATAAGGTGACCTGGTATATATGCGAATCTACAAGTGAATCAAATAAAAATCAAAGTACTTCAAACAGTTTTTTATCTCGAAAGTCTGTCGAAAGCTTTTTTAAAAAATAAATTAATGGTTTAAATTAATCAAATGAAGTTCAGCGTGTTTTTATAAGGAAATAGGTACTGTGTGTAAGATGAGGAGCTTAGAAACCTATGTTGACGTGGACTCACCATGTTCAGTTTGCGGTGTCCCCCGAGAGTGACGGTGTACGGGACGTCACAGAATGCGTGGACGTTGGTGAGGGTGGTGGAGGGTCCTTCCTCGAAGAAAAGACGGATTTTACTCAGTCCCTTGTGCGCATTCCAAGTCACCCACACGGAAAGTCTGCAGACAGAGAACAATACAATACACAACCGTGGACAAAGTTAAAGCACCAATAACGCTGAAACAACCGGTAGAGGGTATTAGAGGGTATTAGAGGGTATTATATCAATTTACAGGAAACCCAACACAAAGGAACATGACTCGCATAATGACAAAACGGATGATTATATAATCATATATGACGCCCCACACCATGTACGAATACGTTGAATCTGATCATGCAGAGAATTAAAACAAATCTGCACAAGCAGAAATTTTAAGACATCATCCTCAACCAACGCTGATGCCAATCGCTGAAGCCATAAGCCATTTAAAGGGTTTAAAAGGCTAGAAAGCAACGTGACATAACTCCATGCTATTTTGGTCTCATTAAGTTAACAGAAACACTAAAAGCACTGTTACTGACGATAGAAGTCTAAACCATGCAGCAGATTCCAGAGTACTGTTCCTTAATTCGTGCTTATTGCATCATAAATATATATCCATCAAATAATTAGCTATCTCTCAAATTTTCAATTTTCAAGCATCATGTGGATCATTACTTGACCAATCTCGATTTTGAAAACCGGGGTGGTCTTTTACTTATTTCATTGAGTATATATTGGCATCATGATATCATATCAGCAAGATGGAGCTTTTTGTATGAAACCCTCTCACCTCGCTGGCTTAACAGGCCATCTGAGCGTAAGGTCCAAGTGACACAGGCGCTCTGAGCAAGTGTTCACTTTAGGCATCCACGTCCGCGTACTGGCGTCACATGTGCTCGCGTCAGGTGCACCTGTTCGTGAATAAATGAAGAACGTTTTTCACTCGGTAGATGGAAATTCTGTAAGGTCGCAGCAGGTGAAGGAGGCTGTGATCTACAACTGACCAACATTCAAAGTCTTTGATAAGTGCAAGAAAGAATGAGTATGACATGGCTTCAATTATAAACGGGAATGGTAGTAATACCAGTAGCTTGGACGGGGAGCCACTCCCCACTGAAGTCGTGAGGGGCGGGCGAGGAGGCGGTGTCAGCAAACTGGTGAAAGGTTCCCTCCTTCCCACACTGGCTGCACCGAGGGTCCCTGACGCCCCATCCCAGGCTGAAGGGCGGAACCCAGGCAATAGTGGCGGAGGATGCATCGCTCGATAACACCTGGTCAAGCATAATAATAATCTTCAAACACGAGTTAAAAAAAAGAAATATGTTACTTATAGCAACTCATGGTGATATAGATGTTATTTTCAAACATCTGAGTAAGATTCTCTATATCTTTGTCTTGTTATCTCCTGGCTAATATTATTCACATGAATTCGTCCATATGCCTTTTAATTTCACAATAAAACGTAATTGATTGATTTGCGGTGACTTTAGAAGAGACTTGTGATTGCCTCTCTTTAATACCACTACAAAAAACTGCAGGAAGGACGGGCATATGAGAGCGGACGACCATTACTGAAACCTTTGGTGACATATGAATGATAAGATGTCTTTTGCTGTCCTGGCTTAATTTTCCCCACTGTCAAACAATTGGCTTGCTTACTGGCATCCTTGCTACTGGAGTTCACCGAGAAAATCTACACAATTTTCCGATGGAAAACATTGGCGGATCCCGGGGTTGGGAGGAGGGGGTGGTGGTTGAGAGTTCCAAATATAGTCTATGTTGAGACTCATATTTCCCATACATGATAAAAGATTGGGAAATGTAGGGTAGGGAAATGGAGTAAATATTCACACAAAAATTAGAAGAATCTCCTAAATAGTTAAGTTAATACTATATTGTAACCTGTGAAAATAAATTCAATAGTTGAACTATTCAAAACAGAACTAAGATACATTTTGGTTACAATTCTTCGAAAGTGAGCAGTGACGCCTACCCTTGGAGGTAAGGGAACAGGTGAAGGCGCTTTGTTGGTGGTCCAGGCCCGGTACACAAGGTCAAGGTAACAGTGCATGCGCGCCGCCTGGTGGAGGCTGAACTCGTTCGTACAGTTGTCATCTGAGGCACACGTCAATTACACGTCTAATTAAACTATTACAAAAGTCCTAATTGAAGACCTTGATTGAAATATTAGAATAAAATTTAAAATTTGCCCTTTCAGTTTTAGTTCTACAAGATTGCGTGTGTCAACACCATAGCCAACGGTCATCACAGATTTATTTCTATGAGCAAAATTTACAATATTCACTACTTTCATTCAACGTGTACTGGAAAACCGGAAATACAAATCCTTTTTAGCAATCTTAACCGTTAACAAACAACATAGTGATATATGACAATGCTGAAGATTACTGAGTTCGTACTGTTTTCAGTCCAAAGGTGAGCCAATAATGACTATATCTTAGATGATTATGGTACTCTAATTTGTCAATTCTTTTGCCCTGACATTGAAGAACAAAAGAGTGTAAAAAAGGTTGTGCCTCACCAGCATAACTCATGTAGTTCCTGAAGGGCGTGTCTGTATAGGCAGACAGGATACCACACTCGTCCTGAGAGGGGTGGGGGTCGTGACACTGCAGATTCTGGGGGGTGGGGGCAGTGTCGGCACACAGGTCGCCGTGTTCCATGGATGCTTCACGCTCCACACAAGGGTCATCACAGTCCAGCTCGGACACTCCGTGGTGCACGTGCCACAAGCCAAGGTTGTGCCCGATCTCGTGCACCAGGCTGTCTGTCTGTCCGCGCCTTCCGAACGTCTCAGGCTGGACCACTATTCCACCTGCAAACGCAATACAGATAAACGGTCGGTAAACCAATAAAGCTTGTCCATTTATAAAAGTTTCTAGAAATATGATAGTTCTCTTATATACCTAATCTACATGTATTCATTACAATTCTGATCAAATATGTTTTTTGTAGTAAAATCCTCATTTTCGTATTTGAAAATAATACCGGCTGAAGTAGGGAAGAAGTATCAGAGTGACCGAAAAGTGTTATGATATCACTATATACCTTTCAAAAATGATTCACCGAAGATACCGTTTTGGTATGGTTTGCGCAAAGATCAGGTATACATGAACCAAATTTCTTATTTTGATACATTTCTTAGACTGATGTTTAATCTAAATATTTTTGGAGGAAAATATAATCTCACCCTTATGTCATGTAATATTAAATGCAGCAAATCTCATTGATAAAATCGATATTCTATGTGTATGTATGAATTATGACAGGACGAACCCACATATCTTCGGAACTTTTGGTGAACCTTGATATATCGCATCATCGATAATGGAGGGTAACATATGAGGATTAGTAAAGTGTGGATAATACGGATAATTGAGTTTCATTTACATAACCGACCAGTAGTTAAAATTAGAAAAAAAATAACATCCGGCTTAATTTCAAATATTGTTCCATCTTATATAGACGATGGATTTATAAAATGTACATTCGTTTCTCGTGTTTGTAAGCATTATGTTTATGCATGGTTTTAATGATGTATCAGTGTGTATAAGTCAATTGATACACGTGTTTAAGCTAAAAGGAATAATACCAACTTCATGTCTATTACATGATTATCAATGAATGACAACAAGAGCACACGACATCCATGGTCCTATTAAACTTGGTGCACAGCCCAGTCCACGAATGATCCGACATTGTCCCACTACCATCACCAACCTTTTAACTAAACTGTCCATAGCTATTCAAAGCAGGCAGGAAATTGTATCAAAAGTTACTGTGGAGTTGATGAAGCTGTGAGTATATAAATGAATTAATTTAAGAACCGTCAAAGTAGTATGAAGGTAAAAAAATATATAACTTTAATGGCTACATAGGATAGAAAACGATACAAATATACTAAACATTTAATTCGTTTGACAATAACTTTGAAAAAAGTGCAGTACCTTGAGAAACCTTAAATCGATATCAGAAACAACCATCAGACATCGGCTACACCCAACCGTTTTTATTAACCAACCCTTGCTTACTCACATAAAAATTGTTATTCGCTATACAGATCATTTCGATTCCTCCAACACAGGACGATTGTTACAGTTTCGTAGTGTAATTGTACTAAGCGTAACTGTTTTCAGGTCCTGTTCTTGAAAGCAACTGTAACGTGTTTCCATGGAAAACAAAATAATTTGATAGAGAACCTTACATAGTACATATATCAAAATAATAAACAAACGTATAAACAATTATTAAATGAAAAACTTACATACACACGAATATTTTCATAATTTTTTGGACGTGCGAACGTCGGAGACAAGGGAAGATGAATTTAAGAAGATCGAAGACTGCTGTTTCTGGTCGACAATTTCTTTTATTTGGCGTTGGTACATGGTACAATGAGCGGAGTACACAATATATTTGCTTACAATAGAGAGAGTCCATCTCTATGACCCTGTTGTGAAGACTCAACTCCAAAGGTCAAGGTTGGGGTATTAAACTCAGTGTTTCTTAGTTGCTTACGGGAAGGTCTGAAACCAAGCTTGGCGACCTGTGAGAATGTGTGTCTGATATTGAGTCTAAAGAGAGTCTGAAGAGAGATAACCTCTCTACGTATTTATGCACATGTACAGGTTACATAACAACAAATCGTATGCAACTGGTTTTGCATGCCACCTGCTGTATGTTAGACAAATGGAACTGATTGTGGTAAGGTAACAGAATCTCTGACCCATGTCTGGTTGAAGATGCCTAAGGCATTTAACCTAGGCAGTTAAGTTCACAAAAATATGCTATTCATGAAAAAATTTCTAATCGATATAGAATATGGCATTCGGAAAAAATTGAAGTTTGTTTACAACATGAAAATTTTATTGAGTTTCATTGAGCTACAGTAGGATGTATGTTTTGATCTGGCTTTCGAGAACATCTAGGCAGAAATTGAAAAGCAATGAAAGATTCAACGGGTTCTATGGCCAATCAGGCTGTGTAATGGTTTGTATGAGGCAAAAAGAACATTAAAAGAAATTTCAAGACGCAGTTATCAGAGGTTCAACCTATTTACAGTTTAATTTCCACATTGTTTAAGGATTCTGCGCAAAGGGTGTCAGCTTTCTATAGCTTCCAGTAATCGAGACGTTGATGCTGTTGAGTTTTTACTGGTCCAAGAACCTGTGAAATGTCCACTGTTATTTTCAAGAAGTCGAAAAGCGAAAGGTTTACGCCCGGTGCAAAATTTTAGCTTGCTATGATTTCAACATATCATGATTCAATGAGCTAGCCCTGATGATGTTTTTCTTCTTTTCCGGAAACAAATCGGGTCAAATGGAATATACCAAATGATGAATGTTTCACATAAAAAGTTTTATTGAGCAAGGCCTTACGGTTTATGAGTTCTGGTCCGGATTGAATAACCTCGGATATTATGAACTGCAGGACGGATGTAATGGCTATATACTCTCAAACCGTTTTGCTTTTAGACGTAGAGTGGTGAAAAACATTTAACATATGACATAACTCTCGAGTCGACGTAAGGGAATAATGTATGCTACATGTTACAGAAGTAACGCTGTGAGGTAGGTCGACACTGTTTCCACTCAGCCTCACCTGCTCGCCATCATACGCGGGATGCACAGGTGTATGCCTGCTTGAGAAGGCTGAACGTCTCATAGTACATCACATGTTTCAATATGTCTTACAATGTCTTTCATTTAACAACAGTAATTGAATGTCATTTATAATATTATGTATAATAAACCCGTATCTGGTGGTATATATATATATATATATATATATATGTCGTATATAAAGATAAGATTCAATTCGATGTATCTAGGAGTCAATTTAGATGTTGATTTTTGATTGTTATCAAAGATTTAAATTTATTTGATATGCAAGTCCAGAAATCATAATCACTCTTTCTACCTCGTATTGATGTATAAGGAGTAGTTCGCAACTTGTTTCGAAAAATGTTAAACTTAAACAGAAACGTGTAATAATATTGGCAAACTGTTTGAGCACTGTTCTAACGCAGATGTATGTATATAAGTAAGTTTTAAGATGTGTGTACTCGCTGATCTGTCTGTGTTGTGTGTGGCGGGATGGAAGAGAGACTGATGTAAGAACAGACACCTGTAGACTGCCGTGCTCTCACCACACTTCGCCAGATGAGGACCAGCCAGACAGACCTAGTGAATGAAGCTCCGCCAGACACTAGTAGCAGTCCTCAGGTACAGGGCACACGCCCTGTGATGTAAATAGTCCGTCTAGAACACACACACCAAGCCTTCACCCACGTCAGTTGTAGTAGAGAGGTCTACTGCCAGCGTTGCAGGATGGCCACCGAACGTGTTTCTCATGCGAACAATGCTATCAGGTGAGGTTGGTGGAGCTCTGCCAACCCTCTGGTTATGGGATACATCTGATCCTCGACAGCTGAAATATCTGACACGTGGGTCATGTGTAGCCATTGCACTATGCTTATTGGAGTGATTTTGGAAGGCGATACACAAGTTTTGTCAAAGCGATCTCTCCTCATAACTACCATTACGTCTTCATTTACAGGACAATGTCTTTGTAGATCAAATATGTGTTGGTTAGGTATCATTGATTAAGGGACTGTGCATCTTTGATTCAAAATATCACCAGTTTACATAAAAAAAAATGTTTCCCAAAAAACTCCTAAACATAAAAACCAGTAATGACTGAAAGATGTCAATTTCATATTTACAGATGTCAAGAGAATGCGTTCATCATGAGAGGTCAATCGTTGACAGATTATGAACAAAAGTAATTAATTATAAGATTTCCACAAGCATTCCCAGTGACGTTTGGTTTTCATGTCGAGTTGCTCATCATGTTAACGGACAAGAAGCATGACATACTGCAATGGTTTTCGACAGGCACTATCGTTAGACGATTATGATTCACTGAGACTTACAAGAGGTAAGTCGTGAAATCAGTTGGCCCTCCAAGAAATGAAGCAGGGACGTGTTGAAGCGTTTTCAAGATGACGTTAAAGAAATCAATCTTGTGGTCTCAGGCCGGTGTGAAATTGCAATATCTCTTCAGTGCGAACAACATTTCTGTTTTTCTAGAGATCCGTCAACGTCGTCTTCACAGGTCGTCTTGCCACTAATATGTTATGTGGAGATTGTTATTTAGCAACGTTTTGAGCATATCTCTGAAAGTTTTTCATTTTGCAGTTGTTCTAATTATCTAGAAATGTTAAAATTGAAATACTGAAGGTACATTTCAAATTGTCAAAGAGGCTTTATTTGGACAACAACAAAGTAGAGAAGGATATAAAGAAATGTATTATTTGACTTTGATGACCCCACGTTGATCGATTTTCAGGTCTACAAACTCTGACATTTTCTTAATGGCATATCTTATTGTCTTTTTAGAGTCATATACTAAACTCCGAGGAAAGGAAAGGTTTCACTTTTTTTCATGAAAACAATAAGAGGACTGGTTTGATTCTGAGCAGGAAATGATAGTATTACTACATCGTTTCCTCTACACGAACGCATCGCATCGATAGCAGCCACTACATGAATTGTGCATTCACAAACAAGTGAAAAATGTGTTTTTGAGGCGTGATTTGTGATGCACGTGCAGCAATATTGCATAAATACCCTTGTTGGAACAAAAAGACATTTAGTAACATAAAGAACACAAAATGTATGCCAGGACCTACGCAAGCGTGACCAAGCTATGACCACTATGGGGGCCTCCCAACGTCAACGGTAAGAACCTTCAACTGAATCCAAACCACCATCAGAAGGCTCTAAATAAGCTACCAGTAGCGGACAAAACACAAGGCAGACCATGATCGGGAAGACCGAGGGTAACCACTGCGGCCGATGATCGCTAGGCAGATTCACCTCCGAAACTGATTCGTAACGGCGACATCAACAGCAGCGACGGCTCTCGGTCATGAACAACCTTTCCTCGACTTCGTTTGGCTGGTATTCGAGCCTACCGCCCCTCCCCTGGAATGGCTTTGACCCGTTTACACCGTTAACGCAGATTACGATGGACACGTACTGTACGCCGGTGGCAGCGACGTGACTGGGAGAGAATGCTGTTTACAGATGAGAGCAGGTTTTGCCTATTCAGGGACGATGGCAACGTTCGAGTTTATCGACGAAGGGGCAAGCGTCTCGCGCCAAACTGCATTAGAGAGGTTCACCCGTTAAGAGGCGGAGGCATCATGGTGTGGGGAGGAATTTTTGGCCAAATGACGACGCCGCTGGTTGTTCTGAGAGGGAATCTGACTGGCCAGTGATACATTGATAAGGTACTGAGACCTATCGTCGTTCCTTTCATCCAACAACCGCCAAGACGAGTGATATTGCAAGACGACAACGCACAACCTCACAATGCCCGAATTGTTAGAGTCTACCTCTAACTCTTACGTCACTGATTTGCCGTGGTATGAACCCCATTAAACCCCTTTGGTATTACCTTGAAACAGCTGGTGCCACCTCCAAACAACCAGCAGGAACTTGAGCGAGCTATGTTAAACATATGGAGCAGGATCCCTGCTGACGTCATCCGGCGCCTGACGACTTCAATGAGGAGGCGTGTACTTGCTTGCATTGATGCCCAGGGTGGTCACACTCGCTACTGATGACAGACTCCGTAATTCCTGTGACTACTTGGAGTTTCTGTGCACGTTTCTCTTAACTCAACATTTGTGTAATTTTTAATATTGACCCCCTGTCTCTTTCCTTGTGTATTGGGGCAAAATAAATGCCAATATTTGAATACTTTTCAAAGAGAATATTGGAAAGGATATCTGTTTATAAGCCAATCGTCAGAATTCTCATATCTGCGTTTGTTTTTATTTTATAGACTTGAAAAATGAGTGAATCCCTTCTTTTGCCTGGTAGTTTATATATCAAGCTCAACCATATAAATAGCACTTATTCTCACTAAAACCTCGCGCTTCCTGGTCATAACGGAGACAAGGTTGACCTTGGTGTAATAGTGTTGAACTGTACCATTATTCTTTAGACAGAGACTTATGAACGTAGATTGTAGTGTATCACTGTTGAAATGTACCCTTAAGGTTATTCACTAGAAAGAGACCGATGGACGTAGATTCTGGTGTACCAGTGTTGAACTGTACAGTTATTCTTTAGACAGAGACTGATGAACGTAGATCCTGATGGACCAGTTTTGAACTGCACCTTTATTCTTTAGACAGAGACTGATGAACGTAGATCCTTTTTATTTCATAATGTACCGTTATTCTTATTATTATATACCAAAACGAATGGAGGTACTAATGTACTGAAATCCAACGCAAAGGCAACATAAAGGAGACATGTGTACATAACTCCCTTTTTTCTGTGATTCAGTGAACTCGATAACGTATTGCCAGAAAGATAGATTGACATTGATAGACAGAGACCGATGTAACTAATTCTCTAACAAAGGGTCATGTTGCTAGCTCTCGGTGTACCAATGATGAAGGCGCAGACAAGGAGTAATGCAGTTAACATAAAGTGGACAGTAAAGTACACGACGTTCATACTAGGACAGGTCGGCAGAGTGTAATGCAGCTGGGTATATTCGACATTACGGGACATATTATAAACAGCTGATAATATATCACTCCCGGATTACAAGATTGGACTATAATACAAGGGCAGATAGGCAAAGGGAAACTAAATAAAATAACTTCCGGCATACCAGTGATGCACGAGACTCAAAGAGCGAGAGAGAGTAATGGTTTGCGAACTCCTAGTTTACAAGTGTAGTTCAGTTTTTATGACTGTTTGACTCCTGTGTCAGGCCAAAGGTACAGAAGCTATGCTGACGGATCGGTTGTTGTGTCCAATGATATCCACGTATCTCGCCTCCATCTATCTACAATGTATATGTCGGGACACCCCGGCCTCCAATATTGATCCCATCTACAGAGGAGCCACAGTGCCTTACCTAACCAATGTACATATCACTCTCTACACTGTCAACTAGATGTATTAAAGCTGTTCTAAACTCAGAAATACCGTGATGAATTATTTACCTTGCCTACAGTTTTCGACCAGACATAAAAATTTAACCAATTGGTCCATTTATCATTTGAGACATTATTAAATATCCAATATATTAGTGTATGATCAAATTAGTTCTTTTAAACTTTGCATCTCACATTATGTTTACAACAAATCTGGGTTATGTAATCAAGTGACCAAGCACATTTCAAAATCCTGCAACAATGATTATGTTACAAAGAGGTTCATCGCATTGAACTAGACTGACCCATGCCTCCTGCTGTCTGCGTATATTAATTATTGTGATTTCCCTAGACATGATTTCTTCGTTCAATAACTTTATCTATCTTGAAACTACGAGAAGTCTTAAGCTTACGTAATATTTGAAATTGAAAATCGAGGTCAGACTATATAGGAGGCAGTAAGTTGGAGGACAGAGGTGAAGTGTGAGAGGCCAGGACAATGTCAACAAGACATGATCGTGTGAGTCATACCAGGAGAAGCAATATTTACATCAGATCTTCCAGACATATAAATATGTCTGTAGTTGCCACCATCCTTAACTGAACTGTTTGCAGCTAAGAGATTCATCAGGGCTAAGTGAGGGTGACAGGCACTTAACTCTGCCTCTGTACATGTCGTGTGCGCGCTCCTCTACAGTGTTGAACATGAAATTACAAATGAAGTTTCTGCCTTGAAGTTAACAATCTACTTGCAAAACACACCTCTTGCGACAATTAAAGTCACATCTAATTTTAAATGTTGGTCGTATTCTTCTTTTTTATTTTTCAAACTAATCTGAAAAATAAAAACGTTGCGTAGATAATATATGTGACGATTCAAAGCCTATCTATTATGAGAATCTGTAGTTAATGATAATCAAGTCCAACCTAAACAGCTCTAAAATAAGGTGTTAAGTGTTCAATTGGGAGCGCCCAACTTTTAGTGAAGGTGACGTTTCACTTTACCCCTTATACCTTGATGCAAGAAGCTCATCCCTAGATCCAAATATTCAAACAGGAATACACTTGTCTACTCCGTACCCGTGTATACATATGACATTGTCATTCCTCTGCACCTTGGATCAGTAGTTGAAATGTTCTTCCTACCTTGCTGTGAATATACGTGTTCCTCCCTACCTTGCTGTGAATATACGTGTTCCTCCCTACCTTGCTGTAAGTAAACATGTTTTTCCCTACCTTGCTGTGAATATACGTGTTTCTCCCTACCTTGCTGTGAATATATGTGTTTCTCCCTACCTTGATGCGAATATACGTGTTTCTCCCTAGCTTGATGTGAATATACGTGTTTCTCCCTAGCTTGATGTGAATATACGTGTTTCTCCCTACCTTGATGTGAATATACGTGTTTCTCCCCATCTTGCTAATAGTAGACATGCTACTCCCTACCTTGCTGTGAATATACGTGTTTCTCCCTAGCTTGCTGCGAAAACACGTGTTTCTCTCTACCTTGCTATGGGTAGATATGTTCTCATTACCTTGCTGTGAATAGATATGTTTCTTTTTACCTTGCTGTGAGTAGATATGTTTCTTCCTACCTTGCTGTGAATAGATATGGTTTTTTTTACCTTGCTGTGAGTAGACATGTTTCTTCCTACCTTGCTGTGAGTAGATATGTTTCTTTTTACCTTGCTGTTAATAGATATGTTTCTTTTTACATTGCTGTGAATAGATATGTTTCTTCCCACCTTGCTGTGAGTAGACATGTTTCTTCCCACCTTGCTGTGAGTAGATATGTTTCTTTTTACCTTGCTGTGAATAGATATGTTTCTTCCTACCTTGCCATGAGTAGACATGTTTCGTTTTACCTTGCTGTGAATAGATATGTTTCTTTTTACCTTGCTGTGAATAGATATGTTCTTCCCACCTTGCTGTGAGTAGATATGTTTCTTCCCACCTTGCTGTGAATAGATATGTTTCTCCCTACCTTGCTGTGAATAGATATGTTTCTTCCTACCTTGCTGTGAGTAGATATGTTTCTTTTTACCTTTGTGTGAGTAGACGTGTTTCTTCCTACCTTGCTGTGAGTAGATATGTTTCTTCCTACCTTGGTGTGAGTAAACATGTTTCTTCCTACCCTGCTGTGAGTAAACATGTTTCTTCCCACCTTGCTGTGAATAGATATGTTTCTTTTTACCTTGCTGTGAGTAGATATGTTTCTTCCTACCTTGCTGTGAATAGATATGGTTTTTTTTACCTTGCTGTGAGTAGACATGTTTCTTCCTACCTTGCTGTGAGTAGATATGTTTCTTTTTACCTTGCTGTTAATAGATATGTTTCTTTTTACATTGCTGTGAATAGATATGTTTCTTCCCACCTTGCTGTGAGTAGACATGTTTCTTCCCACCTTGCTGTGAGTAGATATGTTTCTTTTTACCTTGCTGTGAATAGATATGTTTCTTCCTACCTTGCCATGAGTAGACATGTTTCGTTTTACCTTGCTGTGAATAGATATGTTTCTTTTTACCTTGCTGTGAATAGATATGTTCTTCCCACCTTGCTGTGAGTAGATATGTTTCTTCCCACCTTGCTGTGAATAGATATGTTTCTCCCTACCTTGCTGTGAATAGATATGTTTCTTCCTACCTTGCTGTGAGTAGATATGTTTCTTTTTACCTTTGTGTGAGTAGACGTGTTTCTTCCTACCTTGCTGTGAGTAGATATGTTTCTTCCTACCTTGGTGTGAGTAAACATGTTTCTTCCTACCCTGCTGTGAGTAAACATGTTTCTTCCCACCTTGGTGTGAGTAAACATGTTTCTTCCTACCTTGCTGTGAGTAAACATGTTTCTTCCTACCTTGGTGTGAGTAGATATGTTTCTTCTTACCTTGGTGTGAGTAGATATGTTTCTTCCTACCTTGCTGTGAGTAAACATGTTTCTTCCTACCTTGGTGTGAGTAGATATGTTTCTTCCTACCTTGGTGTGAGTAGACGTGTTTTTCCCAGGGGAAGGTGGCGAGTCCGATAAGTTGGTCGGTGGTTGTAGAGGCGAAGAAGACGTTGAGGTAGAACTCCCCAGACACCTGCAGAATATCCCGGTACTCGTCTATACCCAGATACCCCCTGCAGATACATGTAGTTTATTAGTGCATTCTGTCATTTCTACTTTTTGAGTGCTTAGTCAATTCATGTGATATTATATTACTTTTTCTCGATTGGTGGCAGATATCTTATAAGTATAAAGGTATAAAGTATCAAGTTCAATAACTTAAATCATAACAATAAGACCATCAGTCTGCAACATATTTATAGTTTTACAGTTTGATTAAACTAACCAGCGACGGATGTTCCGACTTAAAACATTTATTTGCATCATATATATGTATGGGATGTTTTATGTTGAGAAAGTTGTCTCACCTAGAGGGGGAGGAGTAGTTGTAGCATGTGTAGTGGGTATCAGGTCCTTCCAGACAACAGTCTCCATCGTCATAGTTGTGGTAGGCGCGGTTGCACCCGAAATCACACTTGCCGTCTCCCCTCGATTGGTAGTCACAGTACTTCTTGCCGACATCACAGTCTCCCCCGTCGTCCCCTGTGCGCGTGTGTTTACACTGCTGGTGGCACACCCCGTCCCCCACCAGCCTGGGCTCGCATCCTATCATCACCAGGCGCTTCCGTAGCGCTGTGTTGTTGATGTTTTCAACGTACAGATCAAATGTTATGTTGTATGGTTGGAAGGCGGTATTCAGGGCCTCGTGTTGGATGAATATCTGTTCTGAGGTCACCACTGGGTTTAACCCGTCGTTATCCATAAGTTTAATTATCCTATATCGTATCACCTTTTCATCTCGTAACTGATGATTATTACTATAACTTAATATAACATCTGGGTTGTCGCACACTGTCCGGCCACACATCGGCGTTGTGACCTCGGTATCATGGTGTTGGTAAGGAATATCTGAGCGAACTATTTCTACACTTTTACCTCTCACTAGCCTCCAGTTAGTCACGTCATTGAAGGTATCCTGGAATAATAATCCGTCACTACGCGAATACGTCAATTTTGTTTCGTACAGATGTTTACTAATATTATAATGAGTAAGAGGAATACTCCACAACCTGATTGCGTCAAAACTCCCTCTAAAAAAGTCTCCGCTAAGCACATTTCCACCTAGGTGGATCTCCTTGCAACGGGCAGTGGACTTCCCGAATATCTGCCCCTTCTGGTCCCAGGTGACCATCACCCTGGCACTGTTGATGTACAGCACCGTGCGGGCACCATCATACGACACGGCCACGTGGATCCAGCGCCCGGGTGGGTACTGCTCGTGCGCAATCAATGTACTGTGGGTGACGGAACGCTGGGTCCGGAGGGAGAAGTACACCCGTGCGTCCATCTCTCCGTCTCCCCGCAGCGTCTTCAATCCAAGCGACCAGTTTCCTGCTGACGTGTCTGCGTTACAGACGTCATGAAGAACTGAAAATAAACGACATCAGTTTATGTCAAATGACACACTATCAGTACGACAAAATATTGACAGTTAATGTCGCCAAATTACTGACAGTACATGTCTCAATACAACATACTGACAGTACATGTCTCAATACAACATACTGACAGTACATGTCTCAAGAACACACAATCGATGAATCTGCAAGAACACACTGACAGTACATATCACGAGAACAAACTGACAGTACACATCACGAGAACACACTGACAGTACACATCACGAGAAGACACTGACAGTACACATCACGAGAACACATTGACAGTACATATCACGAGAACACACTGACAGTACATATCACGAGAACACTCTGACAGTACACATCACGAGAACACACTGACAGTACACGTCACGAGAACACACTGACAGTACATATCACGAGAACACACTGACAGTACATATCACGAGAACACACTGACAGTACACATCACGAGAACAAACTGACAGTACATATCACGAGAACGCAAACGATAAACTTATAATTAATAACAATGATTGCTATGAGAAATATTTACTGTTTATAACAAAACTGAAGAGAACTTTGCTCTGCATCCGATTGCTCGCTACAAGACGAAGATATGTTGTTGACAACTTGTTGGAAATTGATAAAATGAAAGGTTTTCACTTTTGACTGACGCCGTATGGTCATGTTCGACAAATACTAGTTTTGTCAGGTGCATACCATTGATCTTCCTCTGAACCATTGAACCAACCCTTCATCCGGTGAGACAGCTGGCGATCAAATCAATCTCGCAACATGTACATTCTAAACAATAAATAACAGAATACATTCCACCATCTTTTACAAAAGTTTGGCAGCGAATTTCGCTGAAATCGAAAAATGGGTTGATTTTGAATTAATCTTCTGTAGCTTTTACTCTTTAACAAAACAGGTAGAAACTTTTTAACAAGTAAATCGAGTTAATTAAACTCTGACCCATGTTTTATGTGGTATTTAATGTATCTTTATGATAACAATAACAGCTTAAAGAAGTAGGCGAGCGACCCGTTTAAATATCAGTGTGATGATTTTCATGGGAAATATCCATTCACTGAAGCAGTTTATAGCACTTGAGTCAGACATGTTGTGTTATGCTGACAAAGATGTACCGTAACCCCTTTTGAATGAACAACTTCTTTCAGGCGCCACTCAATACAGTTGTTAAGAAACCTTTATTGTTAAACGACAGAATGTAATTTTGTTCCGAGACTTATCACGGCGATGTGTTTGAATAAACTTTACAGAACAAGTTTATGTCACGAGTTACAGAAAAAAATATTTTTATGAGGACAGTTTTCTCGCTTGGAACAGATGTTATAAGCATGGCTTTAGAATGAAATAGCGGGAAGTGGAGACAGGTAGATGATGAGGGTATGCTGATTACGCGTCGCAAAGCAGCCGTACGACCGTGCAGGGTAAGATAGCGTCCTATTGCAACATCAAAGAGCTGTACCAGTAGTCTACCTACATCGTCGAGCTGGCCCTGCTCTAGTCAAATACTGACACGGCATTAAATGCTTTTAACCCCTAATCAAAAGATTATCAAAATGTCATTCAGAAAGGATAACAGCAAGTGTACCTATTCTACCTTAGCAATTCTTTGGGATGGAACATGTTCAAAAACGTGAAAGAGATTTGCCCCAAAACAGCGGAACACAATCTTAAATGAGTTTGAACAATGTGTATACAATTCGGCATTGAATCCAGCAAACGCAAAAGAAAGTTCATGTGGCGATAACTAGTTTTTTCTTTTTCTCTCAGGCGTATAGCATAGAGAAAGAAGCTCTAAGTTGCCGCCTTTTACTATGAGATAGTCAATGCTAAAACATACTTCTTTGATAGCACTGAAGGCAACAGGTGCAAGCGAGGATCCAAACAATGCTTGACGTTCATCTGCTGCCTCAAAGCTAACAGCTCGCTACATTTTGTCATTTGTGTCTGTTGATTGTGCTGGGTGGGCTGATGTTGTTCTGGCGGCCACATCCCCCGCCCTGTCCCCAGCTCCCTCTCTCTGTCCAGACCGACCGTGCTCATTCTCGTGACTGCCAGACTGCCTGGGCAGTACTGTAAACAGACCACCATCGTGGCTTTTGATGACAGTCCTATAACAAGAATGTCTCCCTATTTTCCACATCAAGGCCTGGCTTGCACTTACTTTACCTTTTGAGATTTATTAATGAGTCGAAAAGCCCTACGTTGCTTTTCTTTATGAAAGCCTGTGGTATCAGCCGCTTACTTACACTGGCTGTAGAGCACCTCAGCTCAACCTTAGTGGAGAACTTACAGATAGACGTATTGATGAAGATGTGGATGTGTACTTATAATTGAGTACATATCAACATGGAGGGTGGACAAGTGATAAAGATATATGAACGTGACGTGTAGATGAAGATTTTCAGCTGTGTTTGTAAAGGTGTGGAATTTTAAGTGTAGATGTGAATGTGGAAATGTGGATGTGTAGATATGATTGTATGGATATGGATGAGTATATATGTTTGCGTCGAAATTATTGTTTTGATATGATCTGTCGGTGTTGGTGTACAGATATGAATGTATAAATATGGTGTGTAACAACAGATGTGTAGATATCGGTAATGGTGTCAATTTGGGTTCTCTAATAGGAATCTATTGAGTATGGTTGTGTAGATATGGTTTACCGATACGGCCATTACAAAGTAGATGTGTAGATATTGTTGTATAGAGGTGTATCTGTAAATATTGATTTATAAATGTGTAGATATATTTGTTTAGATGTGTCAATGTGGGCATGAAACATATCACTGTTTAGATGTAATTTGATATGAATTTGTCACTATGTAAATTGGGATGGGAGAGATGAAGTTGCAGATATAGTGTATCGACACGAACGTGTAGACGTGGGTATCTTCTATCACGCAGGATGACTGCTGTAAGAAATGACATTGGTCATTCTTGAAAACAAATATTCAAAATTTTACTTGCGGTATAAAAGATTTGAATGAGCTATGATATTATTCCCTATTTCATTTCGGCGACATGTAACATTGTTTATCTTGATTTGAATCAACATACCTGTTTCTGATTGGCTCACTATAATTTAACTCTCGTGTTATGTCGTGAATATCACGGTGATTCATTTCTTATTACCCCTGAAATTCACATCCATATGTAACAATATTTCCCTTACCAGGAAAGGTCTGTCATGGCCTTAGATCCCATTTTTTTTCATTTAATCATTGCTCATTTGATGTTTATAGTTTTAAAAACACATTGTGACATTTAGTTATGAAGTACACGAGCGAAAAGTGTTGACTATCCGTATCAGATCTCACAGTGGACGGTATCTAGAACTAACACGACCTTAACACCAGAGTGACTTAAAGTTTACATAACCACAAACATATTTCATTATTTTCTTTGGAATATATGAATGTCTGATTACAATATTGTATAGTGCGTCAAAGGTCGCTACTCAAATATGTTCAGTTTGGTCATGAAAGCCGATTTTGAATGCCACTTTTGATGCGCCGCTTAGATCTATCTGGCCACAAACCAGTGAATGCATGACAGGTCACACGCTCTTTTTGTCACGTCAAATACAGAATCAATGCCTCGTGATCTATCGTAACAATATCACAGAAAAAAAGATAGTAACGATTTTTAGAGAATTAACACTATTAAGCGTTTGGTGTAAAAAAGATATCCACATCAATGGTAATTAAACAATTATTTAAGGCGGTATTTCTATTGAAATAAGGATGCGCCACTCTGTACAGTCTGTGTATTACGTCACGCCCGCGCGAATTTTATGGCCCGTAGCCCAGGTGTTTTTTCACAGCCGATAATTACGCTGTCTTCATGAAAGGCTAATTAAAGGTGTTTATTGGACAAAATAATAAAATCAGGCCCAGTTCTTATTTTGTTGAAAAATCTTTAAACGAAAATCGATAAGTGATATAGTCGAGGTCAGCGGTAGTTTAAATACGTTTCCCTTAAAATAATGGTCGATGACAAAAAAAGGCAATGTAACATTTTCTATTTGAGGTGGCACTAACTTAGTACAGTTTATGTCATTCTTCGAGCCGAGTCCCACACCCTCAGCGTTAGAGACACTGTCAGCGTACCAACAGTAGAATAACCCGCACACCAAGCTTTAACTTGGAAGAATATTTCATATGTTCACTATCTAAATGACATCTTTTTCGGAACTGGCGAATGTTCATCGTATCGAACTCTTTCTTAAGAAGTGCTGTCAATCATTAAACAGGTAGAGCGTAATGTTGACACCAGGATTATATAATCTATAGATTAGTCCGATTAAAATCCTTCGGTCAATCACATCACTCGAAATTCTTTACTCGGCCTAACAAGTCCAATCATAACTTCTGTAAACCGTGTTACATCTTAATAGTGTATCGTTTGGTTAATAACGCGCTGCATTAGTTTAAGTGAAAGTAGTTAAGTAAAGGAGATATTTTCGTAAAAATGTTTTTTCATCAAACAAATAAAACGTGATGGCGGTTGACATCATTGGTTTAATAAAATTTTTTTTAAATTTTGCTTTTTTATTTATGTATTTTAAGAATGGCTGAAACGATTGGATGCCGCCTGAACTAAATATCCCCCTGCACTTTAAAGTGAGTGTTTCATAAGTATCTTGACAATGCCTCACAGCAAACGGATAGACATACCAATACACAAGATTAATGGCACAGATCTCCGCCCTGTTATTATGTCTAGCAATCAGGTGTACGTACAAAGTACTCTCTCTTCTCACACAGTCCGATTGTAACTATTAGATTTCAGTTGACAATGTTACGGTGTGAGATAATGGGAGGATAACTGTTTGTGGCGGTTGCTCCCCGCGGTTTGCAAGGGGTGGACCCGGGGGTCATTTATCATCTGTCAAAGCCCCATCTACCGTGCATGCGCTACCCGACACCCAGCCACACTTCCATCCATTCATCATCTTGAGACACACTTGTCCAGTGCGGTAGGTCCCGCTCAACCTAGCTATTGTGGAGAGGAGGAGGGGAAGTGTAGTCGTGTGCGGTATTGCAATAATGTGATGCACCTCTCTACCTGTGCGATAGTGCGATGTATAAGCAATATCAAAGTGTACTATCTTCCTATCTCACACCTGTGTGACTAATGCAATCTATATTAATGGGGGATGAGCTATGACTAAATGGTTATCACGATGTGATATGTCACTGTCCTCTGTAGAAGTGGTTCAATCTAAAATATGAAATCAAAGGATCAAAAGTATTATTAACCACTGCTTGTGAAAGACTTTTGAACTTTTTATGATATTAACGTTATCAGAAATATGGTATGAATGGTATTCCAATTAATGATTATATAACTAATGGGTTTTTAACGGAACTGACAGTGTAAACAGAGGTCCGTTACATACTTCGTTCGCTATCTGAAGACTATTTGAAGTGATTCTATACTGACTAACGACGCTAGAGTCTTTCAGGGACACCATACAGCTGTTGCAAACACGATGCGCCGGAGAGGCGAGTTCTCAAGTATGTGTGCTTGGAGGAGATATAAGCAGAGACTGTATCAGCTGATCGTAGACAACAAGAGTATGATCTACAGAACATTACAGAATTGGCCTTCCATGAGTTAACATGACTCAAACGATACACTGCACCAAACTGCGCTGTCCCAAGATAGCATTGACCTCTTCACCTACTGACCGACTGACCGCCCAGGAGGTGCCCGACTTGATCCAGTCTCGTACCACGCCGTGTATCGCTAATATTATACCTATAAATGTCCCAATTAGAAACCATTGCTATATCAAAAGATCGAAGACAATAGATGGCACGGGACTGCATGCAAGTCTTAACCGGGCTGGATGAGTCAGAGGCTGACCTAGACAATGGACGGGTCGAGCCAGCACCAGACCACTAGCAGTCTAACTCCAATGTCCATCTCTCTGTCCATCTCTCTTTCTCGGTTACGTTATCTCTCAATCTCTCTTGTCTTTCAGTTTCACTCTAAAACAATATCAATCTGCCTCTCACTAACACTTCGATCTTCAATAATTTTCTTAAATTTAAATGCTCTCCGCACGTTCCGTGTCTCTGTCTGCTCCGTCCCTATTGACTAGAACAGTCTTCTTAAACTTTTCAACCCCTCGTTTTTTCTATCTTTCTCTCTGTGCATCGGCGCAATCCAGTTCCTTGCCTCTCGCCACCCAGATCTATCAATCTCACTCGTTCCTTCCCACGATCAATGTACATCTCTATCTATCTCATTCTTTCCCGCTCAAGAGCAATGCTAATCTCTCTATATCATTCTTTCCCACTCACGATACAGGTTCATCAATCTATATCATTCTTTCCCCCTCACCATCAAGGATCATCTCTTTATCTATCTCACACTTTCTCCCTCACCATCAAGGATCACCCCTCTGATTTTCATTCTTTACCTCTTGCAGTCAGGATTCATATCTTTATTTATTATACAAAACTGTGTTCTACAGGAGATATCGCTTGTGGAAGATCAAGCGATAAGCAACAGGCTGTAGTTCAAAATCTGTCCTAGTGGAGATATCGTTTTGACAGCAGATTTTGAACAACAGACACCACAATCGTTTTACATCGTCAAGATATGACATCACAATGCTATGACGTCATAACCATGACGATGTTACAGTGCTGTTACATCATCGCACTGAGAGTCTTAGAGTAGTGCAGTGTTCAGAAATATACATTTTTCACGGAATCGAAATGAAAGGATTTTGAATAATGAATAGAATCTCACCCTCGTGTCTTATGATATCAAATATATAAACTTTCGGCCAGCCTCAAATATTTGTAACTTTTATCAACTCGTGTTGTTTTATTTGATTTCACAAGACACTTAGGTGAGATTCTCTATCTATCTCACTCTTTACCTCTCATCTTTAGGGTTCATCTCTATCTATCTCAGTTTTCAAACCTTACGATCAGGGTTCATCTCTTTATCTATCACACTCTTTCCTTCTCCCAATGAAGGCTCGTCTCACTCTTTGTTTCTAATTATTCTTCACTTATTCTTCCTTTCTCCCTCCTCCTCTAAGACCAAAACTAGCACAAGACTTATAAAGTGAATTGGATCCTTGTTTATCGAATAACTTGATATCAGGGTCCGGATTCACGTAGCTTCTTAGAATTCTTAGTTTCCATAACAACGTTCTTAACATCCGTCGCTATAAATAGATTAGGGGAGTTCCGTTACGTCATGAAATAGCCTAAACAGTGTTTTTTTTCAGGTACTACTCTTCCTACAATGCAAGTCGTTTTCTTCTTTGTTGATTCTAAGAAATTTAATGGTTATTCAGCTACATTTGATTTTTAAATGACTTAAGAAGAAAATGAAGATATTTCTCATAGTTAAGAATTCTTAATGAATCTTAAATATAAAACTAAGAAAACTCTAAGGCCCAGAGCATCACAAGTACAAGTAGGAATATAGGATTGTACTCTGAGAAACACAATAAAACATGTTTTAACGTAAGTATTGCACTGCGATTTCGTTTAAATTTCGCTAAAACATGACCTACGCATTGCCATTGACACACTGTTGATAATCGGCTGAAATGACATGCTAAATTAACAGTTCCCTAGACTTAAAAGACTTGGGGCGGTATTAAATTGACTTCTTCTTCTCCCTTAATGGAACAATTGGAGGGAATTCTTACATCTAAATTTCATCTTGTAATCTCTATGTTAAAGAGTTCCAAATGAAATTATTGTTGATAGTATTTCCCCCATGAGACACAATGCGCACGCATAGCCACCATTGACAAATTGGATTTGAATTGGCCATGCGATCGCCGTTTGAAAATCTTCTGTTTCATAAATGACAAAACCCGTTGAATATGTCAACCAGTAAAATTTACTGAAGTTGTCGTTGTCGCTTTCCCTAGCATATTCAAAACTTTACATTGGCGATATAATACGAATACATTGATGAACACACATTTCATTCATAACTAGAAATATTGCAAGGTAGTTAATGTTGCAATATTGTGCCGCTAGGTAAAACTGCCGGAAGCTCGAGAAGAGCTCTTATTCTAACAGAGGTTTTACAGGAATTTGTTACGGCGCTACTTCTGTTGGGAGAAAATGTCGGATTAAAGAAAAGTTTGATTAACAAGCTTTGGGGCTGAGTGTTAGATATTAAACGTCTGCAAAGTTTTAACAAAATAAGTTGTAAATCCAATCTTCCAAACCAAAAGAGCTTGATCTTTACTCATGCGGTATTTCAACCCAAGTATATTGACTTGAGGTTGTTCAAGCATGAACAGAAATATTCTCCGACAAGTTTCAAAAAGAGAGGGTACTGAATTCACTCAGACCTCTTGGATTTGTGCTATAGCTCGCCAGAATTGTCCGTATATACTACAGCTTCTTTTACTTTGTCTCCATCCGTATGTATCGATACGTTTGTGTGCTAATTTGCAAAAAAGGCGACTTTGCCCTTGCCTGGACATTGTACATGATGACATAAAGTCAGTTGTAGATCTGCTCAAACGGCAGGTACTCAAGCATGACAAGCTTTACTACCTGAGTATCACAATTGTCTTGTATCGTTTTCCATTAGAGTGCTATAGGCATGACATTTGGCTCATTTGAAAGTTCAAGAACATTACTATAGATTAACTTAGCATACAAGCAAAACCCTAAACAGGTAAACATCCTAGTATTCTCTCTTAACATGACCTTTCAAAGGCTTCACGTTCCTTATAGATACTTTCTTTGGGAAATGACGAAAGAAAATTTGAGGGAGGATCAATACAAAAAGATTATTCAGAGGTCCTGTTGCAGACCAGTTCTGGAAAAGACGTCGTCAAAGAAAAATACCTGCCACGCCCAAATTAGTGGGAGGAAGGGAGAGGGCTTGTAGAAGGTGTTGTAGTGCTTAAAGTAGTAGTAGTAGTAGTAGTAGTAGTAGTAGTAGTAGTAGTAGTAGTAGTAGTAGTAGTAGTAGTAATAATAATAATAATAATAAAGAATAATAATAATGGACGTAGCAATATAAATTAGTAAGTTAATGTAAAAGTTGAAGAAACTGTAATATTTAATGCCGAAATGGAAATAGTAAACTTAGTAGTGTTTTGTAAATGTTTAGAATGTAGTGTCATAGAGAAATTTGGTTCAAAAAAGTGAATGTAGTAGAGATGTATTTTAAATAGAGTTGACGATAAAAGCGAATGTAGTAGAGCTGTATTATTGATAGAGTTGATGATAAAAGTAAATGAAGTAGAGCTGTATTTGAAGTAGAGTTGATGATAAAAGTAAATGAAGTAGTGATTTATTTTAAATTGAGTTGATGATAAAAGTAAATGAAGTAGAGCTGTATTATAAGTATAGTTGATGATAAAAGTGAATGAAGTAGATTGCATTATAAGTAGAGTTGATGATAAAAGTAAATGTAGTAGATTGCATTATAAGTAGAGTTGATGATAAAAGTGAAAGAAGTAGAGCTGTATTATAAGTATAGTTGATGATAAAAGTAAATGAACATAGGTACACTAGGGTTATAAAACCTGCCTGCAGAGATCAAGTTGAACACGGATGCGGTAGAGTAACCTAACACTGTTGTAGAGATGACCAAGTTAGCCATAGGTGTACTAATAAATATTTGCCAACTATGTGTGTGAACAATTCTTCCGGTAGTAATATGCATGCATACCTGGATACCTATGAAGAGAGGTAGACTTTGGTAACCATACCGACCAATGGAGATAATCGTGAACGCAGGTACATAAGGGTAATTATACTAAAGGTGAAAATGTACTTGGCTAGAGAAATAAACGTGAACTCTAGTACACTACGGTATTATACCTAACTGTATAGATGAGTGTTAACAATGATAACCAATGATCATTCCTACATGTTGATTTGTGTGTTGATAAGTTATACATTGTAGGGTAATTCTTTCTACATGTTGATTTGTGTGTTGATAAGTTATACATTGTAGGGTAATTCTTTCTACATGTTGATATGAGTGTTGATAAGTTATACATTGTAGGGTAATTCTTTCTACATGTTGATTTGTGTGTTGATAAGTTATACATTGTAGGGTAATTCTTTCTACATGTTGATTTGTGTGTTGATAAGTTAGACATTGTAGGGTAATTCTTTCTACATGTTGATATGAGTGTTGATAAGTTATACATTGTAGGGTAATTCTTTCTACATGTTGATATGAGTGTTGATAAGTTTTACATTGTAGGGTAATTCTTTCTACATGTTGATATGAGTGTGGGCACAGTTATTTTAGGCCAGTGGTTAGTGAACAAAGGTACGCCTAGGTAATAATACCTACTTATAGAGATATGTCGTACACAGGTACGCTAAGGTAATTACACCTACTCATAGAAAAAGTCGACACAGGTAGGCTTTTATTATTAAACCTACTTATAGAGAAAAGTTGAACACGGGTACGCCAAGGTAATAATACCTTCTTATAGAGAAAAGTCGACACAGGTACGCTGAGGAAATAATACTTACCCATAAAGAAAAGCCGAACACGGGTACTCTTAGGTAATTATACCTACTTATTGAAGAAAGTCAAACACATGTACGCTTAAGAAATTATATCTACTTATGGAAGAAAGTCGAAAACAGGTACGCTGAGGTAATTATACCCACTTATAGAGAAAAGTCTTACATAGGTACGCTAAGTTTATTATACCCACTTATAAAAGTCAAATAAGGTACGCATAGGTAATTATACCGAATTATAGAGGAAAGTCGAACACAAATACGCTAAGGCAATTATACCTACCTCTAGAGAAATGTCGAACACGGGTACGCCAAGGTAATAATACCTACGTATAGAGAAAAGTCGACACAGGTACGCTGAGGAAATAATACTTACCCATAAAGAAAAGTCGAACACGGGTACGCTTAGGTAATTATACCTACTCAGTTATGGAAGAAAGTCAAACACAGGTACGCTGAGGTAATTTTACCCACTTATAGAGAAACGTCGAATACAGGTACGCTTAGGTAATCATACCTGTTTACAGAGAAAAGTTTATTATACCCAGTTATACAGAAAAGACGAATAAGGTACGCATAGGTTATTATACCGAATTATAGAGGAAAGTCGAACACAGGTACGCCAAGGTAATAATACCTCCTTATAGAGAAAATTCGAACACCGGTACACTAAGGTAATCACACCTACCCTTAAAGAAAAGACGCTAAGGTATTATACCTATTTATTAAGAAAAGTCAAACGCAGGTACGCTTAGCTTATTATACCTACTTATAGAGAAATGTCGAACACAGGTACGCTAAGGTAATTATACCTACCTATTGATAAGCGGGTGAACACGGGTCTATTTGGTACATATCTACATAAAGACGAGTGTGAACACAGGTTATCATCCCTTTTTGTTAAGATAAGTGTGACACCAAGTACATTTGGGTATCTATACCTACCTGTTGAGATAAGTGTGAATACAGGTATCCTCAGGTAAGTTTACCTCCCTGTAGAAATTATGATGAACATTACCATAATGTTTACCCGTCTAAAAGGTGAATGTGAACACATGTTCATTTGTGTAATCAAACTTGCCTTTAGATATGACTATGGACACGAATGTACTAGGATAATGTTACCTGCCTCTATAGATGTATGTGAACACAGGTACACAGGGCTAATGTTTCTAGCTACCGGTAGGGATTAGTTTGAACACATGTGAACTTAAGTAACAACTTTTACATGTCTGGTGAGTGTAAACACACAAGAATGAACATTATCCTTTACCATAAATCATTTTAGTAATACACACTATGTTTATGAACACAAGTGAACTAGACTTGTATCATCTGCTTGCCGGGATGAGTGTTACTACAAGTGAACTGAGATACCTATGTATATAACTGTCGATACGAGAGTGAACCAGTGAACCAGGATACCGAAAAGTGATTGTTGACATGCGTATGAACATAGGTGAAATCAAGTACATGTTACTAGCTGTTGACTCTCTCACACTTCAGTGAGTTTCGTTAAGCCCACACACAGTCGCACTCGGCTAAACTAGCTAACTCTAATCCAAATTCTTTGCAGGTACACCGGAGTGGTCACGCTTAGGCTCAGGCGCCCAATCAGAACCGCTCATTGTAAAAAAGAAGCATTCACTGAACTTAATTTTCTATAATCAATTATTTGAGAGATGAGAATTTAAGCTTCGGAATGGTAATATTGTATTCGAGTTTCTATAAGAATCGTAGTTGTGGGACTATTTCGAATGAAGTTTTACTTATTTTTGGGATTGACAGTTGGTCCACTTACCTAATATAGTTGCTGGATCCGCCTGACCCCCCTCAGGCTTGAGCCACACCTCGACTGTGAAGGGTCCCATGGGGAGAAGGGAGGAAGGGTCGGAGCGGCGGTACGGAGAGAGTTTGAGCACCTGTCTGCCGGCCAGATACACCGCTCTGCCGAACCGGGAGCGCGTCTCGCCGGTCTGACTGTAGGTATCCCTGGGGTGTCGTGACAGAAGTTGACTCCGGCCACCACCCCCACTACTGCTTGAAGTACTTTTAGACTTATCCTCTCTGTTTTTAGAGTCTTTAAGTATTTTTTCTTTTTTTCTTTCAGCATGTAAATAGTGCCTGTTGATTTTCTGTTCGAATGCTTGTGATAAAATGATGAAAAATAGAAATAACACTCCGATCCGATGTGAGTGGTTGGCGGGATGGTGCCTGGCTAGTGGACATAACATGATGGAAAGAGTGGCAGGCTGGCGCTCGGAGCGACATGAGAATACACCAGATCAACACAACGTGCACACAAACGGATTTCTTGCAACTGTGACAGGAGAGGTCACGTGACGGTCTGACGGGCCAGCAGTTGTCTAGAGCAGTGTTATGCTGCAGTCTCACGCAAACTCGCCAAAAGAGAAGACAGTGACTTTCTTCACATGGCGGGACTCGTCCTACCCGCACCACAGTTGCACTCCGGACAGACAAGACCTAGCCGCTTGGGTAGTTCACTGGCACTTTTATACTTGTTGCAACTCGCGTAGGTGTTTATACCAATGTCATCTGTCCAGACACTTTATCATTACTGTTACTGAAAGTTTCCTTCCCTTCTTTTTGTACCCATCGATAGTATCAGCAGCTTCGTTCCCCCTACCTACGTTTCAAACTTTCAAGAATTTGATTAACTTTTTTATATTCCGTTTTTAATCAACTTATTTCTTTCTTCTTTAGCAATTAACTGTTTTGGCATTTCACTCCTAAATTAAAAAAATAAAATGGGTTTTCGATAATATGATATTATCGACTTCACGTAAATTCATTTGTCCATTAATCATTCAACTGTCTGGGGAAGTGTCTTCTTCAACAAGTTGCAGCCGGGATGTTTCCCGTTATAGCCATGACGCATTCTTCTCAGAGTCCAGTCCGCTCTCTGGCCGCTGATTGGTCAGTTTTGACCGGTGTCCGGGATACTGGCCGCTGATAGGTCAATAGTGACCGATGTCCGGGAGACTGACCGCGACTGGGTATCGATGAGTGTTAGCGTCATCTGCCGGGAGCAAGAGGCTGGCGGAGAAGAGAACGAGACGTCTGGCTATATCACAGCGTGCAGATCGATAGAGACCGTACCAACATACACAGATCTTCACACGGCCGGTCGGAACCTCCTCCAGCCACGATGAGTCATTTCAACTCGCTTGGACTTTGTCCAGAGACCTTCTGTTTGCGTTTTCGTTTAACTTTGTCATGCCTAACTTCTTGTCAAATCGGTTGTCAAACCAGTGGTCCATTTGATGACTATAGCTTTTGTTTAGGACTTTTCCTTATACTTGTAATTGTATTTTGATGTCGTAAGTATAGCGCTCTCCTACAGGACTTTACTCGCTTATATAATAAAAATGCTAATGAGTATCAATATCGCAATGTGAAAACTCATGTTACTGGTGATCGCACTGTTATCTTTACTTCTTTCCAGTTTGTAGAAATTAAGGATCATTTCAAAAGATGTCATGACAACGTTAAATGTATTCTTGAATATGCACGAAGATAATCAAAAGAACAAGGGCCCATTCTATTTGTTCAAAATACATTTTTATATAATCAGTAGGTATTAAAAAGAGCTATGCAAACAATTGCACGAGTTGTACGGCATTACTCGGGTGTTTACCCCATACTTCGTGCCACCTACAGAAACTTTCTGTACAGTTATTTTGAAAGTGCATATTATCGATTAATAGAACATTGGTTTTTTATTGAATGGAACTTGGTTATGTGAACGGTGAGATGACGTTCAGCAGTACTGGGCATGGTTGATCTCCTAATTCATCGCTCGCTACATCACCTGACAATCTTAGCGTTATCAGGGCTGTTGGCCTGCCACTCATTGAAACATGAGTTGAAAGACCAATCGTGTTTTCGTAGGTCATAAATGTCACTGTTACCTTGCACTACCTAGTGTTTGTCACCATTTCACCAGTTTTTTTGTTCCACTATCGCATTATAATGACCTTAATGACATAATTATCCTTGGTACACCTAGCCAAAGACACAGAGATAAACCAATTGGCAATTTAACATAAGCTCTTCCGAAAAACAATTCTTACTTTAAGTTTCAATGCCTACAAATAGACATTCAGCTGCCTAGCGATCCCAGACAACTGAAATGTGTAGAGTCTTGATCAGCGGACTAACTGCATCTCAACTATGATCAAACATGTGTGATTGTACAAGTGGAAATAGAAGCAATACCAGGCAAAAGTTGGTGTGGTCACAATAACAGGTCATAATAGTGTGATAATGATAGACGTTGTTATGCTAATAATAGACGTTGTGATAATTGTAGTAGACGATGTGATAATGTTTTCATACGTTGTGATGATAAAAAATAGATTTTGTGATAATGGTAAAAGAAGTTGTGATGATGGAAATAGACGTTGTGATGATGGTTCTCGACGTTGTGATGATGATTATAGACGTTGTGATAATGATAATAGACGTTGTGATAATGATAATAGACGTTGTGATAATGATAATATACGTTGTAATGATGGAAATAGACGTTGTGATAATGATACACTAGTCGTTGTGATAATGGTTATAGACTTTGTGATTATGGTAGTAGTCGTTGTGATGATGATAGTAGTGGTTGTGGTGTTGGTATTTGTCGTTGTGATGATGGTAGTAGTTGTTGTGATGACGGTAGTGGCCGTTGTGATTATGATAGTAGTGGTTGTGGTGTTGGTAATTGTCGTTGTGGTGATGGTAGTTGTCGTTGCGGCTCACACTGAATCAAATACTTTCGACTTAATAATCACTGGTCGGTGATTTCATTCACTCTTTAGAATATGTACTTCGACGCACCAGCATGAATGTTTGTCTTAGCTGAGCGTAAATGTAGACGATTAACTTGGGAGCGTGATATTTAAAACAATCAGACAAACGATCATGTTTTATTTCGACAACAAGTAGAGTCAGGCGTATAGAAACAGTGTCCTTCTTGTTTGCAAGATCTCTTGTGTACAGTGTACAACCCCATCCAAAGCTTGAGTATTGGTCTGCACCATCAGTCACACCAAAACAGGATGCCTGTATCAGAACTTTAGAATCTAGAGTACAACGACCTACCTACATAACGTGCAATACATAACAAATGACCTTTATGATGATGTAATTAAAGATGACAATACAGCAAATATTTCAAGTATTCTCTACCATACTTGTCAACGAGCAAAGACTCGTTGAGGCGGTTTTTTAATAAAACCGTTGATAATGAGATATTAAGTCGATGTTGTATAAACATCAAAGTGTGGGTACGGGGAAGAAGTAAAGCTCACAATGTTTCCTGGGATTGCCAGGGCGTCGCGGATCTGTGTGAGACGAGATGGGTGGGATAACACGACACAGACGGCTCGCCGGGGTAATGAGCCGCATCGGGATTAGCAAATCATCACACAATGGCTGACTCCCCTGTCTCAGTCGCTTGACGTAGGTAACCTGTTGGCTGGGTAGAGGAGAGATCAGAGTGGTTAGGGGGAGACCGTCCGGGGTAGATTGCAACAGTACAACTCGTTGTTCCTCTAAACAACTATTATATCTTTCCTTGGCGCATCCAATGTCTGCTAACCAATGCCTGTAGGAGCCATGTATACGAGTTCAAAGTACACGCGTGAAGCATGAACATACTGTAGCCTATCAATAACTTTATTGTATGCCTTCCAACCTCTACGTGTCTGCATCTTCGTATCAACGGTCAGCGTGTGAATAAAATATCTCCTTTGAAGTAAATGACAAGCCTGCCAACTAATAATCTGTTATGATGGCTGCCTAACTTAACTATGACTAGTCGAAATCAATGAATGTTGACCTTGACATATGTTTTGAAACTTGTGAAGCAGACTGTACTTGTAAAGATCAACATTCACAGTTATTCCCCGTTTGCAGTCTGCCTACTATAAATTCAGTTTTACAAATCATCAAATATTTAAACTACGACCTCAGGTTGTTTAAAGGGAATATTATAAGCATATAAAAGCAACTGCAATGTGGATACATCAAAGCATTCATCATGTTTAGAGGTGCGTACTTGGGAACATTCACCACATAATGGGTGGTTGTGAAGGGAGTAGCGGTGTACCGAGTGACCCCGCGGCCAGGTGAGCAGCACACCACCCAGCACTGTAGATAAGTCGCAGACTCGCCTCCTGCAGCGCCTCGTCGTCTAAGAGAGCTTTAACCATTGCTACACGTAAATACACATAAAGGCATAATTTAAGCATCCCAAATTCTAAAATTCTACGGTTTACAACTGCATCCCGAAAGTTTCCTCACCTATTATAGTGTATCTTAGTGTAAATATCATGTAATTTAAATATCGTTTGCAAATTGGACGTCAATTGCATTACATAAATTTTACTGATGTTATTAACAGACTTTTTCAAACCCACCGCGAGCTGCCAAAAGCTCCATGATTGACAGTAAAAATTGAATTAAGTCATGTAATGGTACATTGAATCGTCAGTTACGAAGTGAAACACATCAGCATTCCCCATACAAGGATAATTTAAATACATCGCAAATTATATCATATTTTCACTAAGATGGACAATTAAGCGAATAAACTTGATGATGCAAACGTAGAGCGATAATCATATAACGGTAGAAAACAACGGCCCTTGTTGACAACCATCAACAATGGATAAGCAGTATCCGAATGCAAATGAAAATCGAGCATAAAAACACAACATACTATGCACGTGCATATTAAAAAATGCAACATTGTAACTTCTGATAGGTTTTCTCTGTATTTGAATTGCAGGAGTGTCCACATTCGGGACGTTCTCCTTTTACGTTACAAGGTGAATTCGAAGACATGGCATTTTTAGGACCTGTTGGAAGTGAAGTGAGTTGGGGTTTAACGCCGCTTTCAAGAGTATTTCACCTATATCGCGGCTGCTAGTATTATTGAAGGGAGAAAGCCCGCAACACGCATTTTTATGACTTGTTGGAGGTGAGGTGAGGTTATTGGAGTTTAACGCCGCTTTCAAGATATTTCTATCACTGCAGGGAGAAAGCCCGCAATACAGAGAATAATATAATAGCAAGGAGATATGATTAATGTTTGTATACAGGTAAAGTTTACGTGATAAATACAATATAGAATTATTAAATAGGGATATTTTGGAGAAAGTCGTCTTTGCTTTGCTGCTAGGAAGAGAATTTTCAAACATTTCTTAAGAGCGCCTTTTGACAAAAATAAGGGCCGTATCTTGTCTTGAGTTGGATCTTCCCAGTAACATTTTGGAATAAGTTAGCTTCTTAAATTATGATAAAATTAGCAGTAGCATGAGCATGTACATAATCTCTTTGATATAGAAATATTGTGACACAACCTGTCCACTTCAATTAATAAATAATGATTTGAACAGCAAACATGATGATGAAATTGATAACAAAAACTTGAACACTGACTGTTTCATATAAAGGTGACTTACTAAAAAAATAAACTGATTTTATAGAGTCAGATAGATAGACTCAACTTCGAAAAAGATCCAAATCTGCATTGCTGCAAAATTTCTTTTCCTTGAAGGAAACGATACAGAGTGAGACGTACATGAAGGGGGTGCTACAGCATGAAGACCTCGAGGCCAGCATTCATGGATGATAACGACAGACCCAAATAAGGGACCAAATTCATCCACCGGATTGCTTTGGAAAAGAGAGAATAGCCAGCGAGGAGCAACTGTGTGGACTTCATCCGTTGCCGTGTGCAATTTCGCGACCCTCCTGTACATAACCTTATGTATTGGAGACATTATTACAACAATAAAGACGTGGATTACCGCAGATTCAATTTCCGAATACAATGGTGAAAGCGGTCAACTATCCTCGTGCAGGTATAAACAAACACTTAAGGATATACAGTTGAACATTAAAAATGTTTAGTGAAACAGTGTTGAGAATAACTAGTTTGAGTGTAATTCTAGAAGTTATTGAGGTAATTCCACCCATATGCTTGAAAACGGTATAAGGATTTTTATCTCGACTTGCACAGCCATGTTGGCTACTCATTGGCTAAAACCGGCCACTCGCCGTAAGTATAATTTTCTATGTTAAACTGCGTCACACGCACACCTTGTAACGCTGAACGACGCACTGCCAAGAGTTATCCTCCTTTACACTAACGGCTTTGCTGTGGTACCTTCAAACTCTAATTGACTCTGTGCATTTTCCAAGTCACTGAAGCTTTCTTTATTAACTTAATCTGCACCCCCCCCCCCCCCCCCCCCCCCCCCCCACACCACACAAAGTAAAACAGCACATTCAAAATACAAATTGTGAGTTTTTTCCAAGGCTGATTTGGTGTATTTCAATGATAGTAGATTAATGGTAGGTCCCTTAGTTTGCTTTTGGACACTTAACCTTGATTGATATAAGTACACAAATACACAAAAGAGTTGCAAGTATCCATAATTCTACTCTAAGTGCATATAATGTTAAATAAAATAATATACATTAACTTTAGAGAAGAGAAAATAGTTTTTTACCAAGGCTGAGTTGGTGTATTTCAATGATAGTAGATTAGCGGTAGGTCCCTTGGTTTGCTTTTGGACACTTAATTTATGTGTTATAAGTACACATAAGTACACAAAATGGTTACAGGTACTCATAATTCTACTATCAGTGCAAATAATGTAAAATAAAATGATATACATTGACTGTAGAGAAGAGAAAATAGAATTGTTACCGGTCGAAGTCATGAATGATGAGTTTTTGCATGGGGACCCCTCTGGGCCGGTGGACTAATATCTTGGTGCCGCGAAAATAAACCCTGATAAGTTACAAGACTTGCCCATCGGTTCGTTCAGCGTTTTGCTGATTCAAATGGTGAAAAGAGAACACTTCCATGCATATTTTATTCCAGGTCATCCCTCACTCTTTATTCATGTTTAACCTTCAGACCGTCCTGTGCATTCTACTTTGATGCCTGCCTTTTTTTTCTATCCACCACTGGCAAACTCACTTGGTCGACGGTCCGCTATGAATGTTACTGAGATTCTAGGTCCGATTCAAATCGAAAGTTTCCAAGGTGGAACGAAAACATGAGGTCACGTGAACGAACATTAAAGAATAAGAAAACAACTCGTCATTGTGATTCATTTCCGTTAATCTGCAAATTCCGTGATTCAAAAGATGAGTAACAGTGGTTGGTTGGGTAGATAGAGTTAATATGCACTCATAAAGGTGAGATAGATGATGTTAAATATTCCAGTGGATCGGTCTGTATGCTGAAAGTGGTTGTATCGATGACATATTGAATATATGTCCTATTCTTGTTCACTGAGTGGTTTTGTACACAGCCACTGGTCGCTCTCAGTGCATTTCTATATCCGCTCTAATCACTGAGAACGCGTCTTTTCACCAGCCAACCCGCCTTTGATGCATAAATTTTGATAAGCTGTTAATTTCCTCTACTATTTCGTTCCAAATTCGAAATTTTGGCAAGGGTTAAAAATAAAGAATTATAGCCCCATCTTTAAGGTTGCGTTTCGAAGGCAGCTACCTATGTTTGTAAACTGTTCTCCTCTTATATCTTTGAATAAAATGCAATTAGGAAAATTTCTATTCGTTTAGTGCTGAAAAACGTTTGAAGAGATTAAATAAATCACCTCCGACTTGCATCCATGGACGGCGAAATAGAATATTTTATGGACGCTTCCGAACTCGTAGTTAAGAAACGAAATAGTTTTGATTCCAGATCAAAGATAAGACCTTCATGCCAATATAAACTGTTTCGGGTTGTTTCTCCTATATGCCTACACTGGTTAATTTCAAGTTTTATATTTCCCATCTATTTGGAAGTTATTTTGAAAAAGGAAAGAAGATTACAGGTATTCTATTGAAAGGTGTGGTTCTGGCATGCAAACTATGACTGTACAGGTGTTATCCATTTCATATAGCTTTTATAAACCATTGCATACATAGTATGTCTCGTTGTTAACTGTTAAGGTCAGAGACTGTATTTACACTGTTTTCACTATAACCTACCAAAATATGGCAACATTCTGACAATCAAATCTTATTTTTGGTCTAATGATTATATTTTAATTTTTGAATTTTACTTCATTTTAATTATTAATTCATTTTCTCACACAGCCTGCAGCTGATGTCCCTGTGACACGATACCTGGAAATGTTCTTACGCGCAGCGTTAATTCATCCGTTAGCACAGTGTTCGCGATGTTCAGAATTAGTGCACTTGAGGTCACGTAGGGTACTCAAATGGGTGTCGTTAGATCTACCGTTCGCTATCCACAATTAATCTTAAAACAGCACCTCTAATAAGTTGTGTAGTAAATGTGTGAGGGAATGGCTACATGTTATCATCCAGTTTTCATCACTTTCATTATGTGGTTAAAGTCGAGTTGCTGAATCATGAAATGATGAAAACTGGACCATATTTGGAGCAAATTTTAATGTGGGTTTTTTTCAATTATTTTTATTCACATAAGCAAGTTATAAAGTTGCTTTTATTGTTTAACCAAATATCGCAACAATTGCTGGTTAATATGCGCTCATAGTTTTTTCGATATACTGAGAGTATTGAATTATGACTGTTTCACCTCGTTTTCAATACTAGAGATTTTTGTTGTGAATAAGTTAATAAATGTATGCGATTACTGATCACTTTATCTTCAAAATACCCCTGAAAGAATATTCTATTTTATACGACATCTGAAACGAAACGGAAAAAATTCTCCACAAATATGCACCGATAAAAGTGAATATTCTTTTAAATTCAATACAGTGTTAACAAATTCATATTCAATGAAATGGAACACAACCCAATCTCATTGAAATGAAATCTACATGCTCCGCTACATTACGCGTGTATATCTCACCAGGCTCCGTTACGTGAGCCGTCAGGTTTGCCTCTGACATAATTCAAATCAGCCAATCAGCGAATTCGCCCCGTAATCTATGGTGCAGGCGAGTTGCATTTCGATTGCACGCTTTTCAGATCTCGGAAAACAAAAACTTCCAAATGTTTTCCGAATGTCAAACTGCCTAAATACCCGAATTAATGCATTTTATGTACATTTAATTTACCCTAGCTGGGATTGTTGGGCAAACAAGTCAAATCGAACTTATTGAGTTATTTTTCGCAAAGCAAAAACTGCATTCCTCAACGTTATCCTTTTGTAGACCATATCAATCCAAATGCTTATTCTGGAAACAGTTACGTTGAATAAACGTTTCGTCTTTTAGTTTGTAGTAATCGTTGAATAATTTTTAATTTCGTGAAACAAATTAACCATAAACATGCCGAGAAACCAAAACAACCAAAAACATATACAAATACCAATATTAAGTTTCTTGATAATTTTATATTAGTCACATGTGACGTTTATATGCTAATGAGATTGACCCTTGTTTTGTCAAAGACTAAAATGTTATAACTTAACTTAAAGAACTTATTCTGAGTTAAATCGAATATTCATGAGTTTCAACTTCTACTAGCGTTATTGTTTGCAAGCTCTTAAAAGGCTATCAAGAGACGCGCTTTGTGATTGCTTAATGATATCAGCGGCAAACCAATGAGAATTAGTGGTCAAATAGAAGTTAAAGTTAACCTGACGGCTTGAGCAAGGGAGCCTACGACACCCGACACGAAACGGCAATGATTCTCCTCAAATATGCCCGTATGGAAGTGAATTTCTTTTAAATTCAATACAGTGTTAACAAATTCATATTCATTGTAATGGAACACAGCCTAGATGGCAATCAACATTCCATATTACAAACATCTGATAAGCGATATCTTACAAAATTGTCAGACAGAACCATTATTTCAAACTGAAATATTCATTTGCCTCCAAAATTCTGAATCAGCCAGCAATCAGGTTTTTTGAAAAGTAAACTCTCCAAAAAAAAAGAAACATGACATTCATGCGAAATGTATTTTTTCGAAACGGGTCAATTTTTTTCATGATACATACCTGTAAGTTAAAGAAAGGCTTGCTCAAAAGAGTAAATTTATCAAAAACAATAGCCCAAAAAGTTTACGTTGTGTTCAGGGACGAACGATTCGTCCAAATGCATTTTCTGCCAAAGCACGTGCAGCATGGGATCATGAAGGTTTACATGCAGACACGTCTGCTTTAGGGGTATAAAAAGCCATATCAGCCGCTGTTCATTCAGACTACACAACATCGGTACAGCGACCTGAAGAATGCCAAGACTGAACAGAGCGCAACGCAACAAAGCTATTGGCAGACTGCAAGCAGGAGCGACGCAGCGAGATGTTGCAACACACTTTGGCGTGTCCAGACAGACCATCTCTTCATTGTGGACCCGTTTCAACACCCGAAACAGCGTTGATGATAGGCCAAGGTCAGGCAGAACAAGGGTGACTACTTGGGCCAAAGATCGGTACATCCTAATGCTCCACCTTCGGGAACGCACCAGGACAGCAACGTAAACAACAACGCAGATACCAGGCCTGCGTCGAATTTCCGATCAAACGGTACGCAACAGGCTGAGAGAGGCTGGACTTTTCCCACGACGACCGGTTCGACGTCCCGTTTTAAAGGAACGTCATCTGGCGGAACGTCTCCAGTGGTGTCAACAGAGGATGAGATGGGTACGTGCAAGGTGGATAACCGTTCTCTTCACCGATGAGTCCCATTTTCTGCTTCGACGAAGTGATGGGCGAGCACGTGTATACCGACGTCGTGGAGAACGTTATGCTGCCAACTGTGTTCAGGAGGTTGTCCCATTTGGAGGTGGGAGTGTCATGGTGTGGGCCGGGATTCGTCACGGTGTTAGGACACCCCTTGTGCATATTGTGGGTAACCTCACAGGAGTACGGTATAGGGACTTGATCCTACAGCCTTACGTTATTCCTCACGTCAACGCCCATGGTGGTCTCTTTCAGCAGGACAATGCTCGGCCACATGTTGCACGTGTTTGTCAAGACTTTTTACAGCGTAACAATGTCCAGACATTGCCATGGCCAGCCAGGTCACCAGATTTGTCACCAATTGAGCATCTCTGGGACGAACTGGATCGACGCGTGCTCAGTAGGAATCCACCACCCCAAACACTTCCAGGACTTCTTGCAGCACTTCAGCACGAATGGCAGAACATTCCACAGCCTGTGATTGACAACTTGATTGCATCCATGGGTCGTCGGTGCCAAGAAATAATCAATGCCAATGGTGGCCATACCCGATACTGACATTTGTGCACCCCTGTGATGTTGAAACACTTGTGCACCTGTGCATTTCAAGATCATGCTTATTCTGAATAGAATTTACTGAACAGAGATCTTCAAACAGCGTTTTAGTTTTCATTTCAATGTTTAACTTGCATCTGTGGTCTTTCTTGAACTTTGAAAGTCAGTGTCAAGTTTCTTTTTTTGAAGAGTTTGTGTACATTCATATCTTATAAGTGCCATTCAATCGGTCTCTTTCATTGAGGTCCGCCATATTTGTTTTGAAATTTCTTGAAACGATAAAAAGACACCTCGAACATAGTGAACATATTAGCATAAACATGGCAGTTTCTAGCGACGTTCAATGCGTCTCGATCACAGGACACGATTGATAACATATGACTTATGCGGTTCAAACAACTCACGGGATGTCTCTTAGTTTGCACAATAAGAGATGTTTGACTTGTGACATTGTATTTTTGTCTCCTGAAAACTAGAGTTTATCACGTAAGTACGGCACGCGAACAACGCAATTGTTGTACATTCAGACATTCAGTACATTTGTATATTTGTCTTCTCAGTTTATATCCGTCTATGCAAACTTAAATGCCTCATAATGGAAGCACAGTTTGTTTATCCTTGTAGCTTTGGGCTTCAACACAAATTCTACTGTATATAAGTTGACATGTCCATTTAACGCCGAGTATACGAGGGGGTTAGGGTTTTACAAGCTGGACATTTATGTCTTCATAAACAGTGTCAGCTTATAGCAGGCGTTGCTTTAGTCAAAATATATCATTGACACATGTCAAAACAATTTCTAGACACAAGTTATTAAGATATAGTAGCTGCACTGACATAGGGGTCTTCTTAATCATAGATTCTCTCAGATGTACAACGCGCTGTGATCACGTTCCTTACCAAGGTGGGATGCAAAGCTACAGGAATACATAATTGCATGTACAATGTGATCGGTAAGTGTACGCCTAACTATTCAACAGTTTGTCGCTGGTCTCTTCAGTTTAAAAGGGGCACGCCCCCAGAAGTCACTAAGAAGAATTTTAGCTTACTGCCGTGTGAAAGTGTCTGAACTGTGTTTGGAAGTCCAGATATCAGTTGGAAGTGTTGAATAAAAACATCATTCATGATCATCTTGGTATGTCCAGGGTATCTGCAAGATGGGTCCCCAGAATTGACACAGAGTATGTTTCATGATTTTTAATTTGGCTTTAGTAAGAGCCAAAATACCTTTTGACCTGGGTTAAGACAAAATCGCCCCCTCAACTTGGCCCCCTATGAGATTATCTTGTTTTCACTGATAATCGATGAAAGGGCCCTATAAGTGTTCAGAATTCGAAATATTGTGTCCAATTAACATGTATATTAGTTACATAACTTACTTGATATTATGAACCAATGTTTGTGTGTGTATCTAATGTAAATAATTTTCCGAAAAAGTATAAATTGGTTATACGAGTTTGTTTTATGTTGAAGTTGCAAAACATATTGAGCCCCCCTCGTAAGTGAGTGATTTAAGACAATGTGAAATATTAACTTAAATGTCATATCAAGTGTTCATGGCCAGGGGTGTTATCATGAACACCCGGTATGCATGATGAACAACCCTCTACATGTAGCTGTATTTTCACAAACAATGATAGTAGGTAGAGAACTTCACAATCTGGATATGAACAACACTAATACTTATAACTCTTGGCATTCGACTGCTACTAAGTTTATTGTCACGGCGTCCAGTCATTTTGAACCAATGAACTTGGAGAATGTATATTCAACCAATAAATTAAGAGAAGGAGATTTGGCTCAAGAACTTCTACCGACGATGACACACATTTAAAAAAAAGTACATCGTGAAAAAGTCATAACACCAAACACTTACAACAATCTAACAGTAATAATAACAACCATAAAGGTTGGAATTTTGATAAAGCCAACTGGAACATATTTCAAAATATATGTGCTCAACTCATTAATGAAGACACTAAAAATGACAACACTAATACTTGTAATCAAAACATCACAGAAGCAATTATAAAGGCAGCCAACGCAACAATTCCAACTCAGAAAACAAAGATTTTCATTTTTATGCCCGTTTTACAGTTTTGGATGGAGCAGCTTATTGGCGTATGCCGTTTCAGACCGATGAGGTACCGAATCAAGTGCAATCCCATCGCCAAAGCGAAACACCGGAAATCTGGTTATTGCAGCGCCGATATACTTATGACAGACGCCTTCTTCATTGAGTTTACCAACTTTTGGTTATATCTGTATTTGATAAAAGCTAAGTTATTAGCTATTTTCATTGGATATTCAGCTGGGAAATTGTATGTGTTCTTCGTCACGGCCTTAGCGAAATGACGTGGTAAGGACTAATGCTCGCCAAAGACATAGGGTAGGGTAGTTTGAACTTCATTATTGAGGGCTAGAATGCCTGCAGATTTCTGAAAATTGTTGCAAACGTCAGGGGAAAGATTTCTGTGAGTGGTGAACTATTTGTCCGGCATGCATTACAATTTGCCTTGCAAAAATGAGACTATGACTTTAAGGTATAACAAACCATTCACGGGATCAGAACTTAACAATGTCATTATAGCAAAAAAGGTACAGCCACGGACATAGACCAAAACAGTTATATAATGAGAAACGAACCCACGGGGGGATCTCCTCTCTTCACCCCTCCCACAGAAGTGCAAGGGAATGGTAACACCAAGGAGAAAAATAGCACATTGCGAAGATAACAACGCTCTAAAAACAGAACAATGGAACAACCACAAACAAGATGAGTATTACTTTGATTTCTATACAATTTATTTAAATATCCATCATCCCAAAACTCTTACATATACAATTTAACAACATAACAACAACATTTAAATATAATAACTTAAAAATTCTACTTAAAAGCTTTACTTAACTTAAAAATTCAATTATAGCTCACCTAAATCTACAAAATAATTCCTAATACAACTTACAATCTATTTTTTTATAAATTAATTTCCAAATTATTTAACCCATCATCCATAACTACTACAAACTAATTGTAACAATAACGGGTACCAACATTCTTTCGGATTACATAGGATGTTTCTAACGCTTGCGCCAGGTACAATTTCATGTCATTGATTGTTAAATTCAAAGACAGTGATATTGCAACACGATGTGAAATGTTATACTAGATAACAATATAATATATGCTAGTTAAATACAAACGAATCATCCACTAAGTACTAAGTTGTCATGAAAGTGAAGTGAAACAAAATAATTTTTTCTACAGTAAACATTAAACATTTTTTTTACATTGTCTCCCGTTTATTACAAAAACTTTCATTTTTTCGAGACAATTTAGAACTTCATATCGATAAATACATGATATAGTATTACGTGTTATCCCATAGTGGTGGATATCCCACCGACCAAGTTCTTACCCTTTTTGATATAAACCCACCCAAGAAAACCGCGTCCAAGGATTGTCACAGTCCAATCAAAATGGATTTGACTACTGAGAAGGAAAGTTGATATCATGAAGCAGTAATATATCGTATTTTGGAATTCTTTCGGTCATGCTATTGCCTCTATTTTGCTGTTGAATTAGCTTAAAAATACGGAGAAAATAAAAGGGCTGGAGTTTCAGCTGACGACTAGCACGTCACACACTGAGCGTGGCTTCGAGTCATGCTTTGATGATTTTGTATAAGCGTTCGCCAGTCTCATTAGGCGGTTATCCAAAACAGGGGTATAAATTAATGGTCTCCTAGTAGTCGAATTAAAGCGTATATTTTCTCATTTTTGGCTCTATTGATTCTTATAAGCGAAGCAAATACAGATAATAATTTGTAATAATCAAAATTATGCGTTGCGTCTCCTCTATAAGTAACATCAATACTGTAACTATCAATGCAAGTTTGCATGTTCTATCATTTAGAAGCCTCTATACTGTAACTTTCTATATGCATTTTCTATCATTTAGATTCCTCTATGTTGTAACTATATGCATTTTCAATCATCTAATAGCCTCTATACCGTAACTATCCATGTGCATGTTCTATCCTTTAGTAGCCTCTATACTGTTACTATCCATATGCATTGTAGGAAGGAGAACATGAATATAAACATGAACATTATTAGAATTGAACACCACATGCATGTTCTATCATTAAGTAGCCTCTATATTGTCGACAGCCTGATAGAGCGCCTCCTGTAGCTCGAGCATGGTGGGGTTGCTCCAGAAGTGGTAGTTGTCGAGGTGGTTCATGCAAAATGCGAAACTTACAGCTGAGCTGGGGTCACCAAACGCGACTTGACCGCCGAAACCTGGGTGTCCGATCAGAAAGCCTCCCTGGGAACATAATGAATACGTTCTGTATTTCGGTCTGACAACTGCACTCTGTTTAAGGTGCCTTCACACTGTCCCGTTATGACAAAAGATACCAACACGGCCGTCATACCAACGATATGCGAATATCAGTCCGATCCGAGTATAATCGAAATTTGAAATTGTCTCACATGCGTGAAGTGTTAACTAGGATTCGACCAATAAGTTTTGCACAACAAGGTCTTCGAACGTTATCAGTAAAGCTTCACGGTATTATCGGTATATCGGTATATTGCAATACAGAAACAACATGATACGTACCGGTACACACTTCAGAAAATAGCCAATATGTCGGACGGTTTGAAATCAACAATTTTCTGTAAAATTTCATTTTAAAAAAACTTAAAACAGTGCGATTTTTCTGAAGGTTGTAAAAAAGTGTGAATGTGCAAAGTGAAAATAGCGCATACGTGTTTAAGGTTATAACCAGTTACAAAAGCATCTCTCTTTCCAAAACGGCAGACAGTTCAGCATTAATCGCTGTTCATATCACTGTTATTTAATCAAGAGAGAAAGTACCAATATATCGCGATACGTATTGCAACACGCTTTCCAGTATCGTATAAGTTGCAAAACGGAAATGAGGTGCGATACCCATCCTTGGATATTGGGGACAAAGTAAAGGAACCAGTCATGTGGTATGCTCATGAATCTATTGGTTTTTTTCGACTATTATCATTACATATAGTCCGATTATCAAACTTCTTCCTAGATATCCGAGTCCGATTACAATCGTAAACAATCGAAAGCAAAGCAAAGCCTTCGAGTTCGGACATTGCGAAAAAAATTCCAACAGCGGTCAGACCGTCGGATGGCGGTAATTGAATTTACAAATGCCCCGATTGTCGACGACCCCTTGCGAATTTGCACGTTTGTCGAAATTGATGAAAAGTGAATCCTGTTTTAACGTTACATTCATAATACCTATATTTCCACTTACGAAGTTACTACAAAATCTAAATATACTTTTGTGACAAGTTAGGATAATGCTACTTGGAAGTACAACTCAAGCATTGACTAAGAACAACGATTTGCAAAGTGATAACGATTATGTCTACATCAATACGCGTTAAGGTCATTGTTGTATATCCGTTAAGTATTCGTTTCAAGACTTGCTTTGATAAAATGAATGCGTTTCGCTCTAACACTTTGAGACGACTTCTTCAGCATGTGGGCATCTTCAGACGCATTGCCCGTTCTTCCACAAGCCCACATGTATTTATCCATAGTGATGTCGTCAATCTCTTGTGTTTACAGTCGGTCATTTATAAGAATTCATTGCTCATTGACTCTACCGGCTGGGAGGGGTGTTAGGTTCTTAACATTTTTATATGGCACAGTGTCACGGTAATGTTTAGCGTAATGAAGGACAAGTCTAAAACGTCGCAAATAGAAATTAACTTCTGAAAAGATGTGATTGAAGATTCGAATATGCAATCCTCCCATTGTTAAATCAGCGCTTTTTTCCACTGGGATAGGTATAAATGACAGAAACAGTAAGTTACATGTAGTTTGTCAGACGAGAACTGCATGTAGCGCAAGCGGAAAACTTAGATAGTACGATTTAAGCACGTGAAATGCGGGTATGTGTATTTTCTGTCGATCGCAGTACAGAATTGCAATGCGCGTGCATGGGCGAATCAAATTCCAGGGTCTCTAAAGTTAGAAGTCAAAATATATGTCTGTCGTAGGTTTGTCACCATCTAACTACAACAGACAGAACAGCTCTGCGACAGAGTCAAGAGCAAGTGCCTAAAAATTCCCTACCTTTCTTTCGACTTACTTTTCAGCTTTGTAAATTTCCCATGTATCCGTAACAGCACCTGTCTGTAAGTACAATCTTTCCTGAATCCAGATCCTTTGTCAAATTCAACTTACCGTTCCTCTGAGAGAACGGAAGGCCGCGCAAAGACGCAATACGGAAACGGAAACCTCTTGTCCCCTACGCATGCGCGAAGCAACTCGGCTCTCGTTGGTCAATTACAGAGGTTATGATGTGAGTTCTATATAAAATGAGACGGTTCACACAAACCAAACGTTCACATGGACTTTCATTGATAATAACACACTTTATATACGAATTATGTTGTACCGACGCCGAACTGCGGCTGCCTATATAATTTGGGTCGCTAAATATGTTGTAAGTATGTTGATTTAAGATGACTCATGAATGACCGATCTGCGTATTTATGCTAAGTGACATTGTATTCATTCATTCCGGGAAATTTAGTTTGGTTTTGATTCATGTTAAAATACTAACTCTGCTGTTGGGAACTCAAAACGCATTATTTAATTTGCATAGTCATCCCGATATGCCTTAAACCCTCTTCCCACGGATGGCCAATTCATACGCCAGCCCCAGCACTTTACAGAATACTCTGATAAGTCGTTTTAATCGAATCAAACAATACATATCTTAACCATGAGTGTTTTGTAAATTACACAAGTATATTTAATTATCAACATATCGTTTTCATTGCCTTCTTATATTCTTAAAAGAAAAGTTATTCTACGCACCCGTGTCATATGAAATGAATACGTTACACGTTCTCGTTTTTACATGAAGATTTTAATCAAGTTCATTCCATTCACTTATCTAAAGGGAAATATTCACATTTCAATTCTTTTAAAGCTCTCATATACTAGAAGAGTACCGTATTTTTAAAGATTCCAAACAGCAAGAAAATTAAAAAACGAACGTACTTTCCAACTCTTAGGAATATTCAAACAAAATAGGCATACATTTCACGAATAAGGCGGAATTAAACGAAACTACAATTATCCATTATGATATTCTTTTAGTAGAAAATATATAAACACTTAAATATTATCAAATCTTTTTTAACGCGAGAATGTCATCTTTCTGATATGGTTAGATATATAATTGATTTCATAAATGTAAATGGTCACTTATATGATAAAGCAGTTAGTTCTCACTGCGATATATATGTACAGATTGCTTGAATAAATGCATCGCGATGTTGCACCAATCTGTATTTATCATACGCAGCTTCTTATTGCTTTCCTAAAAAACATCTTTACATCAGCTAATTTGTTTACATCAAGCTTATAAACAAGTAGAAATAATTAGAGGTTAATTATTTTGCAAATGGTATGCATTTCTTTAGTATTCAAAATAAAAGGATAAACATCTATCAGTTTATTGCATCGATATCAGTACGATATTAAAACGACCGCGTGTGAGAAAACATTTAACAATACAGAGGCAAATGATTTTAAAACTATATAAGACGTTATATACATTATCATTTACAGTTAATCATTAATATTATTTAATACAAAAGGTTTCCCAGTACAATTAAAGGAAATTTTTGTCTTCAAAAAACAATCTCAATTCTCTCAATGGAATTCACAAGCATGTTTTCATACACACCATAAGCTGTGCATTTGACCAACGAGAGCCGAGTTGTCTTGCGCATGCGTAGTGGACAGAAAGTTTGCGGAAAGCATGGAGGGGTCATCTTTGCATGGCCTTCCCTTCTCTCAGGGGAACGATAAGTTGGATTTGACAGCGGATTTGGAAGATTTTACCTAGTTATAGATACTGTCACAACTTACACAGCTGAAAAGTTAGTTGAAAAAAGGGAATAAAGCGCCAGGAATCTTTGCGCACTTTTGCCTAGTGCTTGACTCAGTCGCAGGACTAGTATGCCCGTTGTAGGTATAGATGATGTAAACAAACCCATGACGGGCATATATTTGCCCATACAGGTCATATCCAACATTCGATGAGAAAACACCAAAAAACACGTGGTAATTTATAGTAAAATATGGAAGATCATCAGATCTATAAAATGACAGTTTATAGAATCGTGATATTATCCATGGATCAAGATGAAACAATGCATTCGTTGATTCATGGAAAATGAATTGCTGAATTATGAGTTTCACGAGTTAACTCTGCGTTCATTCTCCATTAGGAAATACCCTGAATCCATTTGAAAGGAAATATTGAAATAAGTTAAAATGATGTGGCTTCTTTTTCAAAGTGATTGTCCGAAAGGAACCGGATGCCAAAAGTTCGACATTTTATTCCATTTTAAAATAATTTCCACATTCTATCGATATCTTACGTACATACCATCCAGTCAAACAAACTGACAAACTACATTAATACTCAAACAGAAAATAAATGATTTAAATTATGATATGGCTTTACCTTGGAGGTTTTCCGTAAGAAGGATCCAGGCCCGAATATAACGTGGCCGAAGGCTGTCTGATCAGTTCCCTCCACAAGTGGTGTGCTTAGACTCTTTATCGCTGAAGGCGACAAAAGTTGTTTCCCTTTAAACGTTCCTCCAGTGGCCACGATGGAGAAGAGTTTTGCCAATGATGTGGCTGTACCTTGTCCTGTGAACGAGGTCATTCCAATGCTGGCCAAATCAGGGTCGTTACTAATCCCCAACTGCACAAAAGAGAGAAGCAGATCAATTTCTTTCAAAACATTATTTCCACGTTCTGAATTTTTTTCTTAAAATTTGTATACTGTGTCAAAATCTGACCTCTAAAGGACAGTAAATATGTTATCATATCAAGTTGCAAAACTCGGGATTGGGTGGGTTCTTATTAAGGGTGCGCGGTATTATCGATAAATCGGTATATTGCAATACAGTAACAACTCGATACGTACCGGTACACTCTTCTGAAAATATCCAATATATCGGAGGTTTAAAAATTAACAGTTTCCCCTGTAAAATTGCAGAAATACGTAACCAAAAAAGTGATTAAACTGAAAGTTATGAAAAAAAGGTGTGAACAAAGTGAAAATAGCACAGAAATGTAAAAAGTCCGAAACCAGTCACCAGAAGTACCTCTCTTAACAAGACGACAGCCGGTTGAGCATTTGATCACTGTTCTAATCGCTGCTACTTAGTCAAGAGAGTATTGAAAACTGAACTACGAAAAGTACCAATATATTGCAATACGTGAGAGAAGGTTTTTTGGGGGCAGGGCACCTTATGAAAAACTTTTTAAGGGTTACTGGATCATCAAATCTACAAATAAGAATCCTCTTCGGCTATGGAATCTGTACACAGAGTTTTATCCTTGTTGGCTTCTTGCTTCGGGAGAAGAAGATTTAGAAAGGTTTTCATGGCGTAGTTCCCGTGCCAAGGGATCCCAGATCTATAGATTAGATTCCCATCAGCTAAGGCGGACGGATGGTCGGAAGGACGCAGGACTTCATGCCATGCCATTTTGAGCCAAAAAGGAAAATCTACGATATCTTGAAGGATGAGAAAGCGCTACTCAGAATTGATTCGAGAGTATAACAAAACATTCAAAAACTTAAAGGCAGAGTTCATCAAGGGAAAAAACACAAATTGCCACCGACCATCTGGCATGTGAAGATTGTTTTTGGTGTGACTTACATTTGAGAGTTCCTTGATGGCCCCGGCAGCTCGGTACCACGTGCTCCCCAAGAAAGGAACACTTAGGTACATGATACGCAGCGCCTCGGTGTTAGCTGTTGCCAGGGCGCGCCACAGGGCCGTGAGGGGAGGCAGGGGGTAGATCCGGGCGGCTCGGTGATGCAGTTGCAGGGGAAGGCTGATGTGGAAGTCGATTCCTTTAACACAAACAGGGGAACTCAACCTCGTCACCCAATACTTCCTGTTCAGATCTACAGTAGATCACCCCTTGGATTTTCCATTTGGAGACAGCTTCTCATATTACCCGCCCCTGATTGCTACAATAACATCGATATCATGTTTTATTTTATTTCATGATGTACGTGTGGCCATAGGCCCAAATACATGATACAATAATAACATGGGAGATATTGAACAATCTTTTCTTTTCTTGAAAGGAACATGCATGAATTTCATTAGTTTGTTAAGTACATTGTATGAATTCGTAGACATAAGACTTGAGAACACATGGACTGATGGGTTTCTGGTGACATAGCTTGGTAGAAGAGATTTCCTAATGTGTGAATATTAGATGGTGGGCATATTAATTCAATGGTTTTATTGTTTCAAGGCCATTTGACCCATAATGCAATACATTAGATGTAACACATGAAAATTTATACACATGCGCATTAAAGGATTTCTCCTCGTACACGAAACACGTTATATAAAAATTTTCCCATCAGGAAAATATGATCATTAGATTCCATTAAATACATAAGACTCTTTATATTTTTCTTGTGACTGAATAATACCGGTACATCATCACGAAGAGTTTGATACATTGGACAATGATATATAATATGCATTTCATCTTCAGTTACATTACATAAAGAACATTTAGTATCAGAATTGTCATAGTCACAAAAACCTTTTCTAATACATTGTATTCCAAGACGGTTGTAACAGCTTCTGAAAATTAGCAATGCTTTCCTGTACTTCGTATTATTGATGTTATATATATACATTTCAGAAGTAAATGATGTTTTTATTGTGGAATAGAATTGCAGCGAGACTTTATCTGTAAGTTCTGCGTGCCAGTCTTGTTTTGCACAATCAATTAATCTTTCCTTGAATATCTTTAAAAATATAACTGTATCCCCTACTCCCTGTTGTGCCCAGACATGTCCAAATCCATAAGTGAATAATAGCTGCTTAACCTTAGATGCCCAGTTAGTACGTTTTCTATAACAAGTTTGCTTTAACATAAGATATGATTGATGAGGGTATCTAGATGATGGCATAGTAATCAATCTGAACCAATATCTGATGCAGTTTAAACACGAATTGATATACAAGGGATATCTCCCACATTCTCCATATATAGCGACATTAGGGAAGTTTTTACTTACATTCAATACAAATTTACAGAAAGATCGATGAACGATTTCAATTTGATTCATTTCCTTATATCCCCATATTTCGCTACCATACATCAAAATTGGAACAATTTTCATATCAAATATCTTAAATGCATCACTAATACTTACATCATATTTACGAATAAGACTTTTTATGGGGAACAAAGCTTTGTTAGCTTGTTGTGCTAAAACATTACATGCTCTTGTCCACACAAGTTTAGGTGTCATCATTATACCGAGATACTTATATGCATTGACCACTTCGATTTCTATATTATCATAGGTCCATTTTTCATATCTTGACAGCCGCCCTTCGTTTCGGAATACAATCACTTTAGTTTTGGCAGTATTAATCTCCATACCCCATTTTAAACAATAGCTCTGGAGAAAATCTAATTGCTTTTGTAGCTTGAGAGGTGTATCAGCAACCAGAACTAAATCATCCGCAAAGAGTAAAGACAAAATGTTATACATATCCTCTGATATAAATATTCCATTATCAAAAACTTCACTCATAGACTCGGTCAGCTCCTTGATAAAAATGGAAAACAGCAGCGGACTAAGTGCACAACCCTGTCTTACTCCTGTAGAGCAGTTGAAATAATCAGACAGTTTCGTACCTTCTATTACGACTGCAGATTTCACCTTTTTATACAAGTCTTTTAAGACTTTAAAAATGTTTCCATGTATCCCATTATTCAAAAGAATATAAAGAAGCTTTGTCCTATTAACCATGTCGAAAGCCTTTTTAAAATCAACAAATGCGCAATAGAATCTACCTTGTTTTCTTGTTGTGTGTTTTTGAATGATAGATTGCAGAGTGAATATATTATCTATCGTAGAATGATTTTTCCTAAAACCACCTTGATATTCACCAATAAGTCCAACATTTTCAACATGATCATCCATTCTCTTATTAATAATTGTTGTAAAAAGTTTGCTCATGCTATTTAGTAATGAAATGCCCCTGTAATTGCTAGGTTCATTTGCTGATCCATTCTTATAAATTGGTATTATTAATGCAGAACTCCACGCTTCAGGAAATTTACCTTTAGAAAGAATATGGGAAAATAGTAGAGCAAGATATGGTGCAAGGTTATCTTTTACAGACTTAAAAAATTCCGATGGTATCCCGTCATCACCAGGAGATTTATCAAGTTTCAGTTTATCTATAGCTGCCTTAACCTCATCTGTGGTCATGTCGTACGACAAATCATTGTCCATACAATCATTGCAATCGTGATCAGCAACGTATTTATCAACAAAATCATCGAACTCATTAAATTCACTAGCAGTATTAACTTTAGGGTTTAGTAAATCATTAAAGTAAGAATGCCATGTTTCTGCCGATATATCACATTTCTTATTTGATTTTCTTGAATATCTTTTTATTAAAATGAAATGGTAAAGATCTTCAATTCAAAGTGTGAACAGATGCGCTCTTCACGGGGTATTTACCCCTGTTAATCTGTAAATTTGTGTGACCACTGGCGCGCAAAAGTTCGTAGTGAATAATCTAGTAGATATTTTTAGCATCAAGAGTTCTTTTGTATTTTGAGTATGTGTCATACCTTGAGTTGCTTGTTAAAATGCTTTGCCACTGTTGAAAATTAATATCTTTTAAACGTTGTTTAAACTCCTGGACAAAATATTCTGTGAGATCAACACCTTTTGAAACCCAAACATATCCCATTCCAAAATTCTGCAGTAGGTTTCTAACATCAGAACACCATGTATGTCGGCCTACAATATCCAGATTATACATCATATCATATGCCTTACGTGGTAGTCGGTGAGATGGGAGACGAAGGAGTCTGATTCAGTACTTAATACATCTGACAGCACTGTCCACATATAACGGGTAACGTCCACACTCTCCAAGGGCCATAACATTTGGTGCGTTTGTACCGGTTCCTATGTAGCGTTTACATGCCAAATAATGCACTCTCTCAATATGGTCGCGTCGACTTGTGTATGTCCCCATATTTAACTTCCATATAAGAGAATAGGTTTTATCTTGGTGTGGAAGATTTTGAAGAAGGTCTTAAATGGCAACTTTCCATATGTCCACATTATACGTAGTATGTTCATTAAAGAACGTTTACCGTTGGTTGCAAGGTGAAGGAGGGATTGACGTAGAGACAGTGTCTGTGTCAGCATGATCCCTAGGTATTTATAACTGTAGACACAGGCTCAATCTCGTTTCCACTGTAGGACCATTTTTCACGACGTTTAAGGATTCCACCTTTTCTAAAAACGACTATTTGTCTTTTGTAGGTTGACTGCTAGGCCCTATGATTCACAATATGAAGACAGAATGTTCAGTTGTGGCTAGAGACCGTTGACTCTGTCGGACATAAGGATGACGTCATCGGCAAACCATAGCAAAAGTAGTTCATATAAATTTGGATAAAGTTGTATTCCATCTTTACAATCACATAATATCATATCAGCAAGTCCATTTATGAAAAGAAAGAAAAGGACCGGACTCAGAATACAACCTTGCTTTAGTCCAACTCGACAATCAAATACTTGCGTTCTCGTTCCTCCACTACATCTAACAGAAGCTGCTACTCTTGAATACATAGATTCAATAATGTTCAGCATTTTTCCATTGTGGTTAATGTTTCGAAGCATGTCCATCAGTTTTGATGTGTCAATAGAATCGAATGCTTTCCTAAAATCAATCAGAGCAACATATAGGCGCCTCCTCTTTTGCTGAGATACTTTTGTACGCAGGCAGTCAGTGTGAAAATATTGTCAACAGTTGAGTAATCATGTCGAAATCCTGCTTGTTCTTCGCATATTTTGTCGTTACTTTCAGCCCAGGTGGACAAACGCTTATTGAGGATAGACGTGAAAACCTTTCCAAACACAGTTTAAGGTAATTCCCCGGTAGTTATTTGGATCTTTCAGACTTCCGCTTTTTTGGATAGGAAAAATAATAATTATTTCACTTCCCCAGCAGTGGGGGAAGATGCTTGTATCAAGTATTTTATTGAAGAGTTTTTTTAAGGTAAGGCACTGTATACTTGAGTGACGGTTGCAATAATTCTGGTATAATATAATCGGGGCCAGATGACTTTCCAGTCCTGAGTTTCCTTTCAGTTTCTGTGATTTCTGCAGCTAAGATTTAGTAAGGTTAGTCAGCTGTATCAACATGGTTATAGTATCTCCGTCGTGGCAGTCAGCATTAATCTGTTCATGGTAAGCGTTTATAGAAAACAATTCTTTAAAGTGGTCAAACCATTCCTTACTCCGAGTACCATTCATTCTTTTCACCTGCTTCCAAAATGATTTGCTATCGCAGAAAGCTTCTTCTAATAACGATGCCTGGTGTAATTGAAACGTTCTGTGTTTTGTTCTAACCGAGGACTTAAATCTGTTACGTAAAACTCGGTATGTATCAAAGTGAGACATGTTCTGAGTATATATGTATCTCCGCAATGCTTTTCTGGCTTCGGTTTTGCTACGATAACATTCAACATCATACCAGGTGTTCTTAAGACTCTTACATAATGGTTTGACTTTCTTCTTAAACATAGATCCATGTTCAAGTATCTTGTCAGTGAACAAATCCACAGATTGGTCGATGTTATTGTCAACTAGGCGTGTAGCATTGTTTAGGGCAAGTGAAAAATCTGGAGACATAAGAACCTTATCAAATTGCTCACGTAAGCATTCCTTCCACACATATTTGTAACTGTTAGTATCCTCTGTCCCGGCTGTGTCGGTACTCGTTGTCAAACCAGAAAGTATTGTTACTTTAACGGCTTGGTAATGGGACTCGACTCTCGACTCAACTTCGAAGGATCTGTATATTGAGAACAAATGTGTAGATATCAAACAGTAATCAATAAGACTGGATCCATTATGACATAGGTACGTATACACACCTATGTTAGAGTCACTTCCGCACCTGTCGTTTATAATGTGAATGTCCAGTGATATACACAGGTCAATTAAGCTTCTTCCAAAGGTATTAACTGTTCAGTCATCTGATACACGTGGTTTATCAAACGGATCTTCGTTTTCTCCTGCTATATTATTATCAGTAAAATCCTGCAGATTTCCGGTTCGGGCATTCAGATCGCCACCAAGCATGATAACTGGCTGAGAGGTGCAGTCCTGAAGTAATAGAGGATACTAAACGACCTTCCATTTAATACTATTTTTATTAAACGAGTTAATGATTAAGTATAAAACGAGCGAAAGCGAGTTTGATACCAAATCATTAACGAGTTTAATAAAAATAGTATAAAATGGAAGGAAGTTTAGTATTCAGTTTATTACTTGACCTCAGTTATCAAGCATTATTACCGAAAGTGTACTGAACGAAGCATTTCCGCGACTAAGCCGCCACTGAGACGTCGGTGCCAAGATTGTGACGTCACAACCACACAATATTATGACGTCATACGGGGAGCGGTATTACACTAGTTTAATATCGCCGTATAAATATTCAGGCCTACCAAGGTAACGGATCAAATAACCTCCAAATGGAACAAATAACCGCATGAATGGATTAGATAACCTCAAAAACGGTACTAATAACCTCGTCAGCGGTATTAATAACCTCAAAACGGAGCGAATAACCTCAAAACGGATTCAATAACCTCGATTTGCGCAGCGCATCCCTACGATCTACCCAGTTTGAGTGAAGGAGCCCAGTCTTTTGTTTATGTTTACGCCTGCGGCTCTCATTTTGCCTGATAAAAAAAAACAATTTAAAGGTATTTAGGCCTACTTGAATCCAAAAGTTACGGTAATCAAATGATGATTTGGTCACCGACACAATAATTTTACTAAAATTTGGAAATATGTATTGTGGTTACGAGAATCAAGAATAGGCATATCTATATTTGCAAATGGTGAAATAAATGAATGAACCAGATGTATCTAAAAAGTTTTAAAAAATCGAAATATCAAACTACATTTTCTTCGAAGTTCGCTGGTTTGAAGTCTGCCTAAATTGAAAAAAAAATTTTTTTCTTTATAAAGTATTGCCCGTTTGGCTTGTACTTTTGTTTATGAACAGCTGGATAGTCAATGATGAGATATGTGACATGGAAAATTCATTAAAGGATTCTATATATGTGTTGAATGTAGCATTTTACTACAAATATAAGAACTAACTCCAAAAAATAATGTTTACGCAAAATATAAGGAGGATATCAAAAGGTTTAGAATTTTTAAAAAAATCTTGTTTCATCATAAAGATAGAATATAGTTAAGTACAATGTTGACATTGTTCCGATATAACCAAACTTGAATATTATCAAAAGATTTAATATTTTTAAAATACCAATTTCTCTGAATGAATTATTTTTCTTTCTAAATATTGTCATTTTTTCTTTTTTTCCTGATATTAATCAAATTAAGCTAGTGTCCATGAATGAAATAAAAAATTCACAAGTTAAAAATCTGTACTAAATATTCCAAATCGGAGTAGGCTGTTTGTCAATAATTTTTAAAAAAATATTTTTTACATCATTTTGTTCAGAATGAAATTTTGTACCAGAAAATAATTAAGGTGCATGACTGGGAGTTCGGTCCAGCAAGCAAGGACTGGTTATGCATTGAAAATGAGAGAAAAAAATCAAGGCAATTCGAAGCAATGGAAAATTCGTGCTGATAGTATTTCATACAAATTAACGTATCAATCGTTATAAACTTAACCCGGAAGTGTAGGAAATCTATTCAGCTTTATATGTTCCAAATGCAATATTAGTTTATAACATCGACTATATCTATATCATCTAACGTCCATCTCTCATTGTAATCGCCAAACCAGGAATCATATGTCTAAACGATCCCTGGCCAAACAAACCGGATCAAAAAGTCTGTATCAGTTACACCACACAGAGATCTTCAAATCAAGATATTGAGAAATTATTTTCATATTGTACAAATTCCATTTAAAACTAAAGAGAGAATACATTTTTGCAGCTGAGAGTTGAAGGATTTATTTACTTTTAATCTCGAATAGTCGTGAAATACAATCTACACACTTGTGACATCAGCTACGGAACGCATCGGGGAAAGTGTCAACAACTCACTTGATGTCTGCGCCGGTCATCATCAGACCCATATTTTGTTTGTTATTTTCGCAGTAATTGAGCACAAATATAATCTTATTTGATGTTTGAAATTTACATATTTTCATGAATGTAAAAAAAACGCGTGATATTTACATAATATAAACAAATATTTTGATATAATCCCCTTAACATATGTCCCTTCTCATTTGCAATCATTATTGAGAATTAACACTTGCGATTTTGTTTGAAAACGGATAAACTTCTATGAAGGACAACATTCCAAACTAAAAATAGTGAACAACAAGACCTCTACAATTATAATCGTACAATAAAATTATATTTACACGATAAATAACTTTGTGATCTACGATTTTAGTGCGTGTGTAGCAAAAGTCAAATTCGCCGCAATACAAACTCAACTAAAACTATCGATCGATTACAGTCTCACGTCATATCCAACACGGTTCATGCATGCGAACACAGTTACGATTTAATTTTTTGATTATCTGGTGGTAAATGTCTTCTAGTTTGATTGTAGGGCTATATGAAAATAACATCAACATTTGACAAAATCTACTCACAGGGATTTTATTCGTGACCGAATCCTGTTACGCGATCGCTTGGTCTACATATTATGCAAATTATGACCTCATCGGGTCAAAGACAGTGAATGGAACACCGCGGTTAAGATAAAATTACGACATTATAATGATTTATTTTTTATTTATGGGGGGAAATTTCACTGCTAGCGTAACTTTGTTGACAGCCGCTGGCGTAAACATAAACAAAAGACTGGGCTCCTTCACTCAAACTGGGTAGATCGTAGGGATGCGCTGCGCAAATCGAGGTTATTGAATCCGTTTTGAGGTTATTCGCTCCGTTTTGAGGTTATTAATACCGCTGACGAGGTTATTAGTACCGTTTTTGAGGTTATCTAATCCATTCATGCGGTTATTTGTTCCATTTGGAGGTTATTTGATCCGTTACCTTGGTAGGCCTGATATTACACCGTGGTATCTTACACGGGCGAGTAATAATGTCCAGTATATCACTTTCTAACATGGTTATTCCATTTTTGTCATCATATTTTGAATAGAAGGGAGAGCCTATTGGGGGAACATAAACACAGCAGTATAAAACATGTCTATCAAGCTCGAAAATACCAAACAAAACTAAACAAAACGTAAATGCCCAGTGGTGTATAGTGTACATTTTTGTAATGTAAGCACTCAGACATCTGCGTATCAATAAGAGAATGCCACTTGAGTATCGACCAATACTTTATGATCTTTTAGCCTTTAAAAGAAAAAGAGTCAAAATCTGAAAATTAATAAGAAAAATCATCAGTGTTCATAGTGGACCATGTTTCTATCATACAAAAAATGTCATGAGTTTTCACAAAGTTTATAAAATCTTCATCATGAAGTTTGTTTACAATACCATCTATATTCCAAAACACAAATGATAGATATTCTGGTTGGGCCTGGCCTGTTTGCTATACCACAGACGATCTTCGTTGCCTGTATGTCACGGGTTTCCTCTTGATTATCAATCGGTCCTGAGCCGTTATCCAGTTGCTCGTGCTGTCCACCGTTAGAAGTAGCGGGATGAACGCGTGACTGGGTGTGTCGAGCTGGCGGCACGCTGGACACGTAGAGTTTACCGTTCTTATAGTAACCTCTCTTGTTGTCGGCCTTCAGATCCCGTAAAACACTTCTCTGTTTCACTGTTACGTCGTTAGACACACCGATACCTGCAGTTTTCAACTTACCGCGGTTTCTGATAACAGCAAGTTTGTCGTCTTCATGTAAGAAACTTACGAACAGCGGTCTACAACGTCCATTAGAGTAACGTCGTCCACGTCTGTATGTCTTATCTATGTCTCGGGTGCTCCATTCCCTGTCCGATGCAGTATTGCGTAATGTACCGACAATAACACCTTTTAATGTCACAGAGTCACTTTCATTTTCCGTTATATTGTAGAAAATGGCGTTATTTTTTCTTGTGTAAATGTCAAGTTAATTTTTAATGGTTTCATTGTTATTTTTAATCGTAGCTTCAACATTTGTTTCAATGTCATTAATATGGGTGTTTAGAACAGTAACGTCTGATCGTAACACCTCTTGACTGAATTTCAGATCTTCAACGTCATTTCCAATGTTCTTAACAGTTTTACTTAAGGAGTGACATTCGTTGCGGATACTTATAACTTTATCCTTTACCTCATGAATATCTTTCTTGAATTCACACCTCATGTCTTTCATCTCCTGATTCAAACGTACGATGTCATTACCGATATTGTCTAGTATTGTTCGTGGGCCTGGTTTCACTTCCACGTCTCCCTAGCAAAGCAACATGTTGACGTCTGTGATTATTTTATAAAATTAGAATTGATAGGGCATGTTTAAACATGTGCATAGGTTGATCTACACAATTCTTCAGTTTCAATAGATAAGAACCGAGATGGACAATGAGGTAGTTATTGAGTAGTATAGCTTATTGAGAGGAATTAGCGTTGATTGGCCTTGATCAAGTGACGTTATGCTTATGGGATGTAATACCCTTGATCTCTTTTCATGGCGGGAAATAATTCCAAAATCTTGTACTCTGAATGACTGGTTTCGAGGTTTTCAATTTTGTTCCAAAGGATGTTTCGGGTGGCTCTGGATATGAATCTATTAAGATTGGCTAAACATTTTATAGAATTGTTTATATATATATATGTAAGACTCGAATCCATGGCAGCCTCAAATCTGTGGCGGATTTCCAAATCTATGGCAGATTTTCAAATGCCTGACATCTGTACCTTTTTTTGTATTTTTCTGCAATGATTAACCAAACCTTACGCAAGACAAACTTACCCTAAAATCCGTCGACAGGAATCCAAGGGTTACAAAAGATAGTCTTTCAATATCTTAGGGCTAAAGAAGACGGACTCACCGATGTTTGATAAAATCCTACAAAATTGATGTGGCATGAAGCCGCAAATTTCTTATTTACATGTAAGGTATTGTTTAATGTATTTTCGTAATTGGGATATGGACTCTTATTATTTGGTCGTTATCCGTTTGTAATATCTCTCTGTGACTTCCCTAATTATTACGCTAGCGACGCAATTGGGTCTTACGACGGTAACAGTTAGGTATTATGACGTCATCGCACAATGACGTCACTTAGCATGACGTCATGTAACAGTCTAACAATCAAACAAGCCACAGATAAGGAAATCCGCCATAGATTAGAGACCCGCCACAGATCTGAGTCCTACATATACTTTGCATGTACTTAATACTTGTAGACACAATACAAAGTTAAAGTAGGTATAATGGCTGTGTGCCCCAACCGTTATAACTTGTGATGAGGGACCCGTTTCTAACGTTTATCATCATACATCGTGTAACATAACGGTACAGACATGTTCATGCTCCAAAGTTACAGAAAGGGCTAACGTTATTAAAGTTGGGACAAATATACTTTTTTTTAAATTGTATGTTATGAGCTAGAGGTTTGTTAATCAACTTACCAAAAGGTTCAGCAATGTCTTGTCTGAATATTTCCGAAATGTTTCTGTGTTTGGGATCAGCCTTTTTAGCCAGTGTATCAACAAAGAGCCCGTAACTGACAGTTTGGTAACTAATCGCTGATCCTGTAATGATAAAATCAGAAAAACACCAGTCATTATCAACCTCTGACTCATTACGCTGTTTTCTGATCGAGTACTCGGCATTACAGTTTTTGTTTATAAAAGCATTTATATGAGATAACTTCATGCATTCACTTAGTGAACTATACTCGTAATCTGATATATGTAATGTATGTATGAGAACCTTTAACTTTTTCACAAATCTACACGGGTAAACCTTGACTCCTTTTGGGTCAGCCTAACACATCATTCTTAGGTTATGTCAGGCATTATAACAATTCTGTCCCGCTGAAACTAAATACGTATTCTAAGTCTAATTACGCATACATCGAGTAATTAAATTTTGTACTAAAGTTTCGCTTACAAGTATGAACAGCACCGCAATCCGAATGAATTGTGTCTATTTTTACCCTGGGACAGATACTGCCATAGACATCGTTAAAGATATTAATCCGATGTTTTCAACATTTCACGAGTATGTATTAACGTAATATTTTAACGTAAACTGTAGTAATGTATACGAGCTGGTTCAGTTTATATGAATAAAAAGTTAAGCATGAAGGACAGTAGGAACCTCTTAGCCCTTCTTGTATACGTAGGTCTTCCAGTAGAGAGAAGATGTTTCTATACTAAATGTCCCCACTGTTTATCCTTTGAGTGGTATACTTTACCTGGTGTGTACTGCGGGGTCTGTCTTGCCACCGACTTCTCCACCTGGGTAGGTCTGTCTCTGATGTCCAGTAAGGATATCGGGTTGTCTATCACGGCCAATCCACCCTGGATGTCAGCAAACAAGTTAAAATCTATTCGGTAATTTTGTGCTCCAAAATACAATCTCAAAACAAAAGATTACTAAATACGAGGGCTGATCAAAAGTTAAGACAATAACGTCTTGCAATTAACCTTTGAATCGAGGAGATTAGATTTAAGAAACACAAGTGTTCTGACTCTATTTGGTAGTAACCATCGGAGGGACAAGCACCTTGCTGAGGTGAAAGTCTAATACAGCTAATTGGACCAATACGTCAACGTTATGGTATGATAAAGTGTTTCAAGGTATCTTAGCCTGTTAACGCATCGTGTTGCTTTATAACTCCGATAGCCATTTCAACATTCTATAGAAATCGTTGTAGTTCTTTCAAAGTAAAGTTACATATATCCCTGTTTGATAATCTTTAATTCAAGCAAGTTTAAGAAATAGTCTAAAACGAACCCCTCTCGATATATTTTTCAGTTAGATACAACGATTATAAAGTTTAGTTGGTAAGTTCTTTCAAAATGATTTTACCATTATATCGAAAAATAAAGCCGACACTATATCAACAAGTTGAAGAAAAGGATTTTACATTGTACTTTATAGCTTTGAAATTATGTTAACATAAAAAGTTAATGGATACTCTAAAACTCATATATCAAATATAACATAAGGTATATAGGCTCGTTTACATACCATTAAGAATATTATCTTTACTCATATCACTTCTGATACCCAGGAGTACCCAAGCACTGTACTACAATAAGCTGCAACAATCTTGCCACAACTAATTATGGTAACATAGGTATTTATGTTAAGACATTGGGAAGACAAAGGTCACGTTTGGATTCGTTGTATAAATGGAATTAAAGCATGGTATGCTCTTCAGATTCCCTCATCAACTCCTCGTTCACATCAGGCAGGTTTATTGCACTGCAGTAAGTTCTAACCTTGAATTGTAAGATTCGTGTGTATAAACTGTGGCATGGGGGTGGTATAAATCACTGACATGATATAACAGCCCATTAGCAACATTTATTTTTACCAGTTTTCAATTTTAAGGGCTAAATGCCAGAATGGAAAAAGACAAAACATGCACATATGTCAAAAGGACGAGATTAACAACATAAAGAACATCTTGAATATTCTTTCAATACAGTACAAGAATCCTGAATGTATTCACATTTCGGATATTGAACGACTCTTACTATTTGTAGATTGGAGAGTGTCTTGTAGTCCTACCTGGTGACTGAGCAGCATCTCCACTGTGATCTTCTCCTTCCCGTTCTCGGAGAACTCAGGCCAGTAGCTGCTCACCGGCTTGGAGTAGTCCAGTTGACCTCTGAACCAGGAACAATTAACAATGAACGCTTCATTCAAGATAATCATAAACGGCATGATAACTCGTTGATTAAGTACGGTTAGTCTTGATGGGATTTTCAGAAACGTGTCGTAGTTGTTTTGGTATTATTTCAAAAGTCCTGCTTGATATGCAATAGCTACCATAGGTTTGGTGATTTCAAGGCAACTTGTTTTTTGAAGATCAGAGGTCTGCAACACCTATCAAGCTATCCCTAAATTTTCTACAACCTTAGGTTAGCGGGTTGGCACGGTCAGTGCTGGCGATGTCACCTGACTCAGAAGGGACAGGTTCGAATCCCAACCTCGTTCAGAAATCTTTTCAAAGTTGGTACTACGTCTTGTCTTCAACGTTTAACACTTGTTGAAATAACTCGGATGATGACGTCGTCTCCCCGTTTATTCAACGTCAAATTGTCTCACTGGCTCGCAGGGACGTGTAAAGCTTAGAAATAACTTCAGAAAGACATATATGCCTATAGAGCTGACCCTTCCTTTATAAAGTAGTGGGGTAATGTCTACTAAAGCTATTTCTAGGCGATTTCACTTCCCTGTGCTTGAACTGGTATACGTTTGATCGTTGGTTCTGTCATCAGTGACCTGTCGGTACACGTTCGTATCCTCCAGACAGTTACACAAAGTATTTTTTAAAAATTATGTCACAGTTTCAATCAAACGTAATATTGAAATATGAAAATTTTGTCTTGTCTAAGTATTCACAAAATATATTTTTGAATACTTTCAACACTGCGCAATGATACATTGATAAAGTAGTCCCTACCTTCACATGACTTTGTTTCGTCCAATCAGAATTTAAGCATTTTGTGATACCTCCAAAACGAGGCGTAAATCCTTATTAAACTGCGCTTATCAACAACCAAACTTAATTGATTTAGAATATTCGATTTTGTATACAATGAGGCAAAACGTGGAAACGACATCTACTTTTATGTAATAATAGTATGACATTGCGCATAATCTCATAGCTTCTAAAAGACAACAGTTCAATCATATACGCTATATCATTTAGTTTTTGATGATAACAAAATCCCCTTACTTATCGACCATCATTGCGATTACAACAGCTGCAACAACTTTAGTGGTTGAGTAAAACACGGTGACGGTATCCCTGTTCCAGGGCCGCCTGGTCTCAAGGTCAGCATAACCTCCCCAGAGATCAACAACGAGTTCTCCCTTGTAGTAAGCTGCAACAGAGCCTCCCTTGATCCGCCCATCTTCTACCGCTTTCCTGAATATAGATACATATGGTCTGTAGCCCATCAGGCTATCTATACGTCATGTTTTAAATTGTCACATGGTCACCACATGAACTGCCATGGTTGTCCCTGTGGCTGTTATTTTGGAGCAAAGGGTCAATTAAGATTAGAATCTCTATCAGCTTAATTAGGGGTCTGTAGACAAGGTTGCAACTTTCTAGAACTTTTCCTTTAGGAGATAAAAATGACAATTCTTTTTTTAGGGCGTGGTCCCTGCGACACTTCTTAGGGGCCAAAGGTAACCAAATCTAAAATTATAATCCCCATTAGCTAAGGGGTCTGTACATTAAATTTCAGCTTTTGAGGACTCTTGCTTCTGGAGAAGATGAAAAAAGGTTTTCAGGGCCTGGTCCCTGTGACTCATTTTGTATTTTCACCGGAGCACCCGACGAGGTGCCCACGTGGTTTTAAAAAAAATATCATACCATATGACAGGAATTTTAATCCAAACAAAAGAGATTTACTTCAGACTTTGTAATTATGTAATTATGAAGACTTGTACCAAAATCATTGCAGAGAATACAGACCGCGAACATTCCTGTTATACATTCCCGGGCACTCAACTTGGATTCTCTCGCTGGGTAGTCGCCTGATAAAATATATTTACACAACCCAAAGCAATTATTCATAATTGATACAACCAATTCTTACCTAATTTTAAGAAAGGATACATTGTTTCCAGATACGTTTTTGAAATTCTTTGAAATTGTTAGAAAGTGTACTATTGGTTTTTCAACACTCAATTTCTGAACTTCAGTTAAATGAATTTTTCAACAGCTGGCACATTATGCTAGAGATTGTGTTTAAATCTGAAAAAATATCAAAATCAGTCACAGATCACTTTCCGTTCCTCTTGAATAATCGTTACTAAAACTGCACCCTCACGCACCCGTTATTTTCGTCCTTGCCGATTTTTCTTTGTTGAAACTGATCTACGATAGAATAAAATGGTCTAAACCGCATATGATAATTAAGATATACTTCAACATTTCTGGCACATTTGTATAAGTTATAAATGTCTCGATTATCACTATTTCTCTCTGGTTTAGCTATTATGATAGATTGGGAAATGACGCTGCTATCTCGAATGACGTATACCATTTAGCTAAAAATAGACACAGAGAAAACCAATGATCCTTAGAAAACCAATGGAAAGAGGAGTCAATGATAAATGTTGGCGCAGAAATTCATCTCATTCAGATGCGAACTTCCAAAACGCGATATGGAAATAGCTGATTGTCAAACGAAATTGCCGGAACGTTATCTGAAAGAGAAACCCAATAACATGTGTTCATAGAAACTATGCAGAGGGATGTAGGGCAGGGAATAAACATTTACACAAAAAACATCTTTTAAAAAATCCTTTACCGGTACGACGGATTATGGTGTATGGGTCAATTCTAACTTCATACATGGAGTGATTTTATCGAGGGTTGTAGTTGTCTTTGAAATTAGCATGTTAAAGCTTATCAGTTAGGATAGTGACAATGTAAAGGTTAAAGTCGAGAGGCCGAGATCGAGAGAGATCGGGAGAGAGAGCCAGAGACAGAGAGAGCGAGAAAGAGAGAGACAGAGTAAAATACATCTTTATCTCGACTTGCACAGCAATGTAGGCTATTCATTGGTCCAAAACTGTCACGTGCTATAGGTATACTTTTTTTATGTTAAACTGGGTCACGCGCAACCTTAGTAACGAGACACTACGTACTGCCAAGAAAATATCAAACTTTCGGCATTTTAGCGATAGAGATGCATTTTTAGTGTACTCTGTGTCACTTTAATCGCCCGTGTCAGTTTATGTTGACTGAAGCTATTCGGATAGCTGAATTTTAACAAATGTTTTAGGTCACGTTCCCTGTACTGGACAGGCTAGTTTGAAAACTGACCTGAAGAGTTCCTTGACGTTTGTGAAGCGTTTGTGAGTGATCCCACCCCAGACGGAGGGAGGGGAGGGGGAGAGGAGGGGAGGGATGAGCAGCCAGCATGTTGACACCAGCGTCACAGCAACTACATTCACCAGCACACCCATCTTCAATACCTACACTTTTGCTAAACAATAACAAAAACATCCAGATTTGTCTATCGCTCACTGACCCGCATGCACAGGGGCGTGTATCGCTTAGAAATAGCTTTAGAAAGACATATATACCCATAGACCCTACCCTACTACTATATAAAAGGAAAGGGATGTAACGACCAAACCACCCCATGCTCGAACAAAGTCAGTTTTCGCATCCAAAATAATTTTTCTGGACAAATTGTTCACTACGATTCGAAAGCTAAATGATTTCCCTACAAAACGAGCTATGGACTGTCAAAATCGGGTAATTATTTCAAAAGTTACATGCAACGACACCCCGAAAATCGCTACCGCCAGATTTTCAGGCCAAAATCCCCACTCACGAAAAACAGCAAAAACTCACCGTTTAACATCGTTTATTGATTCCAGCAATGTTGACAACACCAATGTAGAGCTCGATTCGATCGGCGACATCGAACTACATGTTCACAATATGAGAACAGCACCTAATTATTATTTCTACGAGTGCTAGCAGACATTATATAAAAAATCATCTGCTTTGCGGTTGTCTTGTCCACCATAACAGTGGCCTTGACATTCATTTGACCTCGTAGCCGCAGCAAATAAGTAAGTGAGCGAACTCCGAACTCTGATCGAACTCCTCACAGTCCTTTCGATACCATGTTTGTAAACAACACAACGTGGTCGAAAAACGTTTAGGATTTTTAGACGTGTCCACCTTACCACAAACAACTGGAGCTGTTGTTTTTTGGAAATTAGTCACATATAGTAATTTAAGAGAGCCTTTTGTAAGAGTTTAAAATATTTATGTCTGAATCGGCAAAAGAAAAAACGATTCTCCAACTCCAGGCGCTTCGAATCACTTCTCTCCGCTGCTGGCAGTGCTGGGAATAATTAATGGACCGATGCCTTCAATTTGCGAAGCCTCCATCAGGTAAGCATCGGCGTATACGATGTTTTCACTGATAATTATAGTTTTTTCTTTAATTGCCATCAATCTATCATTTTAACATAAATTTATTATTTTACTTTAGTGATTGTTTAAACATCTCTAAAAAGTTATTTATAAACGTAATTACTTTGCCAATATTCCGTAAAAAAAACCCCAATAAGACAGGCTTAATTGGTTATTGATTTTAGATGAAAGTGCCATGTTTTTAACATTTGACAATAATACCAACTTTATCGATTAGGTATGCATGCCTTTTGAAAATTTGAAGGTGCTATATCTGTATATGATTATAGAATATATATGTGAAACTAGAATAGGTAAATGATAAGTTAAATTAAGTTTGAAACCATTTTAACAAAAGTCTAAGTCATGATTTTTATTTTGGATTTCAGATGAAGGCATGCATGTCACAGACATAAACAGTAAGTATTTGATTGAAAATTATGTCATTTTAATGATCTGGTTATCAATTTGATATAACACCATCAAATGTATTTACTAGCACTTCTATTTCTAAGCTGCTCAATATTTGATTTTTATTCAAGACTGTTAGAATACCTGAATTATTTCCATTTTGTAATATCATTTTTATACATGTAGATAATTTAAAGATTGAGCCTTCCATATAACACTTACTAACTGATGGTGACAGCTGGTTAATAGCCTTCTGGCTTTTTGTAATAAATATCAAATATATGATCATGTACATATCTATTCATTTGGGTAAAAGTTTCTAAAGAGAGTAGCAGAGCAAATATGGTTTTAATTTGACAAGCACAAATACATGATGTAGCCTAGAATTATCCAAAAAAAAATTAATTTAAGAAATAAAGCGATGAAATGTACATTGTTTAAAATATAGAAGTGTTTTTTCAAAAATGATTATCTCTTTGCAGGCATATGTCTCAATTCAGGAGGAGAGAGTGGAGTCACTTTTCCATCATTATTTGAAAGTTTCAGGTATGCACAACAGCCACGATCTAAAGATTTGAATCATTGCATGATATACTTTTTTAAATTTTCTGTTAATGTATTTCAGCAGATAATGTTGAGTTTTACATATATGCCACTGAGACTGTGAGACATGATCCATTTGACATATGTTTCTCAAGGTAATTTTTTAGATATATTACTTCACCATGAGTGAGAAAAGGGAAGACAATTGTCACAACAGGTTTAATGGGAGGAGAGGTATTGGAAGGGCCTAACCAGCTGTTGTTAATGCTGTATGAAACCTTTTTGGTGAAAAGTGTCACTTTGTTTCTAGAGTTTGAATGAGCAATTCTGTAAAAGAGGCAAAAGAAATCCAACTTAAATTTAAAACCTATTTGTTTCAGCTATCTTAAAAGCAAAATGTTGTAATCATAGATGTTTATACAACTCACCTTTACCAATGTAGATTATGATTAACCAAATATTAAGTTCCATGATTGTTTGAATTATGAGAGCAACCACTTTGACTATACTTTGTTATTTAAAATGTTAGTTTGTAACATTAAATACAATTAATATTGCAGTACTTGAGGAGCTATAATGACAATGGAACAATCTTTTTTTGCCTCATATTTAATTTGGTTCCAATTTATATTTTTCAGTTACAAGATTCGATATCAAGAGGGGACAGTTTAATCTGGAGAATATCCTTGCTGCATACATGGAAAAGAATCTCTAATACATGGACACTCTTGAAAATTTTCTGCTATTGTAATTCAATAAAATCTTCAAATAAAATAAATAAATTGACTATCAATGAATTAATTTGTGAGGATTCTTTAATATGTTTTTGTATGTATACAGACATACAAGTGAGTCCCCAATTAAGAAAACAATACATTTACCCTCATCAAATTTCATCCAATTATATTGATTGTATTGAATTCAATTGATTCTTATTATTTGATATGTGATCATAATAGGTGCCATTAACCTTCAAAGAACTCAATGTGTGTTTTGGGGAGTATAAAATAGTTATTTCATGTGTTTAATACATGAATTTCTAGCCACCTATGGATAACACCCCCCTTTTCAAAGTTTTAGTTTAATACCATTAACCATGAGTAATTGTTAAGACTTTGCATAACTTAGATGATCAGTAGGTTGTACTTCATAAAAGCCTTTCATGATGTTTTCATGAATATTTAAAAGGTTGAGTTGGTAAATTTTAAAGGATGTTCAATACTGAATACAAATACTTTTATGACTATAATATACACAATAATAGGCAAGGAAAGTTTATTTTGGCACAATTTGTAATGAGTGCTTAACAGTAGGTGAAATATGGGCTACAAATAAAATCTGTCTGTTTCGTGCTGGATATATAACAGATGATGTACAAAGAATGTGTTTTTAGATTTTCAATTATAATTTCTACATCAAATATTCAATGCCAATTGAATTAAACTGCAAGCATATAAGTGATTCAATTTCACTTTTCACCTCATCTAGCCTGACTTGGGACAATGTCCTAATATAATTTTGAGTACCAATTCCTTGACTACTAAGGATCTAAATTTATTAATTTGGTGACCTAAGAAAGGCCTCCTCAAACCTATTTTCATTTTTTTCTCCTGAAGATGACAGTGAAGAAACTTGAATTTGTTTGTACATACTAATGAGGATTCTAACTATATATTATATGTCTTGTTTGTCACACAGGTCATGGCCTTATAAATATCTTCTTCTTAAATAATCTTAATAAAGCTAAGAAAGATGGAATATTTCTATGCACCATAAGCGATTGGTATTATAATACTATGGTCTAGTGATAATAGATTTTAAAGCCTGATGAGCTCCAGGGTCATGACTCTATTCTTTTAAAACTGAGAAAACTATTACAGAACTGACGAGCCTGTGAACCTTGTAAAAAGGTTGAGTGTGTATCACTGTTAAGGTTTGTGTTATTCTATCACGATCAACTCAAATTAATTTCATTGAGCATAATTAATTTCTTTGAAGTGTAAAAAAGGTAGAGCCATCATTTGATTACCATTACCATTACAGACATGTTTATGAAACTAAAGAGTTTATTGCTTGCAAGGCAAACAAATTCGGGACATTTTGGGGAAAATGCCCCCATACGCAAATGTTCTAAAAAATATAACTAAATCAGATTTATTGCATTTGAAACAGCAATTAAAGATACAAGTACTGTGCCAGTCTGGAGATCTGTCACTTCAGACATGCTTTTTTTGACCTTATACATAAAAAATATACTGATTACTTTCAGAATGAAATTTATTCTCTTATTTATTGGACACACTGTTAATGTTTGTTCCTTTATCGGGAGGATACAGGCCTTATTTTAGTAAAAAGATACCTATCATTGAATTCTCTCTGCCAACAGGACTATTTGCTCTCAACTTAATCAATTTACCTTTTAATGAGGCATAAATATCTACCTTTCAACTGAAGTTATAAGAAAAGTTATTTTTTTCAACATGATTATACATAACTGTTAATAAGTTTTAATGCAGCATGTTGTAACTTAATTTGTTTTTGTTATTTTAATCTTTTAACTATGAAAATCAAAATTGCTTCCAATAAAGAAAACTAAGGTAACCTTCCAAGCGAGGCATTGCATTCATGCCCCTAACCACTAGGGTGGTTGAACAGTATGAATTACAAAATACAAGTCATTATCAATGATTGCTATCCACATCTTTTATGATTTACATGATCTCACTCCTGAGCCAAGCCAATATTGATAAAAATATATAATTCTGTCTGACCTCTGAAAAATAAATATCCCCTTTTTTGTCGAACACAGTTTTTATGATTTTAATCATATCACTATTGTTTGAAGAAATGAAATTAAATCACCTATCTAATTGTAACAGAGGTACTCTATAGTCTATATGGTATAATGGTTAACTTATTTTATTAAATAATGTATCTGAACTGCACATCAAATATTCAACATGGAAGTAGTTTATCTAGAATTAGGAGTTGCTTTCAAATTTGCCTTTGAGATTCAAACCTCTTTACAAATTCTTTTAATTTTTGAATATTTTCTTTTCCAATTATAAAACATAACTGAGTTTTAAAAATATATGCTTTAATTAAGAAGGATAGCGAAATCTATCAAGTTAATGTTGGTAACAGGTTAATATTATATATGCCATCACTTTTTGGAGAAAAAGATCAAAACAATATTTTTAGGTAAACCGAGTAAAAGTTGTTTATATATTCTTTAATAAAACATGAAAAATCATACTAATAAGTATATTGTTCTACATAAATTTAAAAAAAATTTTTTTGTCAATTAAAGTTTATTTTGCGATTTTCTAACGATTCGTTTGAAATTTTGACATTTGCCAGTCGAATAATTTCTTATTTCTGGAACGTTTAAAAAAAATTATGTTTTGACCCATAGTTATAAAAAACGAGTTTATTTAATATTTTGGGCTCATTAAAACACACACGACTGCAGAAGGGAATTTAATAGAAAGTACTCAATGATAATTTCTACCAAATCCTATAATTTTTAAATTTGCTGCGGCTACGAGGTCAAATGAATGTCAAGGCCACTGTTATGGCAGGCAAGACAACAGCAAAGCAGATGATTTTTGATAAAATGTATGCTAGCACTCGTAGAAATAATAATTAGGTGCTGTTCATATTGTGAACATGTAGTTCGATGTCGCCGATCGAATCGAGCTCTCCATTGGTGTTGTCAACATTGCTGGAATCAATAAACGATGTTAAACGGTGAGTTTTTGCTGTTTTTCGTGAGTGGGGATTTTGGCCTGAAAATCTGGCGGTAGCGATTTTCGGGGTGTCGTTGCATGTAACTTTTGAAATAATTACCCGATTTTGACAGTCCATAGCTCGTTTTGTAGGGAAATCATTTAGCTTTCGAATCGTAGTGAACAATTTGTCCAGAAAAATTATTTTGGATGCGAAAACTGACTTTGTTCGAGCATGGGGTGGTTTGGTCGTTACATCCCTTTCCTTTTATATAGTAGTAGGGTAGGGTCTATGGGTATATATGTCTTTCTAAAGCTATTTCTAAGCGATACACGCCCCTGTGCCCGCATGTGAGGGTGAAATAGCGACCTCAGCACGAGGCGTTATTTGTGATATCACTGCTGAGCAGTTGTAGACTTATCTCACGTTATCCCTCTTAAAGAGCCACTCCGTGATTTTCATAACATATTATTTACCTTTGATATGAACCTAAATGTCATATGTGGTGATATAAAATCAAAACATCTTAATTTTTCAAGTACAAAAGACATATATATGACAAATACTGGTTTTCCATGGAAATCTAGAAACAGCTTTATAAATACACAGAGGTGTAGATATCACGTCCAATATACATGGATACTAGTTATATCACCTAACAAACACTATACACTCCTAACTGCTATCCTGACTGTTGAACAGATAAGTCTCCAAAATTACGTTTGACTGTTTGACGGGCGCCACTGTCCGATACTTCGCGATCAAATGACACCATTGATTAAGTTTGGCATATATGAATCCAACAACTCACGGAGTGGATCTTTAAAACTACATTGTTACTAGCAAACCACCCGATACGATTGGCGTCCAGGCATAATAAGGCAAGGTATTATAAGAAATCCCCGCATAAAGGGCCTATGTGTTACTCACACTGTCACACGTGTTAAACATCCAGGTTTTCAATGCCAGGACGTTACACTGTATTAGGATCTGCAAAGCGGGGGTCTGATGCAGGACGTTTTAACACAGGGCTATCAACCTACTAGCTGTAGGCCTAGTAATTTAGAAGTATTAGTAAACATTGAAAAATCACAGGGCTTATAAAATAAATCGCAATGAAGACCAATGATGAATTAAAGAGTATTTAAAACCTCTCATAAAACACCTTTAACTGGTTTTCCTCATATCTCTATCACTAAGGTATAGGCAATCAAATACACGTCCTTCCTACCAGCTTCGATTAGGATGTTAGAAATAACTAATTATATCATACATCTTTGTGAACAAGAAAAAGAACTTCCCCACGATAGATGTTACTCTTTAATTCATTATCAATGGAATGAAAAGTCCAATACTTTTCAAATGTTTTAAAGATTGTGTATCCTTTTTCGGAAAATCGTCGCTTCTGTTTTGGACGGGCCAATAAACTGGCATCACAGATTTCACGCGCTGTTACTTTGCGCATCTGAAGTTCGGTCGAGCTCGAAATCAAAAGAAGGTAGGTATTTTTTATCTTGAAAGTTTAACTTCTTGAAATCAGGCAAGTTTTGATTTCGGATTATAATTCAAGGATTCAACATCATACAAGCTGTTAAGTGTTGTTGGTATATAAAGTCGCTTTCATGAAAATTTCAAGCTTGGAAAGAATGTTTTCCTCATAATTTTCTGCACACCCACGTTACCTATTTTCGAGGGCCACGCATTTCGAGCTTCTACAACACGATCCTGCGATTTTTTAAAAGATAAACTTTATAACACAAACACAAATACAAATCAAATGAAACATTATTCAAAGTCATCTTCCTAATGCAACCAAAGTGGCATCATTAAAGATCTTATTGTGATCAGTTCAAAATTAGTTTTACTGAAAAAAATATTCAAACTTAGGCTGGCCGCACACTACGTCTGATTTCTCTTGCGATGCGTCATGCGATGCGTTAAAAAAACGCATTCAGTGCATTTATCAGAGACCGCACACACTACATCCGATGCGTCAACGCGATGCGATGCGATGAAAATAGGTGTTGCACCTTTTTTCATCCCATCGCAAACGAAATCGCATGAGGGATTCCCTTCTGACGTCATATTTCCCATGTGTCGCAAGAGTTTTTCCTTTCAAACCAGTGGAACGAAAGTAAGGTAATATGTATCACGCTTGCATGCAAACATGATTTGTACCATAATTCTAGATCCCATTATTAGATATTTCATTGAAATAATGTTTGATGTAACTGCTATACCGACATATACACGTGTATATTTTGTATATTTTGTTTTTTAAGATTCAATATGTCCAAAAAATCCAAATGTCTGATCGACACAGAGCGTCTGATACGTCTTGTTGAAGACCACCAAACTCTGTATTACAAGAGGGACAGAGACTACAGATATATACGTCTGGGAGCACACTACTCAAATATACTAGGCTTGAGACAAAAGGAAAACCTTTTGATAAAAAAAACGCAATATTTAACGCATTAGCAATCGCGTAAAGTGTGTGCAGAAAAATCGCACCGCAATGATCGCTTGACACAACGCACGAAAAATCGGACGTAGTGTGCGTCCAGCCTTAGCTAGATCATTTGACCAACATCATGTGACACACTTATTTTATGTTTTATTAACTGACTGTTGAGGTCGGCTAAATTAACATTCATAGGGTCTTTGGTCTAAGCATAATTTAATTGTATGCAGAAAAGATTCAGTAGTTCAACATGTCAATATGAGAACACTGTATTTATGTCAAAATAGCTTTATAACCATCAAGATTTTTAAAATCCAAATTATGTGATCAATCTGATTGCCTTTCATCTGCATCCTTATTATTTAGGTCTAAAACTGTAATTTCTCACATCAGAAATACTGTTACAGTACAGGTAAAATAACCTGTTTAATAGCATGTATTGTTTTGTAAGAGCTTTTGTAATATTTGTAAAATTTATAACCAAGACATTTAAAGAATCTGTTACAAATAAAGGAAAGTTAGTATACAGCAATCAAATATCAATAAACCGTATCAAACCTTGATGGTTCCATTGAAAGTTTTTTTTCTAAAGAGGATAACTCTAGCAGTTTCAGTGACATATAGTTAATTGGATTTAACTCAATTTAAAACAGTTGCTTTATCATTTATGCATTAAGAAACATATATTTACATTCACAGGTTCATGTTTATATCATACTTGTCCCTAACATGCTTTAGCCATTATACAATTATTGACTTCAGTTGAGGTGAATCAAATGGTTTATCAACCTCAGAACACTTATGTTCACTGAGGTCGATAAACCATTTGATTCACCGATAACGTATGTCAGTAACTGTTTCATTATATGATTAAAGAATCAGCCTTTGAATTTCTTCCTCGTCGGCATCAACAAAGTGTTTCTTTGCATCGTCTGCCATGACTGCAAAGGGAAGCGACTCTAAACAGCGCTCCTCGCAAAGCTCCTTGCAGTGGTGCAACCTCGTACACAGCGCTGATCACCTTTTGATATGCTGAGAGTCGTAACAGCACTGTAAGGAGTTTGGCAGTGTTGATCTATTTTTAGCTCCAGGTCATCGGATTAATAATAATAATAATAATCACTTTATTTCCTCCAAAATGAAGAGTTGAACACAAAAGAAATGCGAAAGGAAAGTCTATATCATCTCATCTCAGGCGCCAGGATACTACAGTTTCAGTCTGGATGCACAGCATATAGAGATGTACCGCACTGCCAGGCACGCGAACATCACCTTCTCTGGGAAGGACAGTCCATAGGTCGGGTTACATGACAGCAGACAGAGAGTCAGGTTTGTGTCGCTCAGAATTTGGAGCTGCACGCTGAGCTCCACCGGGAACAGGTCGATGAGGTCGCACCACAGCTCGCATCCATATAGTGCACGTGGAAGAATTATATTGTGAATTAATCTTAAACACACAATTGGACTAATAAATTCTGCCGTGAAGCCACGTCTTACAAGCGAATGAATACTTGCTTTCATTTTTGTGCAGGAACTGAGTATATGTTCCATTGGTGAAAGAGTTTCAGACAGAAGCATACCGACATGTCTCACACACTTGTTGTAGGGTAATGGTTCACTGTACAGCTTCATAGAAACCATTGCATTGTGTGATGGACTGGTGGGACTGAAAGTCATCACTTCACTTTTTGAAGCATTAAAGGTGAACCGCCACTGACAGCTGTACAGTTCACAAACCCCTATCATTTCATGAAGTGATGCCTTACTTGAACTCAACAAGGCAACATCATCAGCTTGGGCTGGTGTTCCTGTATGTAGGTCTGTGATGAATGTCCCAAGCTTTTTCTTTGCTATGCGTTCAAGCATGCCATTTATGTAAAGGAGATATAACCGAGAGGACAACACACCCCCTTGACGAATTCCTTGCTCAAGCTTGATACTTCTTGATATTTGACCCCCTACAAGGACGCGGCAGGTCATGTTTCTGTACATACTGTCAATGATAGTCCACAATTTACCAGAGACATCGCTTTCGTGCAGTTTGAATAAAAGGCCAGAGTGCCACACAGTGTCAAATGCTTTTGATGTATCTAGGAATGTAGCATAAACGGGAGATTTTCTCTCTTTGTAGTAGCTGACAGTCTCGTGGAGATTGAAAGAACAATGCAGAGCTGACAGTCCCTTCTGATATGCCATCTGTTGTGTACTAGGAAAACTATCTGAGTTTTTTATTCCTTGCATACGTAGGAGCAAAACCGATTCGAAGATCTTGCATATAACAGGACTTAAGGATATTCCACGGTATGAGTTAGGATCACGACGGGACTTATTGGCACCTTTGTATATCGGGACGATGATACTATCTCTCCACTGTGATGGAATACATCCACTTTTCAAAATCATATTAAAAAGGTTAGATAGGTGTTGCATCAGAACTTTTCCTCCATACTTTAAATGTTCATAAACTATTCCATCTGGTCCCCCAGCTTTGTTCATTTTCAGAGAGGAGCAGATCCTTGTAACTTCTTCGGGTGTCACAAAAGGTCCATCATAATCAGCAGTTACATATTTGGCTCTAATCATTTTCACAGTTTGCTCAACATCTCTTTTAAACTCATTGTCAAAATGATCTCTGTCCGTATCTTTGTATATTTCTTCAAAATGATTGGCCCAACCACATAAGATTCCTTCAGCATCACACATAGTTTGACCATGAACACTAATTGGATTTAAACTTGATTTGGTCCGAGGATGAGTTTTATTAAAACAGTGCCAAAAGCTGACTTGATCAATCTCTGATGTGGCTTCTATCTCTTCGAAAACTTGTGATTCAATTCTGCTCTCATTTCCCGTCTAAACATACGTTTTGCCTCTTTGTATTCTATAAAAGAGGGTACGTCATCACCACGTGGTCTCCCTTCGTTTATCCAGATATGACGTTTGAGTGACATCGAGTTATGAAGCTGGTTGACCACCTTGTTCCAGTAAGGTTTAATGTGGGTCCCGCTAGCCTTAATAGGCAAGGTTTCTTTTGAAGCTTCCAGGAGGGTGGAAACTATGGTATCACAGTATTCTTCAACAACTTGCTGACAACCTTCTTTTGGACAGTAGACTCCCCACAGTAAATGTGATACGGCAAATGTGTAGTCAGAGATTTTCCCGGCACGTGCAGCTTTTCTCCAGGAGACAATAAGCTTAGTGGGTTGATAAGAATCTGCTTGTGATGTTTCCCTGGAGCATAAGGAAAACACAATAGGTCGATGATCTGACACATTGAACAGATTGTCATCAGGTATTTCGCACTTTATGACATCGCTCAGTTTACATGGCGATATAAGAACATGGTCAATCATAGTGCAGGGTCCACTTTCATATGAGCAGAAAGTCCATGTTGACCCTTGACATATATTCTGCACATTTAGAGACAACAGGTTACATCTGTCCATCATTTTCTGTAACTTCTGTGAGCGGCTACAGTATGTGTTTAGTTGAGATCTTGGGCCGTTCAGTTTAGTGTTCATATCTCCCATTATGATTACTTCTCCCTGTGCTGCATATGAGGCATAAATATCCTCAATAATACTTAATGATGCATCAAAGTGTTCACTGGATCTCGTTACTGCAGGCATATACACACTGAATATTGATAAGGGCTGTTCACCTGGGAGATGTAACTCAATGCCTACAATAAAATCATAATCCGTCTCAATCTCAATCACATTATTTGCAATCTGATTTGAAACCATAACTGCTACACCGCCTCTGTTCACACTCCTCTCAGGCGGGCTGATGAAACCATCCCCATAACATTTTACAAATACAGTGTACTTGTCACTAAGATTTGTTAACACAGACTGATTGTGGGGTCCGAGATGATGTTCACAGAGACAACACACATCAACGTCGTATTGTTCCAAACATAATATCAAATAGGGCACACTTGTAGATATGCCACGACAGTTCCAAGTCATAATATTCATATTCGTGATTATCTGTGTTTATCATTTTGCGAACTTCGAGGTACCCACTTTCTTATTATCAAGCCATAGGGCCAGAATTTTGGATCTCCTACTTCATTCCTACATGAGAAGGGTACATTGATTTGGGCTGATAGTGAAGTACGGGATTTTGAGTGAAACAGACTAATCATTTTACATCTAACTCCATTTTCTTCAAGGTATTGCCTTATTTCTTGTTCTTTACATTCCAGGTGTATCCTTCCTACATAGAATCTTGCAACCCTGTGTCTCGGTTCGGCTGCACGAAGCATAGATTTTTCATTCATATCTACTTTCCTTGCTTCATTATCAGTGTTTGTAATTGTTACTCTTACGTTTGTCTTCTTGTTGCGTTTTTCTACTCGAGTCCAAGTTTCACCATTCTCAGTCTCATTGAGATTGTCCTTCACATCATTCCTATCATAACTGTGATCATTGTCATGTGAGTGTCTTCTGATACTCAAGTTATCTGATACTTGATCAGTATGACTTATGTTATGATCTGAAATGACGTCATTATCATCACTAGTGACATCTGCATAGTGCAGCTCTATCCCGTTATCAAATGATATACCTTCATCATTTATGAGTTTGTTCATGATAACATCTCCAGCATGACTGCTATTTTTTCTCACATGTTTGGTAACCTTCAAGGACTGTGAATCATTTCTACCTGATCCATTGTTTGGGACATTTTCACTACCATTACTTGTCACGGGGTTTTGTCTCAAGTTTGACTTGCCTGCTGATACATGCACTTCATGCCCTGTCACTACACAATCAGACACTTCAGAAACCGTTACCGTGTCTTCCACGTGGTTTGTAACGGTATTCCCGAGTCTTTCAGCCCGGTGGCGGCTTGGTTTAGTCATGAGGCTTGATCTGCTGTCAGTATAAGCGCTTGTCCTAAGTTTCTCAAGTTCACTTGATTGCTGATGTAACTTCGACTCCATGTTTTTCATGTGCGCAGAGTTACTTTGCAATTGTTTCTTAAAGCTCAGTACATCACGTGCATACTCACTTTTCAGAGACAATAGATCTCTGTCTAACCTGACAATTGTTTCTTTCAAGTCATTGATTAGTGTGTGGCATGAATCATGAGGTCGGCTGCATGTGTCACTTTTAGATCTGTTTGTGTTACATACAAGGTCACAAAGGTCATTCATTATATGTCCAAAACATGCATGAAATAACACAAAACAATCCTTAGCTAATTTCACCAGCAAAGAATCGCTCTTATTATTTCTTCTCTCCATACGTTTCTTCATTACACCATTTGAATAAGGAAAATCTTCCCTTTGTTTTGCTTTTATGAATAAGTTGTGCCGGATCATTTCAAGTTCATTGATATTATTTTTGCAATATGTTAATGCTTTTGAGACAAAAACATCTTTGGGAATGTCAAACGACTCACCATTGCTTACAGCTTGTATGAAGCAATCAACTTGGCTGGTTTGCACGAATCCAATGTGTGATCCGCCATGTTGTTGTGCATTTTGTAAATCGTCCCATGTTGAATACTGACTTGTATTCAGAACTTGGTCATTTTCATGAATATCTTCATTATAACTCTCACCAGGTGCCGACAATAGCATAGGCGTCAGTTCTGTATATACAGCATCAGTATGAATATCAGCATGAGTCTCAAAACTTATAGCGGTCAACATAAGGTTTGATCATTGTCAATGACCAGCTGCCTCTGCCAATCGGCTCCTAAAATTAAGAGAGAACAAATTAAGATAAAATCAATGAGATTACCTTTTACTCAAATGTAACATTTCAATTTTAAATCCTGAACTAAATGTATTTGTATGATATATCATGCATCATTTTATCATATCAATAATGAATTATGAATTTATGATGAATATCTCGTCATCCGTACATAAACTGGAAACATTCAAATAATTTCCTTTGATATGATGTTTCTACCATTGCCTTCCAACCAGACGTACCTCGTACTCCTGGATCTTCCTTGTTTGAACTGCATGTTCACTCCAGCGGCCATGATGATCATGTTCACTTTTGACGTCCCCAGTTTAGATTTGAATATTGGAATTCAAGCTTATTTTACCTCCATAAAGCTGAGTTCATTGATGGAGCTGGTTACAAGGTGTAGCATAAGCACCATATGATCCACTTTTCTGCATAGGAATACTAATTTACACGCCTAGGCCGTGGGGAAGTGTCCCCAGTTCATCTTTTCGCGCGGTAAAAGTTAGCTCCCTTTACTGGGTTATTGTAAAATACGAAATTTTTATAGATCGGACCACAATATTTTGATTCTAAACCTACATTTACGAGGCGTCCGATTTACTTTTTTTGTTCTTTCAAATATACCAATACTTTTTGCATATGGGACTTTGATGCGTTTTTAAGGAATAAATGAATTTAATTATCAGAAAAATGATTTGTAAAAAAGCAAACATACTGTAATGTATAGCTTAATTTCTGCAACAAAATAATAACGATAAAGAAATACAGAGGTTTTTTTGATAAAATATAATGGTTTTTTTTAGACTGATTTATTACTTTGAATAATATATAATTCAGTCACCATACCAATGTTATACCAAGGATTTATACACACGTCATTGGTGATACCGACAATATAGGTCTAATTTATAGATCTATCGTGGTAGATCTATAATAAATGATTAACTCGAAATTTCCACCCAATTCTTTTAAATCATATAACCTTTAGATGGAAAACACGGAATTAACTTTCGTTATTCAACTAAATACCATTTAGGCCAAATAATTACTTGTTCGCCTCGAAAATATGCATCAAATGAAACATTGAAAATCTATATGGCTTTTGGCTGCGATCGATTAACCTATTTCACAATCGTAAGCTATATTACAAATTTTAATCTTAAATGTAGTTGGAATAAAAAAAAATTATAGTTTTATTGCCTGGACGCCAATCGTATCGGGTGAGCAAACTGGCATCCATGCAACTAGATAGATATAATTTATCCAAGACAATTTACATATATATATATATATACATCAAGGACAGCTGCCGAAGTCTGTGTAAGCCTTGTATATCGAGTAACTGTTTTAATCCCCCCCCCCCCCACTTCGGTATAAAATTGGTTAATCATTCATAAAATCAGCATCTTACGTGTCATTTGTCTGCTCTGGATAAATTTTCAATAGTGATCAGTCAGTCAGTTATTCTCCGTAAAACTTCACTGATGGTATTATCATGGACTCAAGCGTTATCAGCATCAATCTGACATCGTAAATATACGTAGAATTACAGGCTGAGTTTTAGTTTAAAGGTGTACGTCGTTTTACAGGAGACTCGTTGCAGGATTTAACGGATACATTGTAGTCAAATTTGAAGGTTTTCGATCACTATACACATTTTGATTTTGATTTATCTCATGTTCCATGCTTGATTATTATCGTGAAAGTTAGCGTTGTTACTGATATAAAATGTGTACCATGATTTGTGGTTAAAGCGTTGTGCCGGGCGCGTACGTATATTTTCTTAGTGCCCTGTTTGGCATGCCTTTCTGTGTACTTCTTGCGAATTAGCTTTGAAATGCGGTTCATGACTGTCCAAGCTTGATCCTTCATTGTCACCTAATCTTTTCCCACTCAACGCTATATCAGGCGCGAAACGTGCGCACGCAATGTATCAACATCGTGACGGGATTCTTGTCCTTGGGGGACTGAGCAATACAAGGGGATCGAGTTTGCAGATACGTGAGTGTCTATTGTCAATTTTTATGTCAGCAGTTACAATAAGACGTTGATACCTCATATCAAAAGCCATTACACTTGATTATCATCTTATATTAAGACATACTTGAAATCTTGACCTAAATGACTCAAAATGTTTTAGCGCGTGGACGATGGGTGTGCTGGTGAATGTAGTTGCTGTGACGCTGGTGTCAACATGCTGGCTGCTCATCCCTCCCCTCCTCTCCCCCTCCCCTCCCGCTGTCTGGGGAGGGATCACTCACAAACGCTTCACAAACGTCGAGGAGCTATTCAGGTTGAACTGTTCACAAGACAAGGTTCTCATATCACTGTTCAAAGTTAAATTACGTTGTTCACGGTATGGTTATACATTGTATATTCTCTAGAAAAGATCAAACGATTTAATGTCATACCATACGTCTTCTTGGAGATATCTCGTTTTCCGATTGATTTATTTCTTAACTTATTCTGTCAATCAGGCTGTTTTGAAATGGAAACTAAAAGAATCAAACTTATTGAAGAATCCATGAACATGAAGCCATTGTGCTGTCAGGAAGATGATACAAGATGGGCGGATCAAGGGAGGCTCTGTTGCAGCTTACTACAAGGGAGAACTCGTTGTTGATCTCTGGGGAGGTTATGCTGACCTTGAGACCAGGCGGCCCTGGAACAGGAATACCATCACTGTGTTTTACTCAACCACTAAACTTATGGGGGCAGTGGTCTTAGCAAGAATGGTAAAAAAGTATGTTTAAGTTAAATTTTTAATGTTATCAATGAAATTTTCATACAAAGTTTGTTTCTTCCTGAATACCCATGGTCTATCGATGCAGTACGTTGGTCCAGTTTTTTATGAAACCATTAATATATACTCAAATTGATAAATTATCAATATTTATGATATGAAATATCATTTAAAGACTCATAAAGACATCCTGAGTAGTGCGTTCAAGTTTATTGAATTGCGGTTTTCAATCCCAAATCAGTTTTTAAGTCATGAGCTTTGTTTGGCTGTAAGCACAGTCCCATGTCACACGGTTTGCAAGTGCATTTCCTAAAGACCCTCTCCAACTGAACATTCATCAAAACACCACCCGTGTCCGCTGACTGTAATTGCTGACTCGACATGCATGGTGTTTCAGCATTACACACCTCGGTGTGATATGTTCCCATTCTTTTAACATTGGTTCATTCTCATATCAACCTCTTATGACGTAATCATCGGTTGTTTCTCCATATCGCCCTAGGGCACTATCACATATAATTCAAATCACATATTATGTCCTTTGCTTTTACGCAGGTGGGTGTTATGAGATGTTGAACCTACACAAACGATTAGACTTGTAAAATTTTGATATTTTGACATTAGCGAAAGTTGGATTCGAATCCCGGACCTCTTTGCTGGCGAGTAACGCCTCTACCATTTGAGCTAACGAGAATCCCTGCCTGTAACTGTTCATTTTGTTGTGTCATGTCTGTACTGTTTTCCCCCTGGTATATATATAAATGTATATGTATATATACATGAAAATATATAGGTGTAAGGTTATGTCAATTTCTAATCTTTAGAATCAAATATTTAGCTTTCAAATCTCAAGCAGCCAGATATCGTTTATATCCTACTGGACTCGTTAGGTCAGGACACATAAACGTAAAACGTTTACAAATTAATTTTATAAAAACTATTTGGTTTGAAAACTTTGTAGGAATGTTCCGCGGGAGTGTAAGCCAAATAATGACCGGATTGTCTCGCGTTATGGCAAAAAAAAACTCAGCTCGGGCTAACGCCCTCGAGAGTTTTTTTGCCATAATCGCTCGTTACCCGGTCATTATTTACTACATAAAATAATTTCATTTCTTAACCACGATGTGTAAGTCAAATAGCAACCTCCGCCCTCGGTTGATATAGAAATGAACACGCTCGCTACCGCTCGCGCGTTCATTTCTATATCAACCTCAGCGGAGATTGCTATTTACTACTTACAGCGGTCGTCCCAAAAGTTACAAGTAAGCCAGAGACTTCTTGAATAATCACAATGTCCCTGTTAGGATTGGCCTGCAATGTCTCCAGAAATGAATCGCCGCTATTGGCTGAACAGTGTGTGTGTGTGGGTGTGTGCGTGGGGGGGGGGGGGGGGGGGGGGGGTATTATTACAGCAACTGTGAGAATTGTTGCAATGTGGTGAGTTGAAAAATTCTAAGAAAGATGATTTGAAATATTCATTCAGGTTCCACAGAGAGTGCAAAGGTTACTTCGATGATGTTAGCCCTTTTATTCACGTGCTTTTTTTCAGGTAACATTCTGTGTAGCGGCCGTATATGCAGCAATTAATCCCATTATTGGATCTAAAGTTGTTTTAAAATGCTTGAAAATCAATTTATATAAATCAAAATCTCTTTTGCCCCCATTTTTCAATTTACTTTAATTTTGTATCGTTATTAGACTTGCAATAGAAGCTTTTTATCTGACAAGTGCAGTAAGAAAGATTTCTTAATAAGCGTTCGCATGAACAGACACTAAATATCCTTTTTCTATGTACGGATTGTTAAGGATGTAGAGTTTCAGGATGTTGTTCTTCTATATTTACAAATGCTTACATAAATTAGAGATTAAAAGTATCAAAATAATGGTAATCGTTTAAATAAAAAAAGAACCCAAAAATGATCAATTTAAAAATGACAAATGATAACACTTAAGGATAATGTAGAGCTTCTATAATATGCTGACGATGCAGGAGTAACTCCCTTGTTCCTGGTACAGAGGTCAACTGGACTACTCCAAGCCGGTGAGCAGCTACTGGCCGGAGTTCTCCGAGAACGGGAAGGAGAAGATCACAGTGGAGATGCTGCTCAGTCACCAGGTAGGATTACATCACAAAACCTCCGAAGCAACATGCTATAATGAAAGAGCACGTGACATAATCTGTGGTGTCAAATATGTCAATAAGCGTTTAAATCCTTATTTTTTATCTAGCAGACATGAATAATTACCAATTGAAGGCTATTTGGTTGATTATTGATCGAAAACTGGACAATGACGCTAATCAAACATACTTTGGGAAACTTTTTGTGAGCAGGAGAAAGAAAAATATGATCGGTTGAGAAGAATAGATCATAATTATATGTTACTTGGACGCAGAATTTCAGACTTTGTACATCTGGCATTTGATCGAGTACTATTTAACACATGAAAATGCCTTTTTTTCTCATTTTGCATTATGCAAATGATTTGAGTTGACTCAGTTCATCAGTTCATATATTTTTGCACATATCTAGCCAAATGGTATATAATAAAAGTTAGTGTGTCACTTTGATATTTGATGTGTTCCGTTACAAACAACTGGCATTTTCTCCTAGGCGGGACTGGCTGTTCCTGACGGGGGTATTTCAGTTCTAGACCTTGTGAACAAGCCGACCGTTGTGGAGAATTTCCTAGCCAGACAGAAGCCACGGTATACACCAGGTACCAATCGGATCAGGTCTTATTTCAAGTAGACCATCACTTTATAACTTATTGCAAGAGTAAATTCGATTTCCCTTAGCTCAATTCCCAGATAAATATAGTGTTTGTAGACAGATAAACCGTATGGCTGAGGTCAGTGCGTCTCTTCTTAGTACCGAGTGGGTGGAATTGTCTTCATGCATCACGGATACTCATCACAGAGTGTGAATATACCGAGTTAACAAAGTAAACATCACATTTGATTTTAGATTCACAATGACGTGAAAAGTGTCGATTTTATTATAATTCACCAGCAATGAATCCGGAACTCTTAAGGTCACAGATGGAAAACTGGATTTAAGCGTTGGCGTTTGGCGATATTTCAAAAAGGGAGTTTTAATGGTATCAATGTCTTGCATGTGGTAGGTCAGTATGAATATGTTGGAGATATCTTTCATGTCATTAACCCGTATAGCTTTATTTCAAATGGTATTTCAATATGGGCACATGTAGGTTCAATTGCGATGTATGACGACCATATAAACAGGGGTGTAGATGGAGGAAGAGAGATTGATGCGGTCCCCTTGTCCCTCCAGGTAGCAGGTTCGGGTACCATGGACTGACATGGGGTCTGTATGTGGACACTCTCGCCAGGAAGGTGGATCCCTCTCACAGGAACATGTCGCAGATCTTCCACCAGGACATAGCGCTACCATTTGGTAGGTGAACATATCTCCTTCCGAGTATCAACACTTTTATAAAATCCATTCGCTCACGGAAAGCTTATTGTAGACAGGTCCAAACTTGAAAAGCAACTCCGACTTAGTCTCGGCTGGTATTAGTTTTTGCTCGGTTTCCGCCGTCGCACATTGTATTTAGCTATAACTTTTTCCTACTAAGGTTTTCAGAACTCATATACGCAACTTCTAACTTATAGCCGAGAGGGGAGGGGGTATACAAAAAAAGCTTTATTTTTACTATTTAAAACTTATAATCGATACATGATTGTTATGTCAATGAAAAGCGATCGTTGATTGTGTAACCTTGAATGTCAAAGGTCTTGTAAGAAGATAGGAGTTATTGCCATATTCACCCTTTAATAGAATTTGGAAACAGGAAACCGGTATTGAGAACTCACATTAACCATTTATTGAATATATCCCGGAAAAATGTTCTATTCAAGGTAAAAGTCGCAATTTATGCAATCATTCTAAAAATTCCTTGTAAACACGATAACTTGAAACGTTTTGATGCATTGAGGCTCCTGTTTGGTATTTATGAACTATGAAGAACTACAAAGATATGAAAAAATTTTCACTTTGATTGCTCTAAGGTCAAGTTCACAAAGAGATCAAGACTTATGAATGATTTTGCGAAAAATACTTTTATTCAACTACAAACACTTTACAGGGTAAGTCAAATTTTGAAATCAGAAATAGCTTTTTAAGATGTTAGATTCATTATTTATTGATTATACCCCCTGGAAATGATTGTGACATGATCACATTCTAGGTCAATAAATCACTTACAACATGTTAAAAATTGTTTGAAATCACCCCATTGAAGTCATGGCATCCAAATTCCACCAATTGTAAGTGTGATTTCTTGTCTTAAATACTAAATCGTCTTAATGAGATATTTAGAAAAAAATGCCCTTTTTATTTGGACTGAGAAGCAGGCGGATCGGGGGAAGGCGGAATCCTCTGTTTCGGGGATGCATTGCTTTTTTGGTGTCCGATTTTCACAAACGCTTCATCTAGTTTATGATTCACACGTCGTGCTGCGGACCCCTTTCATGACAAGACGTCGATCATGTTTTAAAGGTGGACTGCAACTCTAATTTTTAACTTCCAGTGTTTAATTAGCGAGGCCCCGCGAGAGTCGTAAATCTCAATCAGCGCGCCCTCTACTCAGCGGTGTTTTTACTGCGCTGCATCCTACGCGCGCGGTTTCCTTACACGCGCGAATTACCCAACCGGATACGCGTGTGAGAATGTCGTTTTAAACAAATCGTTCTACAACTGAACTGCCATATGAGATATGAGATATGAGATATGAGAAAAAAATATATAAATCTTTGTAAAGTGAAATCTTTTTTAGTTTTTTTTTAGATTTCCCTCACCTTTTACAAAATTAGATAAACAATTCTGGTACTCTGGTATTATGCAGTTGTTTACATTTAACTTGTAAGCTTGGACACTACAAACTTCACAATATTTCTTTCGATATTTTTAAAAGTTAGGTTTTGACTTGTGTGGATATTTTTTTAATTTTCGTCACTATTACTCAATTCCTAACTATTTGAAAATTCTTATCTATGGCAGATAGGGGTTTGAGGGTTTGTTTTTTTATATTTGGCAATAAATTGAACCTGGATTAAACAACTGTAAAAAAAACATATTGGACAGTCCATGCTGCTCTTGTGGATATCAGACAGAAAACGCCCTACATTACTTTTTCTCTTGCGGTAATTATACCAACCTAAGACAAAATATGTACTTTTATAACACTGGTCATACCCTGGATACAATTCTGAACGGGAACAAAGAACTTAGTCACTTTGAAAATCAGAAAATAATTGATTCAGTTCACGATTTTATCACCAAAACTCAACGATTCAAATCTGACACCCAAAAATAAAAACTGGTTTTGAATCCCTTGATATATTTATATGTATATGAATGTGTTGCTAGTCACACCAAACCATTACTGTCTACTTAAATATTATGATTGTAATTGATGAATGTATATTTATATCGTTTATATAAGGATCAACATTGATGATGTCGCATTTTCTTTCATTTTGTATCACATGTTGTATGGGAGCGGTGTTAAAATAAGCCCTTCGGCTTGTTCACCAATCCCAATTCAATTTTATTGAATAAAATATGTTTAAATCAAATCAACAACTGTAAAATCAATGCACTTATAATATTCATACAATTCACATATAGTTATCCAACTTTTTAAGAGCATAATTGAACACCAAGTTGACATTTAACAAAGACACAATCATTTTTCAGAAATTTAAGACACGTTTGCCATAATTTTAAAATATCACTGATAATTATAAAAAGGGAATATATGAAGGATATACTGGTCACTAGTTATAAAGTTTAACTAAAAGGGTTACCTTGATGATAGGGTGTTTTAAACTGTTTTTTGGGGTCCGGTTTAGTATGTCTCGCATTTGAGTTGACTATTCATCAGTAAAATTTTAAGGTCTAATCTCATGATGATACAATCGAAAATTTATTTAATATTTTTATTATTTCAAAGTCATCGACAAGGGGGTCACCTCGTACATCATGCGTCCCGATAGTTCCGATATGGGATTTCTTATTACGAATGGATAAGAATAAGAATGACTTGAAAAATGATGTATACAAACCTGGCAGTAATTGTTAACGTACATTTATTTACCAGTCTTACAGAGAAAAGGGCACCAACAATCCAAGCCATAATTAATGATAGATTCACTTTAGTAAATGACAATAAAAATTAACTCGTCCTAATCCCGGATTGACAAATAGTTACTTTGTTTTGATTATTTTCGCCAATTATTAACAGTAAATGAACACATGCTTTTGACATTTAAAAGATAGTGAAAAATATAAAATATAGTTGGATTAATCTTGAACATAATCAAAACCCATAATGTACATTTTGTTATAGATGTATCTTATTCCACGTAGTCTCTCAGACATTATACAATGCATGAACGGTAAAGCTGAAATCAACAATGATGTTATGTAATTTATCAGCCAGCCAGTCAGGCATAAAGCAATAAAGCACAGCTGTCCTCGGAACAGGAAATGATGATAAGGATATTATGTAAGAGATCGATCACATACGTTGTTTATAACACTTCAAGGAAGTTATATAGTACTTGGAAAGTCTGGTCTTAACAGTCACTGTAATCTCGCTCTACTCCCATGTTTTCAGTTGACGAGCTGGAATAAACATTGTCAATTCACTTCCTCTCTAATTCTGTTTTATTTGTTTATAATTGTATGTGGGCGTAAGGCAGCTTACTGAAATTAAAGAATTGATATATTTCGAAATAATTGCATTTTCATCACTTAAATGCCCAAATAATGATATTTACTTATTTTCAATAATCATCGACAAGAGGCCAACGGCTGTACGGCAAGGACATGCTCCCCCTATAGTCGACCGATTGCAGGTGTTCTCACAGCGACATGTGATAGTTGGGTTGAAGTTTAACGTCTGCTTCCACCATTGTGTTATGTCGCCGACGTGGGTCCTATGCCTTAGTTATTTGCAATGAATGGGGGAATAAGATTTAGAATATGTCATAGACACTCAAATTAAGTTAATAAAAGTTCTAAAGTGGTAAAAAAATAAAATCAATTTGGAATTTGGAATTCAGGCATCGTGTCAGGAACGAAAATGAATAAGCCAATCAACGATCGCATGTCATAAAGAGGATTCCCCTGTCACAATGACCGCTTGTTACGACGTAAATTGTAATAAAAACGTAAATTGTAATACTTGCAGCAAATTGTAATAACTCTTGACGTAATTTGTAATAAAAACGCAAATTGTAATAAAACTTGACGTAAATTGTAAGACGCAAATTGTAATAAAAACTGACGTAAATTGTAATAATATCTTCTTGCGGTAAAATGTAATAAATATTTACGTAAATTGTAATAACCGAATTATCAAGGGGACCTTAATTAAACTACATCAAAATCCCTTTCACTTGAACTTAGATTTCATATTAACACATCAAAAAATATTCTTCAAGAAGTTTCCTCTTGAATCATTTTACGCAAAAACATACATATTTAGGGTTACATACGCTTCTCGTTGTACATAGAAGGATCGGATATATTTTACAGCAAATGCAGACGCCAACCTGCTAATATTATATAGAAATTCATAGATAGGAAGAAAAATTGAGTTCTAGCGAATATTTAAGATAATATATGGCGATGGGGCTGGGGTAAGGTATATTTGACCAGCTATTATTATACAATGTTTTATATTATTTATTATTATATATCTCCAGAAATTGGTAGATGTTTTGGGGACAGTAGATGATTATGACAGAAAAGTCGGCGCTTCTACGTATTAAGTTACAAACGATCTGTATGCCACCCAGACAATTGCCACCCAAACCAGATAAAATGAAAATATTTTGTTAACATTTATTAATTCTATTAATTTCATGATGGCAGTAACTAATATCTAAATTAGAGTATGTATATAGCGCCAAAATTCCAAATTCTTAAACTAAGTCAATGCAAAAGAATAAACTTTTCATCAATGAATGTTTTCTAGTAATGCTGCACTAGATAAACAGTGACATGGCTGCATGTACATGTAATCCTCAAGATCGCTACTAGAAACAGGTTAGGGCCCTGTGACTGTTTTGCGTATAACAAGTTCGTATGGTTGTCGTAACCCTTACGCTTACTGGGGCAATAGCACGGTTTTTAAAAGATGTATTTATTCAAATTTTCCCAAGTAATCATTTGTTTATGCGAGATGTATTTTCTTCAGATGTTCAAAACATCTCATTACTCAACCCGATTATCCGTTATCGTAGAAGAAACAATAAGAAATAAAAAAATTTTAAAACTACTGGCGGCCATTTTTGTGTGAACACTTTTAATCAATTGATGTATAGAAATTGGTTCGCATAGTTTAAACGATCACGTTACGTTCGTTTTAAAAGTGCTTCTTTCATTAAAACACATTGTCTTGCAATTGAAAACATTCAAATAATTGAGCTTCTTTTTGAGCGATGACATACGTTATCAAGTATCACAATTACATACGAAAAAACCCAACTTCGCCAGCACTCACCTTTTGTGTATTTATATGAGTTTTAAGCCAAAGGCTCAAATATTACAAATCTTCATCTTAATATTGGATATCAATGATACGGACACATACTTGGTTAATGATATCTGTTTAAAAAGATTGATGTATGTAGCTTGGACTTTTCGCTTTTAAAACCTGTAGAAGTATAGTGCTATCTGAAAGAGAAAGATATACTATAAAACAGATTTCTGTGCTACTGTGGCTGCATGTTCAAAGATTACCTATAATATTCATACAAAACCTCCCTTAACCTGCCATGACGGGTATGATTGTAATGGTATACACACAAAAAACAATGCATTTTCTTGTTGTTGACATTGGTTTGAAGTTCGTTCAGCAAGAAGACCATTTGTGGACACGCATATTAATTGCGTAGAAGCGTCCTCAGCATAATTTGAGCATATCCAAGACCGTCACGACGTACAAGAACCAACCTTAGAACCAATTAGCATGTCTATGAGGGTGGTATATTGCATGTGCATTATATATTTTATATTTCGTATACCTAGACTTGCTTCGTAAGGTAATGTCGAGGTCAAATTATCATTAACTACAGTCTCACTACAAGATTGATAATGTGTGAACGTTATAATACATTGAAAACCAAAAATAATTAACAAAGTTGTACCCAAGGAAAATTGACGGGGAAAACGTGCTTTAGTCGGAAAGACCTTTAAATGGCTAACAGAGACTCGTTGGTTCCGTATAGCTTGGGTTGTATTTCAAACCTATTGCTTCAAACATTACAAAAAATATAGCAGTGTTCATGTAGTTGCCATTTCAGACAATCAACAAATTTACAATCGGACAATTACAAATTCATAATTGTTATTATGGCCATCACTCTACAGATATATTCTCTGTTTTATCAACTGGTACGAGTATGGTTGTAAACTGGAATCGTGTAATGATTATGGGTCTAGGACAAATGCCACCCGGACAAATGCCACCCGGACATAACCCACCCGGACAATTGCCACCAGGACAAATGCCACCTAGGACAAATGCCACCTAGGACAAATGCCACCCAGACAAAAGCCACCTAGGACAAATGCCACCCAATAATTTAAAAAACAACAAAAAACGATATTTGACTCATGATATATGTATATTCTGTAAAAACAAGTGATCATGTTCTTGTTTTCAGCACTATAATGTATTCAGCACTACATTTGACATTACCACTAGGCAAATCATTGCATTTCACGCATACACATGTGTATGTCAGTTCACTGTCAGTTCAAAGTCGGATGTTGTGTGCAACACTCCTCAGGTAGTCAATTTGTTGTCTGTTCCTGAAGTCTGCCGCGATGGTCTGCAGACGCTGCTGGCAATCCCTGTACTGTTTCCTGTGTCGGGCAACGTTCTGGCCGGCCAACATCTGCGTGATGACCTGGTCGTTCAGGGCTTGTTCCTTCCTCAGAACCTCAAGGAAGCGCCAGATGCTGGGATGACAACCAGCCATGCTGGTCAGAAGTGGTCCTCTGATGCTGGTTCCAGCTCGAGATGGCAAACATCGGGGGTCGTCGTCCTCGGTGATGCAACCGCCCAATGTAATTGTCCTCAAAGTAGTCAACGACTGTCTGCAGGGAATCAGGTAGAGTTTCGGCCAGCGTCTCGAAGGCATCGATCACCTGGTCCTCGGGGATGAATGCCAGAGCTGGTATTATCCTTGCCTGCATCTGTAGCTCGGGCGATGCTGAATATTCACCCTGTAGCCTGTAATTTTTATTAAGAAAACACTGATAGGCATGACATGACAATGTCTCCTTAAACATAGTGTTTATATGAAAACATGTAATATTAAAAACATAACTTTATTTTTTGTCTTGTCATATTAAAAAAAACTAGGTGGCATTTGTCCTAGGTGGCATTTGTCCTGGTGGCAATTGTCCGGGTGGGTTATGTCCGGGTGGCATTTGTCCGGGTGGCATTTGTCCTGCTCCCATGATGATACCCCACGCATAAATACTCAGAAAAGAGTACTAGTATAAATGAAATACATTACATCCTTTTTTGTTTAAACCTCACCAAGATCATACGTATAAAGTGTTGCATTATTTCGTTTAATTTCATGAAAATGTACTGTAGGCCTTTTTGTATTGAGTAGAGACTGAATCGGATACATATATAGGGTAACCACAAACAATTTCAATATATTCAACTTTTACGTTTTAAGAGAGAAGTAAACAACAGCTTTTAAGGATGAAACCTCTTTTTCTGTCACGTTTTTACTACATCAGCATTATATCATAGCGCAAAACAGGGTTTACAGGGTCACTACCCTAAAAATGTAACCCTTCTATGTCCTTAGTTGTGGAGGTAGGACAGGGATATTTACATGTATTACTCCTTATCCTGAAAATGTAACATTTTCATAACTTAACTTTGTCCTGGAATATATATTCAAAGCAGGTTTGAGGGTTGACACCCTGCGACTACCTATTTGAACGTGAACGTAATGATATATATGATCTCCTTTTATTCATATTAGTTAGGGAGTGATAGATATTACAATTCATGCAAAACGATTTTAAAACAACAGTAGAATCGATAATTTCCACTTGGTCGGGAAAATTCAAATGAAATAAAAACACATTTAAATGAAAAGAATATTTTTTGTGTAAAATTTGATGGAAAAAACGTAGGTACCTATAACTATCCAGCCAATCTTTCACAAGATCTTGTTTTCATGTAAAACGCTAAATTTTTAAAAACCTATTCCTGTCCAATGATCATGATTCATAAAGCCCTCATTCAGTAAGTCCATATTTTATTGGTAAACAACAAGACAAAGAAATAAACATAAGAAAAGCATTTCATTATTTTTCGTCTTTCCCATTGCTAGTCGCTCTGTCTTTGTTTCTGTCCCTCTGTCTATTTGCAAGTGAATCAATTTGTCTATCTTTTTTGTCACTACTTTTTCTACTTGACTTGTTGCAGTAAAACGGTAATGAACATTCCCACGGTTTTATTCTGTCTTTCTTAATTATTAACCACAAACCCCTGTTAAATTCGTAATTTTGAGAAATGCAATCGGTTATTACAAATTACGTAAAAATGTATTACATTTTACCGCAAGTAGAGATTATTACAATTTACGTCAATTTTTGTTACAATTTGCGTATTACAATTTACGTCAGGTTTTATTACAATTTACGTTTTTATTACAATTTACACCAAGAGTTATTACAATTTGCTGCAAGTGTTACAATTCACGTTTTATTACAATTTACGTCGTAACACCGCTTGGCCGGCGCCAAGCCCGTGTCACGTGACCTCTTTCCCGGCTATGGCAATTACGTAACTGCTGGTCAATTAGGTCTGAAAGGCTAGGGTTGTTGTTCCCCTTTAAGTGAGATTTATTTTGTATCTTATAAGTTTGAGCACCCGAAATTTCTCTAGCTGCGTAAAGATGTAATCAGTGTTATACCAATTTAATTAATCACCCTTTGTCAATGTCGGTTAGTTAGTATGAAATTGTGTATTGAAGTGTTTGCTTCTGCTCTTGCAGACATAGATTACTACATAGGGCTGCCCTTACAGCTGCATCATCGCATGGCGCGAGTGTACCCGCCGAGCCTGGTCCAGTCCCTGTGGTCAGCCTTGACCTCTGGTCAGCTGGTGGACTTGTGGAGGATCTACTGGTACTCGCCTCTCTCCGGCAGCGACTGGGCCAAGTCCGGGATGACCTTCAGAGAAATGATGAACACGGTATTACGCACTCCACGTCACGGAAATATGCACTCCACCAAACGGTTTAGTTTGCACTATCACACGGTATTACACACTTCATCATACGGTACTATTCACTCCATCACACGGTACTATTCACTCCATCACACGGTACTATTCACTCCATCACACGGCACTATTCACTCCATCACACGGTACTATTCACTCCATCACACGGTATTATTCACTCCATCACACGGTACTATTCACTCCATCACACGGTACTATTCACTCCATCACACGGCACTATTCACTCCATCACACGGCACTATTCACTCCATCACACGGCACTATTCACTCCATCACACGGTACTATTCACTCCATCACACGGTACTATTCACTCCATCACACGGTACTATTCACTTCATCACACGGTACTATTCACTCCATCACACGGTACTATTCAATCCATCACACGGTACTATTCACTCCATCACACGGTATTATTCACTCCATCACACGGTACTATTCACTCCATCACACGGTACTATTCACTCCATCACACGGCACTATTCACTCCATCACACGGCACTATTCACTCCATCACACGGCACTATTCACTCCATCACACGGTACTATTCACTCCATCACACGGTACTATTCACTCCATCACACGGCACTATTCACTCCATCACACGGTACTATTCACTCCATCACACGGTACTATTCACTCCATCACACGGTACTATTCACTTCATCACACGGTACTATTCACTCCATCACACGGTACTATTCACTCCATCACACGGTACTATTCACTCCATCACACGGTACTATTCACTCCATCACACGGTACTATTCACTCCATCACACGGTACTATTCACTCCATCACACGGTACTATTCACTTCATCACACGGTACTATTCACTCCATCACACGGCACTATTCACTCCATCACACGGCACTATTCACTCCATCACACGGCACTATTCACTCCATCACACGGTACTATTCACTCCATCACACGGTACTATTCACTCCATCACACGGTACTATTCACTCCATCACACGGTACTATTCACTCCATCACACGGTACTATTCACTCCATCACACGGTACTATTCACTTCATCACACGGTACCCATCACACAGCACTATTCACTCCATCACACGGCACTATTCACTCCACCACACGGTACTATTCAATCCATCACACGGTACCCATCACACAGCACTATTCACTCCATCACACGGCACTATTCACTCCATCACACGGCACTATTCACTCCATCACACGGTACTATTCACTCCATCACACGGTACTATTCACTCCATCACACGGCACTATGCACTCCAACACTAGCTATTATCAACTCCATCATTCGATATTATTCACTGCTTTACACTGTATTATCTACTACATTACGACACTGACCAATAGTATGGCTTAGACATCTCCACAGAACCCTTTGCATCAGCGTATTTGTTTTCTACAACATCCTGATAACTATCAGGTAAACTGCCTTGTATCACTTTATAAATAAACTATACAATGACTTTAAATCGAAAAATATTTGCAGATGTCATCCACCCTGATGAAGCTCCAACTGCAGCAAGATCTTCGCCGAATAGGCAAAATCCGCCGCTATTTGGATATTTACACAACAAAACTATTAGCTCAGTTATATTTACATACTCAACTTGATAGAGTGGAAATCACAGTATGTCATCTCACCTTCAATGTATCAAACGTCCTATTTCAGCAATATTTCGTGAACGACCCAGTCCTCAACTCTGTGGGTGTGACGTCGTATAGCGGGCAGGGAAGCGCAAGGGGGGTTGCTAAACTGTGTTCCATCCTGGCTAACAATGGATCCTATCACGGGAAGCAACTTCTGTCTGGCAAACTCATATCGCGTCTTCAAACTCCCGTCGTTGAAGGGGTCGGGGAAACCTTGAGAGAATACGTCAGGTTCGGACCTGGGACCTTCTTGTCATCAAATCCAATGGTAAAACTCGGAATTCATATAGATGAAACTATCTCATCTCACTCGGCTTTACGTTACGTTTATGATGACCCCTTTGATCGGTACCAACCATTGGCATATCCGAAAGCATCATTGACTTTGTCCACGGCTTGATTGGAATTTATTCAATTAGTGCACCCATATTATGATTTCCAGATTTTATCATACCCACTCTGTGTTTTATGCTTATGTCTTAGAGTTGACACACCCTTTTATCTGGCGCAACTCTAAATGGAGGCTGAGTCTTCCCAGTCCCTCATGATCACGTGTGATATCGTTAGTCTTAAATTCCACAACTATGACAAAGTTGACGCACAATGAGCAGTTCCCTGTCGACTTGGCAAGCTCTTGGTGCCTTCGTCCCTTTAATGGCAAAAAGCAGAATGATCGCGGCTCATAATTATGACAGTTCATGACAGCGCGCGTTCCATGCTTCACGTCTCCTTGTCAATAAAATCAGATCATGTCAAGCAACGGAAACATTGTTAACAAGACTAATAATTACATTTTACCATGTTCATCTTATGTTAATTGTTGACGCTAGTCTCTCGGTTGCTTTCCCTTTTCTAGCGTAACATGTGATTTTTAATATAGAATTTCATAGATGAAAAAAACGCTCATGATGTACATGTAAGGGTCGTATTTGGTGAACATAATACAATTGATTTATGTTGTTCGTCTTTATGTTGTCGTAAATTTAGTGTTCAATCGAGAACAATAATTTGAACGGTTCTAGTCGCTTTATTAATTGTATTGCAGAGTAATCATCAGTTTCCAAATGCATTTCATTTTTCAGATAATTTTTAGTCGAAACATTGTTTAATAGATATGTATTGGCGTAGTGGTGCTTGATATCATCTAACAATTGGAGGGGGTTTTTTTTATCACAGGGTCAAACAGTATTTGGACACCCAGGCTTTGGAGCACAGATTGGTTTTGCAGATACGAACACAGGACTTGGTTTCTCGTTCTGCACTAACCATTTGACCAATCACCATATATGGACGGACCCCGCACTGCAAAGGCTCGAGGCTGCCGTGTATGAAGCACTCAAGAATTAATTATAACAACGCCTTAGAAAAGAAAATATAGGACATCGCCATCAGGAGAAGGCAGGGAAATGTCACAATGATGAAAAATATGCAGCGCCATCATAAAGGATATTACCAAGGTCAAAGAGAAACCTGATAGTGATATCAAGATCTATTGCAGTGAACTGGAGAGCTGGCACAGAAAACGTTGGCGTAGTTTGCAAGGCTTAAAGGGGCACTAACATGGTTTTTTTTAAAGATTTATTGCTTCAAATTTTTACAACATTAGAGTAAGTTTACTAAGTGAATTGTCACATACTATAATTTTGTATCTTTCAATGGAATTTAAAATGTACATCGAGAAGTGTTATGGTTCTTTTACAATTTCCAGCGCACATGGAATGTATGAGTGGTCCATTGAATTGAATAAATGTATGTATTTGTAATTGAGTTTAACAAAATCCAATTCTATTACGAGTGTGAGATAATAGACCATTAAATTGTCTCAAAGCCGGAGAAGACGCGATTCAGAATACCTAAATGTAAAGGAGGTTCCTTTGATTTTAAATATTTTTTGTAAAGCCATTTAATATTATCATTTGAACATGGGCCTGATACATGTGCACAAGCCGCAATTACACCATCAATGAATATAGAAGAAGAAGAAGAAGAAAAATAATTCATTAAAGTGTCGCACAACATACAACATAAGGTGATGACATTTTAAAATATTGCATAAAAGGTTGCATGTTGCTCGGCCAAACATGGCCTATAGAACACTATTCAACAGTTAAAAACATATATAATTATATTAAACCACATTCAGACATATGAAATAATTTCCAAGGAAATAAATAAATTGGATAAATTAAATAAATCAAAATTAAGATTAAAATTAGAATTAAAGATAAATAAATAAATGAATAGATAAAAAGTTAAATATATTAATTAATTGATACAATAATAATTAAAGCAAAAAAACAAATTAAATTAAAGAAAAGAAAGGAAATGAAACGAAACGCAAAAAATAAATAAAAAATAAATAAATAGATAAATAAATAAATAATACATACACACTACACAAGACATTCATACAACTTGGGAAAGCCGGAGCTCATACATAGATGTTACATGTATTGCTGAGGCTAGCCATGAGACAAATTGCTGTGAGGTCATTAAAATGACATATTTATTTTTTTTAATCTAAATAAGTAAACACGGGTAGGTAATTAGTAACTTCAACAAATAACTTAAATCGTATGTCGGAATGGAAATTACAATCAATCATGAAATGAATTTCATCTTCGATCGCATTACAATTACAAAAATTACAAACTCTACCACTTAGAGGTGTTACAGGCCTCGAAAATCTTCCTAATTCAATAGCTAACGGTAAACTTCCACATCTTAATTTACTCGTAATACTTCGCTGATGTCTAGAAACACTAATAACATAAGGTTCAACCTGCAAAGAATCTTTAAAAAGTCTGTAAATTCTTGATATGTTTCCATTTATTAATCCTTTGTCATTCCACAATTTACTAAACCACTCATCATAATCAACATCCAACAAGTAAGCTCTAACATCAGAAAAATCATTTTGTGTAACATTAGACACATGTACAGGAAATTGCATATTATTTAACATCTTCAAAACATTTCTATTCCATGATTTTCTAAAATTTAAAGACCATTTAAAGATTACGTTAGGAATTCTAAATTCTTCTAGAGATAACAACTTAATCCAAAACCCCACCATTTCAATTTTCTGTTTGGTAAAGGACGACAACCAACCCATTTCTCCCCTTATCGCTACATTAGAAGTCATAGAACCTACTCCTATGAGAAATACCTCGCTGCCCGGTTCTGTACCGCATTAATGCATGACAATTCCCTCTCTCCCCAGATGGCACTACCGTATAATAAAATTGGCTGGACAAGATTGTCGTACAGTTTGCGAAACACTTTATACTCAAAACCACCTACTTGCTTTGATTTACGAATTATTACACCAAGTGCACGATGACCTGATTTTGCTATTTCTTTAGCTGTAAAATTTAAGTCAACATATTCATTTAACCAAACCCCAAGATACTTATATGAACTAGAGTAATCAATAACATCATTACCAATTGTAAATACAGTATTCGATCTAATAATTGACTTAGGACGATAGTGTACAATCTTTGTCTTAGAAGTATTAACTAAAACACGCCACTTAAAACACCACTTAGCAACACAATCTAACATTCTCTGCAAGGACTGCTCATCAGGTGCAACTCATGCCACATCATCAGCATACATTAGAACACTTAACATATTGCCGTCGATGTCAACACCACATCTCAGATTTTCTAGTTCATTAGCTAAATCATTAATATAATGGAAAACAGAGTAGGTGACAACACACAACCTTGACGTACGCCAGAGAAAACATCAAAAGAATCTGTAAGAGTAATATTAATGCGCACTTATATATAAATAAGTATGGTGTGAGCGATCAAACACAACTGATTTTGTTTAAATGGAAATCCGATTCTATGTATTATCGAACATATATGTCCAATGTCATACTAATCAAAATTGGAATTTATTTTTAAGAATAGCCTGTAATTAGAAGATAAAATGTTATTTGAGTCCATATAACGTTAGTGAATCAAACAATCTGCCAAATGTCATATAGTAGGTTGAACACAGGTCTTGTGACCTTTACTTAATACATATTTTTGGTCATTGACTTGATGAAACAAATTGATTTCGAAATTTTCTGATGTCTTAAACTTTTGCTTAAAGTTACATCAAATGAACATTTTTAGTTTTTATTACGTTGCCCTCAGTTACATGTTTTATGTAAACTCGGGGAAATATGTCTTATAAATAGCGGAATATGAATAGAAAGTACCAAAGAGATATTAATGCAGGGCCGTACAGGCTATAAACTTTGAATAGGTCGATGAAGAAATCAATTGTGTTTGTAGGCCCTATAGTAAATCGTGTGCACATACAATTCTTACTTAGTAACGATCTTCACAATCTTAAATGACACCAAACTATGGTATCCAGTTATGGTATCATAGTGAGCATGATTGGGCGCTGTAAATCGACGAATATGTAACGCAGCACCGGATGTCTTGGCGCGACATATTTGTACACGTGTGGTAGGAACTCTAATATGATGTAAATGGTTGCGTTGTGAGCAATGATTTGCTCGACGTTACGTTTGAAACGAGCTATCGTCTCTCTAGTGTTTAGCTTCAGTAAGATTTTATACAGGGTGCGACCAGCAGCGTAGTACAGGTACTTTTTCCCTCCCTCACTCACGACTTGTAGAACTTTTAACATGGTTCCTGATACAATGCGATCCTTCACTCGTCCATTAAAAAACACAGAGATTATGGAATGACCATTAACATCTGCGAACAACAGTTGCGCGTCCGTGTCGATAACAGTGGACTGGCCTATAACGTTATCAAACTGTCCCAGCTGCTGTAGAGTACCTCTGAGTGTGAGACTATAGACATTGTTTATGAATCCGCCCATGATGCGTTGTCGAGTGTAAAAGATTATGAGACTCCGTCTCTCGTCCACGGCCATGTTAGTGGGGGCATGATGAATATCGAGCACCTTATCGGTTCCATCTGTTAGCCCAAGCATTCGTAACCCGTTTTCGTCAGCAGTGATGAGTTTATGTGCTGACTGCATGTATACAACACCCAGAACCATGTGGTAGTTTTTCATTAGTGTATACTGACTGTCTTCTTTACCGACCAAACTGAGCATCATGCTTCTGTAGCAGAAATATTTTGGGACGAGTAATAGGTGCGTCAGGCCATGTTCGGCATCTTGATGAATATCGCTGGCTACAATTGGAAAGTGCAGTGTAAGGTGATTAGTATATGGTTATTATACCTTTGACGTTATCTTTCATAACAGAGGAAAGCTCACATTGAAAAGAGAGCAAATTTATCTCAACGACGACTCGTTCCCGGACCGTGTCACCATCCTCCGGCAGACTCTGCGCAGAAGATAGAGCAGACAGAGCAAACACAGGTGCACAGAACAGATAGACATCAGTAGGTCCGTTACAGCATTGAAAGCAGACAGACAGTGCATAGCAGACAAATGCGCGAGATAGAGCAGACAGACGGTGAATAGCAGATTGAGCAGACAGAAAAGATAGCCGGTGCACAGAAGACAGACGGTGCAGACAGACAGATGGTGATTAGCAGATGGAGCAGACAGACGGTGCACAGCAGATAGAGCAGACAGACGGTGCACAGCAGATAGAGCAGACAGAGGGTGCACAGCAGATAGAGAAGACATACGGTGCACAGCAGATAGAGCAGATAGACGGAGCACAGCAGATAGAGCAGACAGACGGAGCAGAGCAGATAGAGCACACAGACGGAGCACAGCAGATAGAGCACACAGACGGAGCACAGCAGATAGAGCAGACAGACGGAGCACAGCAGATAGAGCAGAAAGACGGAGCACAGCAGATAGAGCAGACAGACGGTGCACAGCAGATAGAGCAGACAGACGGAGCACAGCAGATAGAGCAGACAGACGGAGCACAGCAGATAGAGCAGACAGAGCAGAGTAGAGCATATAGAGCAGATAGAGCAGACAGAGCAGATAGAGCAGACAGAGCAGACAGAGCAGATAGAGCAGACAGAATAGACAGAGCAGATAGAGCAGACAGAGCAGATAGAGCAGACAGACGGTGCACAGCAGATAGAGCAGACAGACGGAGCACAGCAGATAGAGCAGACAGACGGAGCACAGCAGATAGAGCAGACAGAGCAGAGTAGAGCATACAGAGCAGATAGAGCAGACAGAGCAGATAGAGCAGACAGAGCAGACAGAGCAGATAGAGCAGACAGAATAGACAGAGCAGATAGAGCAGACAGAGCAGATAGAGCAGACAGAGCAGATAGAGCAGACAGACGGTGCACAGCAGATAGAGCAGACAGACGGAGCACAGCAGATAGAGCAGACAGACGGAGCACAGCAGATAGAGCAGACAGAGCAGAGTAGAGCATACAGAGCAGATAGAGCAGATAGAGCAGACAGAGCAGACAGAGCAGATAGATCAGACAGAATAGACAGAGCAGACAGAGCAGACAGAGCAGACAGAGCAGACAGAATAGACAGAGCAGACAGAGCAGACAGAGCAGACAGAGCAGATAGAGCAGACAGAGCAGACAGAGCAGACAGAGCAGATAGAGCAGATAGAGCAGACAGAATAGACAGAGCAGATAGAGCAGATAGAGCAGACAGAGCAGAGTAGAGCATACAGAGCAGATAGAGCAGACAGAGCAGATAGAGCAGATAGAGCAGACAGAGCAGACAGAGCAGATAGAGCAGACAGAGCAGATAGAACAGACAGAGCAGATAGCTGGTGAAAAGAAACTGACGATGATAAGCAGACTAAAGGTACAAAACAGGCAGACGGTGCACAGCAGACTGACGGTGCACAGCAGACAGACGGTGCGCAGCAGACAGACGTCTGAAGAGAGACGGCACACAGAAGACAAACCAGACAGTCAGCGCGGAGCGCCTACAGGGGAAGAGAAAAGTCTACATTCGAATGATGTTTCGACTATATTGCATAAGAGAAGGCTTACTTAATTTTAGGGAATTCTTTTAAATATTTTTTTTATAATCGAATTCCTTTATTCCTATATATAGCTAGTATGCGTTATATAGAATATTAATAACACAATAAATGTTGACCTAAGCATTCGTTTCTAATACTCACTTTTATTGGTTGTCCTTTTCCATTCGCTTTCAAATAGTTTATCCTTCGTCTGTAAACTCGCATTTACCTTTGCATTGCTTTTTCTGAACAGAATCTGTAAAAACAATATATACGAAAGCTGCAAGCATGCATCTAAAAGAAACAATTTCATAGTCATAAATATCGTTAACATGCACATAAAAAAGGATATACTTTTCATTAACTAATGCATACAACCACTATAACCGTAGTCTAATCAAACATGACACATTTGTCAGTAGAAGATCACCTCCAACAAAATCTATACCAGGCACCCATTTGTTTGTACTGCTGGGTGAACAAAGACACTTGCTGAGTACATTCACCAAGCCAGGGGGACATCGTACACCTCTCGTGTAATGTTTCAGTGTGGGACAGGCAATCACCCGGTTTACCATGCAAGGACTTAACTTACCTATCTCCTAGGAAGTACTCGGGGGTACTTCCGTTCATCCTTCCCTCAGGTTGTTAACCATTACTTTCCCTACAATGAACCCAATTTACAAGCTTCTAGAATGTCAATTTCTTGCTGTTTCCATAGAAACGTAAATTATTTTAATGAATTCAGTAGTGTGCATTTGGGGACAAGTTTACTCAAACACTATTACAGCTACACGTAGATACATGAAACTTATCGTAGCTGTTGGTATCTCTAATGGTGCTCTTGTTTGAGTATGAAAGCCGATTCTGTAATGTTATTTTTCGCAGTGGTGTGGCCCTTAAATGTTTTATTAAACTTGGTACAACTGACAGGTCTGGTGCTTCAATGCGGACAAGTTTTCTCGGTTACTATCACACCTAGATGAGCAAAAAATTTGCTTGTGGCTACTCCTTATATAATTATGATACTTTTGATCGTGTTCGAAAGCAAATTCCGAAAGATTTTTTTTTTTGAGTTATGGCCAATGAATGTTTTTTTGCAATAGTGAAAGTTTTCTCAGTAACTATTACACCTAAACGAATAAATTTGTGTACACTTGATGATGTTCTTGATCGAGTTCCAATGCAGATCTCGAAATATGTTTATCCGCAAGATAACAGAGCTCCTCGGCGACAGGTTTTTTAAACTTATTTTGAGACACTGCCTCATTCAAAGAAATGGCTGTTGCGAATGCCACTATTTGGTATTATCAGTAAGATGTTTGTAATGTAAATTATGCCGGAAATTCACATAAGTTAGACCTTATCACACCTCTTACAGAAATAGAACAGTCGCAAAGTCCTTTCCACACAAAAATAAGTACGCAAAAACAGAGTTCGCTCTTAAACTTCTTATAACTAACGGTCATGTTACAATATCGATAAATAGTTGTTAACGCCGTCGGTTTTAAACTAAATTTGCGGATGTTGAATAACAATGAATCCCGGAAATTTTACAAACGCAAATGTTTATCTTCTAATTGAAACTCACAGAACACAAACTGAATTGGAATGTAGTGACAATGTGAATCTCCTTTATCTAAATGTCTGTGGACTGAAAACGAGATTGGCAATTCCAGAATTTACTTCATATATAAGCGGTTATAGCGTACTGTGTTTCGTTGAAACAAAACTGGACGACTTTGACTCTATTGATATACCAGGATATACAGGTTGGGGTGGTGTTTCCTGATGGCCTTCTTCAGTCCATTGTGAAAACCCTCAAGGTGATGTGGTCTCCGATGGTGCTGCATCGGTTACTATCACACCTAGATGAGCAAAAAATTTGCTTGTGGCTACTCCTTATATAATTATGATACTTTTGATCGTGTTCGAAAGCAAATTCCGAAAGATTATTTTTTTTGAGTTATGGCCAATGAATGTTTTTTTTGCAATAGTGAAAGTTTTCTCAGTAACTATTACACCTAAACGAATAAATTTGTGTACACTTGATGATGTTCTTGATCGAGTTCCAATGCAGATCTCGAAATATGTTTATCCGCAAGATAACAGAGCTCCTCGGCGACAGGTTTTTTAAACTTATTTTGAGACACTGCCTCATTCAAAGAAATGGCTGTTGCGAATGCCACTATTTGGTATTATCAGTAAGATGTTTGTAATGTAAATTATGCCGGAAATTCACATAAGTTAGACCTTATCACACCTCTTACAGAAATAGAACAGTCGCAAAGTCCTTTCCACACAAAAATAAGTACGCAAAAACAGAGTTCGCTCTTAAACTTCTTATAACTAACGGTCATGTTACAATATCGATAAATAGTTGTTAACGCCGTCGGTTTTAAACTAAATTTGCGGATGTTGAATAACAATGAATCCCGGAAATTTTACAAACGCAAATGTTTATCTTCTAATTGAAACTCACAGAACACAAACTGAATTGGAATGTAGTGACAATGTGAATCTCCTTTATCTAAATGTCTGTGGACTGAAAACGAGATTGGCAATTCCAGAATTTACTTCATATATAAGCGGATATAGCGTACTGTGTTTCGTTGAAACAAAACTGGACGACTTTGACTCTATTGATATACCAGGATATACTATATTCTACAACAACAGTACGCCGGTTACCAACAAACGATCAGGTGGTATACCTGTTGCAATCAGGACTGATATTAGCAAACATTTTAAAATGGTTGAACTGAAATCAGAATTTGTGCTTATCTTCGAAACCACAACCGATTATTTTCATTTCAAATATCCAAATGCCTCCACTGACTGTGTATATTTAGGAGTAACCTATATACCCCCAGAGGGATCTAAGTATTACGATGATGAAATATACTCTAATTTAAACTCCTTTCTCTCGTCTATATGTGAAAGTTTATTCCTTATTGGAGATATGAATGCTCGTACGGGAACGTTAGCAGATTACGTCCCATGTGACTATGATATTGTTAATGAAGAAATGTTTCCATTACACGTTTGTGATTTTATGATTGATGTTAACTACAATCATATGGTATTTCAACTCATAGATGTAATGAAGACAAGGGTAAAGTGAATTCACATGGCTATAAACTTCTCTATGTTTGTAAAAACAATAATCTTATATACTTATTGAGCGATTAGGAGAAGATAAAGGCATCTGTAAAGTTACATGTAAAGGTGTAAGCGTTGTTGGAAACGATCTGAATAGTTCAATCCCCTGGGAGGTTCTTGAACACGGGTCTGCTGTCACTGATAAGAAAAGGGTTTTGGAAAAATGGGAGACCGATTATTCCAAATTATACAATGGCGTTGTGAGTGTTCACTTTGATGATAATCACCTGAAGCAAGTAGTTGACAGTATTTCTAATAACTCAGTTCTACTTAATCAAAATTATGATTCAAGTGGATTAGATGGACTTCTCACGTATGGAAGTAATACGAGTGGTTGATAAAGCCAAATGGGCAAAGCAGCAGGTTTAGATTTTATTCCCGCCGAATCATTAAAGAATACTCATTGCATAGATATTTTACAATGTATTTTTTCACCATTGTTTTGATAATAACATCTGTCCAAGTGCTTGAAGACAAAGCCTCATATATACTTTCAAAAAGCCCCACATGGGTTACCGCGGTATATCACTTTTGTCAATCCCATGTAAAATCTACGCGGATATACTAAACATGCGGTTTTCAGAGTGGCTCGAACGTAACGAAATGCTTGCAGAAGAACAGAACGGTTTCCGTGGTAAACGAAGAACATCGTAACATATTTATTCGCTTTTATCTATGATTAAAATCGAAAGTCTGTAAATCTACCAACTTACGTATGTTATATCGACGCAATGAAAGCATTTGATCGCGTTAATCGAGAATGCCTTTGGTTTAAACTCCTTAAATTGGGAGTTCATGGAAAATTCTTTACTGCGGTGAAATCGCTATATGAAAAGAATCGTTCGCGTGTACTTATCAATGGTATAATATGACCAATAGTTTCGCGGTAAACTGCGGTGTTAAACAGGGCTGCGTTAATGAAACTGGAGAATAAGATTGAACGTACAAATGTACTTTGACGGACATGACGGGTGTCATATAAGGGTTACATGTACATGCAGCCGTGTCACTGTTTATCTAATGCAGGCATGTTCCCGGTCTGCCTACATCCCATTCTGCCTACACTGTTAAAACAACATGTTACGGTCTGGTGCACGGCTTTTCATGGGTGAATAGTCATGTGCATACCTCTGAATTAATGGAATCTTCCATCCATAGTCCCAATCTGCCTACAGTCAACCATTTTAAATAAGACAACAATATTGCATAGATACAGCACTAGTGATTTATTAGACTGTTTCACATTGAAGTACCACTTAGGTACCAGAGATACAATTCAATCCAATACTTGAAACATTTCACATTTTTACTATTTTACAGCTTTGTACAAGTCAGATTTCACAAGTCACACTCAGAGTTACTGCAGTTTCACAAAGTGTCCAGCGGCATCAAGGAACTGGAGCACTGTCTTTCTGCCGGTTGCAAGTTGCTGCTTCAGTCGTTGCAGTCGCTGGTCCAGGTTCCTGTAAACTTGTGCGCGGGGTCGCACTGTTCCTCCATTTTCAGTCTGGAGTCTGGTCCTTCTGTCGGTGGTTTCCTGCTTCTTGATGGCCGTCACAAACTCGTACAGGTTGGGGTGGTGTTTCCTGATGGCCTTCTTCAGTCCATTGTGAAAACCTTCAAGGTGATGTGGTCTCCGATGGTGCTGCATCTTCCTTTGCATCCTCTGACGACACACTTCCAGTGTGTGGCGACCTGGCGCTTCACATTCAGTCTGTAGCGAAAGCCTGCATGAAGAATCTGTTTACCTCCTGACTGTGACATGATGAACTCAACTCTCTGAAGGTTAGCCATTTTGACTGAAGACAATTGTTGTTGGGTTGAAGTTTCACGTCTGCTTCCACCATTGGGTGATGTCGCCGACGTGGGGCCTATGCCTTAGTTATTTGCAATGGATGGGGGAATAAGATTTAGAATAGGTCATAGACACCCAAATAAAGTTAATAAAAGATCTAAAGTGGTAAAAAAAAACATAAGACAACATTTTCACCCAGCTTATAAAGCATTGCATTTTGAAGCATGTGATCATTGTTAATTAACTAATCCCTTTAACAAATTTCACAATTTCTCCCATTATTTACTTATAAACACACACTCTCCTTTGATCAAGATGTTATGTTCGCTTAGACAGAGAAGTCACTGATTTTTTAATCCCCTATCAAAACATTGGAGTATGCTACTATTGTGAACTATTTAATTTATTAGAAACTATTTTGTTATAAAAACAGGATTTTCTTTGATCTAAGTGTTATGTTTTCAAAAGAGAGAAGTTACGGATTACTTAATCTTTTATCAGGATGTTCCACAAATATTTCAATTTTTTAAATGAACTAATCCTTCTACTCAGTCCACTTGTTTGGTTTGACTCAGATACTTGGGTCATGCCCATTATTTTAGGGGTGTTAACTTATGTCCCAGTCTGCCTACATTTTTCTTGCGTATGTATAAATATGTATGTTTTTGCGTAAAATGAATCAAGCGGAAACTTCTTGAAGAATATTTTTTATGTGTTAATATGAAATCTAAGTTCAAGTGAAAGGGAATTTTAGGTGGTTTAATTAAGGTCCCCTTGATAATTCGCTTATTGCAATTTACGTAAAAATTGTATACAATTTAACGGAGAAGATATTATTACAATTTACGTCAGTTTTTATTACAATTTGCGTATTACAATTTACGTCAAGTTTTATTACAATTTCCGTTTTTATTACAATTTACGTCAAGAGTTATTACAATTTGCTGCAAGTATTACAATTTACGTTTTTATTACAATTTACGTCGTAACAGGCACACTTCCATTAGAGGTAGAGCTTGGCCGGTTTAAGAAACCAAAAACTCCCCTTGAACAACGTATATGTAAATATTGTAAATCAAATAAGATTGAGGACGAGACACACTTTTGATAAACTGTGATTTATACACTGATTGAGAACCCCATTTGTGGATGTCGTCTCCTCCAGAAATCCCACTTTCAGCAAATTATCTATTTCCGATCAACCCATATTTATTATGCATTGCGACGATCTATCAGTCATCTCCCTACGCAAAGCTTAACTATATATTGCCAGTCTCGAACTGTCCAAGTAAACCCTTGCTGCTGAGGGACGGAAAAGATGTTCTTGTTGTTATTAGGACCGGTTTTGGTAAATTAATAACATATGACTTCGCCCCTTATATTTTTCAAAGGGAAGTATGTAGGCCCATTTATCGTGGGCGTTACCATTATATAATTGTATATTTTCATCAAATAAGTACAGTTTACACACTGTTTATTTTTAAATAGCTGCACAATTATCCTGGAAAATATGTGAAAATCAAATATATTAGGGGAGAATATATTTTTAGACAGATACAATGAAACGTATATATTGTCTATGCAATGTATGTTAACAGAGGTGTCCCTATTTTCAGGGTAATTATGATTTAATTGATAAATTAATATCTGTGAACGAAACAAAGCAATATTATCATTACAATAAATTTAATTTAATTTTAGTTGATATTAAGATTAGATAAAAGCATTTGCAAAACTACGAAATATATTCTGGTACAATTACTACAAAGGTGGACTTAACTTGTCTTAGTTTTACCGGACACATCTATTTAGTTGGTAAGCTTTGGACACTATATCAAGAATTTAACAATTTTCCATCGTTATCATGTGCACAAGTCTCATTTTTGATTATCCAACTGTTCATAAACACATGCACGTAAAAGCCAAACGGGAAATATTTCATGGAGAGAGAATAATTTTTATACCAAGGCACATACAGTAATTTTTTCAAAAATGAAAATGACCCAGTGAAATCAGTGAAAATGTAAGAAATATAACAATTGTTTTACTATTTTTATTTTTTATTGACGATATTTAACTAGTACACATCAAAATACCTGGTTTTTGACTGCAAGAAGTAAAGTTTGTTGAGAGAAACATTTACTACCGCGATACAACGAGGTCGAAGGCTACTACATTTCGAGTGTTAAAGATCGACTGAAATGACCCATGGCAACTTTCGTGAAAATATGTATTCTAATTTGCCAGTAACTTGAGTTTAAATTTTCGTAATCGTCCTATAAACAACTTTAATACGGCAATTTCGAATCACCAGCTAATTAACACCAGTGAACAGAACTGAACTGGCCCGTGGTCACTGAGGCGTGTCCTGCCGCGTGTCCAGCCGCGTGACGTGCTAGTCGGCGGAAGTATAACCTCCTTAATGAAAAAACAACAGGAAATCTCACAGTCTTAACAACTGTTTAAACATATCTAAAGTCATCCAAGCAACTCAAACCTCCGATGAATTGATGTTAAATATATCTTTAATTATTTGTATTGTTCCAAGCGAAAGACAGTGTTTAAATATGATGCTATGCGAACTACCCCATAGCCTGTGTACATCAACTACAATGTCTGCCAAATGTTGTCACAACAATCAGACTGGTTTAACTAGTCTTATCTTTTATGACACACAGGTGGCCGTTATGTAATCCTATCGCATTCAATTTCAATTCTTGATTTAATAGTCTCTAATTATACCTTTTGAATTTTAACGCCTTGGACCCACCAAGCGGAATATATGTCCTGTCATAATGGCATAACTCTTGGAATTCGACTGCTTCTTTGTTTATTGTCACGGCGTCCAGTCATTTTGAACCAATGAACTTGTAGAATATATATTCAACCAATAAATTAAGAGAATGAGATTTGGCTCATGCACTTCTACGGACGATGACACACATTTAAAAAAGTATATCGTGAATAACGGGTACCAAAATTCTTTAGGATTACATATAGGATGTTTCTAACGCTTGCGCCAGGTATGTTTTCATGTTATTGATTGTTAAATTCAAAGACAGATATTGCAACACGGTGTGAGATGTTATGCTAGATAACAATATAATATATGTTAGTTAAATACAAACGAATCATCAACTAAGTACTAAGTTGTCATGAAAGTGAAGTGAAACAAAGTTATTATTTCTACAGTAAACATTAAAAAAGTTTTTAAATTCTCTCCTGTTTATTACAAAAACCTTCATTTTTTTCGAGACAATTTAGAACTTCATATCGATAAATACATGTTGTAACACTACGTGATATCCCATAGTAATGGATCTCTCACCGACCAAGTTCTTAACCTTTTTGATATAAACCCACCCAAGAAAACCGCGTCCAAGGATTGTCACAGTTAAATCAAAATGGATTTGACGACTGAGAGGGAAAGTTGATATCATGAAGCAGTTACATATCGTATTTTGGAATTCTTTCGGTCATGCTATTGCCTCTATTTTGCTGTTAAATTAGCTTAAAAATACAGAGAAAATCAAAGGGCTGGACTTTCAGCTGACGACTAGCACGTCACACACTGGGCGTGGCTTCGAGCCATGCTTCGGTGATTTTGTCTAAGCGTTCGCCAGTCTCATTAGGCGGTTATCCAAAACAGGGATATAAAAGGTCCCCTAGTAGTCGAATTAAAGCGTATATTTTCTCATTGTTTGGCTCTATTGATTCTTATAAGTGATGCTTCTACAGATAATAATTTGTAATAATCACAATTATGCGTTACGTCTCCTCTTTAAGACATCGAGACATGTTCAAATTTTATCGGTTACTTCATGTAAAATTTAATCAATGGGTATTCGATAGAGTTTTTGCAAGCACAAATGACAAAACAATTGTGCGATGACAGGAGATAAAGTCTTGCCGGGCGTAGTGCATCGAGTCGGTGCTTCAAATCATGGTCAATTTTATCGAGCTTGATTAGTTTACCGAAGCATTTAAAGAATAAATTCTTTGACATACCGCTGTCCGCTATAGGATAAAATTGTAGCAAATTGACTAAAAACATAAATGAACTTGAATATATTGTTCATCGCTTTGGAGGCGGCACTCTCTCTTTACAAATCTTTCAGTCGACGGACTGCAACATGGGCGCAGCCATGTTTGTTCGAGTCCCCGGATGTAGCTTGTCACGGTGTAACGATATCTCAACTCAGACGAGACCCGTTTATCCGACAGAAAGATAAGAAAAGAAAATAATCAAGCCAATAAATACTAGAGAGAGGCAAATCAGTGAATCAAGTGATTTATTTGCAGTCTAAACAAGACGATAACCGGGTACAGCAACAAGCTACCCGTAATCCACTCAACAGGAGTTAACAACTAATTAAGGAAGTCAACAACCCATGAATAAACAAATAGACAAACTGTAGGGAATCACTCTAGCATACCCCCAGACGTTGTAACAACAAGATAAGCTAATGGCCGTCTTAACGAGATAGCATCAATAAGACAAATCAACACTTGACGTGAATATACAATGGGAGTGACGGGACACAGGTGGACTAAAAATAGGGATGAATAAACAACAAGCACACAGTACTTTAGATTATCCCTAATCACTACTTGAGTGAGTAAATGAATAAGAACACTAGTAAAAGTATAGTAGAACTTATCAAATAATGGGAGGGAAGGTAAGGTTAAAACTGTAAGTTGTAACTGTAAGAAAGGTACAGAGAAAAATAAAGGAATATCAACCTCACCAATTTACTTCCAGCGTCCCAGGCCCACCCGTGACCTCTCCCCGCAAGGATCAAATCAAGACTCCTGGTACCAGAGCTTAGCCCGCTATTTATTGGCTCCGTTCGGACGTCGGAGAACACTATGCCTTGCTCCAAAGAAGATGGTAGCTTATCTTAAGGATATCGCGAAGCCGTGTTTCTTTGCGAAACTAAATTATCCCTAGCTCCATAAATATTTAAGTTATGGAGCCCTACAATGGCTTATTGTAAAGGGCGCAAACTCCTCTACAAGAAGATATAAATATATGTAACATGAGCATTGGCATATTAATGCTACATGTAGAAAAGCTGATAAATGGAGCATGAAAATGACATTTGAACATATAAAAATAGCCACAGTCGGCGAATAAAGACATTATTGTAAAAAATAGATACATGAATGTAAAGTACATAATATGTACTTTCGATATATACAATAATTGGTGACATTTTACAAAAGTACATTAGAGGAGAGGCGGGAAAAAGGTCGCACGCTCGAACCGCGTGACAAGCTTTTGCTAGGAGCTTTCTTATTGGACCATCGAATTCCTTTGCAGTGAGCTAGAGACCTAGCGCAAGAAAGTCTTGTGTCGGCAGCAAGGGTTAACTTGGACAGTTCGAGACTGACAATAGTTAAGCTTTGCGTAGGGAGATGTCTATCAGTTTCTGTAGCTGCACTTGTCTCAAACATGCATGTATAAACGTAGATTATTTCCTCCCACCTCATTCGCTATTTTAAACTAACTTTTAATCTCATGTTGTAAGATAATGTATGTACCTTATTGTTGTATGTACATTTTATTTTAGCACTTTCAGTGCTTTTAACTTGTTTTGAATTTTAAAAGAGTGAGTGAGTGAGTTATTGTTTAACGCCGCTTGGGCAATTTTTTTTAAAAGAACATTAATGTCAAATAGGCCGAAGTTGGCCGGGCGATGAAACCATGTATCTTCATGTATGTTTGACTTGTACCAAATGCTAGACACCCAAATAAAATATTTTCTTCTTCTTCTTCTTTTCTTCTACGACACCAATTCACATGGTTATAAACTTCTCGATGTTTGTAAAAACAACCATTTATATTTTCTTAATGGGCGATTGGGAGAAGATAAAGGCATCGGTCTGGTCTACATTTCAATATGGCTCTACGATCTAGGGAACCTACACACCTGTCTTCTGTAAACGCAGTACAGAATAGAGCCATGCGTTTTTTCATGGGATTACGGGAATATGCCCCAAATATGGCCGTGAGTGGAGATATGGGATGGAAAGTCTGACAATGGGAAAGTATTGCCAAGTTCTATAAGAAAATGAGTGCCATTTCAGATAACCGTCTGACGAAACGTATTTGTAGTCAGTATCGGGTGTTGTAGTTGGGCCGACAGGTGTGCTGCGAATAAGAAGAGAAATTGGAATTTTAGAAGTCATGCTCGTTACAGGGAATTGGGGCTCCATTGTTTTATTCCTATTGAAAACTCGTTCCATGTCAGTTATATACGATCACAAGTGCGTGAGGCAGTTTTTACCGAATTCCAAGAGGAATGGTCATCTGCACTACAGCGCCCCAGCAGTCACAGAGAAAATGGCGGGAATAAACTGCGAGTCTACGGTACTTTTATGGATAGCTATGAGACTGAACAATACACGCGTATACCCCATGTCGAGATCACACAGACGTTCTTTAGCATCATTTAGGTGTGGAGTTGCTCCTATAGGCATAGAGACAGGGCGGTACAGTAATCTACCATTAAACGGGCGTGTTTTAACTGTAAAACATGTGTTGAGGATGAGTGCCATGTTATTTTATATTGTCCACTATATGAGAGTATTCGCTGTGATGTTTTTGAAAAATGTAACATTTTATGGCAAGATTTTAACAATGCAAATGACTGTGATAGATTACCTTTTATTCTTGCAAATACTGCATGATTGTGCTATTTTTAGTGCCAAAGCCTGCAAACTTATTTTTGATACACGTAAATCTATTTTATTCACAGATCGTTCTTAAACTGTACATATTGTATGTTATTGTATTTGTGATTTTAAGTCTCTCATACCTCCTAATGGAGTGGCTCAAGTATTTTATGTATATCATGTATGTTCTTTGAAATGTAATGTAATTTTTGTACCATAATTGAGGTGAGACTCAAGTAAAATGCAAACTTTTACGTGGAAGATTGAAGCAAAACGGATATACCAAAATTGTGAAACATTTCAGAATAAATATCGATTGGTAAATGCCAGTAAACAAAAAAGTACAAAACTGTCTTATACAATTTTCAGGAAACATAATAAATCAATTCAGGATAAATTATCACAACTTCGGCAAAATGACCCACGTTACTTTTGGAAAATACTCAAAAATCGTAAGACAGAAACGGGTTCAAATCAATCACCAAACATTGATTCTTTTTTTTAACTTTTTCATAACTCAAAGTGATGATTCATCTTCTGATTACAATTTTGATGATAACGTTCATCATGTCCACACTGGAAATAGCGCTATTCTTAATTCTGTAATTACCAGCGATGAGATTTATCATGTTAAAAATCTTGAAAACAATAAATCTCCTGGTATCGACAATGTCGTTAATGAATACATTTCTTCGACAATTGATGTTTTCATAAATATCTATGTTAAACTGTTTAACATTGTTTTGACACTGTTATCTTTCCCGATAAGTGGCTAACAGGTATCATGACATCTATATATAAAATAAAGGCGATCCTAAAAATCATGGAAATAACAGACCAATCACATTACTGAGCTGTTTTGGAAAACTTTTCACTTCTCTTCTAAACAGTCGATTGACTAAGTATGCAAATCATATTAAATACAGATTAATCATCATGAGTCAATATTCGGATTATCTTTCCTGAAGCAAAACCTGTGAAGAAGTTATTTCGTTGGCAGACAGACAGACAGACAGACAGACAACACTTGTTTTACACAACCAATTGCTCAGCGATTTATGAGAGACACTCTTCCACAAATAAATTTAAAAAAGCATGTAAATATCCATTAAAATGTATAAAATACAGCTAAGAACGATGATAAGAGCATATAAAATGGAATAAGAGGCATGTAAGGTATATAGCTATAAACATATCTACATATCACAGAGTCATTTATATAAAATATCTCTACGCTGGGTGAAGATTTGGTGGCAGGTCCTGACAGAATCAAAGGTCAATTTGGGATTTTATTGCGAATGAAAAAGTTACATTATTTGCCTTGCTCAATCAGAATATGCCCGACAATGACGTTTTAACACTCGACAGCCACTGAGTATCTATCATAGGCATTTAAATTGTCACACATAGTGCTTAGAATGTCACCTGGGTTGGGAGTCCAGTGGGTATTGAAAATGTGAAACCCTCCCACGGCACTGACAGTGTTAAAATCAGCGATTCGACGCGATGCCGTCAAAGTAAGTACCTGCGGTTTGAAATTTTGAAAGGGAGACCAATCTAAAATTAATTTCAAATTTAAGCCCATGGGCTTAAATCCATCATTTAAACTCGTTATTAGTCCATGGGCTTAGTAACGGTAGGGCTTAAATACGAGAATTCCCGTTACTCATTAAAGTATAAAACTTGGTTTCGGGTGACATTGTGTTAAAATCTTGTACTTTCCGTTGGCATACGTCGAGGAGTTCCTGTTTTATGTTGTCATATAGCGGAGTTCCTGTTTTATGTTGTCATATAGCGGACACACAAGCATAACGTGTATTTCATCTTCAATGCTTCGAGGACAGTTTAAACAGTATCTTTCATTGTAATGGACATTTTCAAAACGGTCCGTTTCTACCCGTAGCGGAGCTACTCCACACCTAAATTTTGCATGTGCACTTCAGTGGGCTCTCGGTATCGGTTGAGTTAGATATGGCTCTGTCTCATAACGTTGTTTGTACTGCCGATAGTGAGGAAGTTTACTCAATCCGGTGGTTGTTCGTTTTGCAGGGCGGTCTGTATAAATCTTGTCTCTCCATTTCCTAGTATAGGCGTTTACAGATCTGTTGATACATTTAACAAGTAGTCGGCTTTCCAGTGTTGATGTTTCGATCAGATGACTCAACCCATTGTCAGTGAGTTATTTTTTAACTCTGTGGGCCCAGTCCTTACCCTATAACTTCTTTGACCACTCAAAACACGTTTGTTGATCCTTCTATAAGTCATGTTGGTGAGTCGGGCATAGTTTCTGATCACTGCAGCCCTGTAACATAGTTGTTATGAAACCTATGTTATACTCTGCTAATCCCATCCCCAAGTAATCCCTAAGTATGTAATAATCATTAAGCTGTTGTCAAGTGACAATGTGTTGACAACTGAGTCTGTTGGGTATATAAGACCCAGGTTTTACTTCAAAAGTTGGATTCTCAGCCATCGTCTAAGAGAGAGAGAGAGAGAGAGAGAGAGAGAGAGAGAGAGAGAGAGAGAGAGAGAGAGAGAGAGAGAGAGAGAGAGAGAGAGAGAGAGAGAGAGAGAGAGAGAGAGAGAGAGAGAGAGAGAGAGAGAGAGAGAGAGAGTTGAGTCTCAGCCACGGGACTGAGGAGTTGAGTCTTGGCCAGCCCTCAGCCATGGGCTACTGACAGACACAACCAGACATGTAAGAAAGGACGCGCTGGGCGTCGTGAGGGTGCCCAGGGAAAGCGGGCTAGAAGGCTCGACGGCCAGATTAGTAGAGAGTACTTTGAAGAATTAAAAGCCAAGAAAATCAACGTCTCGGCTTCTTGTTGAATCTTACGAAGTGTGTGCCTGCTGATTGTGCTACAGCCCACTGTCGAACAGTTGGTGGATTCCATCCAAAGTCGCCGTTAACGCTGATGTAAGGGATGTATTTTCCAACTCCCATGAAAAACCGGATAGCTCGATGTTGAACTGCGTTAACCCGTATGCTTGCGCCGTATTCCAAAACAGGCCATACCATACTGTCATATAGAGTGTGCTATACACGGTGAAGGGCATTCCTTCGAGTGTCTTGTTTGCGGATTTCACTGCACCCTTTGCCATGAGCGAGTAGTTGAGATGTTTAGTCATTAGGATACCCAAATACTGGTACTGTTGACACACTTCTAGAGTATTGTCCTGGCATCGAAAAACTGAATCTATACGGGGTATGGATGGGTCTCTGAAATGTACGATTTTTGGATTTGTCCATGTTCACCAACATCCCGTTTTCATCACATCAATCGCCTAAGACCGACAACATAAAGTTCAGATCATCTTCAGATTCTGCCAGGAGAGCAAGGTCGTCAGCATATGCAAGGATACTAATGACTTCATCGCCAACATGTACTCCACGTCCGAGGGCTGTGATCACTCCCAACAGTTCGTTGATGTAACAGTTAAACAGTAGTGGAGATAGGAGGCATCCCTGTTTTAGTCCTCTGTTCACTGGAAAAAACCACTCAGTTCTTGTACGATTCACACGTACACAGCACTGCACATTTCTGTAAAGAGATTTGATGGCATGCAATATTCTTCCTTGTACACCCGTTTCTTGTAACTTGCTCCATAACTTGTCTCGATCTATCCAGTCGTATGCTGTATGAAAGTCTATAAATGCGACGAAGGTAGATTTCCTAAGCAGTTTCCTGTTTTCTATAATGTTTGTAATTGTAGAGACATGGTCTATAGTTGAACGCCCTTTCCTAAAACCATTCTGTACATCCTTCATGATATCATTTCGTTCTGCCCATTCTGTAAGTCTATTGTTCAGTACACCTCAATATACTTTTTATTACATACCTATGTAATCTTACGATAGTAATACGTAATGAAATACAATGAATTCCGTATTGCACTCCTCAATCCGTATTGCACTCCGTATTGCACTTCTCACGGAACTACTTTCTCAGCGAGAGAGGTGTCATTTCAGCTATTTTTAGAATTTAGGTCAGGGGAAACCCCATATCAATAATGCAAGCAAACGCACATAATTTGATTCAGACATCCCTGAGTGTTTTTATCAGAATAAATTTCCATTGTTTCACAATTATAGATAAAAAATTATTAACAAATTAAATTCATTACATCGTTGAACTGTTCTGTAACGACATCTCCGTGTTCACATGTTCACGTTTGAATACGTTGTGAACGAACTTTTCCGAATGTCAACGAATGTTTCAAGTAATGAATGTTTATATTCTATTCGAATGACATGATGATATACATTATAAGTTACCATGTGTCCACGAGTTTGATATGGAGATATATCATGTGTCCGAGTGAAATATCAAACTCGAACGTGTTTGATATTTCGCTCGGACACATGATATATCTCCATATCAAACTCGTGGACACATGGTAACGTATTTATCTCGACGAGGACCCTTATTTTATGCTTTAAATATGATTATTAAAGATTGGATGGGTCAAAATGGCGACTGATCTTGTCAATGTTATTTTATTTATGAATTTACAAATATGATTTTTATATCACCGTTTAGAGCACGAAAAGTATAGTCTAGTACCGTGCAGCGGTACTAGACAGAAATTACAGACTAACGAACTTGAATAAATATAACGAATATTGCGGGGCTGTTTAAGTTTTGATTGTTTGGTCACGTGACCTCATATATACGTTCCACCTTGGAAACGTTCGATTTGAAGCGGCGCTAAAATCGCCTTAAAATCCTGACTGTCATGGCGGACCGTCGTAAAAGATGCGATTGAGTTTGAACGTGTCGGACGCATAGAACATGCAGGCATAACAAAATAATGCTTAGGTTGATGTGAATGTTCGATATGAATGAAAAGTCGGCGATGACCTTGACTACTATGTGTATAGAGATTGGTTTTCTAGTTCACGATTCCAATCTTCAGCTCACTGATGGACAACCTCGCTACGGGCAAGTGAACCGGTTCGCCAATGGAAAGTCTTGTAACTTGTCAAGGTATTTTCGCACGCACATTTCCTTTTTACAAGAACTTACTTGTTCCATTAAAGAAAAGCGAATGACTTTAATCAGTGGAAAATACACTGAGCTAATAATAGGTTTCAACAAACCAGCGTAGCGTAGCCTTTGTTTACCTAACAGTGGGACAAGGGAGATAACTCTTGGCAGCACGTCGTCTTTGTTACTAGGGTTGCGCGTGACCCAGTTTAACATAGAAAAATATACCTACGGCACGTGACCGCTTTTAGCCAATGAGTAGCCGACATTGCTGCCCAAGTCGAGATAAGTAAGTGATATGCACGTGTCATTAAAGAAATTTTAAACATGTGAGAAATATCTTGCGTCTGGTTTGTTTTCAAATATTCATTACAGTTTTGTGTGCACTCTATTGCGATGTGACGTCATAGGTGGAGGAATATGTTGACGTAATATTTCGTGAAAGGGATGGCGGAGTAATTTCTTTAGGTCAAGACAACACGTAAACACTCTTCCGTGTTCGGCTTTATTTGAAGTAAATGAAACGAAAAAAGGGTATATAATAAATATAGAACGTCATTCTAGTGCCGTACAATACAAAAGTAAAAATGCACTAGAATGACGTTCTATATATGTATATGACTGGGGAAAGTGTCAGGCCCCTATAACTCATTGGATCCCGGGATAGGACATATGATTCCCCTTGACCACATAGCTGGGATATGAGACGTCTTGAAACATACATTAAAAAGCTTGTGTAGAGTTTTAATTAGCGGCTGATTTTTCAGAAGTTCACTAGGAATTTCGTCTATGCCTGGTGACTTCCCATCCTTGCTCATTAAAACTGCTCTTTCCACTTCATTATATTGGATGTCTCCATTAAATGGCACGTTCAGCTCTTCCTCGTCACAAATGTTATCTCTTACGTCATCACTTTGGTCTGTGACGTCACCATTTAGAAGTGTCTGAAAATCTTGCTTCCACTTATCCAGCACCGTCTCCTTGTCCCTGTGTACACTCCGTCAGCGGAAACCACCTCCCAGGGGATTGTCTTTCTTCTCTCATTGCCAACACCTACTTTACCTATTGATTTCCAAAACTCACATCTGTTTTCTTTACACATATCTGCCAGATCTTTATGAATCTTACTGCGATGTTTTCATGTTTCTCGCTGAACGCATCTGTCAAAGACTTTTCTAGTGCTTTTAAAAGAAGCTTTCAAATACTGTCTGTTCTTACAGTCGGCTTTACAACACGCCTTTTCCGCTTCACAAAAACTGTTCCACTTCTTGGACAGCTCTTCATTCCACCATGGCTGCTTACATTTTCTTTTGAGGAGAGAAGCTTTCTGAATGGGAGCTTATCACGCATTTCACCATGAATTATTTCAACACATTGTTCATAACAACTATCTATATCACATTGACCATGTGAAGATGCCTCTAAGTTTGAAATAGTATCGTTCAGTTGCTTTTGTATGTCCTCGGACTGCAGACAGTTATTAGGTGGGTACCTCTTTTGAAAACTGTCTTTAGTGTCATCCTGGTAGTCTGTGGTCACGTTGGCATGAGAAGATGTAATAATTTAAACATGAAATTAAGGATATCACTATATGAAGATATTGTCATATACCGGAGTTTAATCTTCAATACGTTGTTGAAACTTTTTCACGGCCTGTTTTCCACTGACTACTGAAAAGGTCTGTCAGATTTTCTCAAACGTTACATGAAAGGCTACATTTTCATTTTTAAACTGAGGAAAAATAGCCTCAGTTCTGACATCTTTTGTCATGCAATACGTCATAAAAGGGTCTCTCTAATTTTACATATCTAACAAAGATAAAGGATGTGTAATTAGGAAATATACATATAAAAGACAAACAATTGGCAATGCCTTGTTATGCCGTAGCAAAGCTTTCAACACTCGTAGCGGTTATGAATGGCTCCATTTATTGTTATCATTATTTATGGAAGCCATGTATCAATGTCATAATCGTATAAACAGGAATGGTCGTTTTTCATAAAAGTGCCCCGATAGAACCCTCTCTTAAACTCTGTTAATCATTTGGTTAATTCTTAACTTCATTAACAACATCGTATACAAGCTTCCATTTCTGCAATAGCTTAAAGTAACATGTAACACGGTCTATAACGACTTTCAACACTATTAGATAAGGGGGGAGGTGTTATGATAAGAACGGTTATCAATTTGTTAACGTATAAAGAAATACAAAATACACACAGGAACACAGGGTGCATGTGAGATTACATTTACGCCTGGCATTTTGACGTCACAATTAATGCTTGACGTATATCACTAGCGACTTTGATATTCCTGAGATTGTTAACGCTAGACCAACATTCACCCGTCTCACATCGCTTCTCGTTACATGAAATCGAAGAAAAGACGGGTATCAAGAAAAGGTTTCTTACCTGAATTGAATGGACCTGCGTTTTCCAAGCAATCAAAATGTGAGTGTTGTTGTATGTGTCACATATCAAGTTGTACCGGGAAGATGGTTTGAAAGTGCAGTTAATTTCAGGTAGTTTCATATTGCAAGTTTGAACGCCTGATAAATGGGAATGTGCTTGTGTCAAGATAACGTAGATATACACAGAAATTAAATACACTAACAACTCCATGTTGCTAGAATAGACGTCTTCGGTGTTCGCGGTACAGAATACAAGCATGTATGTGGAATGCTAAATGTCATAAGCTGTATGTGAGATAGTTCCACATTCATCGATTTTACCAAAAGCTACCATGATCTTAGAAAGGATAACATTTTCAAAGAGACAATAACTTTAGATTATAGCCTATGATTGACATGCTGATAAAGTTTATCAGGAACTTATTATGGTCATGATAATAGATTTCATATAGTCGTCAATAATGTAAACGTTCACTGGAGGTGAAGGAATTCTTATCCTTATTATAAGTTCTATCAATAACCTATTTGGAATTTCGGATGCTTATATCGATTTTACAATTAGATGATTTCAAAATAACTTGAGCTCATCAGATCTAAAAGTATTTATTTGGCATGTCGTCCGCCATCCCTCCGGATACTTGTTTCTTCTAAAGAACAATGGTTCAGTGGAGCTTACAACCTTATTAAACCTTGGCTTGTCTGGTTAATAGAATGTAGATTTGATCCAGCCCAGGGTCACACTTGTTACTATGTGTCTCTTCTTGAATGTGTGAACGTTTGACGTTCTTGCATCATGACTGTGGCCATTTATTTTAGTAACTTTAAATAAATCCAATGCAAAGTCTCTGTACCACATGAATAATTCAATTATCGATGTACGCATTTCCGTTTGCCCACTAATGAATATGAAAGAGGTACAACCAACTACTTTGTATCTCGGAAGATGCAATATTAAATATATTTGTTTCTCGGAACAGAGACGGTTGACCTCCCCTTTAAATATCATAGGGACTTTTCTTGCAGAAAGCACAACAGGTAAAACATTTTGACGAACTATCATATCGAATAATGCACTGATTAACTAATTGATAATCATAAAATATGATATTTTGAAATCCTATCTAAAGATTGAAACAATCTACATTCTGATATGACCGTGTATCTGAAGTAAATGTTGAACCTTATAGTGAAACAAGAGTTATCTTAGTTTGATATTTGACAATACAAAGAGGGACTAAGGATGAGCTCTAACAGAAACAGTTATGAATTGTTTTTATAAGTAACATTACAATCGGAGTCGGAATTTAAACTTATGAAAAGAATGCAAGTATAGATTTGAAAGGCAATGACTTCTTATACACGAAGATCTTGTACAATCTCGAATTCATAGTTTTAGATTGGAATAATTCGCGCATTGAGATAAGCTGAAAATAAATTAAATGTAGTTATTTTAATCTTTTGACCAACATCTCTTTAATTCGGTAAGAATTTTAGCACTCATGCTGATTTGGTTTCTAATGATCCCAACATCTTTTACTCTTACATCTCTTAAATGGTTAATTAGAAGACAAAAGAAGAAAATCAGTACAATCTTTAACTATTTACACCCCAGCCTAAAATAAATATATTACATTTTTTAGTTTTTAATAGCCACTCCGTGAGTTGTTTGTGTCACATTTCATCAGTGGCGTAATTTCATTGATAGTTCTGTACATTGAACATATCCAACAATCTTCCAATATTTCAGTACATTTACCATATAAAGCTATAAGCCAATAGTTCAGGTATAGTGAACAAATAATAAAGCTATCAGCCATAAGTTCAGTACATTGAATATATAAAGCTATCAGACAATAGTTCAGGTCATTGACCATATTAAGCTATCAGCCATAAGTACAGTGAACATATAAAGCTATCAGCCAATAGTTCAGGTCATTTACGATATATATCTTTGAGCCATAAGTTCAGTATAGTGAACATATAAAGCTATCAGCCATAAGTTCAGTACATTGACTATATAAAGCTATCGGCCAATAGTTCAGTACATTGACCATATAAAGCTATCAGTCAATATTTCAGTACATTAACCATATAATGGTAACAGCCAATAGTTCAGTACATTGACCATATAAAGGATTCAATCAATAGTTCAGTACAGTGATCATATAAATTTATACAGTCGCCATGCTTACCACAAAAAAGCAATGCGCTGCTGCTGCTCTCAGTCAATACCTTAAACGTCATCAAGGAAACAAATCGATAGGACTGAATTTAGTGTAAAGCGTTTGAAAGGTTATGTAAAGAGGATTTTGGCTTGTGCACGCATCAAATACTTCTTTTTTCATTAAAAACTTTAAATTGTCATATTTTGGGCATTTAAAGATGAACGAGTGGAACATTTTCACTTTATATTAGAATATATGGTATATTTGCAAGAATAATCACGTAGTGTTTTTTTGAACTTCAGACATACCATCCGTTATGCCTCCCAGGCTTCAGGCCCAATAGTTTTAAATACACAACCTATGTCTTCGATTTCTATTCAGTTGCATATGCACGTTACTGCTTTATTCTTATCTTTTGATTACCATAATGTTTCCATCATCTTTTGATTAAATCTTAATTTTGATTATATAGTGACTTTTTGATAACCATAAAGTTTTGATAATGTTGACCTTTTAATTATGACATGTTTTGATGAACTTGATCTTTTTGTTAAATTAAGCACTACTAAATTCAATGACGAAAAAAATCTGTAAATAACAAAAACTTTTAAAGTGACATTTCAATGTTTGACATCTTTGGATACGTCAGGATATTCTCATACTTGGCTATTGATGGACGTTATTTGCCAGACCCTCAAATATACTAAAAGCTGGGAGGTTTTGTCCTGATTGTATTTACTACTCCCGTTTGTCAATATGAATTAAACGTTAAGAACTGGTCGCCGGTCTCCTAAGACCTAGTAAACCCTGTAAAACATCTATACGAGAGGATTAAGCATTGTTGGGCGTATAAGGAGTCGATCGAGGGACTCGGGCAAAAGTTGTTAACAGGGAGAGTTATCTCCCGTATAGTGTCCGGAATCGACTGAAAGCGGCAGGATACAGGGCAGTTACAGGGCTAGAAGACCCCTTAATCTGTCTCCAGGTCATAAAGCAGCACGACGCCACTGCTGTAATCCAAATATTCGTTGGAACGACGCATCGTGGAGGAGGTTTCAACTTTCTAACATGAGACGGGTTGTGTTGCATATGATGGACGTGTGTGGATGCAAATAAGTACAGTAACGGTTCCCAACAATATCAAGGAGACGAATGCCTTTTGCGGGAGGATCAATAATATTTTGTCTAACGTTAATAGGCATTAAGATCCTTGATAGGGCTTCTGAGAATGAAATAATGAGATTGGTTCAAGGAATGAGGAGACGTCTGATATCAGTCGCTCGTGCACAGGGAAGTTACAAAATATTGATGGAAAGTCATTGATCTGACTTTCAAGACATTACTCCGCAGAAAGAAATGTGTGAATCATACAGACATTTACGCATCCGAAGGGAAAGAAATGTGCAAACATGCATTAGCTTCAAATATGCAAGAAGATTTCCAATATTTTTTTTTAATTTCTTCTTAAAACTCTTATTTCAATATTATCAAATTAAGTACATACACGTTGCTGAGTACAAATAGGAGTGTTGCTTGATTATTTTCCATATGCATATAATGTTACAGTAACAGAGAAAAAGTTACTTGCTGTGTGAATTTAATATACATCAATAAATCTTTCTCTTGCTGATATCGGATTTCGGTCATTTATAGTTTTTACAATCCTTAGTGAGTAATACGAGCACAATATATTTCTATCTATTCTGAACGTTTGACATCAAAACAGGGTGCTTGATTTATTACATTCTGTTGAATTTCGTTAATTCATTGTTCTCATTGAAATCGTATCTTTGGAAATTTATTCATAATTTTCGCTAACATTTATAGTAGATTTGTAGGAGTATAATGTATTTCAATGTAATTATCAATAAACATCATAATTTATGATTTTTCATCAGCTTCATTTTTATTATTATATATCTTTATGTAGATATTCTTCTTTTGGTGTTGACAGCTGTCGTGTCTATTTCCATCTGGCAGGGATACTTTGCACTCGACTATCAGCTCGCATCGGGCAGCTGTTGATCTACTAGCAAACACCTAGATCGAATCGCCTGTCTACAGATAAAACTTCAAACTGTCATACCATCAACAAACACTTCTATAAATTATCCAAGATTCAATCTGCAGTTTTGCATTAATTACTCCTATGGTGAAACATAAATGGTGTGATATTGTTCGACTGTTTTGGAACAAGTTTCCGTATTTCTTAATATTTGATGTTCTAAATCAATTGTTCGTGACGGAATTGTAGCAGGTCGCCGCAAGACAAGCAAGCCATTTTTTCTCATAGTTCAGTCGCTTTTTTGACAGATAAGAAACGGTAATGGAGAAATCCATGGAGTTATGTGACCTTTAAGAAACCGCCGTAAATTTGTTTTAATCCATACTCAAGAATCAGGTCATAAAAAAATCACACCTGTTTCGCCACAAAGTCAAATAATTCCCGAATTAAACACTGAATCATGAATTCATTAAATAGTTTTCTTAGGTCCAAGTTTAAACAGTAATCTAAGGACCATACCAATGTATAAAGGAAACGAAAATACTTAATCCATTAACAAATGTTCAATGTACATTCCAAGCAATGGAGTCGTTTTAACATGGTGTCAAAGATCCATCACGATACTAGATATAGTAATGCGCACAAGAACAGTTACTAAATGACATTATGAATAATTGGTTATATTTGATTGACAAGTTATGTTTTGTTCTTTGAGCCAACTTGCATTTAACAAATCGATGTCAAATACTGGCATATATTGTTTAAGGCAGCAATTGAAAAAAAGAATTAATAGGATATGAATAAAGCGATTTAGAATGAATCAGTTTATGATATCTGGTATTCTTATATGACGTAAATTAAAATAACTGCGCTTTGATTGGTTTCCAATGAAAATTTCTGAGTAATTATTTCGCAAATAATAGCCTCTAAAAATTTTCTCCCGTGCACGTATACAAACTGCTCTCGGTAAAAAAAATAAATCAATCTCTCAAAATTGAACCTACATTCCTGAAACCTATAATTTTGATGAAATTTAGGAGATCAATCCATTCCGTTTTTAAGCTTGGGGTGTATGTAGGGAATATTTACCCCTAAAGTTAATTTCAACCTGTTTAGACCTAGGGTTAAAATTTCACAACCCCCACCCCCTCCCCCTGAAAAAAGAATGGATTTATCTTCCCATTGTTGTGTGAGTGACGAATTATTTCGAATAAAGTTAGTAAATATAAAACTCACAAATGACATTAGATTTATAGTTTGTTTTATTAAAGCTTATCTATAAATAATTGTGTATCTTTCATCCATCATCCATTCTTCCTCATACATTCTCTCTTTCTCAAGACATTCACAATGAAATTGGTATTACCTTATCTTAACTCGATGAACTGACAATTTACCACTTATAATGAATGAATGAGACTAAACTTTTTATAATGAGATAACATTCAACTGTCGATAAAATTGCTAACAAATGTTTCCCCCCTGTATTTCCATCTTCTAAAATTTGAATATATTAACCCATTTTCTTCCATAAAACATCATTTGGCCATGTCCTGTATTGGTTAACGTCGAGAGCCACCTCAGCGTCTGGTGTATATGGGCTGAAATTGAGTGCTAAAAGAGTGTCCCTGAGTTTTAACCCGTTCTTGCCATTTTTATGCCACATCCATTCCATGAGGATACCAGTAATATTGATATCCTGGAAGAATTTGGTGCCGGAAGTGACCACCTCGTACTCGTGCTCCTCCACGTCCATCTTAATGAAGGCCTTCCTGAAGGGAATGTGCGGTAGCAGGTCGTCCAGTCTCACTGTGTCAATAAAGTTTGGGTCGTACACATTATTTGTGTCTGCACTGTTGGGTACCTGCACTATTCGTGTACCTCCTATGTTTCCAATATCACGCTGAAATGATACTTTCTTATAACCGTCTGATATTGCCGTGTAGAATATTGTAATTTGGTTTGTGAAGTTGTTAGCTTGGACGGCCTTACAGAAGCGTACGACGTTGGTAACGAGAGGATCTACTGCCACGACTTGCCGACCCATGCGTGCTGCAACAAGGGAAAATGTTCCAACATGGGAACCTATATCAATAAATCCTAGCTCTGGATCGGCTTGGAGATTGTTGATCATAACGTTTACATCTACTTTATCCCACATTCCCTTGTTCTTGAGTGACCCCGACACCCATCTGTCGTCCTTCAAGTCGTGGATATACACGATTGCATTACCAACAGACGACTTCAGCATGGTACGGTTTAAGTTCAACTTCCCAGCACAGAAATGGTCTAGTTTGGACCACCCATTACCGTTCCAGCGGAGGATATTTGTGTCCGGGCCGCCCTCAACCTCAGGGGGAAGAGCTTCCTGTTGCAGCGGAAACAGAGTGGCGGTGTGGGATTGCATTGGTACGCTCTGGATAGGTGCTTGTATCACGTTATTCGATAACTGAGGATTCGCATTGGAGTATTGGATATATCTATTGGGAACTTGGCCTTGATATTGATGGAAATTGACCATAGGATTTTGCCCATGGGGAACGTTTTGGAAAGGAATTTGAGGCATTGCTTGGAAATTAGCACCTGTTTGAGGGAATTGACCTGGTATTTGCATTGGCATATTGCCATTTAAATTCTGGTTATTTGTAGCCATATTCATTAGAGGGTCCTGGGGATTCATCCGAGGTGCCATGTTAGCTTGTGCTCCAACTAAACTTTGCGCCCACTGTCTCAACATTGCTATCTTTCTTGGGTCAATCTGCGGCAAGCCTTGGGGGATATTCTGCTGATATCCGATTGGTCCTATTAGTGTATTGTTTTTTAAGCTCGGGGTAATTGGAATCGTTAATGATGAATTGTCCCCTTCTGTTTTCATTGACACCTCGTCTACCACTAACCCGGGAGGGGCTATGAACGGGGATTTACGTATAACTGGATCAAGATTATTTGACTCAGGTTTAACCATAGTTTTCACGTTGTCACTCAACTTTGGTTGGAACACCATATACTGGACACAGAAGGTGATAAGTGACCCGACGATGATAAAGATGCATATCCTTACAGATTTTGAGCATTTGATAGACAACATGGTGGAACAAGCTCTCGATATGAAAGGATGGAGGAGGAGGAGCTGGTTAAAGATCAACCCTTCTTCTGCATTACAAACCCTTAGCGGCCTGCCAGTGGTAGAAACGTATCCTCGGTGGAATCAAAGTGACGGCATTCTTACACTGCTGAAACAATACAAAACAACATGTAAACATAATGAAAATGTAATTTCATTTGATACATTTTACCAATATAGTAGAGATGTTTTTGGATATATTTGTAATTTCATGATTGTAATATCAACAAGTTCACATGTACCTTTGAAATCAACAAAGCCAATGGTAAAAATACGCACAGAGAAAATACTAAGCTCCCCCACGCGAAAGTCAACGCTCTCTGCCACAGAGAACTAAAACCTTATGATATACGACGTATAAACAAATTATAATTGATAACACAATGACATTCATGTCGGAATTTTTATATCGCAAATGTGGTGAAATAGCACTCAAACATGAATTAATCTATGTATTTATCTATGTCTAATAGTAAATCAATTGTAAAAGACCAATGCATATATATCACGCCATCGTTAGTTTCAACTTGCTCGCAAATCTAAGTCGACCTTTCTACTCAATGGTTGTAAATCATATTGGTTTTTTGAAACACTCTGATTTTTTGCATATACTCAATAATTCTTTCTTCTGTCTTGTCAAATGCATAAATCCGTATTTTTTTCAGGTAAGTAAAGAATATATGGTTTAACATTGATGGATAAACACCAGTGCTCTATAGTAACCTCGTAGGACCTATAGGACCTTCTTCCTGATTGGGATATTGACAATCAACGCCATCAGCAGTTCATTTTCCAGATAGTCAAGTGTCGGGCAACCTTACTTGAAGTTAATGTCAAACCGACACTTCATCTTCAACATCCTTTTGTGTTTCTTGTTGTGATGAATCACTGACAGAGACAGTGTCACCTGTTGCTCTTATATACTATCATTTGTTCCTTCAGGAAGAAGGTCGCTGAGATCTTTCAGATCAATGACATGTACATGTGTAAGTACTCAAATATCTTTGTGATTCAGATACGTAAACGATGGCTTTACAAATATGCAATTAAAAAATTGATTTGTAAATATTCAGAAATACTTTGCATTGCGTAACGCAACGTCATAGTTCCTGCAGCTTCCGCAACCATATAAACTCAAGAACAAAAACGGTAAATTTTGCATTTGAAACATACTCTTACAACTGAAATGCCGAAAACTGAACCTTATGAATTTTGTCAGGCATTTTCACGATGAAAAAACTGTAACCTTAAAGTTTATTGGGAACGTTCCTGTTCTGGGTCAATATGCGTGCATTTGGGTGAAATTCTATTGAAATTAAGAATATAAAGTCACTTGATAAGGGTTAAAAACATTCATATTCAATATTGTCCTTATCTTTATGACACCTATAAACTTACTAAAACCATTGCAATCAATCGTGAGTAAACCTGAAAATTGAAATATATGAGCAAAATTTATTATATATATAATTACGCGGGGAAAACAATCACTATTGTTCAAGCATTGCCATCGGTAACGTTACAATACCAAGAGGGATTTATTTTAAATTCGTAGGAACACGACAAATAGTTGTCTCATCGCTGCATGATGACCGATAATTTCTTGTGTTAGACCAACGACGACCCTATCTGTTTGTGGATAGCAAATACCACAAGTCGGCATGTTGTCGATATCATTCGAGGCAGTCAGTGTTTTTCTCGAAGGTAAAATACTTGTATGCAATTTCTTTCCAATTCCGTTAAATCGTCGGCCTGCGATTGTTCATTTCAAACATGGATGTACCAATCATTATTTAAGGCCTACTGTTATTTATGACAAGCGACCGTTTTTTCTATGAAACCATAATACGTGTGTTCATCTATTTTTATTAAGTAATACAAAACATCATTTTTGGAAAGAAAATTTACTGTGAAAAAAGTTGTTGCCATCACGTCAAATTTCTCTTAACATTGCCTTATATGCGAAAGTCTTTGAAAATAGATTGACACTATTTTGTTTAAATGCGCTAAAACAACGTGTGTATTTATTATTCAAAGTAGGCGATTATGCATTTCAATGAGACCTTATAGATTCGGCAAGGCTGGCTATTTTTCAAGTATGTATACGATAACGGTTGTTTCAATTTGACTCATGGTTCGCTAATTGTAGCCGAAGATCGCGGGTTTCAATGCAATGTTTTCCAACAAAGTTGGTGCGTTTTTTTTATGTACAGTACCTGGACAAACGTGAGTCCTAACTAGTGAAACTCTCATTGCCTTCCATCTTAATTATCTGTTTCAAGAATTATTTAACTCTCAGTGTCATCGACCGTCTGCAATTTGATATTGGTTGTGAGTCATTTGTAAAGTAAATATTCTATAGCTGCAATAGAATGCATATTTTCTCACCTACCCTAAAATAGCCGACATCAAATGCGTGCCACGGGTTATTTTAAGAAGATATCGTCGACGAAATAAATCTCAGCTGACTGTGTGGTCTTCACGTTTTCAAAACACGACCTTACATGTACAACGTTTTCATGATTGATTAGAAGATGCAAAACTATCTTAAAATCATTGTCTTTGAAATCTGTGAACGTAACGCTTGAAGTCAAGATATGGAGATTGAGATCGTTAGAAGTCACAATGTGTCAATATGTGTCTCATTAAACAGCAATACGCCGATAAGCAATTATAGTGGTTTCTTTGATTTGTAACTAGTAGCCATACATGCAGGTAAACAAAATTAGAACTGAAAGCTTTTTAGGCACAAATTGTCTGCTAAATATTACATAACTGATTTAAAGTTGCCTTTCAAGAAATGCCCGGCGGCTTCACGTTGAGTATTCAACAAAATTCGTTAATTCACTAGAGTCAACGTCATTTCATCTTTGTCTATTCTATGATGACATTTAATTGATGAACTCCGATTCAAACATACCGGGTTATCATCTTTACACTGTGACCAAAGGCCCCTGATCTTGTGAGCTATAGCTGTACTCATTCAAATACAACTCGTTTGTTTATCCACACACCCAACAAGTTTTCAGGAATGAACATGCAAAATTAAGTTACATATGACACGCGTCTGATATTATATCTTATACAAATGTATGTAATCTTTACATTTGTTATCATGATTTAAGTAAAGTACAACCACTTACGTCTTACACGTTTGTCAGGGTCAAATCTCCAATATCCTTCACATCCCTGCCGTCTTTAAACTGACTTGCATCAACAAGGTTTCGTATATACGAGTTCACGGGGTCAGGATCACGTGACTGTGAAGGGGGAGTGTCCTCTATCTAATTACTTAAGATGCAGCACATTGTTTGACAAGAATGAGCCAAGAAGATTATATATATGTATATGTACAGAGAAGTATCCTTTAAAAGTTCCTCGCCATCATTACCTAAAACTTTCATGAAAGGTTTCAGGGCAGATTATTCCATGATCAAAGTTGGTATGAGCATTGCTTTAGCCTAAAACTTCTGTGCAATCATATTTGTGGATTGTAGTTATTGGAATATATTCTAATAATCGTTTCCAATAGAAATCTATCAATATGTACACCTGGACAAAAGTAAATCAATTGCAACCCCTGTGTTCTATTGACGTCGTGATATGAATCAATGATATTTCATTGATAAGCATCCGATTCCTATCAAAATGATTATCAATTGTTAAATATTGTTTCAAGATATGAAAATCAATATCTCTTTAGTAATTACCCATTTTATCACTGCAAAACTTTAATCGAAGTTACTCTTTTGGAACTGTTAAATTTCGTAGTAAAAATGGTTTTACTTGAACGGGGTTTTTTTTTCGGACAGTCGATGTTGATGTCGATTCCTAGTGCCTTGGCCCTATTACGACGTAAATTTTAATAAAAACGTTAATTGTAATACTTGCAGCAAATTGTAACAGCTCTTGACGTAAATTGTAATAACAACGCAAATTGTAATAAAACTTGACGTATATTGTAATAATTATTTTCTTCCCGTAAAATGTGATAAATATTTACGTAAATTGTAATAACCGAATTATCAAGGGGGCTTTAGACTACCTCAAAATCCCCCTTGATAATTACTTAGATTTCACATTAACATATCAAGAAATATTCATCAAGAAGTTTCAGCTTGATTCATTTTACGACAAAACATACATAGTTTAAGGTTATATACACTTCTCGTTGTACATGTCTTAGGCAAGCTTTGATCGGATATACTTTACGGCGAATACAGAAAGGATTGTGCAGAGAAGAAGAAAAGAGAGTTGTACAAGTTCTAGCGAACAATCATGATAATATGGAGAGGGGGCTGGGATGAGGGATATTAGACCAGCTATTAATACACATTGTTTTATATTATCTATTACCATATATCTCTAGCCATTGGTAGGTGTTTTGAAAACAGTAGATGATTATGACATATTATATCTGGTTCAAGTGCGTTTTGTGTAGGTATATTGTATATTGTGTATACCTAGCCTTGCTTAATGAAGAGGTAATATTGACGTCAAATTATCATTACTCTGTGCTACACTACACGATTGATAATATATGAACGTTTAATACATTGAAAACGGAAAATAATTAACAAAATTAAAGGGGTCGTGCCCAAGGAAAAGTGACAAGAAAACGTGCCGGAGGGCCTTTAAATAGCTCAAGCTAATAGCTAATATTGAATAGATATTGAATCGGGTACATAAGGTAACTACACATATTTTCAATATGTTCAACTTTTAAATTTTAATGTAGAAGTAAACAAAAAGCTTTTAAGGATGAAACCTCTTTTTTCTGTCACAGTCTCAACATTCTTGTATTTTACAACTCTAGTAACTATACCGATCACTAAAGGACTAAAGCTCAAAATAGCATTGCTAGCGGTTTGCAACATGATATACCAAACACAACCCCTTGCTATCGAAAGCAAGTTCAAGCCCGAGTATTGTGATAAGAAATGCCTATAACCTTTCAGTTTCTTGCGACAGGCATGAACTTGGCCTAATTTGGAAGTTAATTATTCTATTTTGTCCACTTAATAGCATTATGTCATTCGGCAAAACAAGGTTAACATTATTATATTTGGTTTACCATCCCAAAATGAACCCTTCTATGTCCTTAGTTTTTGGGGTAGGAAAAGGATATTTACAGTATTACTCTTTATTCTAAAAATATGATATTATCATAACTAAACTTGGTCCTGGAGTATATAGTCAAATGCAGCTTTGCGGATTGACACCCTGTCACGAGCTATTTGAACGTGAACGTAATAATATATATATGATATCCTTTTGATCATATTAGAAAGTGATAGATATTCCAATTCATGAAAAGAAATCATGAATTATTGAGAATCGATAATTTCAACTTGTTCGGAAAAATTCAATTGATAGAAAATCACATTTATATAACAGCAATAAACATCGTGCTAAAATTTCATAAAGCTAGTCTTGTTTACTGATCGTTTAAAATAGGAGCATTCATAAAGCCCTCATTCAGTCCATATTGTATTTATAAACAACACGACAAAGAATTAAACATAAGAAAAGCAATTCATTATTTGTCGTACTTATCTTTGCTAGTCTCTCTGTCTATGTTTCTGTCCTTCTGTCTATTTGCAAGTGAATCAGTATGTCTACGTTTTTTTGTTCAGCATGTTTCTGTCTTTCTGTTTGTCTCTGTCACTCTTCCTTCTGTCACAACTTTTTCTGCTTGACTTGTTGTAGAAATACGCTAATTCCCACGGTTTTATTCTGTCTTTCATAATTATTAACCATTATCCCCTTTGAAATTCGAAATTTTGAGAAATGCAATCGGTTATTACAAATTACGTAAAAACTTACCTTTTACCGCAAGTAGAGATCATTACAATTTATGTTAATTTTTGTTACAATTTACGTCAGGTCTTATTGAAATTTACGTTTTTATCACAATTCCCGTCAAGAGTTATCACAATTTGCTACAAGTGTTACAATTAACGTTTTATTACAATTTATGTCGTAACAGGCCCTGAGGAGACAAAAAAAACGAGGAAGAAAAGCACTATTTGTTGTTACCCAAAAGTACGCGAATACTTTATAACATGTCTTCATTGAAAAGACGAGATGCTGATGCTGTCTGCGAGGCCCTTGGTTCCACCTCGTTTTGGTAATATATTTGCCTTATACCCTTCCCTTTTATTTATGGGGGGAGGGGTCAAAACATTGCAAACATCAAGAAACGTTGGTGCTGCTATACTTTTTTCCAGGTGTATATTTCGCTCTACTAGAAATACTTTGATTTAAACAAACTCGCATAACTTGAACATATTTCAACTTTATGCTTAGATGTCAATAAATGTTCTTTTCAAACTAATCGGTGTATTTCAAACTTTCGAAATTTTATAATCAAATCAACAACAACTCTGCATCCGTGAAGATAAAGGGCTACTTTTTAACCAATGAAAAGATATAAACATTCAAGATTCGCCTGCCCAGATTAATGTACAAACAATCGGAGAGTTTTCTTTAAAAGCTAGCTAGTTGATTAACATTAGTCTCGACCAGGTCAAGATAGCCTCGGGGTGATACAAAGTAAATGTGTCTCTGTAAAGAGGACAAGGTAGTTGAAGGGGGGACAGTCAGTTGGGTGACATATCTCCCCCGGGCCGTGTTACGTCCATCACCAGCTTCTGACAGTGATTGAATACCAAAATACCTTTAATTAGAAGTGCCGCGTCAGATAAACATTGTTGATGTTATTGTTCCGATAGTAAATCATGGCCTTGACAGGTTGGGTCCATTACTGGGAATACCTACATAATATACCAGTGTATTATGTAGGGATTGTATTTTTGATTGTGAGGTCTATGTGGTTGTAGATACATGGTTCCCTGTCAAAACGCAGAAAGCCGAAATGTAGAATTGCCATGACGCAGAAACAATTAGTTCATTGTCAGGCTGGTCACATCTAATAAGTAATGGACTGTTCCACTCACACAGTGAGTAGAGCGTCACAGTAATCTTCCCAGGTATATGTTTTATACTGAGTAGTAACACTGTAACAAAATATTCAACATTCGACCACAATAATTTTGAATAGTTTCATCCGCCATGGTAAGGATTGGAACAACATACATTTGGTATTTTTGAATGCACAGACTCAAATGAAAACCTGAACAATGAACATCTGTAAATTGTTATAAATGAACAAGCTAGTCTAAATAGCGAAAAAAATCTTTTGCCATTTTTATGTACGTCATATTTGGTGTGTTTATATTGTATATCAAGTTCAAATCAAATTAATGAACATTCATACAAAATATGCAAAGTAATTCTTCTTATTTAGGCCATTCTATTCTAGTAGAGGGGTCAGGTGTGTGCAGCCATCCGCATGTGTTGTTGTTTCTACCGTTCTGCGTTTCGCAGTTTTTGGAAGATACCAGACACATAGGTAAATCTGAATGCTCACAAGTGTATCAATTTGATGAAGGAATGACCAACGTGAAAATGATTTGATAAGAACTATCTACCTTGAATTAAAACTGACATATAAAGTGACTTTGATGTAAACACTATTGAAGACATCTATTTTTTTAAGATATTGATTTGATTAAATATTATTTTTTATAAACGGAGACTCAGCAATCATTCAACACCTGGCCCGAGCCGTCCCTCCTCGCGGCACACCACAAGCTACAGGTACATCTCTTTGAGACAAGGTGGATTATCACAAACTTATGAAACTGCACAAATAGGTACAAGAAGATCACCACCACAGTCGGGGCAAAGTCTCTCCCCTTTTAGAAGCTAAATGTCTTCCTCATCCTGTACCGGGGGTCATGTCCATATCCTCAAAGCAAGCACTTCCTATTTTGAATTAAATAAATTGTCACCCCTACATTCAATTCTATAGCCCTGGGATACAAATGGGGTCACATAGTTAATATGGGCCAACACTATATCTTTACGAGGCAGTTAAACAGCACCACTGTCAGTCAATGGTCCTGTTAATGATGTCAGGGGTTGACAGTAATCCTATAGGTTCAAATCACATTAATCCTTATGTGCTGACAATCTACGTACGCAAAACAATGGCTTTGTACCTTCCTGGCAATGAAACTTTAACTGTCGTTGTTGTTTGCTATAAAATTAATCTCTGTTTTAGGTTTGTAATATGAATACAAGGATGAAAGTCACGAATCTAACAAGTATTTATGTATGTCTGTCCCTTCCTAAGATCGTGAGCAGAACATATGAGCTTTTTCCAAGGTACAATAGAATCACATAAGCCTCATACACGTTACAACCATAATCGTCAGCTTTTGTGTCTAATAATAATGTTTATCACTACCCATGTATGTATAAAACATTGGCATCATGAGTAAACCCAATCCCTTATTTTGACATAAATATCCAAACATCATGTAAAGAATCACTTACAAGTTAACGAGACGCATTTATACTGTGTTTGCTGTGTTAACTAGTAATGAGGCTTGATGTATTTCCAGTAAACGCCTGCTCCTTACAGACGTGGCACCACTGAATGCTAAATACAAGTTTCCTTCATTAGACATTTCCCTCACATGCACGTTTAATCGAGCGGTAGATTGTGAAGACGGGCACTTGATACATTGCTTCTATAGACATCAGCTCATTACATCCGCGTCTCACGTTAAACACTACCGCTGACTGAACGCTTATCACATTGTATTTTTTCCTAACATCTTCTTGTAAAAGATTACTCCACTTCTTGCACACATTGATTATCAGGCAAACGACAAGATCTGAATAGTTGGATTTGAAGGTTTCTTCATGGAACGATCGAGACTTTATTTTCTTGCACATTAATTTTTTAGATTCTAAATTTATTTTGTTTGAATTAAGCTTTATGCCTTTCGAATACCATTTCGTGCATCAAGATGTGTTGAGTGCTGTATGATGACATAAATTGATATACAATGCAATCAATGATGCAAATATTACAATATCTCGACGAGGCTACTTTGGTACTTGATATCTATGAAAAATGGATATCCAAATTTCATTTTAAGATCAAGATAGTGATTCATCGTGCATGAAATCATTTCCACTGATATGATTTTGAAAGAAGTATATGTTTATTATGTCACTGTCATACAAAGGACAGTGGTGATAATAATGGATAGGATCCCCTGGAAAGTTACCACACGAGAAAGCATAGTCGTCTGCTGTACAAATATAATACACATAATTAGGAGTGGGGATCATTGCTATACACGCGCACCCGGCGGAGAAGAATTTGACAATACATATGAACACTGAAAAGAACATAAGAAAACTGACACATAACATTCTTCCTGCGTTTTAAGATAGATTTAGAAATATATTTATTAAATTGTGATAGTCTTTCAGCATTTCTGATATGTAGTGAAGTAAGTTCAATAAAGGCCATGCTTTGGCATTAGATACATAACATCATTTCAATAAAACATAGGGCCTGTTTTATTTTGGAGATTTCAAATTACGCCATAGCAAATTGTATCTGTTGAAATTATAAAACATTTGAGGTACCCATATTGAAAGATGAATCTCGGGGTTGGCCAATTTTCCATTCTATAAACCATGTCATTAAAACCAGACTCACAATGGAGATGTTTATGATCAGAACCTCTTGGTCCTGTATATAGTCCTAAGATCACATATGTGTTATTTCTCTAAAATTGTAGCCCACCCTTTTTTTCTTACTTTGTTTTTCACATTTTCTGTAACATATGAATTACACGTATATAGTTTATTGGCATATGTTTCTCTCACAAGGATGATAAAACAACTGATGCTCAAATGCTTCGTCACTTCATGATGCACTGAGACTAATGAGTTGGTTAAACTGTTTCATTTTCAACAAACTTTCGCTTGTATAAGAGTAAATATTCGATAGATATATAAACAACATATTATTCATAAGCATTATCTGTGGATAAATAATTGAATAAAACAATTTATGTTATACATTTGCCAAAAAGAAAACCTGAATGAATATATAGCAAACAAAAAGCAGTAAAAATGCGAGCACATTCTGTATACGTAGTCAGCAGCATCTTATGATGAAACGTGACTAATGTACATGTTTCGTTTATATATCGCATAGTTGATGTTGATAGAACATAAGAGTATTGTGCCGAACGAAAGTACATGTAAGTCAATAAGTTCCTAGAAGTGGATATGAAAAAAGAAGCCAATAGTGATGAAATTGCTTATATTTTTCAATATAATGTCCCTGGACCTCGATTCACTTCTCTATGCTCTAAATGCCCTTGCAGTAGAAGTCTTCTGACTTGCCCCTTGGCCACAACTCAGTAGCTACCTTGAGTTCATCATCCTTGCAAAACAATCTTGTGTTCGCGCTTCAATTGCATGGATTCTTGCTAGGTGCCAAGATCTCAGTGATGAATCCACATTTCATCCCCTGCAAGCAGGCGGCATGAAAGTTATCTATAGATATCTGAAGATATCTCGTCCACCTTTATTCTACGATCGAACATGATTTAGCCCTGGACCCGTGGAGCCATATCATCTCTAATAGTTTCAAAAGGCCTTCCTGACAGTAGGTCATCGTCAGCTCAACATTATGTAACAGTAGAATATTGAAGGACTTCTTTCCCATACACAATGGTCAACATTTACGTTTTTCGGTCGTATTCACAATTTATTTAATGAGAAACTTGATGATAGCACGGTGATCAGTTTTGGAACTTTCCATGATTACAAGAGGGTACCCGTGTTCAACAGGCTGTAAATCTCGAGCAAAAATCGGGAAGGGTTGTATATATGTCTTAAACTGTCGCGAGATGGCCTATCTCAATAATGATATCAAGGATGGTGTCTTAAGGGGTGTATCAATACTCATTGCTATGAACTTATTGACTTCCCCTTTATTTGTGTCATTGTTTAACTGATAACGTTAAAGCCATGCCTTATTGTTATACTGTGTGTCATTGTTTGACTGGTCACAAGTAATTGTTTCTGGTAAAGTTTTAGGGATAGGGTGATGTAATCTCTCCAGTTTGGCGAACCGGTCTGTTTGAAGTTGCCATGGTTTCGAAACCAAGAAACCGGGGGGTTTACAAGTACATTTTCAAATCTAATTTTATCTGATGAAACCGTAACACCGTGACTAAGCAGATATGAAATTAATTCAGTTTTCTTTACTTTTCTACAAACTGTATTGATATAACGTATGGGATAACTTTATAGTGTGAAAAATGAAAAACAGTAGAATTCCAATATGCGATAGACCATGAATTGTAAAGGGGATTTTCTGTTGATGGAAGTGTGAAGATATTCATTGGAATACTTTATAGTAGGTCAAGTTTCTCAAACCCTCAGAGTTCAGACCCGCAAGAAAAAACCAACTCATATTTAAATGTTGACATTAAAGAGTCCAAGGGAAAATTTTAGTTGCTTGTTGTTTAAAGCAGGCTTTACATAGCGATTGTTGCGCTTACAGCTATAATGTTTTTGTAATACACAATCCTTTTGTTTCCATGTAACCTGATACAAAGATCTCTGTCGACTCAATCTATCGCTTCTCGCCAAATTCAAATACCATTTTTGACCTTGCTTCCAGATCTTAATCAAATACAACAAATTTATGTTTCTGATACGTTTACGTTAAGCTGTAAAGTAGTGCAATATTCAAAGAAACATCCAAAGAGTTTTAAAGTGCTTTAGGCGTGAGATAAAATATAACACAGCATCGTCAGCGTAAAGTAAGAGTGGCAGCCAAATAGTCGAGACATTCTCATTAGTCCCACCTCTTGAGGTCTTAGACATTATTTAGTGGAACGTGAATAACGATCTCGATGTGCGATTATACTCTTCACTGTTGTGATAATACAATGTGTATTGCTTAAAACTCTTTTACATTAAACTGTATGAATGTGGTTGGTTGGTATGAATATTGGCAACATGTTTACAAAAATGAATGTGTAAATCCATGTCAGTCGATCCAGTCTGTCTATTGTTAAAAATGTCAAAAGACCATGCACTTTTGGCGAACGCAATGTTTATTTTTTTGTAAAATATGAAAAAACAGCCATCATTTTCAAGGAAGCCCTGCCAATCTCTTAATGATGTATAAACTCTTCCTCTGACATGGTGGTTGAAGAGACAAAACAAAGCCTCAGTGACAAGCCGATGATTTACTATCTTGTCAAACCGCCTTTTCAACTGTCTTACATATATAGCTTTGGTTTTAACGGCACCTAACCTGGGCATGACCTGCCTTCTGTTGTCATAGAAACCGTGTGACGTGGCTTCATAGTGTTACAAAGCGTCACGACGTATCAAAATAAGTAATTATAGTTATCATTATTTTCCTACGACTCAAAGTATCATAATAATAAGTTACGTCATTATAGTTATCAGTTAAACTACGACTCAATGTATCATAATAATAAGTTACGTCATTTGAGTTATAAGTGAACCTACGACACAAAGTATCACAATTAGGCACGTTATAACAGTTATCAGTTAAACTACGACTCAAATTATCACAATATGCAATTTCATTATAGTTAGTTAGCAGGTAAACTACGACGCAAAGTATCACAATTAGGCACGTCATAACAGTTATCAGTTAAAGTACTACACAAAGTATCTCAATAAGCAATTTCATTATAGTTAGTTATCAGGTAAACTACGTCTCAAAGTATCACAAATAGGCACGTCATTATAGTTATCAGTTAAAGTACTACACAAAGTATCTCAATAAGGCATGTTATTATAGTTATCAGATTAACCACGACACAAATTATCTCAAGAAAGCATGTCATTATAGTTATCAGATTAATCACGACACAAATCACTCTATATATGACGCATGTCATTATAGTTATCAGATTAATCACGACACAAATCACTCTATAACGCATGTCATTTTAGTTATCAGTTTAACTACGTCACACAGTCGTATATACCACAGTATGTCATGCCAATTCCATATCATAGTCTTAGTCACAAAGAGTTGCTTATACATGTAGGTTTGCTATTTTGTCGTTATTTTGTCTCACTTACAGTAAAGTATCCCTAAAAAGCACGCTACGTATTGTCATTTACATTTTTAATTGGTAACTTTGGTCGCCAAATATTCATTCACATACGATAGTCATTTGGCTTTGGTCACAAAGTATCACACAACATCATTACTGCCACTTTCTTGTTATCAAATCTCGGTCACAACTTCTCACAAAGTGGCATGACATTTTGGCGTCATTTAGTTCTTTTGATTTGCAATCTCTCGGTTACAAGGAAGCTTATACTCTCTTAACATCAACTAGCAATATCAAATTACGTAATAAATGACGCAATGCATCATTTTTAAATATCATTGAGTTACACTGAATTCAATGTCGATTGTAGCGGAGATAGCGGAGGATTGGATCAAGTTCTCTTTGATCGTTAATAATGTTTCTTTGCATATTGAAATGAAAGCCATCACGTTTGATTATTATACAATAAAGGCATTCTGCTCATTTTCTTACAAGGTTAAAGTTTTTACGGTTTTTTTTCAATAATAAGCAATGTCAAAATGGGAGTTATCTTTGGAATGAAGTTTCTCAAGCAGTAGTTAGTCATAACAATGAACTATCAGCTGATGATCCCTTAGGATAGTTGAAGTATATTTGACACGTGGCATCTTTAATAAACTATGTTCCGGTTGATTCATAGCGATTGCATAGGATGTCCTAACGCTATACGGACGAGGTCAAGTTAAATATTGATAAAATGATAAAATAATGATATTTTTCTGCCACCTGCATGTTCCGATCGTGACTTAAGATGAGCCGTTCAGACAGTGGTGTTATTTCACCAAATTATACAAACACTGATATAGCTTAAGGTGTAGAAAAATAAATGAATTTAAAGCCATGAAATGTTTTTAAAATATCAAATTTGATTTTGATGTTAGAACATATTGAAATTCAAATTTGAAAAGAATTCAGATAAAGAACAGCGAATATTTCAGATATTGAGCCATGCATGTTATACAGCAATAGTGTCAACAAGTATCGCAACATGCAAAAGTGCTCGCAAAACCCGTAAAAGAAAAATAAGCGGATTGAAATGGTTCAGATGAAAGCATGTGTCTTGTAAGATATTCAAATCCACCTTAACTGTTAAGCATCATCGTGCGGTAACGCGGAACATTTGTCCAGCGTGTCCAAACCTCACGAACGAATATATATCATAGGAAGAGCTTGGTGAAACACAAGTCTCCCCGTATTATGATTATCCAATATGTGAGGGCAAGGAGAATATGCAACGATAGGTAAAGCAGTACCTACCTTACCTGGCTTGGCTTGGCTCTGCGTGTCGTATCCTGGACAAGATGTATGTGGTGTGTGACGAGGTCTGACAGGTGTGACGTATGGAGACGGAGTGGTGGACAGATAGAGACATCATGGACTGCATGCTCCCTCCGTCGTTATAGCGATAGGTGTGTGACAGCAGACATGTGACAACCATCCGACTGTATGCGCTCATCCAGGAATCTTCACATGAGGCTAAACCGGAGTTGTATAGGAGACACTACAAACAACATTCATACTTCTTGTTTTATTCATCATAATGTTGAAAACAATGTTGACTCTCAGATAATATGATATTAAAATCTATGGGTGTCTGAGTATAGCATATGTGTATTTTCTTTTAGATGTAAAATATGCTCAGTGGGTAATCGATACCAAAAAAGAACATTACAAGAAGGAGTTGATTTATTCGCGCCTCAATCACACTATTGGACATTCTGTCTTATTCATGCATTTCAATAAATACACTTCTGTAACTTGAAATTCCATTCACGGTTGGAGGGAACGCCATACGGATTATGTAGAGAGATAATTACAGCTAAGGGACAGCTCAAGGGTTTGTAACATCAAAACACAGATAATCATGCTTATCATCTTGCATTTACATAGTCTTTTATCATTAGAACACACATCTTGATTTTTTATGTTAACACCATTCCTGTTCATATCTTTTTTTAAACACTACGTGGCAAGAGATTGAAGTTGTAGGAGTTAGAGAGTTAAAAGACTCGATACATCTAACACGAGTCAAGGGTTCCTCTTCTACACCACATTCCTTATCACGCGTGTCGGATTCGCGCACTGCTCCGGCTGAACACTCATTACCCTTCCGACTCTTTTGAATGTTACATTGTTCATCCAGTGATATTCGCTTTTCAACCTTAAAAGGGTTGATAGAAGCTCTATTTTTGTGTCTTATAAAAACTAAAGACTTGATAAAGGAAAACAAAACACAACATGGACATGTCCCAACACACACAAAGACAATCGGGGATGAATTTGCCTCTTCAAATTCTTTTGCTGATTCAATTTTAATTTTAGCTTCAAAATGTTTTAAATGTTAATTTAAAAGATAGATTGTATCGAATGATAACTTTCACATAATTTTTTGTTTTTCCCCCGATATAAGAATATGTTCGAATATTTTAAAAACCGCTTGAAGGCTCCGGCAAATCATTGATTTTGATAAGTAGAATTCTAGTCCTTCGTGGTTATATTCAGTTGCAGATTACTTAGAAAACTGTGCACTGTGAATTTTCTGATATTTAAATATATGCAGTATGAAAGTTCATGGTTCACAATAATTTGACTTCATCAGCTAGTTGTCCCATAAAATCGACACCAGCCTGCCAACAGTAAAGTTACCGGTATTTTTAGATAAAAAAACTTTCCTGTTGACATTATCATTTTCTCCAATAAAGTATTGTAAAGCATGAAAGTTATCACATTTTTTATATAACTTCAGTGCATATTACCGCAAATAACTGCATACTTTAAAAAAATAAAATTTCCTAAGAATATACTAGTAATCTTAGAGAGTGAATGCTGACATTTTGCATATATTTGATTATTATATAATAGTTGACATGTCAGAGTGAAATAATATTTAACATTGAGATAATATATGCCTACTGTAAACAATGTATATATACTCTATATTTCCTTTCACATTATTAACTGGCATAGAATTAATATATTCCATTCTCTCAAAAATACAGTTTTTAATATTACAATATAATCTACATATGACACAAATAGATTGAAATTAAATAATAATTCATTGTGTGCTTTTTCCAGGCATCATTTCATAAATATAAATGCAATCATCCATGTCAAAATTGTTAATCAAAGACTGATGATAAAAAGTCATGTCTTCAAGTATAAAAAAAAATGATTTGGCGAACAAGTAAAATATGTCACATCCAAATATTTTCATGACAATTATAGTTCATTGGTGGGACTGATATAAATATAAAAATATTTACATTTAAAAAATATAATGTTTTTGTAAGATATTTATGCAATAACTATTGCAGTTTGATCAATTTGGATATTTCATAATTTATTTCCCAACTTAAAATTTTAATTCCTATATAGCTTAACAATTCAAATGATTTGTATGTATGATTTATTTTGCCTTAAAATTTTTCTCTAATGAGATAAGGTGGAAATAGTTAGACTTTTTATCACAAAATAGGATTTGAACAAGTGAGCTATATTGAATCATATGAGAGCCTTTGTTAACATAATAATTAGGAATCTACTTAAATGAAAGGAATATTATTTGTCAATGAAAAAAGGAAAGTTTTAGTTTTAAATATTTCATTCCAGCATTATAAGTCAAATATCCATTTTATAATCAACTTCAACAAGATGCCACACATTCAAGAAATGACAATCACAAAAATTGAGGAAAGTTTTAGTTTTGTGTTTGTTTTTTCAAAATATCTTTTTGATAAAAAAAAAGCCAAACCATTGATTAATATGATAAAACCCACTATAATAGGGTCCACCTTGACTCCCAAATCATTTAATAGGCCTGTGCAAACTGTAAGTGGTAAACTTAGACCATACTTTTATCTACTCATTTATCTGGTTTGTTGGTCTATAAAAGAATGCATAACGAGAGTTATTTGTATTAAGCTGATGAGTCGCATTATGACTTATATATAAATATGATAGAATCTGTGTCCAAGTAGAGGAACGAAGTTGCACTCGAGACTCGGTTGTTGTTGATCGACTGTACGAGATTTCATGTGAACGGCGAGAAAACCGAAAAATGAAATCACTACTGTAACTAGGATAACCATCGATTGTTGTAAGAAAATATATAGGCATTTCTGCAAACAAGATGGTGTTTCTCATCTGAAATTTTCCCTTCAATATTTGATCGATAGTCATCTCAGCAAATCAACGTTCTTCGATTTTTTTACTTTTTACATGGCACGTTATGAATGAAAAATGTAATCATCGGTGACAAGTTTAAAACCAAGTCTTTGTAAATAAAGCAAATGACATTTTTGTAAAAGTATTCTTCTTTCTGTTACTTTTTATTGACGCCAGTCGCGAAATACTACTGAAACTGAAAGATTACCTTGGCGGCCTGCCATTTTCGGAGCTTGCGGGCATAGCCCCGTTTTCGATATCTAGGTCACCGCAGTGTATAAATATTAAGAGTCAGCTATGGCGGCGACTATGCCCTTTTTAACGAAACTACAAAATTGTAAATTATTCACTTAAGAAACAGTTTGTTAATGATTTTATATTGGATAATGACAAAGTGTTCTTACGGAGGTAAACCCATTAATATGTATGAATCTATGAAGGTGTATGAACCTATGAACGATATATGAACCTCCCGTTTAAATAAACACTTGAACTTTGAAATGATCTCTTTCATGGAAAAAGAATCACGACTATTACACTAAACGAAAAGCTTTCGTTATTTACAGAGATCAATAGTATAGTTACTCCCTCACAAGCAGGATTTGGAAGAGGTTTTTCGACTTCTGATAATATGTTTACTCTAAATATAGTACTAGAAATACTGAAGTTATCTAAACGTTAACTCTATTGTGTGTTCGTTGACTTCACTGGCGCGCACGGCTATGGAATAAAATGCTTAAAAGTGGAATCAAAGGCAAGTTCTTAGCGCTTGTTAAACATATGTACCAAAATATAGAATCATCTGTTATTGCTTGAAATATTATGTCATCTTTCTTTCAATGTAAAAAAGGTGTAGACAAGGGGATAACCTATAACCGGTATTATTTTCAATCTTTATGAATGATCTTGAATCTTCATTACTAGAAAATAGATGCACAGGTGTGAACTTTGAAAACGCAAATCACGACTTGGTATATCTATGGTTACATTTGATCGTCCTCTTGTATGCCAGTAATTTGGATTTTGTTTGGACGTCAATAAAATCACTTCAGCAAAACTGACAATGGATCACCTTTTGTCCATGTGTAAACTAGCCATTTTTTAACTTATTACGGGATCATGCCAAAATTCAAATTTGGCATGATGAAATATAAAGATATAAAAGATATTTCCTAAAATTTGGAGTTCCAATCCCTGAGAAAAATACCAACACGATCACATTGACTTAGTGCAAGGGAATAAACAGGACTTGTAGCCGGTAAGAGTGCTCGCGTTTGAGAGTGGACGTTTGCGTAATTTCATTTCAATCCCTACAATCATTGAATTTGGTTTTGAATATTAGTTTCTTGCCACATTCAGTTTATGCTTAAGGTAACCTGCACTTGCCTAGATATTGACACGACCTTCTCTCTAACTCAGGGGAACATACTTGCCTGAATTTTTGACAGTCGTTTCGTAGACATAAATGACAAGAGCTTGTGATTTATTACCGTATTATTATCCTTCACTACATAGGTGTTGGTGACAGGGGGATCATATGTAAGAATATAACAATATGAATAATAAATCTTGGAGACAAGTTCATTTACCATTAGCTGTATCGAAGGTTTGCTTCTTGTGGTCGGTTGAGGATTACACATTATAATCGAAATGTCTTGAAGAGAAAGTTTCCTGTACTTGTAACTGTATTAGGAGTCTGGTCCCTATGGTTGTCTTGGCATTAAAAGGGAGGTAAGTCTGTCTTAAGATGTTAATGTCTTATTTTCAAGTAGAATAACCATATGAATGCATAAAAGATAACTTTCATCATCCTTGTTGGCATTCAATATGTAGTGTTATAAGTCAATATGTGTTGACGCTTTTTATTGATTGAAATTTATTCATATGCAATTCAATTTGTTGTTATCAGGAAACTACAATAAGCTAAGTCAACATGGACCCGAAATCATAAAACATGGCTCAACATTTTAGTTTACGTTTTTCATGTAAATGCTATCCATGTATTTCTATTGTTGAGTTTCAAGATTCAAGTATATCATCATGTCTTATCTTATTGTATCAGTTTTGATTTTAGAAGATGAATGTGAATTTGACTATTCATTTATACCAGCCGCGGTAATGAATTTGGAATGAGCCATATTTTTGTGTGTATTTTTAAGTACGTTTTGATTCAAGAGCAACAAGATATAATTACAAGTCAAGATTTGTTTACTAATGACAACTACAGACTATCTTAGTCCATCTTCATTAAGCCAGTTATATGAATATTGCTCATAATATTTGAAAATAAAGTCACCATTGCAGTAACTTATATATAATATTATGATAGTTAGGAAGTATTTTTGACACTTTTCAGCGAACCATTGTCAAGCGCCTTCAAAAGTAACCAATGGCTCTTACAGGTGTCCTTTAGGGCGACAGTGGACAATGAACACGACGTGCACCTCACAATGGCTTCAAACTAAGCACATTCTGATATCAAGTGAAATGCTACGAGTTCATAATCAACCCCTGTCCGATATGTTCGTGCATAAATTTATTATTTATGATCTTAACTAGGCTGTGCAGTAGTAAGGGAAATCCTTCTGTATGGTTTTGAAATCTGGGGTTTAAAATTATCCTTGATTGAAACATTATACATAAATTCCTAAGGTTGGCAACTAATTTACGAAACCAAAATTCGCAATGCTAGGAGAAGTTGGAAAACAAGCTCTATATATAAGAATCCATGAGTGATGAGTTATTGGCATAGGATAGCTACTTACAACGAAACGTAAAACATCTTACGAAATTCTTACGTATAATTTTCAGATAGAAACTGGACGTTGTCAAGATATTCCAAAAATAGGATTGAGTATGCAAATCATGTATTTCACGAACTTTAGGAGACGAGTTTCACTATCTTTTCGATGTGAAATTATGTGAACAATGTCTTCAGTAGATCCCACGTACAGTCACAATTTTATGAAATTTTAAAAATTGTTGACAATGAAACAATAAATCAAATATACTGAAGTACAAAAGTAGGTTCACACCCAGAGATCTTCGTATTCTGATAAAATAATTACAAAATAGAAATTTTTAATGTTTTATCCTAATGTAATGAATGGAAACAATGATAACATATCGCCAAAATGCAAGCATGTCACTTGATGGAAAAGTGTTTTTTTCTGTAATCACGATTTTATTCATTTGCACATGAATTGGAAACGCTAAGAGTATAAAATACGGTCAATTCGATTATTCTCCACTCGTGTAACGGAAAAAGCAAAAGAAAATGCCACGTCTTACAGCAGCAGAGCGAGAAAGAGTCTTCGGAATGTCACAAGTGAGGCTTCGAACAGCTAAATTGCCAGGATGGTTGGTTGCACTAGCCAACCAGTCGCCATACAAAAACTGGAACAGGCACTACACGAAAAGTGGCAACGTATCCCAAATGACGTCATCCGATGTCTTATCTTTTCCAAGAGATGACGTGTGTGATGGACCACTCTCGACATGGGGGCATATCTCTACATTCATGACCTGATGACATAAGAGTGACGTCTTCCTGACCTGCGAACTTTGAACCCTGTACTACAGTCTGTACGACTGAGGGCATTTAGGAGCAATCGAAAGTCAGCGGCTACTGTTTTCGTCATAGCATGTTCGTGTGTAATTCCAAAGATTAGCCTAAATCTAAGGTAGGTGAAAAGATAAAAGTGACAGTTTGTAAAAGTAAAACTTTCGCTTTTTCTGAATAGATATTTTAAGCAGGACGTGAAAATCATACAACGTAATGTCGTTGATCTGTCGATGTAAATTTCAAAACACAGTGGACACAAACAGATATAGAGATGTAATTGTTGAATAAAACACTCCATCATGTCCTTGCAATGTTTGAAAATGGGGCACTATTAATACTTAACATTTTAAATACTCGAAAGTTTGTCCTGTTTTCTTCAATAACCAAGTTCCTGGGGTGTGTACTTTTTTGTACTTCAGTTTACAGAACAATTGTCAGTCTGTACAAATCATACCCTTTAGGTTACTAAGAATTCCTAGTTAGTTTGTTTACAATATCTCTATTGTCCTACTTTTTTCATGTATAAATCTTGTAACTATCTATTCAAAATGCATATATATGTCGACTTATTTTACATATTAGACTATATGTATGTCATCTTCAATGAATAAATCTCTGTCTAAATCTCTCTTTTATATGCTCATGTACCACTGACAGTGGAACTAAGTAAATAAAACATTGAAGATAACCTCACTCGCAGACGTGTATGACTGGCCTGCTACGAAATCTGTATAGAGCTCTGCCAGATTGGTGGTCATAAAGAGCTGCATCCTGTGATTCTGGTCACCCATTTGCGTACCTTAACGCGCATATAACGTAATTTGGGATAACTTTGAGAATCGCTGAATGCTGAAAAAATAACATAATCTTCTTCACTTACTCGTTGAATTGACGTTGGCTGAAATTTTAAAAGTCCAGATTTTTTAAAACAATTTGACACTATCAACAATATCAACTATTAGTCATGAATTTTGATCCATGCACAGTCAAGGTGCTTGTGATGTTTTATCTGATCTGATATTTAGTCGATACGAAAACTTTGATGAGAAAAGAAAGGAAATTAGATTTTTTTTTAAATCTGAACCTTTCTGTCTTTTTCATCTTGCAAAAGTTCTAAAACTATCGCACGGATTAGTCGGTCCCAAGTTTTTAAATAATTTTCTTTTAACTTAACAATTGACTTAAACAACCGGTAACCTCGACTTTATCACTTCTCGACTTTCGTTCAAAGACTTTTCAACAAAATAAGAACTGGGCTTGAGTTTTGTTAATTTGTCAAATAAACACCTTTAATTAGCCTTTCATTAAGACAGCGTGAAAAACCCACCTGGGCTAGGGGCCATAAAATTCGTGCGGGTGTGACGTAATAAACAGACTGTACAGAGTGGCGCATCATTATTTCAACTGAAATACCGCCTTAAATAATTGTTTAATTACCATTGATGTGGATACCTTTTATACACCAAACGCATAATAGTGTTACATCGTCAAATAATTTATCTGTCTGAGTGGAAACCATTCTCTAAAAGTCGTTTATTATTGGTTATTTTCTGTGATATTGTTACGATAGTTGTATAGATCACGAGGCAATGATTCTGTTTATGACGTCACAAACAGGGCGTGTGACCAGTCATGCATTCACTGGTTTGTGGCCGAATAGATCTAAGTGGACCATCAAAAGTGGTATTCAAAAACGGCTTTCATTACCAAACTGAACATATTTGAGTAGCGACCTTTGACGCACTATACAAAATTGTAATCAGACATTCATATATTCCAAAGAAAATAGTGAAATATGTTTGTGGTTATATAAACTTTAAGCTAATTTCTGACTTCTAGACTTTTGTTTTCGACAATACACGCCGACTCCTTCTTGACCGACAGACATCGAAATGAAAGATAACATAAGGCTGATGGGTTGTCATTGGCGATATCATGGGTTGGTGTTTTACACCGAGTTTCGTTTTCATCTACGTAATCCTTATATAATTACGTACGGTTGAGAGTAGGGCGCAGACTTGGAGAACGTTGATATCAAGACTGTGTATAGCCGCTAATGAGGCGTAGGCAGTGTTAAAGAGCCACTCCGTGATTTTCATAACATATTATTTACCGTTATACGAACCCAAATGTCATATGTGGTGATATAAAATCAAAACATCTTAACTTTTCGTGTCCAAAAGACATATATATGACAAATACTGGTTTTCCATGAAAATCTAAAAACAACCTTATAAATGCACGAAGGTGTAAATATCACGTCCAATATACATGGATACTAGTTATATAACCTAACAAACACTATCAACTCCTAACTGCCCTCCTGGCTGTTTTTGATAAGCCTCCAAAATTACGTTTGACTATTTGACGCTCGCCACTGTCCGGTTTTCGATCATAATTGTGACGTTCTACGTTCATATATGTCACTGTAAAAAAACATTAAGCTTTAAAATGTGTCTTTTTGGTAACAGTCGATACTTTGTGATCAAATGACACCATTTATTAAGTTTGGCATATATGACTCCGACAACTCACGGAGTGGCTCTTTAAGGCCAAATAAACGAATTTTAAATAACCAGTTTCCTCTGTTCACTTCGTTCGCACGTATAGTAAAGGAAAACTGGTTATATTATATTTTGTTTGTGGTCTTTTTATTGATTATTAAGGAATTTGTCTTTGACAGTTCAAATAGTATACTAAACTTTTAAAACTGATGAGTTTTCAATGTAAATCAAGCCATTGCCATATTGATATGGATCACGGTTCATAAAGCTTTACCAGAATACTATGTACTTCAAATCAGCATTGGTCAAGGTATGTCTACAAAACGTGCATGCTAATAAGCGGAGCAAGACCTACAAGAGTAATATATTGGTGCTACAGACATGAACTTGGGCTCTGTTGAAGGCTACCAATATGATTACATTGAGATTCAGGTTTTATGAGAAATTGTTATGGAGAAGTAGAGAGAGATCTAGAGAGAATTCAATAATCAAAATGCAACTGCTCACATCTGGACAGCCAACTGACGTATGGACGTTTTTTCTGCAAAAATTTAAGCGTTTACGTTAGACCTGGATAGCCATCTGACATGAATTTTTTTTTCAAGCTAACTTTGTCAGTTTAAAAGAAAATAAAATGGTTTAAGTCGTAAACCGGACAGTGTTCAGCTTCTGGCGCGTGCAAATGAGTGAAACGTTATCATATATTTTAAAAGAATTTAAGCGGATAAAAGAAAAACATTGGTTTGAAGTGTTGGATAGGTGTTATAATGTATATGTAAAGGGTGAGTGGGATTGAAAATTGTATGTATATAAAGAATAAACATGTCTTTTCTTTGCATGTTGGGAGTGGTGAATATGCGCATTCAACGTGCGAATCACATCAAATATAAATCAGCACGTACGTTATTTTGGCAGTAACCACGGATTAAAGCCAGATGAAGTTTCATGAAAAATAATAATGAAAATTACCCCTAAACAACATCAGACAAATCATTTGATTACAAGGTGTTTTTAAAACCGAATAATCTCTTAACACGATACAAACATTATATGTTGCATATTCTAAAAGTTGCGGCATGTAGATATCTCGAGTGTTCCATATTACAGTTTTTATTTTTTCAGTTATGTTCACAACTGACATCATACATTTTCGATTTGAATAAAGTTAGTAGTTCTTACAAAACGGTTTTTGCGCAATTGTAACAATCATTTTTTGGGTGACACTCTGGTCGAGTTCTTTGCAGTGTCATATAAACATTAATACCTTTCCATCTGCTATATGTTCAATACCATGGACAACATTCTTAAAAGAAGCCATCTATGTCTTCTATCGTGTCATTTGAATGAGTTGAAGTTACGAGCTCAGCGTCACAGATGAGATGATGCATAACCTCTACTAAACCTACGAAACAAACATCTATAAAACGTCTTGACTTCTACGTTGAACCGACGTCGAATTAACGTTGAATTTCGACTAAAATCAATCTTTGCATTTTACAAGAACGTATAAGTGAATGTATAATGAACACTGGAGATCAGGCTATAAATGTACTATCTAAATCTTCTTTCTTTCTTGGTTTAAGATTTTTGATTGCATTTGCATTGTCATTTGACAACAGAGTGAACTGCAATTAATTGAGAGATCATATTTCAGTTGTTGTTTTCCTCAAGGATGAGTCAGTCGATTCTGAATCCGAAACAAGAACACCCGAGCTCTCTTTCTCTCGTTTTGTGTTGATTATTTTATTTATTGACAAACGTAGGCCCTAAATTACATGGGCATATTTGGGCTAAAATTACGTATACATTCATTGGCATTTTGGGCAATCTAACCTGAAAGTACTCATGTAGTTAAATACTGTTTGAAAAAGGTTTTGCACATTTTTCTTATACTGGTGGGTTTTTTGGGTTTATTTCTGCATTTTCCTTTTTTAGTTATGTAGGCCTAATTTCGTTGAGAATTACTTTCATCATGCAGTAACATGTAATAAATAATCATAAATATAATAGGCTCTATATGTCATCCATGCATCCTCCACAGTAAGATAATATTGTGGAGACTTAACGGACCATTCTCTCCACATATCATGAGTGGTAGCTCCGTCGCTTATTCCTATACATCCTCTGTCCTTATACAAGCGTCCACAGTCTAGAAATGTAGAAATCTAATTGGAATATGCACTTTACACTTTAATCTTCTTTACACAAAATTTTCGTCTAATTTAGTAACTGTATCGTTGTATGATACTGTTTTACGACAAATTTATCAATGCATGCTGTGTTTTCTTTGGCTGAATTATTGTTTGGTGGTCTATGTTGCAATATTTTGCCGGAAGGGGAAGCTGGCGAAAGCTCAAGAACAGATCGAGGTTGTGTATGAATTATTGACGGATCTACCTCTGTGGGAAGACAATATATCGGAACGTTTTTTCTGGATTTATCGAGGATGTAAATCATCTTGAAATACAAGAAATTGACTAAATTTGACATTTGCGAGCCTTGATAAGAAAATGCAGCAATATTCATGAACATAGTACACTCTAATACTGTTTTAATTAACTTAAGATCAAAACGTTCACTTACAAGAGATAAACGGCATTTCTTAGAAATTTTCAACTAACTGGTGACCTTTAGAACACCAAACTGATTTTACATCTTTTAAGCGGTCTGCAAGAAACAGTAAACTCTGGGAGTTACCTCCCTTGGAAAGAGATTCTCAAAGAGTTCGAGAAAGTAAGTTTTAGCTAAAAATATGTTCAATTTAAGCATTAGAGTTTATTATTAGTTTTGAGTAGTATGTGTAGGTGTAAATTTATACTTGTAAATAATTTGATCTTATTCTCATGCGTAAATTTGCATGGCATGGATTTTTTAGATGATTGAAACGAGTTTGAAATTTGATCTTAGATTGCAATGGTGTGTCAGTGAGCCATTTTAAAATTCAGAGACACACAGGAATACTGTATTTTACCAGGCGCTACTAATCATAAACCACAGTTCCGACCCTGTCTCTACGCACAAATACTAACAAGATATTTTGCAGGGATGCAGTGTTAGAAAAGGAATTGACGATAGAGCTTGGTCCGAAGTTCGTGACCCTATGCATCACGTTAGAATTTCTGCTCAATAAATGCATATCATTAAGGTCTGCAAACTGACCAGATAACCATCACATTAAACAACTTTTTAAGATGATTATTAATTTTCAATATTTTATTAAAACTACTTGTTTGAAGATATTAATTATTTAGGAATTCTTTGAAAATAATTGCAATCGAAGAGACAACATCAGAGTCATAATACGATTAGTTTTGTTCCAAGTTGAATTGGGGTTTTTTTATTATGCCAGACGATCTCCATAGCCTAGATGATGGTAGAAAGCTAATTTATATGGAAGTTGGAATCATTTTTAGTTTACTTTAAAATGTATCCATGGACATTTTGGTTTAATATAGACTGTACTTTTAAGGACATATTTTTAAAAAAATCATATTTAGAAATTAAACTTTATCAAATAGCACTAGTTCAAGTTTTAAATTTTTATACAAGACATTTAACATATTTTTTTTACATTTGTAATGAAAGTAATGTAAAGCATATACACAGATGAAAATGATGTTAAAATTACTGTTAATTACTGTAAGACCTGTAGATGAAAAAACAACTCATTAAAGCAATATAATTTTGAGGGCTCAAATAGAATTAACAGTAGTTTAAAACTATATATATTTAATTATGTCATCTTAAAACTGTCAACATTGAAGATATTGAATTTTAACTTTGATAATTATCTTAATATGATTTATAGCATATGATTGTATTGTATTTCTAAAATGTGTTAATTGTTATTTTGAGTTCCCTGTTAATCCCATGTCTTGTCTTCAATAAGAGAGCCCACCCAATTAATCAGAAATACCCCATGAAATTCTATTTATAGGATCATGTCGCTTATACGGTGCTTGCTAAGAGGTCATCAGCTAATTCGACTGTTAGCAATACAAAGTGTTCAGTGTCCATCAAGAAGTCAGGCATCTCTTCAACCACTTGTCACACCTGCAGTTGGATCATGGCTTCAAACAAGATCATATGCTAAGAAATCTAAGAAGGAAAAAGGTAATAAATGTTGTTTCATCAATCAGACTACCTACCCTTCTTTCACTAATGAAAATATCAGCAAGAAGAAATATTTTATTTTTCTACATTGATGAGATTTCAAAAAATTTCTAGCAATTTAGCAAAGCCATTGATAGTTTCTTCCAGTCTTATCTAAAAGAAATTATCACTCAATGAAACTCAATGAAAATATAAATGTTAAATGGCTTTACCTTTACAAGGGATTGATTGACATCTAGACATTATAAAGTTATATTGCTTGGTTGGCTCGTGTGTGGTATCCCGAAATTTTTTTGACATGAGCTATTTTTTGTTACGTCAATAACTTTGCACTACAACAAAGACAAAAAATCTTGCACTGTTATACACTATTATACCTTTTATATATAAATGATATTTGTGAAATCTTATCTAATTTCAGTGTTGAAAATATTTTCACAAACTGAGAAAAATAAGTCCATTTTAGCTAGGAATTCATCATCTGACTTTAGCCCAGTTTTCTATAATTTTGATTGAAGTTTACACTAGTCTTTCACCCTCGGGCTAGTAAAAGATTTGATACTATATGTGGAAAATGTTTTTGTTTCCAAATTTGTTTATCATCAAATATCTTTCTAGAAAAGATGATAAAAAAATCTTTCATCTTGAGTGCCATGTGAAATGTGATAACACAGAGATTGGCAGCCTCAGAGAAGATGAATGTAGGCAGTGCAATTTATCAATAGTGCTAATCTTTGTCCCTTTTTGGCTGCTGTCTTTGAATACCATCTGACTAAATCATAATATTTTGCAGGGGAAAATGCTAACTCTATGTATAGACTAAAAACACTTCTACTAATAACCATGACTTCCCTATTTCCCCAAATTTTGGAAAATTGTTGTTCATCATTACAAAAGAGAGGTCTGTAGCACTTCTCCTATACTTTATTAACAGACTAAATAGCTCTTTATGCAGTTATAAATCTTCAGATATGACCAGATGAGTCCAGGAACTAGTTACCACAAGATGTTAGGAGGCCGGGCAGATTTCAGCTAGTCCAGCAATAAGTAAGCTGTAAGATAGTAGCACAAAAAAACTTTTAGTCCTGGAGACCCACAACTCATATCTTTATAGGTTCTTACCAAAGTTTATGAGTATCTGATGCAGGAGTCAGAGGAAAAGTATTTAAGTTAAATATTTAGCACTGTGATAATACAGGTGCAAAGGGAGGCAGCAAGAAGGCAATGACCCTGACCAACGATGAACTTGAGGGAGTGTTGGACCAGTCTGTGCTTGAGACAGAGATGAAACACATCCTGGAGGAGTTGCGAGATCAGTACATTCATCAGCTGTCTCTCAGGACTACTGGGGGTAGGTAACAGCTCATTAATCAGTACACACATCAGCTGTCTCCCAGAACTACTAAGGGTAGGTAACAGCTCATTAATCAGTACACACATCAGCTGTCTCTCAGGACTACTAAGGGTAGGTAACAGCTCATTAATCAGTACACACATCAGCTGTCTCTCAGGACTACTGGGGGTAGGTAACAGCTCATTAATCAGTACATACATCAGCTGTCTCTCAGGACTACTAGGGGTAGGTAACAGCTCATTAATCAGTACATACATCAGCTGTCTCTCAGAACTACTGGGGGTAGGTAACAGCTCATTAATCAGTACATACATCAGCTGTCTCTCAGGACTACTGGGGGTAGGTAACAGCTCATTAATCAGTACATACATCAGCTGTCTCTCAGGACTACTAGGGGTAGGTACCAGCTCATTAATCAGTACATACATCAGCTGTCTCTCAGGACTACTGGGGGTAGGTAACAGCTCATTAATCAGTAAACACATCAGCTGTCTCTCAGGACTACTAGGGGTAGGTAACAGCTCATTAATCAGTACACACATCAGCTGTCTCTCAGGACTACTAGGGGTAGGTAACAGCTCATTAATCAGTACATACATCAGCTGTCTCTCAGAACTACTAGGGGTAGGTAACAGCTCATTAATCAGTACATACATCAGCTGTCTCTCAGAACTACTAGGGGTAGGTAACAGCTCATTAATCAGTACATACATCAGCTGTCTCTCAGAACTACTAGGGGTAGGTAACAGCTCAGTAATCAGTACACACATCAGCTGTCTCTCAGGACTACTAGGGGTAGGTAACAGCTCATTAATCAGTACACACATCAGCTGTCTCTCAGGACTACTAGGGGTAGGTAACAGCTCATTAATCAGTACATACATCAGCTGTCTCTCAGAACTACTAGGGGTAGGTAACAGCTCATTAATCAGTACACACATCAGCTGTCTCTCAGGACTACTAGGGGTTGGTAACAGCTCAGTAATCAGTACACACATCAGCTGTCTCTCAGGACTACTAGGGGTAGGTAACAGCTCAGTAATCAGAACACACATCAGCTGTCTCTCAGGACTACTAGGGGTAGGTACCAGCTCATTAATCAGTACATACATCAGCTGTCTCTCAGGACTACTGGGGCAGGTACCAGCTCATTAATCAGTACACACATCAGCTGTCTCTCAGGACTACTAAGGGTAGGTAACAGCTCATTAATCAGTACACACATCAGCTGTCTCCCAGAACTACTAAGGGTAGGTAACAACTCATTAATCAGTACACACATCAGCTGTCTCTCAGGACTACTAAGGGTAGGTAACAGCTCATTAATCAGTACACACATCAGCTGTCTCTCAGGACTACTGGGGGTAGGTAACAGCTCATTAATCAGTACATACATCAGCTGTCTCTCAGAACTACTGGGGGTAGGTAACAGCTCATTAATCAGTACATACATCAGCTGTCTCTCAGAACTACTAGGGGTAGGTAACAGCTCAGTAATCAGTACACACATCAGCTGTCTCTCAGGACTACTAGGAGTAGGTAACAACTCATTAATCAGTACACACATCAGCTGTCTCTCTGGACTACTAGGGGTAGGTAACAGCTCATTAATCAGTACACACATCAGCTGTCTCTCAGGACTACTAGGGGTTGGTAACAGCTCAGTAATCAGTACACACATCAGCTGTCTCTCAGGACTACTAGGGGTAGGTACCAGCTCATTAATCAGTACACACATCAGCTGTCTCTCAGGACTACTGGGGTAGGTACCAGCTCATTAATCAGTACACACATCAGCTGTCTCTCAGGACTACTAAGGGTAGGTAACAGCTCATTAATCAGTACACACATCAGCTGTCTCTCAGGACTACTAAGGGTAGGTAACAGCTCATTAATCAGTACACACATCAGCTGTCTCCCAGAACTACTAAGGGTAGGTAACAGCTCATTAATCAGTACATACATCAGCTGTCTCTCAGGACTACTGTGGGTAGGTAACAGCTCATTAATCAGTACACACATCAGCTGTCTCCCAGAACTACTAAGGGTAGGTAACAGCTCATTAATCAGTACACACATCAGCTGTCTCTCAGGACTACTGGGGGTAGGTAACAGCTCAGTAATCAGTACATACATCAGCTGTCTCCCAGAACTACTAAGGGTAGGTAACAACTCATTAATCAGTACACACATCAGCTGTCTCTTAGGACTACTAAGGGTAGGTAACAGCTCATTAATCAGTACACACATCAGCTGTCTCTCTGGACTACTAGGGGTAGGTAACAGCTCATTAATCAGTACATACATCAGCTGTCTCTCAGAACTACTGGGGGTAGGTACCAGCTCATTAATCAGTACATACATCAGCTGTCTCTCAGGACTACTGGGGGTAGGTAACAGCTCATTAATCAGTACATACATCAGCTGTCTCTCAGGACTACTAGGGGTAGGTAACAGCTCATTAATCAGTAAATACATCAGCTGTCTCTCAGGACTAATGGGGGTAGGTAACAGCTCATTAATCAGTACACACATCAGCTGTCTCTCAGGACTACTAGGGGTTGGTAACAGCTCAGTAATCAGTACACACATCAGCTGTCTCTCAGGACTACTAGGGGTAGGTACCAGCTCATTAATCAGTACATACATCAGCTGTCTCTCAGGACTACTGGGGTAGGTACCAGCTCATTAATCAGTACACACATCAGCTGTCTCTCAGGACTACTAAGGGTAGGTAACAGCTCATTAATCAGTACACACATCAGCTGTCTCCCAGAACTACTAAGGGTAGGTAACAGCTCATTAATCAGTACATACATCAGCTGTCTCTCAGGACTACTGTGGGTAGGTAACAGCTCATTAATCAGTACACACATCAGCTGTCTCCCAGAACTACTAAGGGTAGGTAACAGCTCATTAATCAGTACACACATCAGCTGTCTCTCAGGACTACTGGGGGTAGGTAACAGCTCAGTAATCAGTACATACATCAGCTGTCTCCCAGAACTACTAAGGGTAGGTAACAACTCATTAATCAGTACACACATCAGCTGTCTCTTAGGGCTACTAAGGGTAGGTAACAGCTCATTAATCAGTACACACATCAGCTGTCTCTCTGGACTACTAGGGGTAGGTAACAGCTCATTAATCAGTACATACATCAGCTGTCTCTCAGAACTACTGGGGGTAGGTAACAGCTCATTAATCAGTACATACATCAGCTGTCTCTCAGGACTACTGGGGGTAGGTAACAGCTCATTAATCAGTACATACATCAGCTGTCTCTCAGGACTACTGGGGGTAGGTAACAGCTCATTAATCAGTACATACATCAGCTGTCTCTCAGGACTACTGGGGGTAGGTAACAGCTCATTAATCAGTACATACATCAGCTGTCTCTCAGGACTACTAGGGGTAGGTAACAGCTCATTAATCAGTACATACATCAGCTGTCTCTCAGAACTACTGGGGGTAGGTAACAGCTCATTAATCAGTACATACATCAGCTGTCTCTCAGGACTACTGGGGGTAGGTAACAGCTCATTAATCAGTACATACATCAGCTGTCTCTCAGAACTACTGGGGGTAGGTAACAGCTCATTCATCAGTACATACATCAGCTGTCTCTCAGGACTACTAGGGGTAGGTAACAGCTCATTAATCAGTACATACATCAGCTTTCTCTCAGAACTACTAGGGGTAGGTAACAGCTCATTAATCAGTACATACATCAGCTGTCTCTCAGAACTACTAGGGGTAGGTAACAGCTCATTAATCAGTACACACATCAGCTGTCTCTCAGGACTACTAAGGGTAGGTAACAGCTCATTAATCAGTACATACATCAGCTGTCTCTCAGGACTACTGGGGGTAGGTAACAGCTCAGTAATCAGAACATACTTCAGCTGTCTCTCAGGACTACTAGGGGTAGGTAACAGCTCATTAATCAGTAAATACATCAGCTGTCTCTCAGGACTAATGGGGGTAGGTAACAGCTCATTAATCAGTACGCACATATGTCTCTCAGGACTAATGGGGGTAGGTAACAGCTCATTTATTCAGAACATACTTCAGCTGTCTATCAACCACTTGAGCTACTGAGGTTCCATATAAATGATGTACATTATTTGTATCTTATCTGTCATATTTTTCCCCTGTGTATATATTTTTTAGGCTAGTCAATTTCTGATGTAAAGAATCTTGTATTTAGTTTAAAGATCTGAGGCTGTCGTGTATTGTAATTATCCTATTGGTCTCGCCCAATAAGGACACATACACCCACAAACTGAACAGTAAAATGTTGGTAGAGTAAATTATATGCGAAATCATTACTTTTTTAACTTTAAATGTTCCGGGGGAGTGTAAGACAAATTATGACCTGATTGCCTCGCGTTATGGCAGTAAACTCTGATCCGACTACGCCCTCGCAAGTTTTTTGCCATTACCGCTTGGCTAGTATAAACTATATTTTGCAGGAATTTTTGACAACCTAACAGTAACAACTGATGATGGGCGATTCCCGCTGATCCAACTGGGGCAGATTGTACAGAAAAACCCTCAAATGTTGTTGATAAACATGGCAGCTTCCCCACAGGTCAGATTTAGTTTGAGTTGTACATGACCTTCAAGTTTTGATGATTTTCTGCTCATTAGAGTTGGTAGTTAACTAACTGATGTGACAAATCAATACCTCTACTTACAGATTCTTAGTGTTTACAAATGACCTTGAGATGACTATGCAAATGAAGGCCATAACAAAAACAGGCTTATACAATTATTCCATTGGTAAATATGTAGGACTCAGATCTGTGGCGGGTCTCTAATCTATGGCGTATTTCCTTATCTGTGGCCCGTTTAATTGTCAGACTGTTTCATGACGTCATACTAAGTGACATCATTGTGCGATGTTGTCATAATAGCTAACTGTTCCCGTCGTAAGGCTAGCAAAATAATCACAGAGGGATATTGCAAAGAGATAACGACCATATAATAAGAGTTCATATCCCAATTACAAAAATACATTAAACAATACCTTACGTGTACGTAAATAAGACATTTGCGGCTTAATGCCACATCAATTGTGTTTATTTTGTAGAATCTTTTTAGCCCTCGGTGAGTCTGTCTTCTTTAGCCCTAAGACTATCTTTTGTAACCCGGTTGACGAATTTTACGGTAAGTTCAGGGTAAGTTCGTCTGGCGTAAGTTTTGGTTAATCATTGCAGAAAAATATAAAAAAGGGACAAATGTCTGGCATTTGAAAATCTGCCATAGAATTGGAAATCCGCCACAGATTTTAGGCCTGCCATGGATTCAAGTCTTACAAATAAGAGTTTTACTGTTTTCAGGGTTGAAGTGACTCATTAACAAGGACCCTATATTTAGAATAAAATGTATCTGTATAATAAGTAAATCCCAAGAAAAAACACTTATTCATGCTGAACAGTTTTTATTTGCTTCAGTATATTCCAGCAGTGAAGACTGCCATAACTCAGTCAGGAATGAATGTCAACCCACAACAGGATGGCACAACAATATTTATACCTCTACCAAAGTAAGATCTTTCCATCCATAAACCTTAGTCTAGAGGTGTTAGCCTTCTTGTGGTTAACAGTGAGTGGATCAGTGAAATGTTGACGGCCTTTTCTGGAAAAAGTCAATATATGCCTATTGTTGGTGTAACCAAATACTGTTGTTGGCCTGAGTACTGCAAGTCTGCACCATTCCCTCCAAGAGGCTGCTCACGACATAGTCTCTCACATACCTTCTGTTGCTTATTGTTTTACAGTGCAACTTTTTATGGTGACATAATCACTCTAGTTGTTTTCAAGAAAAGAAAAGAGTTAGTTAGAGGTGTGTACTGTACCTAACACCCCCAATTCAGCAGTTCTGTTTAGCTATAACTTTGTCAAACTAAGGTTTTCAGAACTCACATGCATAACTTCTTACTTATGTCCGAGGGTAATTGTTTTTACATGCTCACATTGAAAGTAAAAGATCAAGGTTGTGAGTTATGAAGTCAATAAAAAAATCCTTGTAAACACAATAACTTTGAGGTTTAGGTGCTATGAAGATTTCAATTTGTATATATAAACTATAGAGAAGTACCAAGATTTCAATTTGCATATATAAACTATGGAGAAGTACCAAGATTTCAATTTGCATATATAAACTATGGAGAAGTACCAAGATTTAAATTTGTATATATAAACTATGGAGAAGTACCAAGATTTGAAAGGAATTAGTTATAGCGAGGTCAGGACTTATGCATGGTTTTGCAAAAATGCTTCATTTTAACTATTAACGCCTTTAATTAATACATGATTGTTGTACCTAATGAACAGTGATAAAATATTGTGTGACCTTAAATTTAAAAGGTCAATGTCACAAGATAGGTCAAATTTTGAAATCAGAAATATTTTTGGGGGTAATTAGAAATCATTAATTGATTATACCCCTGTGAATTCCTTTAACATGTTCATGTTTGAGGTCAAAGTTCAAAGTCACAAGTTCTGAAATCACTAAAAATGATCAAAATTGTGTGAAGTCACCCCAATGAAGTCATGACATCGAAATGCTACTATTTGTTAGTGCAATACTTGTCTTTAATGTTTAATCGTCTATTGTGGTATATTTAGAAAAAGTGTTCATTTTAAGTTGGCTGTGGAGAAGGCAGATACAGGTGAAACATGTAGGTTCAAGTTGCTCTGCTTTTGTGATGTCCCGCAAACGCTTATCTAGTTTGTGATAAAGCCGCTAATATTCCCTACTAGAGGTAATGCGTGAAGAAGGTAACAAAATGGTTCCCTGCATCCTAGTTGGTTTTTATTGATGAGAAGAGACTGGACAGAACAGTATTAAGTTGGGCTCTAGATGAAGAAGTGTTTGGTTTGAATCCTTAGCTAATCTCCTTGCTGTATAGAACTGGTGACTTGCCTGCATTGCAAGATAGATGTTGATCGTAGCTACTGGGGATGATGAGTTGAGTAACTAGAGGCTCTTCTCAACATCTGGAATTTCCAGAGTGTGATTACCTACCATGTCGTACCAAAGTCCCTTAATGATGCCTTGTCAGCATTTATAGGATAGAAACAGGAACTGCTGTTGCTCAGTGCTGCTTATTTAATTTGTATTGAGGACAATCAGGAAGTACTATTTTTAGGGCAGCACCTATTCACCCATCCAGCCTCTTATTGAAGGTTTTATTGCAAGACATAGTCGAAATGGAGTGCCTTTTATATGCTGTAATGTTGTGAGATAGAGCTGACATAATATAGAATCTTGAAGATAGATAAACCGAATCTCACACTTTCTCTCTTTATCACTTCCAGAGTGACAAAGGAACATAGAGAAAATCTTGCCAAGTCAGCAAAACTGCTGTGTGACAAGATGAAGGTCAAACTGCGAGATATACACGGGAAACATGTGAAGAAGGTCAAGGCCAACAAGGAGGGTCACTCTGATGATATGATACGAAGTGCTCAGGAAATGGTATGATTGATTTTGGGATTCCAAGAAGATACATTTCTTACATATGCTCAAAGGGTAACATCTTACTACTGAGGAATTATAAAATGTCTCCTTGATCCCGTGAGTGAATTGTGAGCTTTCTTATTTCCCTGTATCTACAGCAATCATGACCATAGCGCTACGGTCTGAGACTAAATCAGATTAGAAGGATCCATAAATTGTCTTTGTCGTTTTTCTCTTCATCAATAGTATTTATCTTGAAGAAAACTTTTGATTGGAAAAAGTCCCTTGATTTCTTGACAGAGGGAAAACAGCAAAAGTAATGTCATGATTCAAATAAGATTTCTTGTTTGATAACATTTGTACTATTTATTTATGGGATTATCTTAATGTAAATAAAGATACTAAAAGAATTCAAAAAGAATTTTGAAGTTCTCTGCTCGAAATGACCCCTGTATCAAAATGAGAAAAGGATTGTTCTGAATAATGGGAGGTAATCCAAATTCCCTGTTATCATTATTTTTGCTTTAGTTTCATGTTAGTGATAATTTGATTATTATACAAGGATGTCAAGGATGGGAACTTTACACTAAAACATGTTCATTGATTAGAACTTTCGTTACCCATGTTTCCAAAGTAAAGTCTGACCAAGCTCACTTCCCAGAAACAAGATTTGTGTCCAGTTTTATATCAGGAACAGGACTTTCCCTTCACATTTTTATTACTGAAAATATTAATTTTAAACAACAATATTTTATAAAAAAATAAAATTTAAAAAAATTAAAAATTTTCTTGGAATATCATGGTTAATAATAATCACTACATGACACTTCAAACAGGGACGTTACCAGTACTTCAGACTTGAGATTACCCCATAGGAACATCTGATATTAAGATGTGTTGGTTTGATGTTTTAAGCAATGAATATTCCTAAACTTTGGCTCAGAACAATGATAGTCCAAAGGAGAAAAAAAAATTTGAAAACAAATTGTTATTTTGAAATTTGATACAGTATATTTTCTATCATAATATCCAAGAGCAAGGCAGACTGTATTCTGTACATACATACATATTTTGTACTTTATCATTACACTGGCAGTATTCTCAGGTTCATAATGTGTCCGTATGTTCACCTGTGTGTCTGTGAGTTCACCTTTGTGCCTGTCTGTTCACCTTTGTGCCTGTCTGTTCACCTTTGTGTCTGTCTGTTCACTGGTGTGTCTGTGTTTACCTGTGTGCCTGTGTGTTTATCTGTGTGTTCATTTGTGTATCTGTGTGTTGCAGATCCTGGAGCGGATGCATGAGTACAGTAGCCAGGCTGATGCAATGATGCAGGCAAAGCAGAAGGAACTCCTTGGCTCAAAGTGACGGTTGGGTCTTCATAATAGGTGTACCACATACCTTTTTATACACTGAAGCTGATATTGTCACTTGTAGCGAGTAACAAACTTTCATGAGTGAAAGTAATAAGGTGATGGAAAGTTATCAACTAACAAGGTGTGACTGAGTTGTGGAGAGCCAAATAAAAGTAATTGGCATTCATTGGTCTAGATTAACTCTACACAGCTATTGTTTCCTCAATTCAAGGTTATGTTTATGCATTTACAGTTTATGTACCTGCTGAGGCATTCTTATGAAACTTATATTTGTTAGAATATGGTTGATGAGATCTATTTTCCTGGATTGCTTTGTTTTCATGTGTTGCATGTTTAATGGAATCAGGTTGTTCAAGACATGGTACCTCTAAGCTCAATATGGAATATGCTGAAACAACTTTATCAAAATGTTGGTAACCTTTGAACATTTGTACATGAATATCTAAACACCTCAGTAGGTGAATGTAGTAGATATAAATGATGAGTTTTGGATCAGTGCCAGTTAAGGGTTTTTTGTCGATATCAGTAACAGGAAAAAATACAATGTTTTTTGGTGTTATTGGTTATGAAAAATAGCCTTTGGTCTTTGTTGTTCTTGAATCCTCATTTATGCTTACTCACCCTCAAGTAAAATTGATTGAGAAGAATGGTTTGATG